>CM037469.1:3816374-5016374 GCA_021014325.1 Plazaster borealis
GATTAAACGTTTTAACGTCCAAAAAGGGAAAATTTGTGATTCACTGATTCAGCAAAAATAAAGTGCACATTAACAATTCACTGTGGAACAATAAACACTTTGTTTAGTATATAGCAGACATTGGCGCCATAATGTTCATCGTACTTGTAAATTGATGCGTTCTATCGGCTTTCGCCATATTTTGAAGGACGCTTCTACTAATTGGGATACCTTTCAAATGATGGGGCGCGTATTCGAACATCGGGACCCGTGAAAGTGCCGAGTTTGCTTCCTTCACGCGTTAACCCTGCGTGACAGCATCAAAAAAACTCACTAACACCAACAGGTACTTTTTAAGTGTACGTTTTTATATTGCGTGTAATACTCGTTTTGGAGAACACAATCACGTTTAAATCGCCCAAACTATTAGATATAGACCCTTGTGACTAATTAAAACAAATTCAAGCACAATTTCCTTTGAGATCAGCCCACATGAGTCTCTAAACCATTTGTTTGAATGAAACCCTCGTTTTTGCTGAGTCAGCAAAAACATAATAATTTCGTACATTTCCCAAGGGAATACCGGGAGAACTGGTCATTGGTGGAATTTTTTTGGTGTGAAAACAACCCCGATGGTAAAAAGACAATTGGCATGCTATTTGGCTAGGTGTAGTTGAGGAACCTGAAAATATTTAGATAAAAAAAAAATGGCTCAGTAATGACTTTTTAATTAAAAACAGACACCCGGGTACTTTTGGTAATAGTCAAAGACCAGTATCCTCACTTGGTGTATTCCAACATTATGCATAAAATTAAAAACCTGTGAAAATTTGGTCTCAATTGGTCACGTCGAAGTTATCAGAAAATAATGAAAGAAAAAAACATCCTTGTTGCACAGAATTGTGTGTTTTCAAATGCCTGAGAAAGGCTTCATGCCTGAAGCCTTTTTTAAGATTCAAAATGGGGGTGAAAAATTAACTCTTTCTCTAAAACTACGTAGCTTCAAAGGGTGTCATTTTCTAACAACGTTGTATGATATCAGCAGCTCTCCAGTGCTCTTTACCAAGTAAGTTTTTATGGCCGATAAGTTTTGGAGTAATTACCAAAGGTATACCCTCCCTTCAAAGAAATGTACGTGGCGGGACCAAAGTGGTCCCCAAAATGTTCGAATACGCGCGAGACTTGCACGGTCTATTCCAGAAATGTTTGTCCGGCTAGAAAACAAAACAAAACAGGGTTTTTTCCCTGGTCCGTTGAAGTGTCTTTGTTAGTGTTCCACACTCTACTCTTCAGGACCTATGGGTTGTGTTAGTCCATTTAAGGTTTACATAGTTTAATAACCAAACAAAATGTTTCAATTAACAAATGATTACAGGCACGATGATTTTATTAATTTATTGTAAACTGATTCCCAGAGAAGTTAAATTTTTAACAGTTAAGAAAAAATAAAGATACTAAACAAAATCAAGAAGAAGAATGTCTTGTGACTTAATTTGTGCTTCTGTGTTGTTGTCACTATTACACATTATAGTAAGCCTACTGGTTTATATTTATTTTTAAATGCTTCCTATTAAAGCAACAGCAGGAGTATTGAATGAGTATTAGCGAACCAAAAGTCGGAGTCCATTTAAACTCTTTATACCGTTTTTACCGCAAAATGGCGAATACGCCTAGCACCACGTGTGGCGAATCCGGTGTGCTCTGCATTTTGCGTTTTCACGAACCGTCGAATCTGCGCCCTGTGGGTGACGAATCTGGGGTGCTCTGCATTTTGCGTTTCCAGGAACTGGCGAATCCGCGCCCTGTGGGTGGCGTATCCGGGGTGCTCAGGTTTCTGCGTTTTCACTAACCGGCGAATAAGTTTTGAACCAACAGCTTTCTAACAAAGCATCCAAATAAAGAAATAAGTATCTGGTCATGTTATTTAACTTATACAATACCGTATCATAAACAAATATTTTAACAATTTCAATTAAAAGACCGGCGAAAACACATTTTAAAAATGTGACCAACACTCATATCCAAAACAGAGTCAAGGCGACTCTTCAAATGGAGTCCAGCAACTATGTCTAGAATGACTCCATTATAAGGTTCAACTGACTCTCTTCAGAGTCAAATGCCTTCCTTTGGAAGCGTCATAACGACTCTTGAAGAGTCATGGTTAAAAGTTATAAGGTTCAACTGACTCTCTTCAGAGTCAAATGCCTTCCTTTGGAAGCGTCATAACGACTCTTGAAGAGTCATGGTTACTCACTTCAGCGACTCCTTTTAGGGGTCAAATGACTCTGTTCACGAGTCATGGCGACTTTTCTAGTGGATTCAATTCTAGTGGAGTCAAATCAGCCTGTTTGTTCGTCGGTGGAGTCAAAATGTACTTGTTTGTAAGAATTGAAGTATAAGACATGTAAAGTTATGTGGTGTTTAGGCGTTGTGTATAGAACATAATGTACTTGTACTTGTAGTTGTACTGTAGGCCAAGCGTTACAATAGGAATGGTGGGAGTCAAACAAAATATCCTGGGTCAGTATAGCTAGCTGGCCATGCTGGCGCGGATCAGGCCCAGGCATTCATGCATTGGCATTGCCACAGCTAAGTTAGCTGTTACTACTACTTACTACTACTACTACTATGCTACTACTACTATAGACTACTACTACCGGTACAACTACTTTGCCACATGCCAATGGATAAATGCCTGGGCCTGATCCGCGCAAGATGGCCAGCTTGCTAGCTACCCACCCGATATTTTGTTTATCTCCCACCACTTCTAAGTAACGCTGGGCCTACAGAAGTTCTACAAGTACATATACACAACGCCTAAACACCACATAACGTTACATGTGTTATATTTCAAAACTTACAAACAAGTACAATTTGACTCCACCGACGAACAAACAGTCTTACTCTTGGCACGATGAGCTACAGGCTACGCAATGACATGTCATCGGAAATCCAAGATGGCAACCAACATAGCAACGAACGTAACCTGGATACCGCGGCCGGTTCTCATTGTTAGACTAGGCAATAGAGTTAGTGACCAGACCACTGCGGCTGCTGCGCGCGCGAAATTTCTGGAAAAATTTCACAAACTTTGCAAGGCCCGCCAATACGACTCTGGGCCGGAGTCAAAATGACTCTGATTGTAGTCCAATTGACCCTTAATGAGAGTAACGTGTAGTTTACTCTGCGTAAAGAGTCATTCGACTCCACTATGGATATGAGTGAACTTTAAAAGCGTTTTTCTCAAAACGTTGTGTTTCAAGCTGCGTGGGCGGATTCGCCAGTTCGTGGAAACGCCAACGCTGTTTGATCCCCTGAACCTTATACAGACCCTTCAACTGAAAAAATAAATATGGGCACCGTATAATTTATTTTTAAAAAGAGGATGCCTTAAAATACACCACACAAGACTGGTTACAACCGTAGCCGAGAAAATAATAACCGAATACCCATAAATCACCATGACTTTTACTGCATGTGCAAGTCTCGCGCGTATAAAAAACGAGAAAACAACTCGAATGAAGACTTTATTTTTCTATGAAATCAAATCTTCTTTTTAATTTCTATTTGGATATCATGGTTTAAAATTATATAAAATTCTTGGAAATAAAAATACCCATACACACCACCCGTAACACTCAATGGTTGGGACCATCATGGTCCCGGAAGTCTAATTATAGTGAACGAAACAAAAAAAGCCAGCTCTTTAAACCGCCCTTGCACATTACGCAGTGCATTTAAACAAGCCTGTCCTGTCCGCCATTTTGGGAGTCAAACATACTGGTACACAAAGGAGTTGACCCCCAAATTGCCCAAAATTGTAGATGCTCAACACCTTGTGTGTAGATACACGAACGTCTGCTCAGAAGGGTTAAAATGGCCTTCAAGACCCCACGATCGTCGAATGCAGTCACTGCGCATTTAAAAACAAAAATATGAGACTTGATCGCCTAACATCACAAGGCCGGACGGCCACTTTAAGGTGAGGGCAACACTTACCTGATTTGGGCTGTTGACCCGAATCAACTGCCACCAGGGGCACGTTGCCACCTACTCCTGGGGCTGAAACAGGGTTACCCCCTTCACAGTCCGTAAGGATGTATGCATGGGTATCACCCACTAGGAGCCTGGCTGGTAGAGCAGAATGCACTACCTTCCCAACTTTTTACGAAGCAATTATGGTTAAGTGCTTCGCTCAAGGGCACGTGTGTCACGACCGGGATTCGAACCCACACTCTGCTGCTGACAACACCGGAGCTTGGGTCCGGTGATCTGGACCGCTCGGTCACGACACGCCATGCCGCATACCTCTTTCGCTAATCGTTAGCTAAAATGATAATACAGGCCTGTAGCTATTAAATACAGTATCACTAATGAACGAGTTTTATTTATAGCGAGGGAAGCTTTCGCCAGACTGAATTATGAATGCTTCATTACTTGCACTCGCTCAAGGTCTTTGAAATTGACAAAGTGTACCAAATCCTATCATTTATTCAAAACCTGTACCTCACATCGTTACATGCGTTAATAACTAGTAACAGAATATTAGAGAGCATACGTGCACAAAAACCCATTCTAACCATACACGTCACAAATGACGTACATTGGAGTGACCCTTGACCATTTTGATGATATTTCCCGGCAAGAAATGTAGTCCTATACATCCTTTCTATCGGTTATTTCCACATAGATCATCTGCGGAAAGATAACTGTATGTTTTTGATAATGTGCTCTCTTTGTTGCTGATATTATAGGAAGTCACCTTGCATATAGTAAGCCACAATTGCCACCTATAAGTGAAAACAACACGTGTGTTTCGCGCAACGTACAACTCTTGACCGATGGAAGGTCTAATTATTTTGATCCAAGTGAGGGCCTTGTGACGTCACACGCATTGGGTCTTCTGTACACTGTTAATTTTTAAAGTAACATTTTATGTTTTCTTTAACTGGCCGTACATTGTATACCTTTATCAAGCTGCCATCTTAGTCACATTCCCTGAATCCAATAACAGTAATGAATGCTAGTAATTATTGCACTGAAAAGGGAACCAGGCTATCTTTCTTCCAGCCTCGGTTTGGCTACATTGGGTCAGATTGAAGAAAATCAAGATAACCACACCATCTTCACTCGACAGTGGAGCACGGGCGACCACGAGTTTTCTCAGTGTGTTGCAACCCAAGACTTACGGGTTTTCTTTCCCTTTTCAAACCTATTGAGTTGTAGATGTATACCATAAAACTAACCTGTGAAAATTTCATAGCGTTTTTGAGATATTGCCAAAAATCTGGAGCAGTTATGTCCACGCAGGAAGAATAATCTGCATTGGAATACACACTCTGAGAAGTGTTACACGTAACGCTTCTCAGATTGAAATGTTTTGTGGGACAAAAAGTGATATATTTTCCATAACCGCAGTACTTCGAAGTGAACAGTTTCTCAAAATGCATTATACTATCCAAAGCTGCTGTACTTCTTACCAAGTAAATTTGTGTTAACATTAATCAGAGTCATCCAAACGTGCACGCTGCCTTTAAGTATACTGTTTGCAGTATTGGTACTGTGCAGCAATTATTTGTTGAGCTATAAAATGAGACAACAGACATTTTGAGTAAAACCTGGAGAAAGATGAGTCCGTTAATAACTTGGCTATCATGGCTAGCAATTAGCTTGAATATTTAATATCAATCCATCAGTGACAGTACATCCACTCAACCATTACGATCCAACTGCTAGCGAAGCTTTACGACCCGCGTTAAAACTGACCGACGATAGTGCGCGCTGTTCAGTCGGCATTTTACTTCTTAGAGTCAAGATCGTCATAAGTGATAGTTTGTTGACGGCTATAGTTACCAATCCTCAAGCAGTCATACTCTCTTTGAAGCCTCCTTTTCGATTCAGCAGCAAACGACTATGGCAGACAAAAACGAGGTTATCAGCTCAGAAAGTGAAGGTCCGAAACAAGCAAGTTTGGAGTTTCAGTTTGCAACAACTACGACCCTCCATGGCATAACTCGAGTAGCAGAGAGCCGTGGGATGTGGGGTAAAGCCCCTTGGGTGTTCGTTCTACTGGTAGCTGGTGGATTTTACTCGGCCGTTACGTTCGATCGCATTAGCGCGTACATGAAATACGACGCTAGCACCAATGTCATTGTCGAGTTCGTACCAAGTCTCACCTTTCCCGACGTGACGATTTGTAACTACAACCGGTTTATGGATTCTAAAATTCAGGAAAAGGACAAGAAGCACGTTAGTAAACTCATACGAGTTTATGAAGAAACTTACTCGGAGTATGGATTTGATGAGCGTGACCAAGAACTTAACACGACCGATAATTTGGACGAATTCTATTCGGATGATTCGTTTAACTACACAGACTTTGCTTATGAAACTGGTTATTCCTTGGAAGATTCAATGCACATGTGCAAATGGAAAGGGGCAAAATGTGGTGTGGAAAACTTCACAGAAATCTATTCGCCGAGTTACGGACTGTGTTACACATTTACCTCCCAGGGCAACCAAACCCTGCCGGGAATCGGAAACGGGCTTCGGTTGATTCTTGACATCGAGGAGAGAGAATACACCGAGACTGAAAATGGCAACACTGAAGCAGGAATCATATTTGCGATTCATCCTCACACTGAGTTTCCAGAAATGGACACCACGGGGCTATCTGCGGCCCCGGGGTTTCATACCTTTGCATCCATACGCCAGACACATCATCGGAACCTCCCCAAACCGTGGGGAGTTTGCGGCACCAACGACGCTTCTCAAGAAGAACCCAACAGTAAAAAGTATAGCAGAAACACCTGTCTGTCTGACTGCAAGCTTAATGCTATCATCGATGGATGCTCCTGTCAGCTTCTTGGGTCCAGCCAAGTGGACGGAGTATCTGTGTGTAACATCGCGCAGCTACCATGCACCAAGAAGGCCTTGAAACTCCATCGTGCTAAGGCGGCGAAAGACATCTGTAACTGCCCCGTATCTTGTGACTACTTCACCTACGAACCCACAATATCTATGGCGAGGTATCCGAGCAAAAGTGTCCTTAAAAATACCGCGGACCTTTACGCAAGTCGAGAGAACGCATCATTTTACGATGAAGAATACGTCACCAAAAGTTTAGTGTATTTGGACGTGTACTACAATGAGTTGAGCACCACCACCTACAAGCAAGTTAAGGATCTGACGTTCTCTGCGCTGCTGGGAGAGCTCGGCGGGCAGCTCGGGCTGTTCCTCGGCGCAAGTATTATCACCGCCGTGGAGTTTATTGATTACTTGGTGAGACGGATCAAGCGCTTTTTCGTCAGGGCTAAGGTGGGAAAAAAATAAAATGCACTGTTCAATGAAGAACCTTAATAAAGCATCTCAAAAAACTGAAGTGCATGATTTGGACACAGAGTAAAGTTATACATTTTCAATTTGTATTCTGTTTTATCATTAATCCTAGCTAATGGGTTATCTTGATATATCTTTACACATTGGTTTTAATCTGGCAAGCTTGTTTATCAAGTTGTTTTGGCTTTCACTTAGACAACGATATGCGCTGTTTACTCAGCGTTTCCCGTTTCCTATAGGGGTGTGGGGGTGTCCCACGAAGTGACCTAACAAGATACGACACTTTACCCACACGATATACATCTAGTGCTTTAGCACGGGTCCAAACACGCGTGTGCGACTTTTCCATTTTCACGAAGTGACCCATCGCAGTTTGTCTCAATATGCATTGGTTTGTACACAGCGCAGTGCAGGCAAAAACAGTTTTGTGACGTGTGGTTCGGAAATAATACTAATTAAAACAGTTCTGTACGAATGAAGAAGTCAGCTTTCAAGTGTAAAAAAAAATAAATAAAATAAATTAAAAATAGTCAGTCGACTCCGAAACAGGAGTTTGAAAAATAGTACATTTTCCATCACAATTTTCTTATCAACAACAAAAACACACACAAAAAACACACAGATATTTAGGCTGTGGACCAGCGATGATTACTTTGCGGTTTCGAAATTCAGTTTCCCTTTTCAATGAATTAAACAATTTGTTTAGCTTTTAGACTTGAGTAATTCTTCTCAATTAAATTTTCAGGTCTGAAACTTTAATGTTGAGATGACAGTGTTGTTCCTAAAGTATTGGTATTATACAGGATTGGTAGAGTTGACAAATAGTCGCAGACAGTGTTCAAATTTTGTGTGATCAACCGTATACATGAAATAACCATGCACAATATTCAGAATGTAAACACACTGTCCTTAATTTTGGTTGTAACAACCGAAATCAGCTGTTGAGTTTGTTAGGCTTTCAGATACAGTTTTTCCAAATATGACTTCATTTCAGAGTGAAATATTTCACAGAAAAAAGAGGTTTTTGTATGAACTTCGTAATCAGTAAGCTTTCAGACTAAAATTCACCAATGATGGTTTTTTATCCTTTACAATCCTGTATAATAACTTTAAAGGCACCTTTATGAGTTGCATGCCGAAAATTTAAGTTGGAGGCATTGCATCCATTGTTTCTATGAAGAATCAGGCCTGTTGTTTGTAAATAATAGCAATAATAGTGATAATAATAATTAGCTATACAAATTAGTAATAGTTTTAATATAAAAGAGATTACAGTTTTTTTTTAATGTAACAAGAAATCTCATGTGAAAATTGTCAGCTAATTTGGCTGAGAATGAAGTAAGAACCAACTGCATTTTAAGAATGTTTTTCTGTAATATAGTAGGGGGGTTTTACTTGAAAAGGAAAAGTACAGCATTGTTTCACTCCCATCCTCTAATTAGCACAAAACGCATACCATTATACACCAAACTTGAGAAAATTGCATCCATTTAGGTGGTTCACGTAAAACAGCAATTACCGGGTTGTTGTTATGGTTTTTGTTAGTTTGTTTGTTGGGGTTCAGGATTTGACGCACATTCATATTGTGGGGGTTTTTATTTGGCAATTGAAATAAGAAACAATGATTTGAGGGGTCTTTAATAGCTGTTTCCTCATATTTGAGCAGTAGGGGCCTACTGTAGACACAAATCCTTTAAACGATTAGTGCTGGTATTATTTTGAAGTCTGTCAGCTTTCGGATTAAAACTGAACTCGTTATGTCCATTCTTACCAATCTGTACATTGCTTTTTAAAAAATACAATTATTAAAACATAAAAATAATAAAATAAAACAGTATCACGTTATTAATATTCTTAGCTTTAATGTTCTCACTTCGATATTTTTGCATTTCAAATAACTCGATTGTCCTTTGCACAATAAAAATGGATATTGGACATAAGTTTTCATATATTATCTAAACTTTTATTTTAAGAGCAATTTTCAAATGAACTTGCACATTGTATAAGGTCAAGCCATTTTGATATCAATGTCTTTTGTTGTAGTTTCAAATTCTAAATACTATCATCACTTAGATGTATCCATTTACAACACAGCCAAAACAGCTTTCCATCATCAAATATGTTACTTGTATCTGAATGAAGGGTCAAAACGATGTTGCTTGAATTGGACTCAAATATAATAATTTTTTAATTTAATATCACATTTGAGGGTCAATATCTTTCAGGGATTGTTGAGATAGGGTCTGATATTGTATCTTGGGGATTATTGAAACTCAATTTGGGGTGGTTTAAGAAAGTTAGGCTCCTAAAAATTGACAAATTTTGCTCACAAGCGTAGGACCCCTTTCCCAAGATGGCCGTTTTCCTGTTTGGAAATTAACACTCCTGGAGCGGTGTTTTTCATCAAGTAATGCGCAACTTTTTTTCGCTTAATTAATCAGAAAAATACAGACGATCTTAATGCTCGTCTCGTACGGTGTATTAACACGGTTATCCATAATAAACGAGGCATTTTACTGTTCAACAGCGATTTAGAGATGCCACATCAATTGCAAACAGCCAGTGGCATAAACTAGATCATTGGGGGCGTGTCTAGTGGCAACAAGACATTTTTTTGGGGGGGGGTATTGGTGTACAGAACCATTCATTGGTGCATTTTTGATTTTGTATTTGTATTACTATTATTTTTATTTTTTTGGAGGGTGGGCAAAGATTCTGAGCGAGGGGACTCCTGCCCCACCCCCTTCCAGTCGTTGGTGATGTCACATTTCCTTTGTGACGGGCGTAGTTCGGGGAGGGGCTGGACTACCCCCCTTAATAGAAATGAAAAGTAAAGTTAAACTAATGTCACTGCACATTTTTGTTTTTATTTCAAAAGACTGGGAGGCAATTGCGAACCCGTAATAAAGGATTGTGAATCCGTTATAACGGATTGTAATCAAAATTCATAATTACTGAACCACATAGTGGATTTTACAATCTATTGGAAAAGTATGTAACAATACACAAAATATGCCACATTTGACCTTGACTTCCGGTTCAAACCGGAAGATGAAAGTGTATATTTGAAAAAGATCACAAATGCTGAACCATACATTGGATTTTTATGATCTATACATCATCAGAAAGGTCTTCGAAGACTTAACGAACGCTACACAAAGTGTGACCTCCTTTGACCATGACTTTCGGTTCAAACCGAAAATTTTACCTTTAGATTAAAACAATTCATAACTCCTGAACCATACATAGTCTTTTATAATCTATACATCATCAGCATGTGTCGAAAGACTTACCAAATGCTTAACAAAATGTGACCCTATTTGACCTTGACTTCCGCGCAAACCGAAAGTTGAAGGTAATATTTGAAAAGGTCTTAACTCCTTAACCCCAAATTGGGTTTTTACAATATTTTATACATCACTAGTAAGGTCTTCCAAAAGCCAACAAACGCTTAAAAGAAAAGTGTAAACCCATTTGACCTTGACTTTCGGTTCACACCGGAAGTTAATGCTTAAAATTTGAAAAAATTATAACTCCTTAACCCCAAATTGGATTTTTACAATTTATACATCACTAGTAAGGTCTTCCAAAAGCCAACAAACGCTAAAAAGGTGTAGAGCAATTTGACCTTGACTTTCGGTTCACACCGGAAGTTGATGTTTAAAATTTGAAACAATTATAACTCTTTAACCAAACATTGGATTTTCACAATCACAGAGAGTGTGACCCCATTTGACCTTCATTTGAATTTCAGTTCAACCGGAAGTTAAAGTTTTATATTGGACAAAATCTAACTCCTGAACCAAATATTGGATTAATAAGGTAAAATGTCCTCACCAATTCATTCAATCATAATTTGATGACAATTTTCACAGGTTAGTTTAATTGTATACATTATCTACATTTATATATAGTCAAGCCTCATATTACCGTGGTACTCCTAATACCGTGGTAGCAGAAAATTCACTGTTTTTGTTGTCAAAACGTTATCTATAGACGACTTTCATATGGTGAATCGATAGCCAAGAACCCTTTACCGATCTGGTAAAAACAGAAAAAATGAACTGTTGTGGAAATAATTTAAATTGAAAAACTTGAAAAAACGCTATTTTCCCGACTGGACGAATTTCGCTGACCATGTCTGTCAAAAGTGCCATTATATCATTAACATTTTTACCTTAAATGTTGTTCTGTGCATTGAAATATCAGTGCCCAGATCCTGTTCCACGGTGAAAAAAAAGATTGACATCGAAAGTACGTATTTTCACCTCAAAAACGTAAACCAATGTCTGGCGTCCAAATAAGGACAGGAAACTAAAAACGCTAAAAAATTCAGCATCTTTGCAAAGGGCGCCCTCATTATGTAAGTTTAACACACAAAGTAAAAAAATCGCTCAAATTACAGATATGCTTGCACAAGTACAATACTTGTAGCAGGCGAATGCACGCAATTTCCGAACTTGCGCAGTTATGTTTTAACTTGCGCGGATTACTACTTTGCGCTTGAAATCTACGTCATCGGATTGTTCCAAAATTGAGCGCAGGGGGGTGACTAAGGAAATTGTCGGTACTCGGTAATTAAAATGCCTAAAAGACAAACAAATTCCATCTGCTGGGAAGTTAAACATCGTAATCCCAGTATTTGGTAAATATTTGAATATTATCTTTGGATTTAGCTCCTTTAATGTAGAGATAGTTCATTTAAAAAAATTATTTCTGATTACCACGATAATAGGAGGCTCACCTCCAGAATCACTCCGGGCGCATGCACACTTTCAGAGACTTCGTGGACAAATTTAATCAGACAAACGATGTATTTTTGTATGTCAAAGTGGAAAGTAATACTTCAACAATAGTAATAACTGGACACTTTTTATAGGTTGTTGATTTTTTTAAATTCTAATCGAAAAACGTCCTAACCCCCACGGTAGTAGGGTAACCCATCCTACGATTAAAACAATCGAACGGTTAGAAAAACCAAAGGGATACTTTGCTTTTAAGGATCATCACTAAATAATTAAAAACCATTAGACAGTTGATCATGTGAAAGCGAAGCTTTACGACCCGCGTTAAAACTGACCGACGACAGGGCGCACTGTTCAGTTGGCATTTTACTTCTTAGAGTCAAGATCGTCATAAGTGATGGTTTGTTGACGGCTAAGTTACCGATCCTCAAGCAGTCATACTGTGTTGAAGCCTTTTTTCTGATTCAGCAGCAAGTGACTATGGCAGACAACATCGAGGTTATCAGCTCACACAGTGAAGATCCAAAACAAGCAAGTTTGGAGTTTCAGTTTGCAACAACTACGACCCTCCATGGCATAACTCGAGTAGCAGAGAGCCGTGGGATGTGGGGTAAAGCCCCTTGGGTGTTCGTTCTACTGGTAGCTAGTGGGTTTTACTCGGCCGTTACGTTCGATCGCATTAGCGCGTACATGAAGTACGACGCTAGCACCAATGTAATTGTCGATTTCGTGCCAAGTCTCGACTTTCCCGCCGTGACAATTTGTAACTACAACCGGTTTATGAATTCTAAAATTGAGGAAGAGGACAAGAAGCACGTTAGTAAACTCATACGAGTTTATGAAGAAACTTACTCGGAGTATGGATTTGATGAGCGTGACCAAGAACTTAACACGACCGATAATTTGGACGAATTCTATTCGGATGATTCGTTTAACTACACAGACTTTGCTTATGAAACTGGTTATTCCTTGGAAGATTCAATGCACATGTGCAAATGGAAAGGGGCGAAATGTGGTGTGGAAAACTTCACAGAAATCTATTCGCCGAGTTACGGACTGTGTTACACATTTACCTCCCAGGGCAACCAAACCCTGCCGGGAATCGGAAACGGGCTTCAGTTGATTGTTGACATCGAGGAGAACGAATACACCGAGACTGAAAATGGAAACACTGAAGCAGGAATCAAATTTGCGATTCATCCTCACACTGAGTTTCCAGAAATGGACACCACGGGGCTATCTGCGGCCCCGGGGTTTCATACCTTGCATCCATACGCCAGACACATCATCGGAACCTCCCCAAACCGTGGGGAGTTTGCGGCACCAACGACGCTTTTCAAGAAGAACCGAACAGTGAAAAGTATAGCAGAAACACCTGTCTGTCTGACTGCAAGCATAATGCCATCATCGATGAATGCTCCTGTCAGCTTCTTGGGTCCAGCCAAGTGGACGGAGTATCTGTGTGTAACATCGCGCAGCTACCATGCACCAAGAAGGCCTTGAAACTCCATCGTGCTAAGGCGGCGAAAGACATCTGTAACTGCCCCGTATCTTGTGACTACTTCACCTACGAACCCACAATATCTATGGCGAGGTATCCGAGCAAAAGTGTCCTTAAAAATACCGCGGACCTTTACGCAAGCCGAGAGAACGCATCATTTTACGATGAAGAATACGTCACCAAAAGTTTAGTGTATTTGGACGTGTACTACAGTGAGTTGAGCACCACCACCTACAACCAAGTTAAGGATCTGACGTTCTCTGCGCTGCTGGGAGAGCTCGGCGGGCAGCTCGGGCTGTTCCTCGGCGCAAGTATTATCACCGCCGTGGAGTTTATTGAATACTTGGTGAGACGGATCAAGCGCTTTTTCGTCAAGGCTAAGGTGGGAGAAAATAAAGTGCACTGTTCAATGAAGAACCTTAATGAGGCATCTCAAAAAACTGAAGTGCATGTTTTGGACACAGAGTAAAGTTATACGTTTTCAATTTTTATTATGTTTTATCATTAATCCTAGCTAATGGGTTATCTTGATATATCTTTACACATTGGTTTTAATCTGGCTAGCTTGTTTATCACGTTGTTTTGGGTTTTACTTAACAACGATATGCGCTGTTTTTACTCAGCGTTTCCCGTTTCCTAGGGGTGTGGGGTGTCCCACGAAGTGACCTAACAAGATACGCCACTTCACCCACGACATACATCTAGTGCTTTAGCACGGGTCCAAACACGCGTGTGCGACTTTTGCATTTTCACGCAGTTTGTCTCAATATGCATTGGATTGTACACAGCGCAGTGCAGGCAAAAACAGTTTTGTGACGTGTGGTTCGGAAATAATACTAATTAAAACAGTTCTGTACGAATGAAGAAGTCAGCTTTCAAGTGTAAAAAACCCAAATTAAATTAAAAATAGTCAGTCGACTCCGAAACAGGAGTTTGAAAAATAGTACATTTTCCATCACAATTTTCTTATCAACAACAAAAACACACACAAAAAACACACAGATATTTAGGCTGTGGACCAGCGATGATTACTTTGCGGTTTCGAAATTCAGTTTCCCTTTTCAATGAATTAAACAATTTGTTTAGCTTTTAGACTTGAGTAATTCTTCTCAATTAAATTTTCAGGTCTGAAACTTTAATGTTGAGATGACAGTGTTGTTCCTAAAGTATTGGTATTATACAGGATTGGTAGAGTTGACAAAATAGTCGCAGACAGTGTTCAAATTTTGTGTGATCAACCGTATACATGAAATAACCATGCACAATATTCAGAATGTAAACACACTGTCCTTAATTTTGGTTGTAACAACCGAAATCAGCTGTTGAGTTTGTTAGGCTTTCAGATACAGTTTTTCCAAATATGACTTCATTTCAGAGTGAAATATTTCACAGAAAAAAAGAGGTTTTTGTATGAACTTCGTTATCAGTAAGCTTTCAGACTAAAATTCACCAATGATGGTTTTTTATCCTTTACAATCCTGTATATTAACTTTAAAGGCACCTTTATGAGTTGCATGCCGGAAATTTAAGTTGGAGGCATTGCATCCGTTGTTTCTATGAAGAATCAGGTTTGTTGTTTGTAAATAATAGCAATAATAGTGATAATAATAATTAGCTATACAAATTAGTAATAGTTTTAATATAAAAGAGATTACAGTTTTTTCTTAATGTAACAAGAAATCTCATGTGAAAATTGTTAGCTAATTTGGCTGAGAATGAAGTAAGAACCAACTGCATTTTAAGAATGTTTTTCTGTAGTGGGGGGTTTTCACTTGAAAAGGAAAAGTTCAGCATTGTTTCACTCCCATCCTCTAATTAGCAGCTAAACGCATACCATTATACATCAAACTTGAGAAAATTGCATTCATTTAGGTGGTTCACGTAAAACAGCAATTACCGGGTTGTTGTTATGGTTTTTGTTAATTTGTTTGTTGGGGGGTTCAGGATTTGACGCACATTCATATTGTGGGTTTTTATTTGGCAATTGAAATAAGAAACAATGATTTTAGGGGTCTTTAATAGCTGTTTCCTCATAGTTGAGCAGTAGGGGCCTACTGTAGACACAAATCCTCTGAACGATTAGTACTGGTATTATTTTGAAGTCTGTCAGCTTTCGGATTAAAACTGAACTCGTTATTTCCATTCTTACCAATCTGTACATTGCCTTTTAAAAAAATACAATTATTAAAACATAAAAATAATAAAATAAAACAGTATCACGTTATTAATATTATTAGCTTTAATGTTCTCACTTCGATTTTTTTGCATTTCAAATAACTCGATTGTCCTTTGCACAATAAAAATGGAGATTGGACATAAGTTTTCATATATTCTCTAAACTTTTATTTTTAGAGCAATTTTCAAATGAACTTGCACGTTGTATAAAGTCAAGCAATTTTGATATCAATGTCTTTTGTTGTAGTTTCAATTTCTAAATACTATCATTATTAGATGTATCCATTTACAACACAGCCAAAACAGCTTTCCATCATCAAATATGTTACTTGTATCTGAATGAAGGGTCAAAACGATGTTGCTTGAATTGGACTCAAATATAATAATGTTTTAATTTAATATCACATTTGAGGGTCAATATCTTTCAAGGATTGTTGAGATAGGGTCTGATATTGTATCTTGGGGATTATTGAAGCTCAATTTGGGGTGGTTTAGGAAAGTTAGGCTCATAAAAATTGACAAATTTTGCTCACAAGCGTAGGACCCCTTTCCCAAGATGGCCGTTTTCCTGTTTGGAAATTAACACTCCTGGAGCGGTGTTTTTCATTTGTAATGCGCAACTTTTTTTCGCTTAATTAATCAGAAAAAATACAGACGATCTTAATGCTCGTCTCGTACGGTGTATTAACACGGTTATCCATAATAAACGAGGCATTTTACTGTTCAACAGCGATTTAGAGATGCCACATCAATTGCAAACAGCCAGTGGCATAAACTAGATCATTGGGGGCGTGTCTAGTGGCAACAAGACATTTTTTTTTGGGGGGGGGGGTATTGGTGTACAGAACCATTCATTGGTGCATTTTTGATTTTGTATTTGTATTACTATTATTTTTATTTTTTTGGAGGGTGGGCAAAGATTCTGAGCGAGGGGACTCCTGCCCCACCCCCTTCCAGTCGTTGGTGATGTCACATTTCCTTTGTGACGGGCGTAGTTCGGGGAGGGGCTGGACTACCCCCCTTAATAGAAATGAAAAGTAAAGTTAAACTAATGTCACTGCACATTTTTGTTTTTATTTCAAAAGACTGGGAGGCAATTGCGAACCCGTAATAAAGGATTGTGAATCCGTTATAACGGATTGTAATCAAAATTCATAATTACTGAACCACATAGTGGATTTTACAATCTATTGGAAAAGTATGTAACAATACACAAAATATGCCACATTTGACCTTGACTTCCGGTTCAAACCGGAAGATGAAAGTGTATATTTGAAAAAAATCACAAATGCTGAACCATACATTGGATTTTTATGATCTATACATCATCAGAAAGGTCTTCGAAGACTTAACGAACGCTACACAAAGTGTGACCTCCTTTGACCATGACTTTCGGTTCAAACCGAAAATTTTACCTTTAGATTAAAACAATTCATAACTCCTGAACCATACATAGTCTTTTATAATCTATACATCATCAGCATGTGTCGAAAGACTTACCAAATGCTTAACAAAATGTGACCCTATTTGACCTTGACTTCCGCGCAAACCGAAAGTTGAAGGTAATATTTGAAAAGGTCTTAACTCCTTAACCCCAAATTGGATTTTTACAATATTTTATACATCACTAGTAAGGTCTTCCAAAAGCCAACAAACGCTTAAAAGAAAAGTGTAAACCCATTTGACCTTGACTTTCGGTTCACACCGGAAGTTAATGCTTAAAATTTGAAAAAATTATAACTCCTTAACCCCAAATTGGATTTTTACAATTTATACATCACTAGTAAGGTCTTCCAAAAGCCAACAAACGCTAAAAAGGTGTAGAGCAATTTGACCTTGACTTTCGGTTCACACCGGAAGTTTAAAATTTGAAACAATTATAACTCTTTAACCAAACATTGGATTTTCACAATCACAGAGAGTGTGACCCCATTTGACCTTCATTTGAATTTCAGTTCAACCGGAAGTTAAAGTTTTATATTGGACAAAATCTAACTCCTGAACCAAATATTGGATTAATAAGGTAAAATGTCCTCACCAATTCATTCAATCATAATTTGATGACAATTTTCACAGGTTAGTTTAATTGTATACATTATCTACATTTATATATAGTCAAGCCTCATATTACCGTGGTACTCCTAATACCGTGGTAGCAGAAAATTCACTGTTTTTGTTGTCAAAACGTTATCTATAGACGACTTTCATATGGTGAATCGATAGCCAAGAACCCTTTACCGATCTGGTAAAAACAGAAAAAATGAACTGTTGTGGAAATAATTTAAATTGAAAAAAACTTGAAAAAACGCTATTTTCCCGACTGGACGAATTTCGCTGACCATGTCTGTCAAAAGTGCCATTATATCATTAACATTTTTACCTTAAATGTTGTTCTGTGCATTGAAATATCAGTGCCCAGATCCTGTTCCACGGTGAAAAAAAAGATTGACATCGAAAGTACGTATTTTCACCTCAAAAACGTAAACCAATGTCTGGCGTCCAAATAAGGACAGGAAACTAAAAACGCTAAAAAATTCAGCATCTTTGCAAAGGGCGCCCTCATTATGTAAGTTTAACACACAAAGTAAAAAAATCGCTCAAATTACAGATATGCTTGCACAAGTACAATACTTGTAGCAGGCGAATGCACGCAATTTCCGAACTTGCGCAGTTATGTTTTAACTTGCGCGGATTACTACTTTGCGCTTGAAATCTACGTCATCGGATTGTTCCAAAATTGAGCGCAGGGGGGTGACTAAGGAAATTGTCGGTACTCGGTAATTAAAATGCCTAAAAGACAAACAAATTCCATCTGCTGGGAAGTTAAACATCGTAATCCCAGTATTTGGTAAATATTTGAATATTATCTTTGGATTTAGCTCCTTTAATGTAGAGATAGTTCATTTAAAAAAATTATTTCTGATTACCACGATAATAGGAGGCTCACCTCCAGAATCACTCCGGGCGCATGCACACTTTCAGAGACTTCGTGGACAAATTTAATCAGACAAACGATGTATTTTTGTATGTCAAAGTGGAAAGTAATACTTCAACAATAGTAATAACTGGACACTTTTTATAGGTTGTTGATTTTTTTAAATTCTAATCGAAAAACGTCCTAACCCCCACGGTAGTAGGGTAACCCATCCTACGATTAAAACAATCGAACGGTTAGAAAAACCAAAGGGATACTTTGCTTTTAAGGATCATCACTAAATAATTAAAAACCATTAGACAGTTGATCATGTGAAATTCAGCTTTACTTTTCCAATTCGTTTTGGATGTGAACTCACACTCACAGGGATTTTTAGTCCGAAAGAACAATTACCCTCGAAACGAATGGTATTGTAATGAAACGGACGTTGACGACCGTCAGACAAGTTGAGCGCCACCGTATATTCCTGAAACTTTCAGGGGGGCAAGGGATTAGACGACGACTGACGATATCTGACACCAGTGGCTTTGGATCTGCTAATTTCCTGCATTCTTGTCAAGTAACAGCCAAGGATAGAGTGCACATTTACACAGTGTACAGCAAACAAGTTTAGATCCCTTGCATATGACGTCACACTTTCAAAAAGCGCCATCCCTGAGGCTAAAAGGAGGCTGATCATTGGACGATAGCTGTTCTCGGGTGCGTAAAAACGTGCGCGTGACCTCACCGTACCTGTAGCGTTTCGCGTTATGCAAAGAGGTCTATTGATTTCTATAGACCCCTTACACAACGCAGAACGCACCTCCGAACAATGAGCGTCTATAGACCCATTGCACAACGCGCAGCGTACTCACTGCGCCTATATATCCTGGGTGTGATTTTAGGTGTCAAAATCGTATACAAACATGCACAAAAGAGAGTTTTGACACCCAAAATTACGCGCATTGTCGGAGGCGTGTGCACGGAGGCGTGTGCACAGAGGCGCGTTCCGGGGTCTATAGAAATCATTAGGTCCCCCTTGCATAACGCGAAACGCTACAGATAAGCTGAGGTCACGCGCACGTTTTTACGCACAGAGAACAGCTATCATCAATGATCTGCCTCCTTTTTGAGAGTGTGACGTCATATGCAATGGGTCTATACCATTTGGGAGTCAACTCTTTCGTGTATGTTTGTGCACAATTTTGACCCCCAAAATGACACCCAGGATAGACGCTTGTGAGTACGCTGCGCGTTGTGCAAGGGGTCTATAGACCGTGCAAGTCTCGCGCGTATTCGAACATTTTTGGGACCACCGTGGTCCCACGTACGATGCTTTAACGCGTGAAGGAATCAAACTCACGCGCTTTAACGGGTCCCAATGTTCGAATACGCACGAGACTTGCACAGTGTATACACAAACTGACTGTATTGTTCTGAACCAGGGCAGTCTTACGTCATCTTACGTCATCTTTGCCTATGTCTTTTGCTGGTGGTACATCTTCAAGCGTTCTTGACCAGTCTCAGACGGTTCAGTCTTCACTGGCTACTCTTCCGAACCAGTGCAGTCTTACGTCATCTTTGCCTATATGTTTTGCTGGTGGTACATCTTCGAGCGTTCTTGACCAGTCTCAGATGGTACAGTCTTACCGGCTACACATCCGATCTGTGGCAGTTATACGTCATCTTTGCCTATGTCTTTTGGTGGTGGTACATCTTCAAGCGTTTTTGACCAGTCTCAGACGGTTCAGTCTTCACTGGCTACTCTTCCGAACCACGGCAGTCTTACGTCACATTACGTCATCTTTGCCTATGTCTTGTGCTGGTGGTACATCTTCAAGCGTTCATAAAAACTTACTTTGGTAAAGAGCACTGGAGAGCTGTCAAATTGACTTGTATCAATCCATTGGTGACAGTGCATCCACTCACGGGGTATTAGGGCAACCATTTAACGATCCAGGCTTCAACACAAATTGACTTGTATCAATCCATTGGTGACAGTGCATCCACTCACGGGGTATTAGGGCAACCATTTAACGATCCAACTGCTAGCGAAGCTTTACGACCCGCGTTAAAACTGACCGACGACAGGGCGCACTGTTCAGTTGGCATTTTACTTCTTAGAGTCAAGATCGTCATAAGTGATGGTTTGTTGACGGCTAAGTTACCGATCCTCAAGCAGTCATACTGTGTTGAAGCCTTTTTTCTGATTCAGCAGCAAGTGACTATGGCAGACAACATCGAGGTTATCAGCTCACACAGTGAAGATCCAAAACAAGCAAGTTTGGAGTTTCAGTTTGCAACAACTACGACCCTCCATGGCATAACTCGAGTAGCAGAGAGCCGTGGGGTACGGGGTAAAGCCCCTTGGGTGTTCGTTCTACTGGTAGCTAGTGGGTTTTACTCGGCCGTTACGTTCGATCGCATTAGCGCGTACATGAAGTACGACGCTAGCACCAATGTCATTGTCGATTTCGTGCCAAGTCTCGACTTTCCCGCCGTGACAATTTGTAACTACAACCGGTTTATGAATTCTAAAATTGAGGAAGAGGACAAGAAGCACGTTAGTAAACTCATACGAGTTTATGAAGAAACTTACTCGGAGTATGGATTTGATGAGCGTGACCAAGAACTTAACACGACCGATAATTTGGACGAATTCTATTCGGATGATTCGTTTAACTACACAGACTTTGCTTATGAAACTGGTTATTCCTTGGAAGATTCAATGCACATGTGCAAATGGAAAGGGGCGAAATGTGGTGTGGAAAACTTCACAGAAATCTATTCGCCGAGTTACGGACTGTGTTACACATTTACCTCCCAGGGCAACCAAACCCTGCCGGGAATCGGAAACGGGCTTCAGTTGATTGTTGACATCGAGGAGAACGAATACACCGAGACTGAAAATGGAAACACTGAAGCAGGAATCAAATTTGCGATTCATCCTCACACTGAGTTTCCAGAAATGGACACCACGGGGCTATCTGCGGCCCCGGGGTTTCATACCTTTGCATCCATACGCCAGACACATCATCGGAACCTCCCCAAACCGTGGGGAGTTTGCGGCACCAACGACGCTTTTCAAGAAGAACCGAACAGTGAAAAGTATAGCAGAAACACCTGTCTGTCTGACTGCAAGCATAATGCCATCATCGATGAATGCTCCTGTCAGCTTCTTGGGTCCAGCCAAGTGGACGGAGTATCTGTGTGTAACATCGCGCAGCTACCATGCACCAAGAAGGCCTTGAAACTCCATCGTGCTAAGGCGGCGAAAGACATCTGTAACTGCCCCGTATCTTGTGACTACTTCACCTACGAACCCACAATATCTATGGCGAGGTATCCGAGCAAAAGTGTCCTTAAAAATACCGCGGACCTTTACGCAAGCCGAGAGAACGCATCATTTTACGATGAAGAATACGTCACCAAAAGTTTAGTGTATTTGGACGTGTACTACAGTGAGTTGAGCACCACCACCTACAACCAAGTTAAGGATCTGACGTTCTCTGCGCTGCTGGGAGAGCTCGGCGGGCAGCTCGGGCTGTTCCTCGGCGCAAGTATTATCACCGCCGTGGAGTTTATTGAATACTTGGTGAGACGGATCAAGCGCTTTTTCGTCAAGGCTAAGGTGGGAGAAAATAAAGTGCACTGTTCAATGAAGAACCTTAATGAGGCATCTCAAAAAACTGAAGTGCATGTTTTGGACACAGAGTAAAGTTATACGTTTTCAATTTTTATTATGTTTTATCATTAATCCTAGCTAATGGGTTATCTTGATATATCTTTACACATTGGTTTTAATCTGGCTAGCTTGTTTATCACGTTGTTTTGGGTTTTACTTAACAACGATATGCGCTGTTTTTACTCAGCGTTTCCCGTTTCCTAGGGGTGTGGGGTGTCCCACGAAGTGACCTAACAAGATACGCCACTTCACCCACGACATACATCTAGTGCTTTAGCACGGGTCCAAACACGCGTGTGCGACTTTTGCATTTTCACGCAGTTTGTCTCAATATGCATTGGATTGTACACAGCGCAGTGCAGGCAAAAACAGTTTTGTGACGTGTGGTTCGGAAATAATACTAATTAAAACAGTTCTGTACGAATGAAGAAGTCAGCTTTCAAGTGTAAAAAACCCAAATTAAATTAAAAATAGTCAGTCGACTCCGAAACAGGAGTTTGAAAAATAGTACATTTTCCATCACAATTTTCTTATCAACAACAAAAACACACACAAAAAACACACAGATATTTAGGCTGTGGACCAGCGATGATTACTTTGCGGTTTCGAAATTCAGTTTCCCTTTTCAATGAATTAAACAATTTGTTTAGCTTTTAGACTTGAGTAATTCTTCTCAATTAAATTTTCAGGTCTGAAACTTTAATGTTGAGATGACAGTGTTGTTCCTAAAGTATTGGTATTATACAGGATTGGTAGAGTTGACAAAATAGTCGCAGACAGTGTTCAAATTTTGTGTGATCAACCGTATACATGAAATAACCATGCACAATATTCAGAATGTAAACACACTGTCCTTAATTTTGGTTGTAACAACCGAAATCAGCTGTTGAGTTTGTTAGGCTTTCAGATATAGTTTTTCCAAATATGACTTCATTTCAGAGTGAAATATTTCACAGAAAAAAAGAGGTTTTTGTATGAACTTCGTTATCAGTAAGCTTTCAGACTAAAATTCACCAATGATGGTTTTTTATCCTTTACAATCCTGTATATTAACTTTAAAGGCACCTTTATGAGTTGCATGCCGGAAATTTAAGTTGGAGGCATTGCATCCGTTGTTTCTATGAAGAATCAGGTTTGTTGTTTGTAAATAATAGCAATAATAGTGATAATAATAATTAGCTATACAAATTAGTAATAGTTTTAATATAAAAGAGATTACAGTTTTTTCTTAATGTAACAAGAAATCTCATGTGAAAATTGTTAGCTAATTTGGCTGAGAATGAAGTAAGAACCAACTGCATTTTAAGAATGTTTTTCTGTAGTGGGGGGTTTTCACTTGAAAAGGAAAAGTTCAGCATTGTTTCACTCCCATCCTCTAATTAGCAGCTAAACGCATACCATTATACATCAAACTTGAGAAAATTGCATTCATTTAGGTGGTTCACGTAAAACAGCAATTACCGGGTTGTTGTTATGGTTTTTGTTAATTTGTTTGTTGGGGGGTTCAGGATTTGACGCACATTCATATTGTGGGTTTTTTATTTGGCAATTGAAATAAGAAACAATGATTTTAGGGGTCTTTAATAGCTGTTTCCTCATAGTTGAGCAGTAGGGGCCTACTGTAGACACAAATCCTCTGAACGATTAGTACTGGTATTATTTTGAAGTCTGTCAGCTTTCGGATTAAAACTGAACTCGTTATTTCCATTCTTACCAATCTGTACATTGCCTTTTAAAAAAATACAATTATTAAAACATAAAAATAATAAAATAAAACAGTATCACGTTATTAATATTATTAGCTTTAATGTTCTCACTTCGATTTTTTTGCATTTCAAATAACTCGATTGTCCTTTGCACAATAAAAATGGAGATTGGACATAAGTTTTCATATATTCTCTAAACTTTTATTTTTAGAGCAATTTTCAAATGAACTTGCACGTTGTATAAGGTCAAGCAATTTTGATATCAATGTCTTTTGTTGTAGTTTCAATTTCTAAATACTATCATTACTTAGATGTATCCATTTACAACACAGCCAAAACAGCTTTCCATCATCAAATATGTTACTTGTATCTGAATGAAGGGTCAAAACGATGTTGCTTGAATTGGACTCAAATATAATAATGTTTTAATTTAATATCACATTTGAGGGTCAATATCTTTCAAGGATTGTTGAGATAGGGTCTGATATTGTATCTTGGGGATTATTGAAGCTCAATTTGGGGTGGTTTAGGAAAGTTAGGCTCATAAAAATTGACAAATTTTGCTCACAAGCGTAGGACCCCTTTCCCAAGATGGCCGTTTTCCTGTTTGGAAATTAACACTCCTGGAGCGGTGTTTTTCATTTGTAATGCGCAACTTTTTTTCGCTTAATTAATCAGAAAAAATACAGACGATCTTAATGCTCGTCTCGTACGGTGTATTAACACGGTTATCCATAATAAACGAGGCATTTTACTGTTTAACAGCGATTTAGAGATGCCACATCAATTGCAAACAGCCAGTGGCATAAACTAGATCATTGGGGGCGTGTCTAGTGGCAACAAGACATAATTTGGGGGGGGGTATTGGTGTACAGAACCATTCATTGGTGCATTTTTGATTTTGTATTTGTATTACTATTATTTTTATTTTTTTGGAGGGTGGGCAAAGATTCTGAGCGAGGGGACTCCTGCCCCACCCCCTTCCCCCTACCCCCTTAATAGAAATGAAAAGTAAAGTTAAACTAATGTCACTGCACATTTTTGTTTTTATTTCAAAAGACTGGGAGGCAATTGCGAACCCGTAATAAAGGATTGTGAATCCGTTATAGCGGATTGTAATCAAAATTCATAATTCCTGAACCACAGAATGGATTTTACAATCTATTGGAAAAGTATGTAACAATACACAAAATATGCCACATTTGACCTTGACTTCCGGTTCAAACCGGAAGATGAAAATGTATATTTGAAAAAAAATCACAAATGCTGAACCATACATTGGATTTTTATGATCTATACATCATCAGAAAGGTCTTCGAAGACTTAACGAACGCTACACAAAGTGTGACCTCCTTTGACCATGACTTTCGGTTCAAACCGAAAATTTTACCTTTAGATTAAAACAATTCATAACTCCTGAACCATACATAGTCTTTTATAATCTATACATCATCAGCATGTGTCGAAAGACTTACCAAATGCTTAATAAAATGTGACCCTATTTGACCTTGACTTCCGCGCAAACCGAAAGTTGAAGGTAATATTTGAAAAGGTCTTAACTCCTTAACCCCAAATTGGATTTTTACAATATTTTATACATCACTAGTAAGGTCTTCCAAAAGCCAACAAACGCTTAAAAGAAAAGTGTAAACCCATTTGACCTTGACTTTCGGTTCACACCGGAAGTTAATGTTTAAAATTTGAAAAAATTATAACTCCTTAACCCCAAATTGGATTTTTACAATTTATACATCACTAGTAAGGTCTTCCAAAAGCCAACAAACGCTAAAAAAGGTGTAGAGCAATTTGACCTTGACTTTCGGTTCACACCGGAAGTTGATGTTTAAAATTTGAAACAATCATAACTCTTTAACCAAACATTGGATTTTCACAATCTATCGGAAGTGTCTTCAAATTTTTTACAAACGCTACACAGAGTGTGACCCCATTTGACCTTCATTTGAATTTCAGTTCAACCGGAAGTTAAAGTTTTATATTGGACAAAATGTAACTCCTGAACCAAATATTGGATTAATAAGGTAAAATGTCCTCACCAATTCATTCAATCATAATTTGATGACAATTTTCACAGGTTAGTTTTATTGTATACATTATCTACATTTATATATAGGGTCATTCCGTGTCAATTCAACACGCTTTTGGACCTGACCGTCACGGATTGACATGAAATTTGGTGTGATGATTGGACAAGTTGAGAAACCCCCAGAACCGAAATTTTATGTCATTCGGTTAATTATTTTTTGAGATATGGGTTAACGAACTTTTGACTAATTAGCATGACCTGCTATGTTTGTACATTCATATCTCCAAAAGTAAAGCACCTACAGAGATAAAATTTACATAATTTTAAAGCTCTTGAGTGGCCCTTATTTGATAACACAAAATCTAAATTATACCATATACCACAAAAAAATTACGCAAAAATATGACCTTTGACCTTAATAAAACACGTAGACTGAGGGATAATTCATAACTTTCATTAGGGAATAACAGTGTGAGGACCCGGTCTTCACTGCCTGGTAATGACCGGTTTGGGGGATGGCCACTGTTAATGGACCAAGTAATGCAATCACATGTATACTGTACATCAAGCACAGAGTGTACTATGTACAAGTACACAATAGTATACATTACACTATACATATGTACATGTACAATGCATACATTTTAAGTTTTTGTCCTTGCTAGCCAATGTTCAAATAATCAAAACTAAAAAACTGTAAGAGTGCCCATCCCAAATCTTTCTGAAAATGTTGCTTAAATCTTAAGCTAACGATAATAAAAAACTTACGCATTTTGAAAAATACGCATTTTCGCAAATCGAGGTCAAAGGTCATATTCTTGCGTAATTTTTTTGTGGTATATGGTATAATTTAGATTTTGTGTTATCAAATAAGGGCCACTCAAGAGCTTTAAAATTATGTAAATTTTATCTCTGTAGGTGCTTTACTTTTGGAGATATGAATGTACAAACATAGCAGGTCATGCTAATTAGTCAAAAGTTCGTTAACCCATATCTCAAAAAATAATTAACCGAATGACATAAAATTTCGGTTCTGGGGGTTTCTCAACTTGTCCAATCATCACACTAAATTTCATTTCAATCCGTGACGGTCAGGTCCAAAAGCGTGTTGAATTGACATGGAATGACCCTATAGTCAAGCCTCATATTACCGTGGTACTCCTAATACCGTGGTAGCAGAAAATTCACTTTTTTTGTTGTCAAAACGCTATCTATAGACGACTTTCATATGGTGAATCGATAGCCAAGAACCCTTTACCGATCTGGTAAAAACAAAAAAAATGAACTGTTGTGGAAATAATTTAAATTGAAAAAAACTTTTAAAAAACGCTATTTTCCCGACTGGACGAATTTTCGCTGACCATGTCTGTCAAAAGTGCCATTATATCATTAACATTTTTACCTTAAATGTTGTTCTGTGCATTGAAATATCAGTGCCCAGATCCTGTTCCACGGTAAAAAAAAGATTGACATCGAAAGTACGTATTTTCACCTCAAAAACGTAAACCAATGTCTGTCGTCCAAATAAGGACAGGAAACTAAAAACGCTAAAAAATTCAGCATCTTTGCAAAGGGCGCCCTCAATATGTAAGTTTAACACACAAAGTAAAAAACTCGCTCAAATTACAGATATGCTTGCACAAGTACAATACTTGTAGCAGGCGAATGCACGCAATTTCCGAACTTGCGCAGTTATGTTTTAACTTGCGCGGATTACTACTTTGCGCTTGAAATCTACGTCATCGGATTGTTCCAGAATTGAGCGCAGGGGGGTGACTAAGGAAATTGTCGGTACTCGGTAATTAAAATGCCTAAAAGACAAACAAATTCCATCTGCTGGGAAGTTAAACATCGTAATCCCAGTAATTGGTAAATATTTGAATATTATCTTTGGATTTTTTAGCTCCTTTAATGTAGAGATAGTTCATTTAAAAAAATTATTTCTGATTACCACGATAATAGGAGGCTCACCTCCAGAATCACTCCGGGCGCATGCACACTTTCAGAGACTTCGTGGACAAATTTAATCAGACAAACGATGTATTTTTGTATGTCAAAGTGGAAAGTAATACTTCAACAATAGTAATAACTGGACACTTTTTATAGGTTGTTGATTTTTTTAAATTCTAATCGAAAAACGTCCTAACCCCCACGGTAGTAGGGTAACCCATCCTACGATTAAAACAATCGAACGGTTAGAAAAACCAAAGGGATACTTTGCTTTTAAGGATCATCACTAAATAATTAAAAACCATTAGACAGTTGATCATGTGAAATTCAGCTTTACTTTTCCAATTCGTTTTGGATGTGAACTCTGTATATTCCTGAAACTTTCAGGGGGGCAAGGGATTAGACGACGACTGACGATACCTGACACCATTGGCTTTGGATCTGCTAATTTCCTGCATTATTGTCAAGTAACAGCCAAGGATAGAGTGCACATTTACACAGTGTACAGCAAACAAGTTTAGACCCCTTGCATATGACGTCACACTTTCAAAAAGCGCCATCCCTGAGGCTAAAAGGAGGCTGATCATTGGACGATAGCTGTTCTCGGGTGCGTAAAAACGTGCGCGTGACCTCACCGTACCTGTAGCGTTTCGCGTTATGCAAAGAGGTCTATTGATTTCTATAGACCCCTTACACAACGCAGAATGCACCTCCGAACAATGAGCGTCTATAGACCCATTGCACAACGCGCAGCGTACTCACTGCGCCTATATATCCTGGGTGTGATTTTAGGTGTCAAAATCGTATACAAACATGCACAAAAGAGAGTTTTGACACCCAAAATTACGCGCATTGTCGGAGGCGTGTGCACAGAGGCGTGTGCACAGAGGCGCGTTCCGGGGTCTATAGAAATCATTAGGTCCCCCTTGCATAACGCGAAACGCTACAGATACGCTGAGGTCACGCGCACGTTTTTACGCACACAGAACAGCTATCATCAATGATCTGCCTCCTTTTTGAGAGTGTGACGTCATATGCAATGGGTCTATACCATTTGGGAGTCAACTCTTTCGTGTATGTTTGTGCACAATTTTGACCCCCAAAATGACACCCAGGATAGGCGCTTGTGAGTACGCTGTGCGTTGTGCAAGGGGTCTATAGACCTTTCTTTTGACACGTCACAGCCCGAGTTTTTGCCAACCGAGGGTGGAAAAATATGGAAAGCCATAAATGCAAAGCAAAAACAGATAGCCATAGTTTGCAGCAATGTCGCACAAATATTCAAAAATAATGTTGAATTCGTTGGAAACAAATCAACCAATCATGGGAAGTATTTCAGCTCATGAATCTTTACAGAAAATGTTGAATTTGGTCACAATTTTCTTTTAACACAATTGATTGTTTTGTTAACATTCGGCTGGCCATGCCAACCAGCGCACTTTGTTTATCAACAAAAGAAAGGTCTATAGACCGTGCAAGTCTCGCGCGTATTCGAACATTTTTGGGATCACTGTGGTCCCACGTACGATGCTTTAACGCGTGAAGGAAACAAACTCACGCGCTTTAACGGGTCCCAATGTTCGAATACGCACGAGACTTGCACAGTGTATACACAAACTGACTGTATTGTTCTGAACCAGGGCAGTCTTACGTCATCTTACGTCATCTTTGCCTATGTCTTTTGCTAGTGGTACATCTTCAAGCGTTCTTGACCAGTCTCAGACGGTTCAGTCTTCACTGGCTACTCTTCAGAACCAGTGCAGTCTTACGTCATCTTTGCCTATATGTTTTGCTGGTGGTACATCTTCGAGCGTTCTTGACCAGTCTCAGATGGTTCAGTCTTACCGGCTACACATCCGATCTGTGGCAGTTATACGTCATCTTTGCCTGTGTATTTTGGTGGTGGTACATCTTCAAGCGTTTTTGACCAGTCTCAGACGGTTCAGTCTTCACTGGCTACTCTTCCGAACCACGGCAGTCTTACGTCACATTACGTCATCTTTGCCTATGTCTTGTGCTGGTGGTACATCTTCAAGCGTTCATAAAAACTTACTTTGGTAAAGAGCACTGGAGAGCTGTCAAATTGACTTGTATCAATCCATTGGTGACAGTGCATCCACTCACGGGGTATTAGGGCAACCATTTAACGATCCAACTGCTAGCGAAGCTTTACGACCCGCGTTAAAACTGACCGACGACAGGGCGCACTGTTCAGTTGGCATTTTACTTCTTAGAGTCAAGGTCGTCATAAGTGATGGTTTGTTGACGGCTAAGTTACCGATCCTGAAGCAGTCATACTGTGTTGAAGCCTTTTTTTCTGATTCAGCACTTATTTTTGCTGAATCAGTGAATCACAAATTTTCCCGTTTTGGACGTTAAAACGTTTAATCGTGAAGACGAAGCTTTTATTGTTCCGTGGTGATTAAGGAAGCGTCAGAGTTGCATTTATTAGTCCAGGTCTTGCATGAGCATTGAATAAAGTGCATTTGTAAGACGAGTCACTGGGGAAATAAACTCGCATAAGCTTCGACGACCCGCTCGTTGAAACTGACCGACGATATAGTGCGCACTGTTCGGTTGGCATTTTACTTCTTATTAGAGTCAAGATCGTCATAAGTGATGGTTTGTTGACGGCTTAGTTACCAATCCTCAAGCAGTCATACTGTTTTGAAACCTCTTTTCTGATTCAGCAGCAAGTGACTATGGCAGACAAAAACGAGGTTATCAGCTCAGAAAGTGAAGGTCCAAAACAAGCAAGTTTGGAGTTTCAGTTTGCAACAACTACGACCCTCCATGGCATAACTCGAGTAGCAGAGAGCCGTGGGGTACGGGGTAAAGCCCCATGGGTGTTCGTTCTACTGGTAGCTAGTGGGTTTTACTCGGCCGTTACGTTTGATCGCATCAGCGCGTACACGAAATACGACGCTAGCACCAATGTCATTGTCGAGTTCGTGCCAAGTCTCACCTTTCCCGACGTGACGATTTGTAACTACAACCGGTTTATGGATTCTAAAATTGAGCAAAAGGACAAGAAGCACGTTAGTAAACTCATACGAGTTTATGAAGAAACTTACTCGGAGTATGGATTTGATGAGCGTGACCAAGAACTTAACACGACCGATAATTTGGACGAATTCTATTCGGATGATTCGTTTAACTACACAGACTTTGCTTATAAAACTGGTTATTCCTTGAAAGATTCAATGCACATGTGCAAATGGAAAGGGGCGAAATGTGGTGTGGAAAACTTCACAGAAATCTATTCGCCGAGTTACGGACTGTGTTACACATTTACCTCCCAGGGCAATCAAACCCTGCCGGGAATCGGAAATGGGCTTCAGTTGATTGTTGACATCGAGGAGAACGAATACACCGAGACTGAAAATGGAAACACTGAAGCAGGAATCAAATTTGCGATTCATCCTCACACTGAGTTTCCTGAAATGGACACCACGGGGCTATCTGCGGCCCCGGGGTTTCATACCTTTGCATCCATACGCCAGAGACATCATCGGAACCTCCCCAAACCGTGGGGAGTTTGCGGCACCAACGACGCTTCTCAAGAAGAACCCAACAGTGAAAAGTATAGCAGAAACACTTGTCTGTCTGACTGCGAGCGTAATGCTATCATCGATGGATGCTCCTGTCATCTTCTTGGTTCCAGCCAAGTGGACGGAGTATCTGTGTGTAATGTCGCGCAGATACCATGCGCCAAGAAGGCCTTGAAGCTCCATCGTGCTAAGGCGGCGAAAGACACCTGTAACTGCCCCGTATCTTGTGACTACTTCACCTACGAACCCACAATATCTATGGCGAGATATCCGAGCAAAAGTGTCCTGAAAAATACCGCGAACTTTTACGTTACCTGAGAGAATGCATCATTTTACAATGAAGAATACGTCGCCAAAAGTTTAGTGTATTTGGACGTGTACTACAACGAGTTGAGTACCACCACCTACAAGCAAGTACAGGATCTGACGTTCACTGCGCTGCTGGGAGAGCTCGGCGGGCAGCTCGGGCTGTTCCTCGGCGCAAGTATCATCACCGCCGTGGAGTTTATTGATTACTTGGTGAGACAGATCAAGCGCTTTTTCGTCAAGGCTAAGGTGGGAGAAAATAAAGTGCACTGTTCAATGAAGAACCTTAAAGAGGCATCTCAAAAAACTGAAGTGCATGTTTTGGAGACAGAGTAAAATTTCAATTTTTATTGTTTTAACATTATTCCTATTGGGTTATCTTGATATCTCTTTAATCTGGCTAGCTTGTTTATCACGTTGTTTTGGGTTTTACTTAACATCGATATGCGCTGTTTTTACTCAGCGTTTCCCGTTTCCTAGGGGTGTGGGGGTGTCCCACGAAGTGACCTATCAATATACGCCACTCACGATCTAGTGCTTTAGCATGGGTCCAAACACGCGTGTGCGACTTTTGCATTTTCACAAAGTGACCCATCGCAATATGTCTCAATATGCATTGGTTTGTACACAGCTGTGCAGTGCGGGCAAAAACAATTTTGTGACGTACAATGTGGTTCGGAAATAATACTAATTAAGACATTTCTGTACGAGTTAAGAAGTCAGCTTTCATTTTGTGAAAAAAAACAAATTAAATAAAAAATAGTCAGTCGACTCCGAAACAGAAATTTGAAAAATATAGTGCATTTTCCATCACAATTTTCTCAAAAAAACAAACCCCCAAAAAACCCCAGATTTATGTTGGCTGTGGACTACTGGACCAGCGATGATTTTACTTTGCCGGTTTCGAAATTCAGTTTCCCTTTTCAATGAGTTAAACAATTTGTTAGATTTTAATTTAAACTTGAGGAATTCTTCTCAATTAATTTTTTTCAGGCCTGAAACTTTGATGTTGAGATGACAGTGTATTGTTCCAAAAGTATTGGTATTATATAGGATTGGTAGAGTTGACAAAATAGTCACAGACAGTGTTCAAGTTTTGTGTGATCAACCGTATACATGAAATATCAAACCTGTGAAAATTTGGGTTTAAACCGTTGTGTGAGTCAGGAGAAAATAGGGGGAAAACATGCACGTTATTCAGAATGTAAACACGCTGTCCTTAATTTTGGTTGTTAACAACCGAAGTCAGCTGTTTTTTAGGCTTTCAGATTCAGTTTTCTTGAATATGACTTCATCAGAGTGAAATATTTCACAGAAAAAAAAAATGGTTTTAGTATGAACTTCCTAATCAGTAGGCTTTCAGACTAAAATTCACCAATGATGGTTTTTTATCCTTTCCAATCCTGTATAATACCTTTAAGGACACCTCCAACGGCACCTTGATGAGGTGCATGCCGGATATTTAATTTCGAGGCATTGCATCCGTTGTTTCTATGAAGAATCAGGCTTGTTGTTTGTAAATAATAGCAATAGTTATGATAATAATAATTAGCTATACAATTAGCAGTAGCTTAAATATAAAAGAGATGACAGTTTTTTCTTAATGTAACAAGAAATCTCATGTGAAAATTGTTAGCTAATTTGGCAGAGAATGAAGTAACAACCAACAGCATTTTAAGAATGTTTTTCTGTAATAAAGTGGTGTTTTTTCACTTGGAAAGGAAAAGTTCAGCATTGTTTCACTCCCATCCTCTAATTAGCACAAAACGCATACCATTATACATCAAACTTGAGAAAATTGCATTCATTTAGGTGGTTCACGTAAAACAGCGATTACCGGGTTGTTGTTATGGTTTTTGTTAATTTGTTTGTTGGGGGTTCAGGATTTGACGCACATTCATATTGTGGGTTTTTTTTATTTGGCAATTGAAATAAGAAACAATGATTTGAGGGGTCTTTAATAGCTGTTTCCTCATATTTGAGCAGTAGGGGCCTACTGAAGACACAAATCCTTTGAACGATTAGTAATAGTATTATTTTGAAGTCTGTCAGCTTTCGGATTAAAACTGAACTCGTTATGTCCATTCTTACCAATCTGTACATTGCCTTTTAAAAAATACAATTATTAAAACATAAAAATAATATACTAAAATAGTATCACGTTATTAATATTCTTAGCGTTAATGTTCTCACTTCGATATTTTTGCATTTCAAATAATTCGATTGTCCTTTGCACAATAAAAATGGAGATTGGACATAAGTTTTCATATATTATCTAAACTTTTATTTTTAGAGCAATTTTCAACTGAACTTGCGCATTGTAAGGACAAGCCATTTTGATATCCATGTCTTTTGTTGTAGTTTCAATTTCTAAATACTATCATTAATTAGTATCCATTTACAACACAGCCAAAACAGCTGTCCATCATCAATTATTTTTCTTGTATCTGAAAAATGTAGTGGAGGAAAAAAACGATGTTGCTTGAATTTCTTCTCCAGCAAGTGAATCTTACACAATTCATGCAATTTGACTCAAATATAATAAGACTTTTATTTAATAGCACATTAATTGAGAGTCAATATCTTTCAGGGATTGTTGAGACAGGTTCTGATATTGTATTTTGGTGTTTATTTTGGGTCAGTTAGGCCCCCCAAAACGGTCCCACGCGTAGGACCCCTTTCCTAAGATGGCCGTTTTCCTGTTTGGAAATGAGCACTCCTGTAGCGGTGTTTTTTCATTTGTGACGGTCGTAGCTATGGGGACCTTGGACTACCCCCATCAAATAGAGAAACAAAAGTGAAGTTAAGATGTCACTGCACATTTTTTTTGTTTTTTTTTAAAGATGGAGAGAGTGTGAATCCGTAACAACGGATTGAGACTCCGTAATAACGGATTCTGAATCCAATATGACGGATTAGAAATGTAAATGTTGTTGGCGCTCATGGGCTTTCGTACAGACTCCCCGAAAAAAATTACATTATTTAAGCAGTTCAAGAAAGCATGGAAGACCACACGATCATCGAATACGGTCAATGCGCAACTTTTTTTCCGCTTAACTAATCAGAAAAAATACAGACGATCTTGCAGCTCGTCTCGTACGGTATATTAACACGGTTATCCATAATAAACGAGGCATTTTACTGTTCAACGGCGATTTATAGAAGCTTCATCAATATTTCACACAGCCAGTGGCGTAAACTAGATCATTGGGGCGTGTCTAGCGTGCAACAAGCCAAATTGGGGGATATTGGTGTACAGAACCATTCACTGGTGCATTTTTGAATTTGTATTTGTATTACTATTATTTTTATTTGTTTGGAGGGTGGGCAAAGATTCTGAGCGAGGGGGCTCCCGCCCCACCCCCTTCCAGTCGTTGGTGACGTCACATTTCCTTTGTGACAGGCGTAACTCGGGGGAGAGCTGGACTATACCCCTAATTGAAATAAAAATAATAGTTAAAATGTCACTGCACATTGTTTTTTCTTTTTTCAAAAGACTGAGAGGCAATTTCGAACCCGTAATAAAGGATTGTGTCTTCGTAATAACGGATTGTAATCCGTTATAACGGATTTGGAATATGTCATAACGGATTGTGACTAGACCGTAATAACAGATTCTGAATCCGTAATGACGGATTTAAAAATGTATTCGGATTATGCGTGGACATAACCGCTCCGAATTTTCGGCGATTTCTCAAAAACGCTATCACCTCTTGAATTGAAATGAAATGTTCACAGTTAGTTTTATTAGGCCTATCTACATTTATATAGGATTAAAACAATCGAACGGTTCCAAAAACCAAAGGTATACTTTGCCTTTAAGGATCGTCACTAAATAATTTAAAACCATTAGACAGTTGACAGTGTGAAATTCAGCTTTACTTTTCCAATTCGTTTTGGATGGGAACTCACATTGGATTGGGATTTTCAGTGCGAAAGAACAACCCTCAAAACGAATTGTATTGTACATAGTGAAACGGACGTTGACGACCGTCAGACAAGGGGGGTTTCTATTTGGATAGACCTATCATTGGTTTAAAATTATATAAAATTCTTGTCAATAAAAAAACCCCATACACACCACCCGTAACACTCAATGGTTGGGACCAACATGGTCCCGGAAGTTCGAATACGTGCGAGATTTGCACAGTGTAATGATAGTGAACGAAACAAAACAAAAGCCAGCTCTTCAAACCGCTCCATATGAACCCTTGCACATACGCAGCGCATTTACATACACCTGTCCTGTCCACCATTTTGAGAGGTCAAAACGTACACAAAGGAAATTGACCCCCAAATTGCCCGAAATTGTAGATGCTCAACCCTTTTTGTGTGGATACATGAACGTCTGCTCAGGAGGGTTAAAATGGCCTTTAAGACCCCACCGCCGCATACCTATTTTGCTAATCGTTAGCTAATGAGGCCCGTAACTATCAATACACTATACAGTAATACATAATTAACGTATGTTATTTATATAGCGAGGGAAGCTTTCACCAGACTGAATTAGGAATGCTTCATTAGTTACACTCGCTCAAGGTCTTTGAGAAAACAAATAGACAAAGTGTCTACTTTAACCAAATCCTTTCATGTATTCAAAATCTGTACCTCACATCGTTACATGCGTTGATAAAAAGTAATAGAATATTAGAGAGCCTACATGCACCAAAAAACAATTTATTCTAACCATACACGTCACAAATGACGTACATTGGATGGAGTGACCCTTGACCCCTATGATATTTCCCGGCAAGAAAGGTACTACATCCTTTCTAACGGTTATTTCTACATAGATCATGTGCGTAAAAATAACAACTTTATGTTTTGGATATGTGCTCTCTTTGTTGCTGATATTAGGAAGTCACCTTGGATAGTAAACAACAATTGCCACCTATAAATGAAAACAACACGTGTGTTTTGCGCAACGTACAACTCTTGGCCGATGGAAGGTCTAATTCTTTTGACCCAAGTGAGGGCCTAGTGACGTCACACGCATTGGGTCTTCTGTACACTGTTAATCTTTAAAGTAACATTTTATGTTTTCTTCAATTGGCCGTATGTGTATACCTTTATCAAGCTGCCTTCTTAGTCACATTCCCTGAATCCAATAACAGTAATGAACGCTAGTAATTATTGCACTGAAAAGGGAACCAGGCTATCTTTCTTCCAGCCTCGGTTTGGCTACATTGGGTCAGATTGAAGAAAATCAAGATAACCACACCATCTTCACTCAGTTGAGCACGGGCGACCGCGAGTTTTCTCAGTGTGTTGCAACCCAAGCTTTACATTTTATTTTTTTTATTTTCAAACCTATATAGTTGTAGATATTACCATCAAACTAACCTGTAAAATTTCATTTCAAAAGGTGGTAGCGTTTTTGAGATATTGCCAAAAATCTGGAGCAGTTATGTCCACGTAGGAAGAAAAATCTGCATTGGAATACACACTCTGAAAACCGTTACGCGTAACACTTCTCAGATTCAAATGTTTTGTGGGATAAAAAGTGATATATTTTCCAATAACCGCAGTACTTCGAAGTGAACAGTTTCTCAAAATGCATTATACTATCCAAAGCTGCTGTACTTCTTACCAACTAAATTTGTGTTAACATTAATCAGAGTCATCCAAGCGTGTACGCTGCCTTTAAGTATACTGTTTGCAGTATTGGTACTGTGCAGCAATTATTTGTTGAGCTATAAAATGAGACAACAGACATTTTGAGTAAAACCTGGAGAAAGATGAGTCCGTTAATAACTTGGCTATCATGGCTAGCAATTAGCTTGAATATTTAATATCAATCCATCAGTGACAGTACATGGGTTTTTCCATAAAGTAGGGGGCCAAAGCAGGACATGGTGTTATTTTACAAAATGTAATTTACTTTCTATATTCTTTGCATGTTCATATGGTGGGGATAGCTCATACGTTTAATGTATAACTTCAATTTCTCGAATCAGATTTTTTGTTTTCATTTACGATCCAAAACTATCCATCACACTGTAATGGAGACACCGGTGTCTCAGTTACAGTGTGAAGTGTGAAACTTGTGACTTGTTTTGCCATAAATTAGTAAGTTTTCATTGAAAATTTGAATTTCAAAGGGTAATATGTAAACATCATTGGTATACTGTAATTCAGCTATTTTCAATGAAAACCTTCAAACGTTGGCCAAGCAGTAAAGGCCGACAGTTTTAGCGTATAACCGTGACACTGGTGTCTTTGTTACACCGTGACTCAAAAAGTCCTGTCTCTCTTATTATGCATCATACATGTCTGAATCGAGCAAAATGCATATGTAATACCTGCCACATGTACATGTATGTAGCATGTATTACTATGCACTTTGCTAGTATAATCGAGCAAGGCATTCTGGGAAAGAAAACAAAATGGCGCGGCGAGATCGTACACCATGGGAACGAGGTTGGTATAGTGCACATGCGCGCTACGGTTTATAGCCGGGTAGTCAACCCCGCGCGTACGCTTCTTTGAAACTGCATCATTCCGCGCTGCTTCAAATAGGACCCATAGTTTAACAACAAAAACATTATGCGCAAAACATAATGACAATTAAAACCATGGGAAATATGTTTATGAATATTCAATTTTGTTTAATTTTACATTTCTCCGAAAATGTTTCTATATAGGTCTATTTTTTTTTTAAAGGACTCGGACACCAAAACAAAATAGGCTTAAGGCACGAAAACCAACGCCATTTTCTAATTTTCAACTGGCACGTCGTTCAGTTTTCGAACTATTTCGGAGGCGGGAATTCCTCTTTGTGGAGAGGAAACATTCAAGGTGAGTAATTGACAACATCGGGATAGATTTTTTTCAGGAAAACTTCTCAAAATTTACTGAAATTAAAGGCGAGGTCATGACAAGTTTTACCTGCAGATGATACCGCCGAGTTGGGACTATGGCCTACGTGATGTTTGATTTGGCACTCAATAAATTGATCTACAAAGTTTGGTTTATTTAAATGCATGGAAATGAAGACGATTCTGCCGGGCGAGATGTGTTGCTTTCCCTCGTTCGGTTCATTTTTGCCTCCATTGGCTCTCAAACCCTAACTTAGTCCACAAGAGGGCGCTCTTCAGGAAATACTACGATACCTTTAAGGTAAACAATATCATTCTACGGTTCTAGTTTAAAAGTATGGTCATAGATTGGTCAACGTAATGCTGATTTATTGGCAGAGAGTTATTTAAAACTCCCAAGTGTGAAAGTTTCAGTTGAATACAGTTGAGAAAACAGCAAAAAAAAACTATCGCGATATTTTCATCAAGATCGTCGAATCCATCCTCGTGACAGCGGGTACCAAATCCGATCTGGCTTCAGCATTTACAAACGGACACCACGGAAATTTGAACCTCCACATATCGCCTTTCAAGGCGATATTTGGAGGTTTCTTTTTCAAATTTTTCGACATACGGTTATTGATTTCTACTTAACGGGAGCACTTCAGACGAAATTTCGCGCGATGCTAACATTACCATCTTTATATCAAGTAGGCTTTCGTCGGATGGAAATAACCTTTATTCGGGACCATTAGGCCTACCAAAGTATGATCATATACCTTAAAGGCATCAGCCGGCCCAACATCGTGGATATTGTATCCGGTAATGCCGGTGTCCCAGGGAAATCTGTCCCACGGAGATTCTGTCCCCATACGGGAAATTAACATGGGCTGGAGGAGAAGGATTCAAAAGAGGGCGCTATCAAAAGAAGTTTGTACACAGTTCGCCGTATGGGAGGACATAATCTCCGGGGGGGGGGCAGAATCTCCTGCCACACCGGTAAAGGTTGTTTTCTCTTATGTACACAACAGATGACGCGTCTTCAACGAACCCAAAACACCATCCACACACGTGACTGTCGATCACGCATGCGCGCTTCAGTGTGCGCACGGTCTGAAGGAGTCCGATTCCCTTTTCAAAATGACCGGCTTCGGCTTTGGATTCGGCTTCAGCTCCGTTCTCTCGTCTGAATCCCTGAACGCATAGCACGCGTATAGTCAAAACAACTGAGGGACCTAGCTAGCCTGAGCCGAATCCGAAGCCGAAGCCGGTCGTTTCGAAAAGGGCCATAGGGAAATCTGTTCCCCGGAGATAAACATGGGCTGAAGAAATATGATTCAAAAGAGGGCGCTAGCAGGAGAAGTTTGTACACAGTTCGCCGTATGGGGGGCAGAGAATCTCCAGGGGACAGAATCTCCTGCCACACCGGCACTTTTGCGAGATTAATATAGCGTTGTATCCGTTGAATATAGTTAAACATTAGTTTCCTTGATTCATGAATGAATACGCCCTAGGGAGCGATTGAAGGGACGACTGAGCCACGTACAAAATCATTACAATGCAGATAGACACATGGATTTCCAGCTAAAAAATCAAATTTACTTGAATATAGTTAACCAAACCAATGTTCATCTACGAAACACTTCTACAACCATGGACTAAATGTAATAAATATATAATAACATATCATATTAAAGTGACAGTTAAAGGCACTGAACACGTTTGGAAATTGTCAAAGACCAGTGTTCTCACCTGGTGTATCCCAACATATGCATAAAATAACATGCCTGTGAAAATTTGGGCTCAATTGGTCATCGAAGTTGCAAGAAAATGATGAAAGAAAAAACACCCTAGTTGTACAAATTTGTGTGCTTTTAGATAGGAATAAGAAACTTCTTGCAAGAAGCTTTTATTATTTTAGTGAGATATTACCTCGTTCTCAAAAACTACGTTACTTCAGAGGGAGTCGTTTCTCACAATGTTTTATACTATCAACAGCTCTCTGTTGCTCGTTACCAAGTCAGTTTTTATGCTAATATATATTTTGAGTCATTACCAAACGTGTACAGTGCCTTTAAAGTGACAGTTAAAGAAGTTGCCCCGATTACTTATTTTATATACACAGGTTCCCAGTCTCTCATTCACTTCAAAATTTAATTTACTTTCCTCTGTTCTCTATACATTTTAAGATTTATTCGCATTACTGAGACTATAATGAAAAGAAACCTGACAGGATTTTCTGTTAACTTGAAAGATACCAATTGAAGAATTATATACTAAATTTGTATTAATAAAATTACTGGTGGTAATCTTTCCTTGCAAAGTAGAGAATTGAGCATGTAATTTTCGTGAATTATATTATAATTCACAAAAATTAGAGTGAATATTGATCCAAGTAAAATAACTGATGATGCAAAGCTGTTTGGCCTCTGCCCATTATTAGACTCCGACTAGTATCGGTGTCACATTAATTTTTCATGATGCCATAAAGTGTTCATGTTATTACTGTGTTGTAAATGGATACATGTAAGTTATGATGAAGCTATAACTGCGAAATGGAATTACTACAACACAAGATACGGATATAAAAATGGCTTACACCAAGCAAAAGCTCATCGTCTAAATAATAGTTTAGATAATTACATGAAAACTTATGTCAAGTCTCCATTTTTACTGTGCAAAGGACAAGTGAGTTATTTGAAATATAAAATATCAAAGTTATGAACATTAAAGCTAGACCTCATGCATTGACGTCATCACGTGACCATCTTAGAAAGAAAACTATGAATATGATGAAACAATGGAAAACGAACATCTACGTACGCTCGGAGCGCAGGGTGCATGGAACAATGAGCAACCTTTTTTGTCCCCTATACTGAAATGACGTCATGCTTATTGAAGCAAAGTACAGTGTTGGTAATAATGGAAATAACGAGTTCAGTTTTTATCCAAAAACTAGCCGACTATGAAGATAATAAATACCGGTACTGAGATCCTTCCGAGAAAGATTCGTTTTTACAGTGGTGCACAAAGTTTGAGGAATTAGCATTTGAAGACCCAACAAGTGAATGTGCGTCAAATCTTGAAAAAAAAAACGTTAATTGCTGTTTTCTAACCTAAATTGATACAATACGAGTTTGATGAATATCATTTGTTATGTGCGAATTATAGAGGATGGGATTAAACTTACAACAAAAGCAATGAATGTACTTTCCATTGAAAGGTTTTATTATGTACAGGATTGGTGAGAGCTGACAAAATAGTTGCAGACAGTGTTCATGTTTTGTGTGATCAACCAGGCCTATACATGAAATAACAATCCTGTGAAAATTTGGGCTTAATCCGTTGTGTGAGTCGGGAGAAAATGGTGAAAAGCCATGCACAATTTTCAGCATGTAGGCCTACTTGTATAAAACCAACTGTTCGTAATTTTGGTTGGAACAACCGAAATCAGCTGTTGCGGTTTTTGGGTGAGTTTTGTTTTAGGTTTTCAGATAAAGTTTTCTCAAATATGACTTCATTTCAGAGGGAAATATTTCACAGAAAAAATGGTTCTAGTATGAGCTTTATAATTAGTCAGCTTTCAGACTAGAATTAAACAATGATGTTTTTATCCTTACCAATCCTGAATACCTTTAAGAGTGGAAAAACTATGCCACAGAAAAAAATCTAAAAACGTTTTTGTTACTTTTCTTTATACTTACTTATAAATTTAGCAATTCCACATAATACATCTTATTGTTTTACACATTTGTACCACATTCAGGACAATCAAAATTTTACATTTAAGTCTAACGAATAAAATATTGTTGTTAATTAAATTATTATTGTTATTATTACTTTTTTTCGTTCAAACAAATAACTCTCCACAGGACTCGATTTCACAAAGACCTAGATTGATCTTAACTGCGGATCAGTTTTAATTTGCTAAACAAATCGTGATGTCACACAATAGAAAACACTAAGGCAATTAAAAACACATCTTAAAATGAATCTTAGTGCTTTGAGAATTCAAGCCCTGATACTTCACGGCGGAAACGGATGCATCTGCCTCGATGTAACAATGCCTGGGGTTTCCCTTCAAATGTTTCAGCAGAATTTTAAACTCTCACAAAGTTTCCCTTTTCTATAAAACAAATATATTAAAACCCAATCCTTGCCGTCTCAACAAAGCATGCATGAAAGAATTAATAATCAGGCAATCAGCAACCTTGACAGCTACAAAGAAGTTTTGTAATTCATTCAAAATAGAAATTTAAAATATCAAGTGGAATATGGATAAACATTTAAATAGATGACTTCGAATCTTTCACATTTTTGTCAAAACTACCAAGCGAAAATCGTAAATCTTGCTTTACCTGAATCTTGTTTTACCTGACCAAACACCAGTCGCCAACCTCATTGTTTTTGTCTTTTTGGGTTGTTGTTGTTGGGTTTTTTTTGTGGTTTTTTTGTTGGGGGGGTTTGTTTGGGGTTTTTGGGGGGGTTGGGGGAGTATTGGGGGTTGGGGTGGAGGTTTGCGAAGAAATCGGAATCCCTGGTTAACATGTTCCAATTTCATCAAGATTGAAAGCACAAAAATGTTGCTTAGCAAAAACTTGTTACCAGCCAAAATACCATAAAGTTCACATTGCTACGATTGGTGCTGCACTTATTTTTCGCTTAGCGAAGAGATTTGCTGAGCCGTATTTTCTGCAAAAAAAAAAGCTTTATGAAATTGGGCCCAGTGCTTTACACATCGGTGTTAAGGGTAAAGCCAAAAAGCAATGTGATGAGCAAACTACCTAAAGTCAAATAGTATTAAAGGCACTGAACACGTTTGGAAATTGTCAAAGACCAGTGTTCTCACTTGGTGTATCCCAACATATGCATAAAATAACAAGCCTGCGAAAATTTGGGCTCAATTGGTCATCGAAGTTGCAAGAAAATGATGAAAAAAAACACCCTTGTTGTACAAACAGATAGAAATAAAAACTTCTTGCAAGAAGTTTTTTTTTTTTATTTTAGTGAGAAATTACCTCTTTCTCAAAAACTACGTTACTTCAGAGGGAGTCGTTTCCTACAATGTTTTATACTATCAACAGCTCTCCGTTGCTTGTTTACCAAGTAAGTTTTTAAGCTAATATTAGTTTTGAGTCATTACCAAACGTGTACGATACCTTTAAGCTTAACAAGATTCAACCGTTTTGGATCAGTTTAAACAAATTAAAGTTTGAACAATATCGGTTTAAAAATGTATACTTTACTCTGTGTCCAAAACATGCACTTCAGTTTTTTGAGATGCCTCATTAAGGTTCTTCATTGAACAGTGCACTTTATCGTCTCCCACCTTAGCCTTGACGAACACGCGCTTGATACGTCTCACCAAGTAATCAATAAACTCCACGGCAGTGATAATACTTGCGCCGAGGAACAGCCCGAGCTGCCCGCCGAGCTCTCCCAGCAGCGCAGTGAACGTCAGATCCTTTACTTGCATGTAGGTGGTGGTGCTCAACTCGCTGTAGTACACGTCCAAACACACTAAACTTTTGGCGACGTATTCTTCATCGTAAAATGATGCGTTCTCTCGGCTTGCGTAAAGGTCCGCGGTATATTTGAGGACACTTTTGCTCGGATACCTTGCCATAGATATTGTGGGTTCGTAGGTGAAGTAGTCACAGGATACGGGGCAGTTACAGGTGTCTTCCGACGCCTTAGCACGATGGAACTTCAAGGCCCTCTTGGTGCATGGTAGCTGCGTGACATTACACACAGATACTCCGTCCACTCGGATGTTGGACCCAAGAAGCTGACAGGAGCACTTTTTGATGATATCATAAGCCTGACAGTCGAACAGACAAGTGTTTCTGCTATACTTTTTACCGTAGTGTTTTTTTTTAAAAGCCTCATCGGTGCCGCAAACTCCCCACGGTTTGGGAAGGTTCCGATGATGTGTCTGGTGTATGGATGTAAAGGTATGAAACCCCGGGGCCGCAGATAGTCCAATGGTGTCCATAGCCGGAATCTCGTTGTGAGGATGAATCGCAAATTTGATTCCTGCTTCAGTGTTGCCATATTCAGTCTCGGTGTATTCTCTCTCCTCGATGTCAACAGTCAACTGAAGCCCGTTCCCGATCCCCGGCAGTGTTTGGTTGCCCTGGGAGATAAATGTGTAACACAGTCCGTAACTCGGCGAGTAGAATTTTGTGAAGTTTTTCACAACACACTTCACTCCTTTCCATTTACACATGTGCATTGATCCGTTCAAGGAATAACCAGTTTTAAAAGCAAAGTCTGTGTAGTTAAACGAATCATCCGAAAAAAAATCGTCCACCTCATCGGCCGAGTTCAAATTTAGGTCGAGGTCATCAAATCCATTCTCCGAGTAAGTTTCTTCAACAACTCGTATGAGTTTACTAACGTGCTTCTTGTCCTTTTCTTCAATTTTAGAATTCATAAACCGGTTGTAGTTACAAATTGTCACGGCGGGAAAGGTGAGACTTGGCACGAACTCGACAATGACATTGGTGCTAGCGTCGTATTTCATGTACGCGCTAATGCGATCAAACGTAACGGCCGAGTAAAACCCACTAGCTACCAGTAGAACGAGCACCCAAGGGGCTTTACCCCGTACCCCACGGCTCTCTGCTACTCGAGTTATGCCATGGAGGGTCGTAGTTGTTGCAAACTGAAACTCCAAACTTGCTTGTTTTGGACCTTCACTTTCTGAGCTGATAACCTCGTTTTTGTCTGCCATAGTCGCTTGCTGCTGAATCAGAAAAGAGGCTTCAAAACAGTATGACTGCTTGAGGATTGGTATTTAAGCCGTCAACAAACCATCACTCATGACGATCTTTACTCTAAACAGGTAAAATGTCAACTGAACAGTGCGCACTTTCGTTGGGTATTTTAACGGGCTTTTCTCATACTTCGATTGTTAAGTGGTTATGCTTGCCCTACCCGTTATGGATTGCATTGTGCATGATAAATTAATTAAAAGTAATTATTATCGACCTCGGGGGTTGACTGTTTTTTACGATAATAATCATTCATCAATTGTGAATGATAATATAAATTAGTCAATATCGAGTTGACTGTTCTTTTTCTGAAGTTTGGGTCACGTCAACAATGGCTGTATGTCACCTTGCGCTGTGAACATTCAAGCAATCACTTTCCAACACGGAACTGGCCGATCATTTTGCACTTACCGACTCTTAATATCTTAAGGTGCGCTTTGTCATTCTGTTTCGCTTCATTGGATCCACGTCAAGGAACATTGTTTACAGATCTGTGCGTCAGCAGACTATAGGGTATACCAGACTAAATAAACTCCCATAGCATACAGTGCAAAATGCTAAATATTCAAAAATACAAAAAACATTATCCATTGACTCTTGAACTTTTATCCGCTCAATTTAATATGGGGAACCCCAAGGCCCGGAGAGTTATTCTCCTTCCAAATAAAAACACCCCTACAGCAGTGAAATTTTCCAAACGTCTGAGCATCAATCTTGAAAATTTTCCCTTTTACCATTTTTTCTGGGCCTATACGGTATGTCATCCAAAATACCTCAAGTCAACAACACCCAGGTCACAATTGGGCAACATTTTTACACTTTCCCCCCTTTTTTGGCTCTCAAATCTGTCTCATATAGAATATTTTGAGGGCCTACAAAACATTAATGAGGTCGACGCTAGCTGTTTTCTCCCTATAAAAGTGGGGTGCACCCATAGGCCTTTTCACACTAAAATCTCCCTGTTGGACATGGGTCCGACCCGTGTAATGTAGACTGGGCTTTTCACACTATACATTTCAACACGGTGTTGATCCGTGTAGAGCGTTCGGAAGGTGGGTTGAGAAGTCTCGATCCGTGGCGAAAATTGCAACACGTGTCGAAAGAAAAAGTCGAAAGAAAAAGCCGTAGTGTGAACACCTCTTGGTTCATTTTCGGTCCGTGTTGACTCTGTTGAGTATGCGTGGTGCCTTCCGCACACTGTTGTTTGTGAGTTTTCCGCTTGGATCCGCCTAGGACCCTGGCAGGCAGGGCAGTGTAAAATGGGGACTGCTCTATATTCCGACACCCCTATGTTCCGACAACCCCCTCATGATTTACATAGGATTAGGGTTAGGGTTAGGGTTAGGGTTAGGGTTAGGGTTAGGGTTAGGAATAGGAAAATACACCAGGGTTGTCGGAACATAGGGGTGTCGGAACATAGGGGTGTCGGAACATAGGGGTGTAACCGTGTAAAACGATCGCACAAACGTGGACCGAAAGCAGAGCGGAGTTGAACCGTGTTGACATTTCATGGAGTTTACCGGTGACCCATCTAGATTTCGACAAGGATCGGCCGTCGATAGTGTGCAAAAGGCCTTTACTAAAAGGCTTTAGAATCGTTGTTTTATATCCCTGGTTAAGGAACTCTGTTTTGCTTGGCCAAAAAAATTTACGTCTTATTATTTCATCTTCACGGGAATCTTCAGACCTAAAAAGGTTTACAGTGTCAGTCCATTTGGATGGATTGGTTTCATTACCAAAGACAAAATTATAAATAATGACTTAAAGGTATCGTACACGTTTGGTAATGACTCAAAACACATATTAGCATAAAACTTACTTGGTAACATGCAACGGAGAGCTGTTGATAGTATAACACGTTGTAGGAAACGACTCCCTCTGACGTAACGTAGTTTTTGAGAAAGAGGCAACTTCTAACTAAAAAAAATTCTTGTTGTTATTCCTATCTGAAAGCACACAAATTTGTACAACAAGGGTGGGGTTTTTTTTTCATCATTTTCTTGCAACTTCGATGACCAATTGAGCCCAAATTTTCACAGGCTTGTTATTTTATGCATATGTTGGGATACACCAAGTGAGAACACTGGTTTTTGACAATTTCCAAACGTGTTCAGTGCCTTTAAGTCACAGTGGCGTTTCTCGTATTTCAAGGCTAGCGTCGGGTTCGTTTGATTTGTTTGTTTATTTGTTGTTGTTGTTTTTTCAATAATGGTAATTGTATTATAGGGTGGATCAATTTGCCAAGACCACCGCGCGCATTTTATTATAAACTAAATAAATAAAGCAGCCATCAGGCTTGCCAATGAACGATACAAGAAAAATATGATCACAGCATTAAAACAATGTGATGGAACAATGTGCCTTTTTGTTTCGTGGCGTGACTGGTGCGCTGTTGTGCGTCTGCTATGCACAACTTCTATGGTGTTTGCCAACCAATAGTGTCTGTACGCATGCGTTAATGTAATTAAAAAATTTCATGGTAAAGGCCAAATTATACCGCACTGTTTTTTGTGTAGGGAATGCAGTGCGGCTGCTGTGTTGATCGAGCGGCGAGGGTTGGGTATGGGTCCAAAAAGAAGAACTTGCATTGCATATGAATTTAAGACGAACGGAGGGCGGCGGGGGGGGTTAAGAGATTTAATTCCTCATTTGAATGCAGGCTTCTGCAAGCACTTGTGTAAGCCTCTTCATTCTAATTAATAAGTATAAGCATAACAAAACAAATTAAGGGAACTGCACATTCCAGTCACAGTGTGAGATCCAAGCGACACCGGTAAGGGAGGGAGGGAGGGTGGCGCGGGAAACCACTAATGTGACGACAATAGTCGTTTAATAGACCTTGTGCACATGATGTCATTTCAGTAGGGCGCCCTCGCCTAGAGGTCAAAAGGAGGTCATTCATTGGCCAATCCTGTGCGTCGCGCGTTAAAATCTGTGCGTTTCGATTGTTTCGTCATCGTTTTACCTCTAAGATGGCGGCTGGATGACGTCAATGCATAAGGTCCATAGGCCTAGCCTACAAGTAGGCCTACAACGCAACCTTAACGCGTTTTTCTACATACGTCACAATGCGTTTATTCGTGCGTATTCAGACTCACCACAGTTCGTGCACGTCGCGCGTATTCGAACATTTATATGACCACTTTGGTCCAACCTCGTTCCCAATGGTGTACTATCTCGCCGCACTATTTATCGATACGGCGCGCTGCCCATGGTAGCGAGGCTGACTTTGGTCCCACGTACGTTGCTTTAACGCGTGAAAGAAACAAACTCGCGCGCTTTAACGAATACGCAAGAGACTTGCACGGTCTATTGTCACGTATTCCAGTAATGACATTGTCCCTCGGAACGTCATTTGTTGTTCCATAATATATGAGAGCGAAATAAAGAGCCTTTCCGCTCATTAACTTTTAGAGTGCATTAGCATGGTGACTTAGTTTCAGTCGCTGGCTTTAAGGTCGAGCATTAAAATTGAACCTCTTGAGTGCTTTTCACCAGGCAGTGTGAGTAAAGGTAGGGTATTAAGTAAAGGGTGGGTATTAAATTGGTAAATATTTAAAAATGTAATGGCCAAAACTTACTTGGTAAGAAACACTGCAGCTGTTGATAGTAAGCCCTATAAACTATTCTGAGAAAGGATTCTCTTCGAAGTACTAATATGGTTTTGAAAATTTTTCAGCCGAAAACATTTTAATCTAAGAAACGCTTTGTGCTTGAATTATTTCTCAGACTTCTGAGGGTCGACTGAAATTCAAACTTCCGCGGTGCCCGTTAGCGAATGCTACGGCCAGAGATGCAGTTGGTACCCGCTGTCAACTCCCTAAACCTGGATGGATTCGACGTTCTTGATGAAAATACCGTGATTCTATGATGTTTTCTCAACAATAATCATTCAGCTGAAACTTTTACATGCGACTGTTATTGTATCTTCCTTGGTTTACTTTGCCTACTCACAGAATTACCTTGACAACAACCAATCTTAATGACCCTACCTTTAAGTCAACAAAGTACAAGTATCTCCATACAAGGACGCCAAAACATACCTGATTGTAACCGCCACACTCCCCTAGAGATGCCAGGCTGGGTGTTAAGATCAACATAAAACTCTCGGGCATGGGAGGAGTTTCAACTCGCATTCACCGACCAATCCCTTCCACTGTTAGCCCAGCGGACGATCCCATTGGCTACATCTCTTCTTGTATCCTGAAGAGGGACTACGGGCGCTGTAAGAAATTCGTCAAGAAAGGCACGTGGATGAAGGTGGGTGAAGGGTGAAAGGGGGCTGGGCTTCAATAGATTAGAGGGGCCTGGGCTTCAATTGGTGGGAGGGGGCTAAGATTGATTTTGAGAGTCAATGAACCTCAAAGTCGTGGGCTGGGCTTTTAGGTGGGAGGGGAGTGGGCTATAATAAGTGGGAGGGGACTGGGCTTCAATAAATGGGAGGGGTCTGGGCTTCAATAGGTGGGTTGGGCTTCAATAGGGTGGAAAGGGGCTTCACTAGGTGGGAAGAGGCAGGGCTTCAATAGGTGGGAGGGAGTGGGCTTCAATCAGTGGGAGGGGAGTGGGCTTCAATAGGTGGGAGGGGCTTCACTAGGTGGGGGGCTGGGCTTCAATAGGTGGAAGGGGCTGGGCTTCAAGTTCAATAAGTGAAAGGGGAGTGGGCTTCAATAAGTGGGAGGGGACTGAGCTTCGATAAGTGGGAGGGGACTGAGCTTCAATGGGTGGGAGGGGCCTGGCTTTAATGGCTGGGAGGGGCCTGGCTTTAATAGGTGGGGTGGGCTGGGCTCCAAAAGGTGGGAGGGGGCTTCAATAGGTGGGAGGGGCTTCAATAGGGGAGGGGGCTTGGCTTCAATAGGGGGAGGGGGCTGGGCTTCACTAGGTGGGATGGGCTTCAATAGGTGGGAGGGGGCTGGGCTTCAGTAGGTGGGAGGCAACTGGGCTTCAATAGGTGGGAGGGGCTGGGCTTCAATAGGTGGGAGGGGTTTGGCTTCAATAGGTGGGAGGGGGCTTCAATAGGTGGGAGGGGCTGGGCTTCAATAGGGGGAGGGGGCTGGGCCTCACTAGGTGGGATGGGCTTCAATAGGTGGGAGGGGGCTGGGCTTCAGTAGGCGGGAGGCGACTGGGCTTCAATAGGTGGGAGGGGCTGGGGTTCAATAGGTGGGAGGGGCTTGGCTTCAATAGGTGGGAGGGGCTGGGCTTCAATAGTAAGGAGGCAGCAATTTGTATGTACACCTTATCTTTTCTCCTTAACTTAATTGTAATACACGGTACTACAAATGAATGTGTAAAAAATATACATATACAAAAATATCGTGTGATATTGAGTTAGAAAATATAATATGATCAACATCCATGGTCATTTTTATTTGTATTTCTTTATTTATTATTATTATTTGTATTTATTTTATTTTTTTCTGGCAGGTTGTGCAGCAGCAGATAGAGCGCGCCCGCAGCGGCGGGTCCGGGGAGCTTCGGATCATGGATCTGCCCTTGCACCTTATGTTTGCCGTCAGTCAAAACGGATTGCATGATCGCTCATTTCTCAGGTTAACAATAACACCTTCTCAAAATAATTGCATCAACACTAATTTACTTTGCTTGTCAACGACATCTCTGGTTTAATATCAAACAGCCATGGGTCAATGAAAGCACAAATTTTGTTTTTTACACTTTGCGGTTGACGAGCTTTGCAGGCATCAATTCAATTCAATTCAAGAAAACTATTATTTTCATACTCTCATACAAGAGAAAATAATGTAACGAATCAAGAACAAAGTAAAATAACCAATTAATGAAGTCAATTTAAACAGTATAGTAGAAAGAGGAGATGGAGGATGATTAAGTAAGTCTAAACTTCTAGAAATCAGCCCAAGGACAAGACAGACGGCCATAGAGACAACAGACTAGACAGCCATTGGACTAGACAGGATTACATGAGGACAACTATAACAAGGATTGTTCAAACAACAAGATAATAGAGATGTCTGAACAATTACAGTGTACACAATGAGAACAATGAGAAGCAGCTTAAGGAGAGAAAGCTATGGCACATTTATTAGGAAGGACTCTTTTGTGGGAGGACATTGGAAACTGCAAAGCATGCAAAACTTTGGGCAGTTTTTGTTTCCATGCCTGGAATTGAACTTACTACTTATAAAGAACAGGATGGGATTCAAACCGACGACCCCCCCCTCCCAATGCTTGAGCACTCACTATTTTTACCCCCATTTTTTTTCGACCCAAGTTGAGGGTTGATATCCCCCCCCCCCAATCTCAGCTCCCTGGGGAGTATACAGCCTGTGCTGCCAAGTATGTAGCGCACTGAGCTAGTCAATCACAAGAACCATCTCTGCCCTCACATGTACCCATTTACCCCATAGTGATGAGAACCAATTATAGTTAAGTGTCTTGCTCAAGGACATAAGTATCATGAGGGATTCGAACCCACAGCCTGATGACTTGACAACCAGAACTTGAGTCCGATGCACTAAACCGCTCGGCCACGACACGCCACAATGCTTATCACAATATCCGTACAAGAGAAAAAACGCAATAATAAAACTTTATCCCCAAAACATCAACTCAATTATTAAGAAAGAATATTGAAATGAATTACAGTAAAATGATGACTGCTAATTCAAAACAGATTTTAACAATTCATTCTGAAAAACAAAACTGGAAAAGGCCAAAACAACACGGATCTAATGTATGACTTTTTGAACCTAATATTTTACCATCAAGGTTTTTAAGGCTTCTTCTGGACTATGGCTATGACCCAGATGTTATGGATGAAAAGGGTGCAGTGGTTCTACATGCCGCCCTCATGAGAGTTAACTTCTTCAGTGTCTTAGTCTCAGTAAGGTTACTTAGACGGAGAGAGGTCTATACTACAAAGTGAGTTCAATCATTAAACAGAAATAAGCAAACTAAGTGGCTAAGCACAGAATCTTGCTAAGCAGAAACCAATATTACCAGCCAATAACAAACTATAACACACCTCTAGCTGGTTCTGTAGTCTGGTTGGCTGAAACACGGTCACGTGGGGTTCAATAAGATATGCTAGTGCATGAGATTTATGCCACCGTGAACTAGACGCTCGCCAAGACATCGCGCGCGCGTAATTTGCGGGAAATAGTTCCCGAACCGGGCAATATAGACCTTTCTTTTGTTGATAAACAAACCGCGCTGGTTGGCATGGACGGCCGAATGTTAGCAAAACATTCAATCGTGTTCACAAATGTTGTGTCCAAATTCAACATTTCTGTAAACTTTTAATCAACCAAAAATACATACCATGATTGGTTGCTTTGTTTCCAACAAATTCAACACTATTTTTGAATATTTGTGTGACATTATTACAAACTGTGGTTATCTGCTTATGCTTTGCATTTATGGCTTTCCATAGTTTTCCAACCTCGGTTGGCAAAAACTCGGGCTGTGACGTTGCAAAAGAAAGGTCTATACTCAAAAGTTTTGACTGGTTACAGCGCCCTCTCAGGATGTGAACAGTGAACCGCAACTAAAAACAATGAATATAGGGAATTTAAAAGCGTTCCTCCCAATGTTGAATTGCTCATGGTTGAAATGTTCATGAGCTAATTATTGAATTAAAACAACTCAGCAAAAAAAAAACCCTGATTTTTGTAAAAACACATATGGACTGGCATAATTCGTTCACTGGTGCTATTCTATCTTTCCTCGGGCCTGTGAGCGATAGGACCCTCTCCTGGTCACTTACAGTCCCTTGGGGCGCAAATGTGTATACTATAGCACATAAATTGCAGGCTGGAACAGTTTAATATCAATCTTTCAAAACCAAATGGAAGATATGGAACAGTCAGACAGTAGGAAGGTTAATCACAACTTTTGTAATCAAGGACAAATGAATCTATTAGTATTCACAATCTCTTCCCAATGTTGATTGTTTGCTGTCTTAGATTCGTCTTGGCATTGTGTCAATCTGGTGCTAATGTAAACCTCCATGAAAGGCGAGCAAACCGAACCCCTCTGCACTATGCCGCTAGGTGTAACCTCAACACCTGTGTTGAAATCTTATTGGAGTATGGAGCCTTAATTGAAGCGCAAGATATAGAAGAGAAGACAGCATTAAGTCTGGCAGCAGAGTCAGCAGCAGTGGAGTCTGTAAGATGTCTACTTGAGAACATGGCCGACGTGAACGTGCGCAGTCAGCGTGGACAGACGCCGTTACACCGCGCAGTGAACGGTTTACCGACATCTCGTGCCGAGAGATGCGTCCAGATGCTACTGGCAGCAGGCGCTGACCCCAACGCTAAAGATATCAACGGGAATACACCATTACATCTTGCAGCTCATGGGCGGGCAGAGGGCTCCATCATGCATCAGCTTCTACTCTACGAAGCCGATCCATCCATCCTGAATATAATGCACCACTCGGTCTTGTATGAGTACCTGATTGCATTCAGTATCCCAGACACTCTAGACGTCCAGCATCTGACCATGGGTCTCCTCGAGTCCTATCCTGGGTTCCAGGCCTTGATGGAATGCACCCCTCCGTCACCCCGCATGGTCAGAGACATCGACGGTCAAACCCTCTCAGTTCTCAACACGGCAGCTTTGAAACCCCTCCGTGAACAGTTCGAGGTTGACGACTCACCCCAGTCCCTGCAGTACCTATGCCGTCAGGTTATCCGACTCGCTGTAGGAGTTGCACCCATGGTTTATTTCCCACACATGGTGAAAGACATAGGTCTTCCACCTCTCTTGGAGCAGTACGTATGCAGTGACAGTTATCGAAACGCAATGAAGGCCCCTGGACTTATTTTACGAGCTAAAAACTAAAATAGCTAAGTCGAGTTATGGGTATTTCTAGTCAACTTTATTCAAAATATCGTCAGAAGCTATTGTCAAATCATCAAGATTACATGTACATCAGTAGCAAGGGTGGTAAAACTTTACAGATAAGGCAAATACGTAAATCTAAGAATAATTGCAAAAAGAAATTTTTACTTTTTTTATGTCGTATTTGTTCTTCTGATTATTTTTCACTTCTTCGATGTGGGGGTTAACACTCTCCACTCTCAACCCCGCCCCCCAGCGATAAGTTCTCTCAGTCCGCATTTTGACCCTCCGCACAGTGGGCCAGAATGAGATCAAAGTGCGCCAAAATAGCGATTCGGGCTATGTGACCGTTTAGCTTTAAACAATGTTTTCTTGAAAGATAAGGCCCCCACGAACTTTTTTTAAAAATATTTCTCTTTGGAAAAATTCTTAAGTATTTTTCCTCATGTTATGAACACAAAAAAGTTCCTAAATTAGGCTAAAAAGTGAAAATTGGGTACATCTGTTCAACACAAAATAACGATATTTTAGAAAACAATTATTTACCTGAAAATTGGTTTATCTACTTTCCACAAGTTATACTTTAACAATATCGGGTTTTCAAACTATTATAATTTGCATCTGACTACAAGGGAGGTTAGAAATTGTCAAAAAAATGTTAAAAACATGGGGTTTTTTTATAAAGTAAGAGAAGAAGTTTACATTCCCGTGGATTCCCGCCTTAATTTTTATACTGGCTTGATCCCCATAGTTTCCTCTTCACTTTGGTACCAAAATTAGCTGCCCGTTTGTGCCCGATTGTAAGATATGAGCGCCTATACCGGCTTACACCGGCTTAATATTTGTCAACACGCGCCTTGAATCCCAATACGCGTGTTATCTTTAATCCCTCTGAAGTTTTTATTCCTATCTGAAAGCACACACATTTGTACAACAAGGGTGTTTTTTCTTTCATCATTTTCTTGCAACTTCGATGACCAATTGAGCCAAATTTTCACAGGCTTGTTATTCTATGCATGTGTTGGGATACACCAAAACGTGTACGATGCCTTTAAACTAATGGCAGCCACATGACGAACTTACTATTGATCGAGGAAGCACTGCCATTGACCAAAAAACAGTAGCTTTAAAGGCACTGTACATGTTTGGTAATTACTCAAAATATATATTAGCATAAAAACGTAAACTTCAGAGGGAGTCGTTTCTCACAATGTTTTATACTATCAACAGCTCTCTGTTGCTCGCTAACAGAGAGTAATTATCAAACATGTACATGTACACTGCATTTAAAGCTACTGTTTTTTTATCAATGGCAGTGCCTCGATCAATAGTAAGTTCTTCATGTGACTGCCATTAGTTTAAAGGCATCGTACACGTTTGGTAATTGTCAAAGACCAGTGTTCTCATTTGGTGTATCCCAACATATGCATAAAATAACAAGCCTGTGAAAATTTGGGCTCAATTGGTCATCGAAGTCGCAAGAAAATGATGAACGAAAAAACACCCTTGTTGTAAAAATTTGTGTGCTTTCAGATAGGAATAAAAACTTCTTGCAAGAAGTTTTTATTTTTTTAGTGAGAAGTTACCTCTTTCTCAAAAACTACGTTACTTCAGAGGGAGTCGTTTCTCACAATATTTTATACTATCAACAGCTCTCTGATGCTCGCTACCAAGTCAGTTTTTATGCTAATATATATTTTGGGTAATTACCAAACATGTAAAGTGCCTTTAAAGCCACTGTTTTTTGGTCAATGGCAGTGCTTCCTCGATCAATAGTAAGTTCTAGAAATCTTTTCAGCAAGCATCAGAATTTGTTCACAGAATTTTTCTTTGATATGCCTAGGTGAGACAAAAAAATTGAAAACAATTGCATGCACTTGACCTACGCATATTAGTAGCTATAATAAAACCGACCAATCACGACTTAGGACTATGATGACGTCATAGACTTTTAAAAACATGACCATTGAATTCTACGGATCCGAAAACCCCTAAAAGTCAAATTTTCAAAACAAATATGTTGAAATATAATTTTGGCGCACTTTGATTCCATTCTGGCCCACTGTGCTCCGTTGGCAAATGAAGCACTAAATTAAGGGCATCCAGAGTAAAAGTCAGTCGTTTTACCCACAAACAAACAATTATTTTTCCTTTGAGCACATTGATTTGGAAGGAAAAAAGTTTGATGGTTTGAAATTGTTGAATGCAGTGGGGTTGCATGCTGGGTGCACAAGTCTCTCTTGAAATAGTGGATACAATTGATGGTCAGCAAGTCTGCAAACTGACTTCCATACAAGTCCAGAAAGGGAATTCGAGTCGGCAAATTGGATCCCATACACCCTCCCAATAAAATGCCTTTGCTTCGCCCCCATATAGTAGTCCTAAGTACAGCATCTCTGCTCTGGACATTCCAATGTTGCATGTTATTTTAATAACAACTTAAAGATGTCCATCTAATTGACAAAAATAAACTGAATGAAGCTCTAATAAAGACTCCAAAAACTTTCTGAATCTTCAATCTTACCAGTAAATTTGTGTGTAATATGCATATTAGAGATGGTAACAAATAAACATCTGAGTTTCCAGTGAAACAATAATCTCAGTTTCAACTAAACATTATCTTTTTGTTTTCTTTGCTTATTTCAAACGAGCTGATAAAGCAATCCCAAGTCTGAGTTTTTGAATAGAAACTTCTCAAGGAGACGATAATACAGTTGGAATATCTGAAAGATGAAAGTTCACTGGACCGTTGGTCCTGAGAAACCGCCACTGATAACTGTTTTGCAGATCTTTCGTTTTATCAAAAGTCCATGAGGGGGGACACAAGCGCGACAAGTGCAGAGAAATACCACAGCCACCTGTGCATCTAATAGGTTCAGGAGCTACTTAACCTTTTCTACTTGTAACCTTTTCAATGAATAGCCAGTAGAACATGTTAGCTTGTCCTTTAACTTGTCCAACAGCTCTTTTACTAGTCTACATTAATTTGTGTTTAATAGAGATGCTTTCCAACACCGAACTAGCCAGCCGGACCACTTGAAGAGAATATTAACTGCGGTCCTCGGGTATTTTAAACAGAATTTACCCAGTAAAGGGAGAATGCTCAGCATAATTCCTCTCTATCCCTACAGATCCAGATAAAACAAGCTCTACTTTACAGTCACTTTATAGTCTCCATACAGTGTTATAAGAGAGCTATTTTAACACTCCAAGAAAACAAGTCTAAGAGAAACCCATGCATTGCTTAAAAAACTGCACTTCAATAACACACTTAATGTTCACTAAGCATTTACTTAACAAATTTACAAATTTAAATAAATTTGGGTTGAACAAAAGAAATGTTACTAGAGCGTGACTTGAACCTTTGAACTCTGGATTAATGTCAACTTCCTCAACAAACTTCAACTGTTCAACTGACGAATTTTCGACGTTGACAATTGTTTGAGTTCCTTTATCATAATAAATTAACATGAAACCTTTCCAAACTACTGTCACCTTTCTTGAAGAAAACTCTTCAGGGAGACATTTGACTCCGAAACATAATCAACGGGTAATTTACCTCTTTTGTCTTTTAACTTGACAAGTGTTCTGTCTGCTGCCACCAAGAGTTTACAAATATCAAGATGGCCTCTCTCAGCACTCTAAGAAAGACAAAAATAACACAGAAAGTTAAACCTTAGTCGTGTTTATCATTTAGGATTTAGGATTGGTAGTGCACGTAAAAGAACCCAGAACACTTATCATAGAAGAGTAGGGTTAACCCTGATGTTTCTGGTTCACATAGCAATCACTTGTTTACAGGGTTTTTTCAGGCTTGCAAGCAACAGTGATTAAGTTCACTTATGAGGCATCCTAGGTTTCATAACCAGAAGTATATAATAAAAATAATATAAATTTGAAATGATTAAATTACTAGCAAATTTCCAAAAGATCGATCATTAAGCTCCGCCCTCAATAGCAAAAATAAAGCAACTGCACCAAAGTGGGTAATGTTTACAGGCCCAACTTCAGGGCTCTACTTGCCACCAAATTCTGCGCTTACAATCACAGGGCAAGTGTAAAATTTCCATACTAGCTGTGTAAGGTGAAGAATACTTAGTATTTTAACATAAAGTACACAAATGCAAAAATTCCTTGCTAACCTGTGAAATATGCTTACGTGAAGCGCCGATTGTTCTGCTTTCATTTAGCATCGATTTTCATTACTTTCATTTAAAGCAAACCATCTTCAGACTCCAACATTGCACCATAAGACACAACAAAGCAAATCTGAGCGTTTAAACACATTTTGCCATGTTTCCCCACTCTTATCACTAGTAATGATAAAGTAAAGAAAGACACTAACAACTTGTTTATCTATGTTTTTTCCGTAGTTAGGCGCTAACAGTGTTTGTGTGTTCTACAGGGAATCCTGTAGTCAGACAGGTTGGGTTTGCATCTTCACTTGCCTTATGAAGAGGTGATTTGTCATCCTCATCACACAGAAGGGGGGATGCCTTTGCTTTCAACAGCAGCTTGACAATATTTGTGTGCCCACTGTAGGCGGCTCTATGAAGCGGTGTTACACCCCCTGATCGTGTTGTACAATTTGGATTAGCTCCATTGTGAAGAAGCACACTGACGATGTCTGTATGGCCATTTCTGCTGGAATAATGCTGTAAAACAATACCAATTTATTAAGCCTCCTACTGTCCATCCCTTCAATATCATCCCCGTAAAAACCCTGTTGCGTATACACAAATTATGGGCTTTCAAAAGCCAACAAACTCGAAAAATCTATTTCCACAGATTGGGTTGCAGAGATGGGACCCAGGCCCTACTTCATGAAGTCACTCATCGGCTCAGAGCAGAAAGGACATAAGACGTAGAAAGACCCAGTCAGCTCAGAGCAAAATGGACTTATAAGACATAGAAAGATCCAGTCGGCTTAGAACAGAAGTAAGACTTATAAGTTCTAGAAAGACCAAGTCAGTTCAGAACAGTAAAGACTTATATAAGACCTAGAAAGATCAAGTCAGCTCAGAGCAAAAAGGGCTTATATTAATAAGACCTAGAAAGACCCAGTCGGCCCAGAACAGAAAGGACTTATAAGACCTGGAAAGACCCAGTCGGCTTAGAGCAGAAAGGACTTACAAGACCTAGAAAGACCCAGTTGACTCGGAGCAGAAATGACTTACACTCCGTTTGTGCGTGTAGATCTTATAAGTCCAAAGCAATTCATATAGCGCTGTTATAAAAACATGTTCAAAGGCACTTTGACAACATAGAAAATGCTTTAGAAAACGAATGAGTTTTGAGTCTCTTCTTGAAAATGTTCACCTTCAGGGAAGTTTTAATGCCCCTGGTCACTGCCTTGGTGCCAATTGAAATATTCCAGTAGAAATTTCCCTCATAGATGTGCCCTTTACTAAGAGAAAACTGCCTTGCCTTTTTACAAGAAAAAAAAGTACCTGGCCTGATGGTCTATGACTTACCAGTGCAGTATAGCCAGCGTTATCGACTACATCAGGATCACCTCCACCTTCAATAAACTTGATAACTTTCGCTGTTTCCCCATTCAATGCAGCTGACCAAACACCTCGCTCAAAGTCAAGCTCATCAAGAGTTTGTGTGACGGAAGACGACTGGGTGTGGTCACAGCAGTGGTGGTCATCTCTGGGTGTGGTCATAATACCTCAATCTGGGTGGTATACTATAAGTTCAGACAGAAGTTGTAGAAAAAAAAATTCATACAAGCAAAGAGTAAAAGTAAAACATAACCATGATAACGCTGCATGTAAACCAACATCTCACAAAATTGAATAGTTCTTAATTGTGATGATCGGAACTAAAAGCCTGAATAATCTGTTGTCCCTAAGCCTAACACATACAGCTACCGCCTACAGGGGTCAGGGCTCACCCTTCGCACAAGCCCGGCGTACATTGTCTTGTAAAAACTGCTACGGGTTAGAAAACACCACCTCTCAACTTGCCCTGTTGGCTACTTTAAAACTGTGCAACCGAACCTACTTGTTTATAACGCTCATCGCCCTTTTCAGATGTGAATAATGAATTTTAAAAATGTGTCACACAAGTAACAGTAAAATAACTTGCTCAATATTGTGACAGGCCTATCATAATAAAATTAAATGAGACATGCAAGACACGACATACACTACATCAGCATATGTACAGAACAGAAGTCTATACTGTCACTGTGTCAGTGCATGGCATGGTCAATGTCACTCATTGACTGGGGTCTTATTTTATAATAATAAACTCCCTTATTTTTAATTTTATACAAAATATGTCTATCTATTCTATGCTATGCTATTGCTGGAGTATATAGCACAGAAGTCTATCGTCGTAAACACCAATTTAATCGTACTAAAAACAAGGTCCTTCCCTAAATGATAAATCTGAACTGATTAGTACGAAAAGATTAATTTACTCACCAACACACCAATTCCACAGCACAGTCAGCTAGTCAAAACATCTACCCATGCGACCCCATGTACGTCGCCATCTTGTTTGTGTGACGAGAGAAGACGAGGGCGCCCTTTCACTCAAGCGCGTGCGTGCAGTAGATCATGCAGTAGATCAGTCACGCCCATCTTTATTTGCATAAAATTAAATGGAAAAGTCCAGACTTTCTGTATGCCTATCGCCCGTGGACACGAAATATTTGTTATTTTGAAGTGTAGCCTAATCATTTCCACTCTATGAGTTTCCAATAAACTTTCCAACCAGCATGTGAACATTCCATGAAAGTTTAAGAAGTTTTTCCCCCTTTTTTGTGTGAGGTGGGGGTGCAGGGGGTTATAGGGGGGGGGGGGTAAACCACGGAGCTAGAATTAAACAACGTTCGTATACAGCAGAAACACATTATTTATACAATGTAGTATCATCTTTATTAATCCACTTCCGGGTGAATATCGCAAAAATATTATGGAAGAAATCAAATTAAGACTCTCTTTTGCCGCTTCGAATTGTAGTGAAACTGTCAACATGGTGCTCGCATTTTTTCTTTTTCTTTTTAATTCTTTTAAAGTTTGTTGTTAGTTTGTTTTCTCCAGCCAGGTTTCATGAAGAGCGCCCTCAGCGGTCAGCCTATCACTGGGCATGAGCTGCAGGATAGTGCTTGCGTAATCTCTACAGTTTCTACTGATTTGTTTGATAGGCCTCGGCCACCGTAGAGAAGAATTCATTCTTGCTCGTATCCTCCCAATGTCATCACATCCAAACGGAAGATAACCGGACACCATGAAAAATAACATCACACCAGCTGACCATACATCAGCTGGTTTCATATCATAAACAACCCTATCTAGGACCTCCGGTGCAGCGTAAGAAGGAGAGCCGTAAAATTGCCTGCTCGGCCCGTTGGATGGATTGCTCTGACGCGGTGGTATCAAATCCTCCTCGTGCTCATTTACGATGACAGCACAACCCATATCACAAATCTTTACAATCTCCTCATTGCCAGTCACAAGAATATTATCACATTTTATATCTCTGTGTACAATATTTCTGCTGTGCATGTACGCAACCCCATCTAGAATCTGAGCGAAGAACTTTCGAGCCAATTTTTCAGACAGGCGTCTGCGGAGGTGGATGAATTTTCTCAAGTCGCCATTCTGTGCTCGCTCCATGGTGATCCATGCAAAGTCTCCATCCACAAAGTGGTCGTACACATCGATGACATTTGCATGATCCAGTTCGGAGAGTAGAGCGAACTCTCGCGAAACGTTGGCGATTGTGTCGTCATTATCTCGAGATATCGGGATGATTTTGGCGGCAACATGGCGCTGTTGTCGTCTGCTGTATGCCCGTTTGACAGTCGAGAAGCGACCGCGTCCAAGGACGTTGCTATGGTCTACATCGTAGTCATCGCTTGTCATTGTATGTCCCATCCTGAATAATAATAACCATAAGTTATCAAACCATGAATAAATAAAACTATGGACATCACTTCTGTCTCCATGAAAAGTTGACAAAGACCTAGGCCCTATGTGAACAATGTTACATTAGGTCTCCCGAAATAAGTATTTTGATCGAACCTTTTTGGGTCCAAATTTAGCCAACGATGTCAGTTCTTCCAATCTTTACAAAGCAAAATAAATGCCTCTTACGGCCCGTATAAACTTATCCCCTATTGTTGCCATTAATCCATTAAGTAGTAAATCAGATTAAGTGGCTGTTAAAGGATTAAGTTAAAATAAATCCCCACACATTAGAACCTAATAATCACAGGTACGCCCCATCAAGGGAAATGTCAAATCTTGGCAACAAATCTAATAATAGGATGAGGTTTTTGATGTTTTTGTTTTTTTCAAGAAGCATCGGAAACACTTTCTGCCAACATCAGCTGTTCCCAAGTACAAGAATAATATTGCTAAAAACTACGTTCCCATGTTCACGGTCTCTTTTTTTCAGCAAAAAGTTATAATAATTTGCTGATGAGAAAACAGCTGAGTAAAAACATCGACAAGTTAAACTATTCATAGTATTTCCACGGGATAGTTTGTGATTAAAATCAACAATGACCAGTTTGAGATTATCTCAGGCCAGTCTGCATTTTGGTCACAATAAGTATTCACAACATTTTCTTAACAATTCGAGCAAACACATTTCTACTAGGCCTATACTTACGCGAATCATCAGCCTCGGTTTTTGGATTACCCGTGGAATGTCCTCAACACCACACAGAACTAAAATGGATCAGCGTGGAATATCCTCAAAACGCACTTTTTTGTAAAGTCGCGTTCAAGTTCGAGTACGAAAGCGCGTCCTTAACACGCGCGTATTTTGTCCTTTTGTTTCTTGGGAGACGCAAGAAGTCAACTTGCGGTTCCTGCGGACTACCATGAAAATTCTGTCAACGTGCACCAGACTGTCACTATGTAGGCCTACTTGAAGACATTTTAGAAGTTGGTTAAATCATGGAAAGAATGTGCGTCGTATTCCAGCCTCTTCGTTGACTTATGTTTGTTTCGAACTCAAACGCCAGCAGATTATGCACAAAAACTGTTCAAGTCCAAAATAATCAAGACTTCAATATGTTCTTGTTACAATACAATGTCAAACACACCCGAAAAACCACCATTACTTTTAAAAATCTGAATTTGAAGCAACGTGCTGATAAGGTCACGGAAGGTCAACTATAGCCGGTCTAAAGTTCAAAACGTTTTCTTATTGGCCAAACATGCATCGACGTCACCCAATTACTACAATATGACGGCGAGTAGACACTTCACACTCAGTTCGATTCTTTCACAATATCAAGTGGGAATTCAACCCAAATGTAACTATTTATAATTTCGAGTCCAGACGAAAATACCTCGAGCTGTCAGTTTAAAATTTGACTATAAAATTGTTGCAAATGGCGCTCTGAAATCTGCATTGATTGTTCATCTGATATTGGAAAAACGGCACCTTTCGATGAGAATTGACAAAGTATCAGTTAGTTCTGATGATGTTCGGTCATCTTTCGCCTTCCGATGGTTTTAATTTGGTTGATAACACCAGAAGTTTGCTCTCATAAAAGCATTTAAGTCATATCCTCTGATTTATGTGACTTCAATATGTAGGCCTACTTGAAGACATAGAAGTTGGTTTGCTTCTTATTCCAGTTAAATCTTTGTTGATTTATGTGTATTTTATGCGACTCTCGTAAAAAGCATTAACTTGGATAGTTAACTTGGATTCACTCCGTAGATCAGAGACTGAACCGATTCTGTCAAAATGCAATTTGTCCACTTTTGTGCACATTTAAGTGTTGCAGGCAGCGTACAAACTTAGTGCGAAACAAATCCTCGTTTGAAGTTAATCATTGGATAATCATCTGCAACTAGGTTCCCATCGCGTCAAACTTTCCAAAAAAGCCGAGTTTCAAGATATATTCCAAGAAGACTGATTCATCGAGAAGTCCTGGCTCTAATCTCCAACATCGACAACCTTGAGGGAACGATTCCGTCTCCATGCAGTTTGAATACAGCAGCAACTTAAATGGCATAGGTGACATATCTCGCCAGATTGACTCCGCCAAATGTAGTTGTATCTTTTCTCATAGAAACATACCTTGCATATTGGACTACCTTGCCTTGGTAATCTTGCCAACATCTTAACTTGTCGCTTTTTATTGGTGAATCTGAACCTATCATCATGTTAATCCACGGAGGAAGGAAAAGACTAGACCGTCAGTTTTACAGACGTGTATGGGTGCATCATCTAGGTACGGTATCACAAAACACTTCACACCATGGAGGAATCGAATCCACGCAGATACCAACTTAGATAATCTCCGAGCAATAAATTATCAACTCGGTCATAAAACATTGTATAACCAATCCATAAACGTCATCAATCCTTAATCAAATGATAGTTTAGAATTTGATGCCAACACCTATAGTTGACTCGCATCCGTCTCTGATCTGTCTCGGCCGTATGGAACGCAACAATCCCGGTACAAATCTCAGTCAAGATACGCTGCAAATTGTTCGGCCGACGCGATAGAAAGTGAAGTACGTTTTAACAATGCGGGAGCAAATGTTTATATTCTACGGTTATTTACTTCTCCACTCCGCAAACAACTCAGTCTATTTATAACCAAAGCTTTCTCTGAAGCAATCAATGAGAACATAATCACTAGTAGACCATGTTTGTTTTTAACATGTCACAAACAAATTTTAAACCAAATAAGTAGTAGGGCCTATACGAAGGAAGACTGGCCCATTTTAGAAGTGATGCCAGTATTTAGAACTGGACAACCTGCACTGCAGCTTTGAAGGTCTATATACGCACTAATGGACAAGTGTAAATATTTGCAAGAACACGGGCGGATTGATTCTGATTTGAATACGTTTGCAGCTTCTGAGGTATAGTCGTATTACGGAGTCACATCTGTACAGAGCTATAGTATTACTTTCCTCGGTAACTTCAGATGAGTTGAAGTTATTTAACTCTAATGGGTAAGTCATTCTCCTCTGCTTTAAAGGCACTGAACACGTTTGGAAATTGTCAAAGACCAGTGTTCTCACTTGGTGTATCCCAACATATGCATAAAATAACAAGCCTGTGAAAATTTGGGCTCAATTGGTCATCGAAGTTGCAAGAAAATGATGAAAGAAAAAACACCCTTGTTGGACAAATATGTGTGCTTTCAGACAGGAATAAAAACTTCTTGCAAGAAGTTGTTATTATTTTAGTGAGAACAAAAACTACATTACTTCAGAGGGAATCGTTTCCTACAATGTGTTATACTATCAACAGCTCTCCGTTGCTTGTTACCAAGTAAGTTGTTATGCTAATATTTGTTTTGAGTCATTACCAAACGTGTACGATACCTTTAAACCTTCCTTTTTCAAACTAAAGATGGGGGGGGGGCAATACTGTTGTTTTCTCTCAAATTTAAAGTTGCATGGCCCGATTTTTGCCGAAAGGATTTTTTGCTCTGAACGAATTTTGACAGATGATGCCGTTTCAAAACGAAAAAAACTTTCACATTTATGTTACAGACAATGCACAAAATACAAGTAACATGAACAATTGTTTGTACATGGCTGATGGACGTGAGATACTGATGGGATTTTAACAACAATTTATATTTAGTTGTTAATTAACCACCACTTATCATTGGCGGATATTTTCGTGCAATAATGAAAGCTTATAAATAACTTTCTCAAATTTATAAAAATAGCTATTTAAAATTTAAATCGAAAGTTTTTGGACAAAAATTTATATTTAGTTGTTAATTAACCACCACTTATCATTGGCGGATATTTTCGTGCAATAATGAAAGCTTATAAATAACTTTCTCAAATTTATAAAAATAGCTATTTAAAATTTAAATCGAAAGTTTTTGGACAAAAAACGGACCTAGCATAAAGAGAAATAAAATAAACTCAAACATCAACAATAACATCAATCAAGGTAACTTAAATTCAATGTTAATATTTTGTTTAAGAACATTATTGGCAGGAGTTAACAAAAATAATAATTGATAAAATAGAATTAGCTGTTGCAAACTGCTTACCAACCAAAAGGACCTATGGTATAAATGCAAAAAATAGTTAATGGCCTGACGTTTCGACCCTAGCAGAGTCTTTCTCGAAGGCTATTTTTTTTTTTTTTTTAAGAAACAAAAAGAAGAGAAAGACTCTGCTAGGGTCGAAACGTCAGGCCATTAACTATTTTTTTGCAAAAATAATAATTAAAACTATGAAACTGTTAATTTAATGTGAATGGTGTAAGTCAATAAAAAAGAAACATTTAAAGGTAGGGTCACACTTTGGTAATGATCCCGAAAAGACATGTTGTAATTTTTATCCAAAAGTCTACTTTTTATAAAGATGGTAATGGTAATAAGCATCCTGTGAAAGTATTTCATCTGAAGTGCCCCCGTTGATTAGAAATCAATAAAAGTATTGGTAAAAAATTTAATCTCCAAAGATCGCCTGTTGACGTCTCTAAATGGTTGTGGTGTCAATTTGAATGCTGCCCTCAATACGGCAAAACATGCTGTTGGTACCTACTATACAACGTGGATGGACTCAACGTTCTTGATGAAAATACTCACAGTTTTGTTAGCTGTTTTCTCAACAAGTAGACACTATATTTAACTGAAACTTTCAAAGGTGGCTTTAATTATGTCTTTATTGATAATTTGGCCTATAAATCAGCATTACAATGACAAAATCCAATCTATGACCATACCTTTAAGAAACAACTTACGTTTACAAAACATTAAACATTTGCATTGCTTTAGTGCTTTCGAAAAACAAACCAACTCCTATCTTCAACAAAAACAAAAATCTTTCGAAGAGAAGTGGTTAAAATGCATGAACAATGCAGAAGAAAAGAAACTAAAAAACAACATTGAGCAATTCAGTGAAAAAAGGGGGAACTAGAAATGGCAAATTCAAACAACAGTACAAAAATGACAATTAAAACTATCATAAGTGTTGAGGGAAATAACACTTATAAAAGCTAAGATTTAAACTTTTTGAAATGTCTTTGTCTTATATTCTCTTGATTTTAGGGGTCATTCGGGACAAATTCACAAGGTGTCAGCTTTTACTATGTGTCACAAAAAAATAGGATATTATTTTTATGAGTAATTTTAAATTATTTCAATTAAATTTAAGAGACTGTTGACCAATCCCAAGCATGTAGAGAACCATCATTACCTGATGACATCATCACCTGTGGTTTCCTTGGATGCCAAGTATGACATAGTATCCTCGTCTGCTGATTGGCTGCCTCAGTAAACATGTGACCCTCATGCCTGAAAATGGGCTTGCTGATTGGTGGAGAAGTTGAAGATTGTTGCCATGATGTGGTGTCATAGATGTCTACACATGCATTCAGTCCTATCAAATGAATATTCATAACATAACAATGCCAAATCTGTGTGAATACACGCAAGTAACCTCAAGGTTGTTATTCCTTCAATAGTTACACTGTGTGGCCTGCAAAGTTCTATTTTCCACTGTACAATAAAACAAGCATGCTGAGTTCAAAGATCAAGTATACTATCTTATCAAAACAAAAGGTTTAGCTATTGCGTTATAACCAGGGCCCAATTTCATAGAGCTGCTGCTGCTAAGTAGACAATTTTGCTTAATAATTTTCTGACTAAGCAAAGGTAAGCACGATACCAGTCACAGATGGCACACGTGACAAAATATTTTGGTTGGTAACCAAATTCTGGCGAGCAAATTTTTTAATGTGCTTAGTTACTTTTAGTGTTTAAGCAGCTCTGTGAAATTGGGCCCAGGGCCGCAGAATCAAAGTCAAATCAAATTGTTTAACCGACGGTTTCCGAGTCAGCCTGACCCAGAAATGGGTCAGGTCCCCTGGAACACTGGATCCGGGTCAATTCTGAGTGAACCATTATCTGAATGCTTTGATTTGAAACTTGTAAAAAATGTAAATAAATTGGATTAAAAGAAGAGGAAAAAATGAATACTTGTACACAACTACAAAACAAGAACCTATAATAACCAGCCAGTGCTAATGAAGAAGGCTTACCTGACACGGAGAGCATGTGTTTGGTGGTTGGGCTCCACTGCACAACAACAAATAAGAAAACAAAAATGTCATTCCAAACAAATTGTCGCTCATCAATTTTGAAATTTTCACAGGTGTTGGACGGTGTATTTATTTAAATCAAGAGGATGGAAATGAAGTCAGTTTTCCCAATAAACCAATGATTCATCATGGCTAACCTTTTACCGACATGTTAAACATGGCCCAATTTCATGGCTCTGCTTACCGTAAGCAAAGAATCGGCGCTTACGGAACCAGGGAATATTTTGCGTTTGCGTCAAGCGTATTTCACAGGTTAGCAGGGAATGTTTGCTTGTGCTAGTGCATACTCTCCATTACTAGGCATTCTTCGCTTACACGGCTAGCAAAGAAATTTCAGCGCTTGCCCTGTAAGCGAAGAATGGTGATCGCAAGCGCAGACTTCGGCAGGAAGCAGAGCCATGAAATTGGGCCCTCATGATGTCTTTAGACGATTCATAACAAACAATTTGTTTAATATCTAGATCAATGATGTCAGATACAAGAATTGTTGCCATTTTGTCTACCTACCTTCACAGCCAAAGATTCTGTTGTTGGATGCCGCTTCTTGCTATCATCTAATCTCACAATATGCAGAGGCTTTTCAAGATTTCTCAAGTCATTTACAATTATTTCTTTGTTTGTGGAAAGTCGAGCAATTGTTGTCGTAGTGGAGTCCATTTTACGTTTCTTAGTATCTCCCTCGTTTGAGAAATCTGGTGAACAGCTGAGGTCAAAGGTCCACGATATCTCTTCTTTGTTAGAAACATTCTCATTGGTCCTTTCAGGTGAGAGAGTGTCTAAGCCTTCACATGATTGGTCAATGCTTCCTCTCACTTCAGAGGGAGTTGTCTCATTTGCACATTGGCTGGCAGTTTCTGATTGGCTAGAAGTTGTTCTCAGGTCATGAATATTTATGTGGCCACTTTCAGTATTGCATATCACTAAATTATCATCATCCAAGAACTGAATCTCAACATTGCAAGCAGCATTTCCAAGTTCTGTGAAGCGAAATCAGAATAAATAATGTATTGATTACTGTTACAGGCAGATAATATTTTGCTCTGAAAAGTTTTTGCCAGCTGTTTAAAAATAAACTTGAACATCAAATGGTTAAGACAACTGCTTTAAGCATAGAATAAATTAGTTCAAATTTATGCATACAGTACCACATAACCTGGACCCAATTTCATAGAGCTGCTCAAGTACAAAAAGCAGTTTACCTGAAAAAGATTACAAGCCAAAATACCATGTCATACATGTACGTAATGTTTGTGACTGGTTTCCTTCCTCTTTTTGGCTCATCAGAAGCTTGTTAAGCATAATGTTCTGCCTAAGCAGCTCTATGAAATGGGCCCTGGTGCTCAAATGACTTCAAGTATTACTATGCCTATGGGATTACTTAAGATGTGCTAACAACCTGCAAGTGAAATTTTTCCATCTTTTCCTCCACAAATCCTATGAATTGACATTCGCAACTTGTAATTGAACAAAATGGTTGTGGTACCCCATATTATGAGGGCCATATAAGAAATACCTAAGGCTTTGTCCAAAGAGGCGGCTACAGTTACGGCTACAGCTAGATTCCCGCGTCATCATGTGTTGAAGTATAGGACGTCCTTAGGAACGCTCTAAGCAACAGCTGTAGCCATAGCTGAAGCCACCATTCGGATACGGCCTAACATTTGGCACATGTTCATAAAAACACAGAAAGGTACTGTCTACAAAAAAATGTCTTAAGCCAAATCTGAGTTGGTGGCTGTGGAAGAATATCTGGTCTTGGTTGAGTTCATTTGAAATGACTCTTATTCACATTTGTAACTTACTTGTCCTGATGACTTTACTTGTTTCCACATCCACAATCTGCACATCGGACAAGGTGGAGCCGAAAGCGACCTGACCTTGACATCCTGGCCTTTGATCTATGACCTTCACCCCTCCCTTTTCCACCCCTGATCCAGGCAAGGATGAAAGTTTCTTAACAACATCAGTGGTCTCTGTTCCAAGCTGCCACACATCCAGATCTGTGCTCAGATGACTACCAGTAACAATCAGTCTAGAGTTTGAATGTGGAAAAAAAGAGGACCACAACTTGTTCAATACAAAATCTACAAATCGACATAACAACTGATTGACAGATATTATCTAGGACTTCCTATCTGTATTATGAAATATGTATAATGTGAATCATTTCTAAATTATATTATTCTGGACTCTCTCTATAAGTCTGGAATTCCTTGCCTTTTTTATCTTGAAACCTTCAAGACTTTTCAAATTGCTGTTGGAAAAGACCCTTTTCAAGAGTGAAACCTGATGTACTTTATTTCTCCAACATGTACAGGATGGATGGAGACATTTGGTTCAGAGACTGACTGGATCATTCTAACGATTAATTACCTGATTAAAAAAATGAACGTTATCAGTATTTATTCCGATAAGATGTCTGAGCGGATATAAATATCACACTTGCTATGTCTAGTCTAGTTCTGCTAGACAATAAACTTAATAAAAAACAACAACATTTATCAGCAGTAGAATTTGCCCCTTCCAGAGTCTAGCTTCACAATATTGTATAATTACTAACACTTGTGTCTGGCTCCCAGACCACTTGTGTGTAGTTATAATGGAATTTAAACAATATGAAATACATTAATCTAATGTACAGAGCTTTGGTTTCAACCCAATTCAGTTGTTCAGAGAAAATCAAAGATGGTACGTGCCGATAAGTAGTCAATGTTTGTTCTAATACTTGAGTAATCGTTTCATAATACACTTTTGGCTAACCAGGACAGTACGACTAAACCAATCAACCGGTCAACCAACCAACCTACAAGTCAACTAATCATCAACCAGCTAACTAATCACCCTATCACACAATCATTCAACAATTTTCAATTGTTTCTACCTCCATGAACCAACCAACCAGTCAATCAAACAACCAGCCAACATGAACCAACCAGTTGACCAACCACCCCGCCCCAAAAAAAGTATATATATAAAATATGAACCTGAGTACTGACCAACCAGTCAACCAACCACTGAACAAATCCACCAATCAACCAACAATCAATCAGTCAACTAGCCAAGCAACCAGTCACCTAATCATCAACAGAGATGAACTTCAAACAATCTGCCAGAACTAGCCTAAAATAAAATCAGACACAAATAATATGGCCATTAACTATTTTTTGCATTTATACCGTAGGTCCTTTTGGTTGGTAAGCAGTTGCAACAGCTAATTCTATTTTCTCACAAATAATTTGTAACACAGAAGTATCCAGCTAGTCAATGAGAAAGAAGCCTGAACTTTGTAACACACTCCTGATGTCTTTAGAAATTTATCACCAACATCAGTTACATGTGACACAGACATGTGCTAATAAGCTTTGACCTTGCCTAAGTAAATTTGTCTTCCCATCTTTAGTAGAGGATGTGTGATTTGTGTAAACACGTAGGTCAAAACGCTCCGATAAGGTACACTTTAACCAATGTGTGGTAATTAAACCTTTGGAGTCACCTTGGTTTGTCAGATCTAGGGCTAAGTTAATACTTCTGTTTGTCTGAATTACTTTGTGAACGTGCACAAAGGAGTAGCAAGTCTTTTTAAACTGCACATTTTGTGGAGCAAGACTTTGTGAAGGTAAGCTCTAGAGTACAGTTTTATACACCATGGGAATCTATGCTCATGAGGTTTTGCAGTGTGTTATTGTAGCTTTAAAAAAATGAAAATTTGTGTAATCTACACACATACAGCAATGGTGATCTATTTTCTGATATACTTCCATGGTGAAACCAAGCTTCTTCCAATGGTTTTAAAGACAACAAATATTTGAACAAATTGATTTTGTTCCTTGTGACATCTCTGATCAAGGCATGGTTTGAGACTCTTTACTTTAGCAGGTCAGCAGAAACTAGAAAGCATTGCACTGAAAGCTATTACAAAGACCTCTTAAATAAAGCAACTATTCTATTCGCAAACCATACCTCTATCAGCGTTCTGACCTATGTGTAACACTGGTGATTAGGTTGGCGGAGTGGTTTTTCCCTGCCTTTCACCTCTGTGGACCCTGGTTCGAATCCCACCTCAAACCAGAGCATTGCATGTGGATTGGGTTTTCAGTCCCTACCCCATCTGGATACCCCATCTGGAGTTTTCCTCCCGAATCTGAACATTTATTTTTGTTTCCTTTCATCCTGTTATTGGCACTTATTATGCCGTTGGATGTGTAATAATTTGTAACTGGTCCGCTGGCCAAATGCCAGTTAAACATTCTGAGGACCATGGAGTCAAAATTCTGTCGAAGTGGTCTGGCTGGCTAGTTCACTGTTTCCAAAAGCGTATAAATCCACTTCATGTACTGATTGTTCATGAACGTGGCTTCAAAGTTTGGTCCCATATGAATGACAATGGTGAAAGATATTAAACCTGGAGGTCTAGTGAAAAGCTGGAGGTGTAGTGAAAAAGCTAGTCTCATGGGCTTATCACAGAACAAGTTAAGGGCAATATGTTGAAAATCTGGGCTCCTAAAACTTCCTGGGGGGGGGCAAGTAAAATGCACAGTTAACTAGCCCGGTGGACTACTTTACAAAAAGCTTAAAAGCACAAGGCCTGCGAAGCCCCACTTTAACTAGCCTAACCTTCTTGAGGAACCTTTCAGGTATTTCATACAGTGGACAGGTTGATCACTGAACCCACCACTCTTCATCTTGAAGTCTCTATCTTTAGTCAGCCCAGCTCCCGTCGTTCCCTTCTCCTGCATCAGCTTAGCGGGGACGCTCAGCTCAAGAATCTCATTCTTGGCATTGGGATCACATCCGGCAACACAAATGCCTCCAAGAAAAATATTTGAAATTAGTTTTAATTAACCATTCTGCCCCTTAATGTTGCACAATGGCTTAATTAGACAGTTCCATTTTGGGGTATAGGTGTATTGGGGCAGGGGAGGGAATCTCAGGGACAATCAAATAATTTGGGGGCTGTATATTCTACCAATTATTTACAATGCAAATTTCTAGACAAACTGAACCATACATGGAAGAAACTTTACTATAATTGCTTCTCTTCACCTAGGAGTATATGGGTGCCTGTGAGGGCAGAAATGGATCTTGTGATTGATTTAATTATTCTACATAATGTACTAGGTGAGCACAGGCTGTATACTCCCCAGGGAGCTGAGATGTTTTTAAGGAATGATACAAATGGCCCAAATGACCGGTGTAATAACCTTCATGCCCATTGAGCATCATATTTGGTGGATATTGTCATGATATAGGCCCTAAATGTTCATTATTATTTATTACTATTTATTATTTTAAAAAAATAGAAGCTGCAACCTTCAGGGTTGAAATTATACAGTTGAGATGGCATTAAAATAACCTGTCACGTTGACAGAAGAGATTTGTAAGATTTAGAGAGTGTTTCAAAGAAAGGTTTCCACCCATAAATAATGAAACACTGACTTTTTCAACTCGGACATCACATTTTTTATGACATGACTTTTGTTTTAATGATTGTATTGATAATTAGATTTAATCAGAACAAATAAATGGAAGTTTTTACTGGTTTTTAAAGCAAAACTTACAATTTTTGTCTATCCACTCAATTACACAAGTTGGCTTCGGCAAATCAAACATATGAAGATGATGATATCTGTGTGAGAAATGGGACATAATCTGACACAAATTTACAGTATCAGCAAGTTCAATATAATTATTTTTGCAGTAACTGTAACCTCCATGCATTTTCTGCTAATTTGTAAACAGAAATAAACATTTTGTATGCCATTCTACTTCTAGTATTGTGATGATCAGACTACTAGAGCACTATTTAATTGTACTCACTTAATAATAATAAAAATACTTAATAAATAGAAATAGTTACATAGCCTAATGCGTGATCCAATTCCGTCCCTCACGTGAGGGATGGAAATCAATAGACAAATGCCTTTCCCTAGTGAATAGCCTATAGCAGATTAAAACTGAATTGAACTATAGCAATTTTTGTGGTTTGACTTGCCAAGCAAATAGTCTCCTCTCCTTCGACCAAAACTTAGAAACATGTAAGGCTCCACTGGTTAGTTGCACTTGTAAATGCAAAAAGTTGTGGTATTTTAGGTGTTTCTACAAGGTACAAAAATATGTCATACTGTCAGGGCCATAAACAAAAAATTGCCCACCGAAAAAGTTTCATCAAACACTTTTTCAATTCACAATTCACGACGATCAAATCGTGTGACTGAACATTCTGCTGAGCATTCTGGGGGAAAAAATACAGAGGCTTAAAGAAGCCATGTGCCTTATATATCATTTTCTAATAATAGTCTGGAGAATTTTGTTTGTAACCCTCATGTCATTATTATTATTAATATCAAAATTTAAACATCGGCTTGGTGATTCAATTATCACTGTTTATTTGTATGCTTTATTATAAATGTTAAGAAACATAAAAATCGCAAAACTAAATAAAAATCAGATTTGAAAGCCAAGAATTATTTACACTTTTTTTTTTATTTTTTTTTTTAGTTTTTGCAAATTACCATGGTAACATTTAAAATTAAATAAAAAATATTTTGAATAAAATGAAGACAACTGCTGGCTATAGAGTCATACACAAAGTCTCACAGAACACTTGTAGTCACTGCAGATGTTTCTTCCACGTAGCGTATGGCTTCACCGGGACACCATACTTTCTTGTTTGCCTTGAAAACAGGTAAAACTCAAAACATACGGGACGCTATTGAAGTCATAGAAGATCGGTGCGTGGTGTGAAAGTTTCATTGTCCATCAAGTTTTAATGTATGTTTGCATACTTCTTATAAACAAGGGAAGCCAATTAGGGCATCAGTTGATATATGGCATCTTTTTTTTTTTAATTCAAACTCAAAGAAAAAGCTATGGTACCCCGAAAACCGGGGACTGACAGTTATTTACATTAAAATAATAGTTAAATCAAAAGTTAACAATTGTTATTGTACAATTTTAATATACTCAGTCAGTGGCCGCATTCAGGTTGTACACAGAAAAATACACACACACGATACACAGGCATGACAGTTATTTATACACTCTGCTGCTCTGCATGCAGCAGCAGCACTCTGCACTGTGCAGTGCACAGTCCATACAATTCATGAACCTCCAACCAAGAACTTGTAAATGCACGTCTAGAGTAGTCGTCTTCAATCAATTTAACTTAATTTGGTGAGACGTTTGAAACATACTTACGACTTCAAAGATGTTACAAACCAGTCGTCTAGAAGTTCCTCGTTGTCAGCCATAATTTCACAAATATTGGGGGGCAAAAACAGATTTCAAAATATTGAGCAAAATATGTGAGTTCTCTTCCTCTACCGAAGTTCAGACAAGAGTGTGCGAGAGTAGAAAATGTCGTCTGCTCTTTTGATTGCGCGGTCGTCGTACTCGTAGGCAGGCAGGCGGACTTGTCCGTCCTACGTTAACATTTTCCTCTGAGACGTGTAAATGATACGTGAGATCGAAGGAGAGTAACATTGAAGTAAATTGTGGAAACGAGAACGCAAGCACGTGTGGGGGCTGTCTGGTACCCAGTTCTCAACAAGCGGTAACTTCAAAAAACAAAAGCAGAGTATCCAACTACTAGATCAGCCGATGTTTACAAACAAGGAGACAAGTCACGATCGTCCGATATGACAATTTTACAGAACAAACACGGATACTATTATTGAAAGACTTCAGGTTTTTGAGAAATGGGTTGGCTGATTTTATCCAACAGAATTGTAAGCAGTTAGCATTTTTCTTTGCTCATATTTTCTTTGTAAAACCACAGACATAGACTCTACTCAAATCTAAGATCGTTATTTTTTAATAAATAATTTATTTTGGTGTCTGGTGAATTTGTAATTGAGCATAGGCGTTGCGTCTGCTACTCCTATAGAACTATGAGAGGTTCGTTCCGCTATCGTCTCCACTAGTGGAACGAACCTCATAGTTCTAGGCGTCGGCGTCTGCCACATCATCACTAGTCAAGTTTATTCGATTACGAATCGGACCTTTTGTTTAAATGCATGACAGCAAGTTTAATACACACTAAAAACAACAAACAAACAACAAAACTGTTCAACAATTTTAACCGTGTGCAGCAGTTGCGATATGGGTTTGTTTTCTTTGATAATATTTTGTATTTATTTTGTTCTTCTTAATATAATAGGATAAGCTTTGGGAGGTTGGTCATCACGAACGTTTTTGGGAGCAGATTGTCTAAATTTGTTGATTAAATAATGTGACTCATATTAGAATAAAGCTAGTAATTAAATTATTATTACAATCATATCAATTTTTGATCATGACCATAATCTGGCGGGTAGCATGATGGAGGTGCGTGTGTTTATGTCTATGCAAATAAACTTTGCTCTTTGATCTTGACTCATTGTCTAATTTTTATCTACTAAGAAATACTGGCGGTACTGTACTGAGAATTTGTGTACATTTTCGCCCCATTTTTCAGTTGAAGGTGGGTCTGCCGACTGGGTTAAATTTGCTTAAACTGAACAGTTGCTAATTCATCAGCTTTCTGGTTCTGTGATTTTTATTTGTTAATCCTAGTTAGCTCCATGGTCTTTACTATCTGGTATATTTACGGAGCCCACTGTTTCTTCATCCAAAACCATTTGCACGTTTCACTGATTATGCATGGTTGTATTATACACTTTGCTCCAATGGCAAAGCTGTAAAGATTGTGTACTAAGCTACCTGGCAAGTGAGGTATGGATTTTTGAATAGTAGTTCATCAGCAGGGGAGTTTTAAAATGATCATATTGCTTGACTGGACATTTTATTCTTTTGACTGTAAATATTGTATCATCCGTTTCCTACACCTTTATAGATTTATTAAAAAATTCTTAATTACTTATCTAGACCCCTTGCATAGTGAGGGTGCTTTTTGGCCTCAGTGAGGGCGCTTTTTGAGCATGTGACTTCATATGCAAGGGCTCTATTTAGTTGTTTTTATTATTTTGTTTCGACCATACACCGAGATTGGCCCGATAGCTTGAGGCAGTTCGAATACTATTTATTTTAGCAGCGGGTACCAAAACAAATAATAGATGGTAAATTTGCATCAGGAATAAAAACAAATAGGATTCAAACTGCCTCTAGCTACTGGTAGTCTAGTGGTAAGACATTTGTTCTAGAAGAATGACAAAGGTCTTAGGTTAAAATCTCACCCGAGTAATATGCCTTTGGATATTTTTTTTCACAGGTCCTTGGAAAGTACTGAGTAGGCCTATAAAGTGCATTACACTTTAAATTTGAATTTGTGGAAGTGTCGTGGCCGAGCGGTTAAGAGAACTCTGGTGTTTCTGATCAGCAGAGTGTGGGTTCGAATCCCCAGTCGTGACACTTGTGTCCTTAAGCAAGACACTTAACCATTGCTTTGTCCTTCGGATGGGACGTAAAGCCGTTGGTCCCGTGTATTGTGTAATGCACGTAAAAGAACCCAGTGCACTTATCGAAAAGAGAAGGGGTTCGCCCCGGTGTTCCTGGTTGTGGCTGCTGAATGCGCCGTAGCACCTTGTAAAAAACATTATAAGGTGCTACATAATTGGGTCTCATTCATAACTTCAATAACCCATCTTTCTGTTTAAAAAGTATATACTAAGCGCCTTGAGTACCTTGTTTGGTAGATACGTGCGCTATATAAGACTTCGATATTATTATTATTATTATTATTACACCGTGGGCATACGGGTGAAACCAAATAATGTCTTTTATCCCTGATGCAAATTTAACATTAAAAGTTGTTGTTTTTGTTTCTCATGAGGATAATTTATGTAAAGATGTATTAATGAAATTTTCAACGATGGCTTTGAAACAGGTATAGTCTAGGATCTTACAAGATGCCAGACGGTGAGCCCCTTGAACCTTTCTACATTTCGGTGATTATAACCCTCCTCACGGTGGTCACATGGTTTTATGACATCATCACGTTCATCCCATGTTACCTTGCATCATCTGGCGCTCGTGAGCGAGTCAAGCGATCCAAAGCTGTCAATGTCGGGACGGACGGCTCTGGTCCGTACCGAGATGCCTCGTATCCGGACGAGTTGACGACTTATCGTTATGAGAAGTACGTGACGTTGGATGCGGAGTTTGAGCGGGCGACCTTTAAGTTTGACAAGATGCCCTGTCTTGGGACGAGAGAAATTTACAAGGAGGAAGATGAGATGCAGGCAAATGGGAAATCCTTCAAGAAGGTGAACTCCTTTCTCTGGCAGCAGGCTAACTAGATAATGCCATTATTCTTGAAAAAGTGCGCATGCCTAAAGCTACATAAACCATAAACAATGGAAGTTCAGCTAGTATGTCTGCTGCCACCTAGTGTCCCAAAATACTCAATAAAATATTGACGGATAATAGAAGCAAAATTGCATTAGTGGGATAGCCCTAAAGCTTGTGAGAGAAATGTTCAAGTCACTGGCAGAATAGGAGGAAGGTTATCAGGTGATGCATTAATTTAAGATCTATATAATTTCCAATTCTCTCCTAATAAGAGTCAATCCATCTGGTTGATGTATGTGGGGGATGGGTACAAAATTGGGAAGAATTACATTACAAAGAAAGCATACAAGATATATAAAGATGGAGTTATACTTACTGATGCTTTAACAAAATTCATCAGTCCTCCATTTTTAAAAAGACATCTCAAGTTTATTTTTCCTCTCTGATTTTTCTTTTATGACCATCAGCAATTGTTAATCACATTTCTAATATATTTTCATTCCCAGCTGGTGATGGGAGACTATATTTGGCAGTCTTACGAGGAAGTGTTCAACGATGTAGACTGCTTTGGGCGTGGCCTTCGTACCCTGGGGCTCGAACACAAAGAGAACATCCTCATCTTCTCCGAGACAAGAGCTGAATTCCTGATCGGACTTGAGGCTGGCTTCAGATACGGCTTCCCTGGTGAGTTAATCAAACCAGATAGTAATGGAAGACTTCAGGATTATTGAAGCCACTTTCACACTTGCAGGGCTCTCCCTTAACAGTGGTGGGCTGACCAAATGCCAGTTAAAACACCTGAGGACAAGTCAAAATTCTCTCCAAGTGGTCCAGCTGGCTAGTTCAGTATTGAAAAACAGCCATATTTAATATAAATATTGGACTTGTGAAGAAGCTGGGGGACTAGTGAAATGACAATCTAACTGGTCCTGCTGGCTAGTCACTGAAAAAGTTAAGGGCAAACCCTGCACTTAGATGAATTTCCTGAGAAGTTCCAGGAGAATTTTTTCGACCTTGTAAAAACTTTAAAGCCCTCCTACACACTGCTACCACAGAATGCCACAAAGTAACATACCTTCCAGGCTAGCATTGGGTGCATGGATTTCTTTAGTTTGTACATCTGGTATTATGTGGAAACCCCATGGCTTGTGCACTGTGGACTTATAGTCCCCCCCCCCCCACCCGCTGGTTATGCCACTGATTAAGTGTGAAACAATAATGAGTTGGTGGAGTGATAAAATGGAACTCTCCAGATGATAGTGTCATTAATCTAGTCATTGCAGTCAATAGTTGTAGAACTGCTGTTATTTGTTTGCATGTAGTCGTGACTCTGTATGCTACACTGGGTGAGGAGGCCATTATCCACGGCATTAATGAGACACAAGTCAGTATCGTCATCACAAGCGCAAGTCTACTGCCAAAGTTTAAGGTGAGGACATCAAGTCAAAAATCATCATTATTTTATTATTAGTAGTCACTCACTCACTCTCACTCTATCCTGTAGCTGTAAGGGCAAAGAGATGGCAGCTTCAACACACTTCCTCCACAACTCATGATCTTCAGCAGTCCTCAGCAATTGCTCCCAGTGTTTTCTCGTCCACTCCTTCACATCGTATACCCATGTCTTGAGTGGTCGCCCTCTTTTCCTGGTTCCCCCTGGTGTTCCTTCCAGTACGATGTTAGCCAATGCTACCTTTCCACCTTATGACGTGACCAAACCACCAGAGTTTCCTTCTCTTAACATTGGACAGAAGCCTCTCCTGCTTTCCAATGTGCTGCTCCATGAGCTTTTCGAACTACTATTAGTAGTAGTAGTATTATATAATTCTGGAAATGAAACTAAGGAGCCACCAGGAATGCCTGGCACTGTAACCTGTAGGCCTGAAGATACCTGTGATAAGAACTGAGAAGTTGAAGAAATCTCAGTTTAGATGTGGGAGGAAAACCTCAACAGATGGATTGCAATAACCTCACAAATTTCCCACAATCCTCTCTGTATAATGTTTGCCATCTTTGAGGTACAACAACGAAGTTGTAACGGAAAACTGAATGTTACAAAAGCTCATGCAGTTGTTTTTTTGTAATTAGTTAGTTTTTTTAAGTGCTACCACTATCTTCCTTGTTTTATCTATCAGACTAACACGGCTATTTTTATTATTATTATTTATAGGCAATTCATGACAGAATTCCCAGTGTGAAGACCTTAATCTACATGGAGGATCAGATCTCAAAAGTTAACACAAGTACTTTCTCCTTGGATTTTGAGCTCTGTTCTTTCCAATCAGTTATCGAGCGTGGCAAAGCTGACGAAGGTTTGTGAGAATTGATCCCTCTATCATAGTAATAAAATGATGAATATATTGATAATACAAACAGTTACCTAGCACCAAAATACATAAAATATAAGCTGTAATTCTACAAAAATGGTGTTACAGGCCTGGAGTTACACGGAGGCCATGGCCTCTGTTGCCCCTTGGTCTTGGCCTTGGTGCCCCTTCAAAAGTTTCCCATAGAATTTCAGATATTCCAGTGGAATTGCCCTTTGCAAAATGAAAATGGTGACCTCTCAAAGTGGAATTCCAGGCCTGTTTTTAGGGAAATTACCCTTTGAAAAATGAAAGGAAACTACAGGAATGTAGTTCGGCCATTTTGAAGGGTGGATAGTCTGGTTCCTTTCTTGGCCTTAATCACAAGCCATCTTATGTAATATTCCCTGACTGTATTATATCTGGATATTAGACCTGTTGAATTGAATGAGGCGGTTAAAATTGAAATGGATAATTGACGCAAAATGTATGCAGCCTGCAAACTGACAAGAATGCAGCAGTCACACAAATGTGTGATGATTCCATTCACACATCCAAATTAAGAGTTTTTGATAAATTTTTTTATGTCAATGTAAAAAGCTCAAAACGAACATAATTAACAGATTATTTCCTTTTTGGCAAAAAATTCACAGCGAAGTGGTGATATTGGCAAAAGATGAGCAAGGTGGGCCACCTCACATTTAAACTGCCACTGTCACTGATTCTGCAGAAAGTTCCCTAAAAATAAAAGAATCTTTCCATGTTCTAATCAACAAATTTGAAAATCTCCCTGATTATAGAAACTTTTTCCCTATTATCTTGAATGTAATTCTAAATATCTCCCTGATTGCTGTAAACAATCTTCCTGATTGCAAGATGCAAATGTTGGCAGCTCTGAATGGGCATGGTAAATACTGGTGTGTATAGGGGATTGTTCTTGGTATCCTTTTGTACAGATTACTCACGTGTGCTGCCCGTACCTGACGATCTTGCTGTCATCATGTACACCAGTGGCTCCACTGGTGTCCCTAAAGGTGTGATGATATCACACAGGAATATCATGTCAATGGTGGCCGGTGCAGGGAACCGAATTCCTCACTCTAGGTAAGGCCGTGTTCGGATTGACGGCAGTGGCTACGGCTGGATCTTTGATAAGGCCTTCTCTTCAGTGTTGTGGCTGCTGCCAACAGCTATAGCCATAGCCAAAGTTACTTGTTTTGGAAACAGCCCTAAGCTGCCTTTATATAGATTCTTGTGTTTAATTACTGATACTCAATAACCATAAAAGTAAGCCAAAGCTTTAAAGGCACCAGTCTGTTTTGAAACAGTTGAATTGGAGCTTAAAGACAAAGTAGAGGATCGGTAGTAAACAAAAAAAATAGTCATTGGTTCAAATCCAGCTTCAGTCAATTTTTCTTTGTTCAACCCCAAATTATTTCAAATTTACCCAGTCAGTTTCCCTTGTGGTTTATAACTTGATATTTGAAATATAAAAAAGTCGCATCTCCTAAAGGTGATCCCCTGGCTGCCGCTTCCCAGGTTGTATTGTAAAATTGGGTGTGATCCCTGGCTACACGGCAGCTAACAGTTGAATGGCTTCTGACTAGTACCCCCGAACAAAGATATTGACAAAAAAGGGAGCCGCCAACATAGGGCTAGATTAATCAGTTGGTAGAGCTCTGGCACATTAAACTGGAGGTCGTTGGTTCAAAAAGCCCGCTCTAGTCAATTTTTCTTTGTTCAACCCCAAATTATTTCTAATGTACACAGTCAGTTTCACTTGTGGTTTATAACTTTATGTTTTTACACTTGATGAAATGTTCACAGGTTGGTAGTTTTGTATAGTGTATTTTTTGAAAACTAGAGGATGAAATGAATTTACCTCCACAACAACCAATGATGCCTTAACCTTTGAATTCTTCCCGGCCAGCGGTGTTCGCCAATTTATTCCTGACGAGACCTGCGTCTGCTTCTTGCCTCTTGCACACATCTTGGAGGTGGTGCTGGAGTGCACCCTTCTTTCCAGTGGCTACAAGCTTGGGTACTCGTCAGCGTTGACGATGACCGATATCTCCAGCAAGATCAAGAAGGGGTCAAAGGGTGATGTGTCGGTCCTCAAACCAACAATCATGGCCGCCGTTCCTGTGAGTATAAGCTGGAAATGATCAACTGTAGCTGTGGTTGTGGCAGTAACGTTTTTTGTCATAGTTACGCTGGCAGGGTTTGCCCTTCACTTTTTCAGTGACCAGAATAGCTTGACATTTCACTGGTCCGCCTAACCAATATTTCATGTTAAATAGGGACGCTTTTCAATACTGCCCTAGCCAGCCGGACCACATGGAGTGAGTTTTGACTGGTCCTTAGTTGTTTTAACTGGCATTTGGCCAGTGGACCACTGTTAAGGGAGAATGCTGGCTGGTTATAGACTGTGTAAGTTGACCTTGAGAGCGTACAAGTTTTGGCGAGAATCTGGTCTTCTGGGCACCTCAAATAATAAGTACAGCGTGTATTGTGGTAATTATTTTCAAAAAGAACTTGTATTGTGCTGTTTTAATAAATTTCATCTATTGAATATAGTTTTAATAAAGAAGAACTTGGTTTAGAATTGTAAATTGTAAACAATTTCAAAAATCTTGGAAGAAAAACTAAATTTGCATGAAGAAATCAAATGATGATTTTTTTTCTGCAGCTGATCTTTGATCGTCTCTACAAAGGTGTCATGGACAAAGTCAACAGCAGTTCGGCCATACAGAGGGCGCTGTTCAAGTTTGCGCTGGAGTATAAAATGAAGCACATTCCACAAGGATTTGACACTCCCATCTTCAACAAGTAAATAACATGTTGAATATAATTTGTTTATTTTTATTTGTTATTTCGTATTTTATTGGGAATAAAGAACACCAGACTAACGCTCCTACTCTTGGTAACATTTTACAGCAAGTTCAATGATCAGCTAGTAGGAGGGTTAAACCGGTTGCCTTTTTGATTTCACAGGTTGGTTTTCTCCAAGCTTCAAAAAATGCTCGGAGGCGAGATGAGATTTGTCCTGACCGGGGGTGCTGCGTTGTCGCACAGCGCACAACGCTTCATGCAATGCTGTTTCTGTGTTAGCGTCACTCAGGGGTATGGGCTCACAGAAACCTGTGGTGCTGGAACCATTGGTGAACGTAAGTTGTAACTAAACTTTTCCTCAGTAATTTTGTTTTGTTTCGTTTGGACAAGAAAGGTTAACTAAACTTGATGATTTGAAGCTTTGCATGGTGTGGAAAATAAGAAGTACCTACTACTTGTAAAGTTGCAAGTACAACCATGTGTAAAATCTCTTTTGGCAGGAGTGTTAGCTCTGAAAAGAGCCGGTGTGGTCTCAACGTTTTGAACAGTATACTCTGCTCGTCTTCACAAGAATTTTTTCTGGTTTTCTTGTTTTTATGAATATCAGCTGGTGACTACAGGACCCGTCATGTTGGTCAACCTATATCCTGCTGTGAGATCAAACTCAAGGAATGGAAGGAAGGTAAGATATAGAACCATGGCGTGTCGTGGCCAACCAGGTCTAGTTCACCGAACCCAAGCTTTGTTGTCAGCAGCAGAGTGTGGGTTCGAATCCCGGTCATGACACTTGTGCCCTTGAGCAAGGCACTGAACCATAATTGCTTCGTACAAAGTTGGGAAGGTAGTGCATTCTGGTCTACCAGCCAGGCTCCTAGTGGATGATACCCATGCCTACATCCTTGTGGACTGTGAAGGGGGTAACCCTGTTTCAGCCCTAGAAGTAGGTGGCAATGGCCCCTATTGACAAATAATTTGGTCGACAGCCCAAATCAGTTAAGTGTAGCCCTCACCTTGAAGTGGCCGTCCGGCTTTGTGATGTAAGGCGATATCTCATAAAAAAAATCAATAAAAAAATAGGAGAAAGGTGCCCTTGTCCTCAACATTGAATAATTATAATAATAATGGACACTTACATTTCCTGTAGAAAATGTCTGGAAAAATATTAAGAAACAGAAATTTGTTTTTATTTTTAGAAGTGTAGGTAAGTATGTTGGTATACCCTGGAAAATGTCAATTCAGGACATGACCTTTCTTTGACCTTTTTGGTCGAGTGGATGTACATGTAGGTCAAATCTTGCAGCTGTTTGTGGCAGCCATGGGCATTTTAGTATAAGGCTTATTATGGCCGCTCTGGTCACTAAGGGGTAAATAATCAAGCGAAGTGGGTGAGGAAGGAAACGTTAAAAAGAACGATCTGTAGAAATCTTTGAGAACTAGCTTGGTAGGATTAAACTTCAATAGATGTTTAATTTGCATTGTGGATAAAGAATATTTATTTTTTGCCCTTACACCAATGTGCACTAAGCACTGTATACTCGGTACTTTCCTGGGTCACCTGTAAACAAAAATCCACAGACATATCACTCGGGTGTGATTTGAACCAATGACCTTTGCTATGTTACAGCAAATGTCTTACCACTAGACCACCAAGCCCGGTGGCGAGAGGCAGTTCGAATCCAATATTTTTGCAGCGGGTGCCACAGTAATAGGATTAAACGTCATCTGTTCACGTTTCAGGGAACTATACACCAGAGGACAAGCCTAACCCAAGGGGAGAGATTCTGATTGGTGGTGGTAATGTTGCCATGGGTTACTACAAGAATGAAGCCCTGACGGAGGAGTACTTTGAAACTATTGATAGAAGACGTTGGTTCCATACTGGCGACATCGGGGAAATGCTTCCAAATGGTACTCTTAGAATTATTGGTAAGTGGACTGGATTCTTTTTCGTGCACTAACAATCCTAGTACACGGGACCTCGACTTAATGTCCCATCCAAAGGACAGAGCAATTGTGATAATAACTTGCTCAAGGACACAAGTGCAACAACTGGAACTCGAACCCACATTCTGCTGATCGGAGACACCAGAGCCTGAGTCCGGTGCTCTTAACCACTCGCCCACAACACGCCACAAGAGTAAAACCAAATTCTTACCTCATTATTTTTATTTCCTTCGATCAGATCGTAAGAAGGATCTTGTGAAGCTTCAGACGGGGGAGTACATCTCCTTGGCAACCATAGAAACCGTCCTAAAAAAGAGTCCCTTCGTTGAGAACATCTGCGTCTACGCTGACGGAGATTTTGATTATTGCACTGCACTGGTTGTGCCTTACCGAAAGAATCTCGAGGTTTGTAGTTCTTATTATCTTCAAGCAAACTTGGAAGTAAACCATTATGGTCAACCTGATCCCTGTTGATTGTGTGGAGCTATTGATTGTGTTTTCATTTTTAAGGTAGAAACCCTAAAAAAACATCAAAATTGTCTTGTGAAAAAAATTGTTTGCCCCAATTTCATTTGGCTATTTGAGATGTGGTCGACACTATGTGAATGCACAGTTTGGTTTGGGTGTACACAGACAAATTTACCCAAACCAAACACAGTGCTCTAGTAATGTTTCCACTATACCTCAAAAAGGCTATGACCACTGCTTGCCACATAATTCTGTGCTTATGGAGCCCTATAATGTGATTCTTTGTCCGTAAGTGCAGAAATCCTGCTGTGAAATTAAACCGTGGAAAGTTAAGAACGGTTAGTAAGATAGTTGTGTTGATTTGTTTTGTGACAGAGTGCAGCATTGGAGCACGGCTTATCCTACAAGGCATTTGAGGACTTGTGTGACGACATGAAAATGCAGCAAGTTGTTCTGGTTTCGATGGCGAAAACTGCTAAGGAGGGTAAGCTTTGTCACTCAGGAAGATGAACCATTTAGGATTGATGTGCAGGCCTGATACTTCGTTGATGCAATGGCCTCCATGCCCCTGGGCATTGCCTCCATGCCCCTGGGTGTTGCCTCCATGTCCCTGGTCATTAGCCCCTCGCCCCTGGTCATTGCCTCCATGCCCCTGGGCATTGCCTCCATGCCCCTGAGCATTGCCTCCATGCCCCTGGGTGTTGCCTCCATGTCGTCCCTGGTCATTAGCTCCTCGCCCCTGGTCATTGCCTCCATGCCCCTGGGCATTGCCTCCATGCCCCTGAGCATTGCCTCCATGCCCCTGGGTGTTGCCTCGTTGTCCTCCCTGGTCATTAGCTCCTCGCCCCTGGTCATTGCCTCCATGCCCCTGGTCATTGCCTCCATGTCCCTGGTCATTAGTTCCTTACCCCTGGTCATTGTCTTGGTGCCCTTGTCATTGCCTCTATGCCCCCTTGTCATTACTTTGATGCCCCTTGAAAAGTTTAAATTTCTCTCATAGAGGTGCCCTTTATCAAGGAAGAATTGCCAAAATGGTTGCTCTGACAGATTGAAGCGACTGTGCGCATAGCTTGTGAATACATGGCATTCCTGTAAAAACATTTTATAAACTGTTGTGCAAACAGTTGCGTGTATGGAACATATCCAAGGTATATTTTTTTGCTTGAGAAATAAATATCAATTGATTTTGATTTATTGTCCAGGTAAACTACAGAAATGGGAGGTACCTCGGAAGGTCAAACTTTGCTCCGAGGTTTGGCTGCCGGAATCTGGTCTCATCACCGACGCCTTTAAGCTCAAACGTCGAGCAATCTCTGACCGTTACAAGGATGACCTTAAGGGCATGTATTATGGCAAGTAGATAGAACGGGGCGGACACAGAATGGACTTCATAGGTGCATGCTACAACCCTTCCCCCTGCCCCTCCAACAAGTAACCTTTCTACCTCCATGGTTGTAGTAAAGTTTTAGGAAGGGTAGAGTTAGTAAAAGCAGGGATGTAGTTTCTACATTTTAAACCGGAAATCCGTTTTTGTTGCCCCCAAAAAAAGAAATCCGTGGTGCCCCCCCCCCAAGATCAAGTTCATAAAAAATAAAGATAAAATTATATATAGCGCCCCAGATTGCAGAGTAGGGCTTTTAAAACCAAAGATAAATGCTATTAGTGGGCTTCATGCTCGCAAGTTTTCGTGCTTGCAAGTTTTTGAGCTCGCAAGCTTTCGCTCTCTGCGCTCAGAGTTCAGGGTTTTTTCAATAGCCTTTCACATCCTTGTAAAAGGAACATTAAACAGGCATTGGGAAATGGATGAAGTGTGGCGCAGTATAGGGTCCAAAGGTGTCACCTGTTTCCTGTTAGATGTGGGGGAGGGGGAAGGCAGAAGAGGGACTAAAACTTGAGGAGGGACTGAAACTTGGAGAAGGCTGGGGTGACAAGCTAAGATGATGCACATTACAGTAGGAAAATAGTAAATATAAAATTAAACAGGCATTTGGAAATCGATGAAATGTATAGGGTACAAAGGTGACACCTTTTTCCTGTTGAAAGTTGGGTAGGGGGAAGGTAGAGGAGGGACTGAAACTTGAGGGACTGAAACTTGGGGGAAGGTTGGGGTGACAAGCTTAGATGATGCACATTATCCAAGTAGTTAATAGAAAATTAAACAGGCATTTGGAAATAGATGAAATGTATAGGGTACAAAGGTGACACCTTTTTCCTGTTGAATATGGGGGAGGGGGATGGTAGAGGAGGGACTGAAACTTGGGGAAGGCTGGTGTGACAAGATTAGATGATGCACATTATCCAAGTAGTTAAATATAGGGTACAAAGGTGACACCTTTTTCCCTGTTGAATATGGGGGAGGGGAGCACATTATCCAAGTAGTTAGTAAAAGGAACATTAAACAGGCATTGGGGAACGGATGACATGTGGTGCAGTATAGGGTCCAAAGGTGTCATCCGTTGCCTGTTGATAAGGAGGGAGGCAGGAGAGGGATTGAAACTTGGGGAAGGCTGGCCACAAGATTTGTGACCTACGTTCATTCAACCAAAAACACCATTAGATTTACTGACAATTTCTCATGGTTCCCATTTTGACAAGTTACAAAATGTACAAGTTACAATATGTACTTTTCTCAGCCCCCACCCAAAGAGAAGTATTTTCTGGGTATGCCACTGATCAAACCCGATTTTATATTTTGATTCCTTCTTCCGAGGCAACTATGAATACCCAGAGCAAGCCTTTGGCTTTTAACCAATGTTAATTATATTTTCTACTCTTTAAGGGGCTGTGTCATCAGGGTCATCAAAGCAGCTTTGTGGCTGTACATGGAGTATGAACTCTCACCCAGTTACTGCATGCGCGCGCCCTCCCTCTGTGTCATTTTATGGAGAGTGCGCGTGTTCTGGGTGAGAGTTCATAATTCCATGTACAGCCACAGAGCTGCTTTGATCATGATATCACAGCCCCTTTAAGTGGCATTTTTGTATCAAGGCCCAAGGAAAAGTTCATGGGTCTCGACAAAAAAACCAAGAACTAAGGGAACTTTAGGGGGACTGCTAGTGTCAAGTTTAAACACCTACAGGTAAAACAAAATTTGTTTGTCATAAATCTACATTTTCAAAATGCTTGTATATATTTTGGCTTTGCTAATCAGAGTGTGTGGAATGTTGAGGCCCTTTGTGAAGCCACGGCTTCACCTTCAGCTTAGATTCTGGCTTAGGCTCCAGCTTAGGCACCCGCTTAGGCTCCATCAGTCATTTTAAAAACGTGCACTTTCCATACTGTGGGCTTTGAATTGCTGAATGGTGCCTAAGCCAAAGCCTAAGTCGAAGGTAAAGCCGTAGTTTTGAAAGGGCCGACCAAACCAAAAGATTTCAAATTGTGCCAATTTTCCTAACTCTGAAATAAATGTATTATGGCTTTTGAGATTTTGGTTTAGAATGTCTTTAAAAAAATTGTTTAAGAAACACATTTGCAATATTATATAATTCATTGAAGATTGTTTTAAAATGATTATCAAAGTCGTGTTGTTTTTTTCGAATTATTTATCAAACCATTTTAAATTATTTATATGATATCAAGTTGCTTATCAGTTTGTTATTAAAATTTTCAAGTTGGAAATAAATCCTTTCAAAATTGAGTGAGGAATAATTGTAAGATTATTTGGTGTGCTTTTTTTTTTTCCTTTCAGAAACTCATAAAATGTACTCTCGATAAAAACCAAATAGTATTGTTCTTTTTATCCGACCATTCAATATCATCCGCTGTGGTTTTGAATAATAAACCATACCAGCCTTCAATATGCTATCATGTGGACATGATGAACTACACTGTACAGTTAACCCTCCTACTGTGTGACCATTCGATACCATTCACTGTAGTTTTGAACGATAGATAAAAGATGCCAGCCTACAATGATATGATATGTTTTGAGCACAGCTGTTCCACAATACCAAAACCATGAAGTCGAATGCTTTCAAAATCGCTGGGAAAATAACTACGAAGAGTGGGAGGGTGTAAGCAAAAGGTAATAATATTTTGCCGACTCTAAGCCAATAAAAGATCTTTGTCGAGTCAAATATTAATGGTTGCTGCAGTGACTTGACTTTATTAAGCATTCCAGCAAATATGTAAAGCAGCAGTGAGAGACCACACCACCGCTTAACGATATACACAATCGATATACGATCATTGTTTACTTTGATCATAAATGCTATCATGCAAAATACAACAGACAAGATTTTGTAAAAAATCATGGATTTGAGCTATTAGGTGTGAATCTATTTGACTGCTACCAGAGTAACTGACTGTCATTGTATGAAACGTACCATACAAATAGAAGATGGAAAATGCCAAGCTCAATAAGAAATCTGCGAGTTGGATTTGAATAATGTCTTGTACAATGACTTGCTAAGTTACAAGTTACCGCATAAAATTGAATTCCTTAGACTATATCGACAGTTGCTATGCCACATAGTTTTTTTAGATTATTTTGACTCGGGATCATTCTGGGACATGATCTGGACGCAATTTCATGGCACGGCTTACCTTGGAATTCTGCGCTTATGGTCAACAGAAGACTGCGCTTAACAGAGCGCTGTGGGCGCAGAATTCCGCGGTAAGCAGCGTGATTGGACTCCATCTTTTGGTTGTTTATCTCACTGATAGAGTTTCCATCGAAACACTTGTCCTGAAACAGGACTATGTGACACTCTCTAACCCCTCGGCAAGTTTCAGAATAATTCACTTACAACTGGAGCATTACTCCCTGTGGTGTACACTGTACTTTGGTCCATTTACACATAAAAATAGATCACATCTTGAGTTGAGAAACGTACAACCCCTTTTGCCGAGACCCCGTAACAAACGAGGCTGATTTGCCACTGAAAAAAATGTCTCCAAAGTTTGCGGGTTAAAAACAAAATCATATTCTGAAGTTTGCAGTAGACATTAGAGAAGATTTATTATGGATCTCTCTCAGTGCGGAAACTGATATCATCCATGGAAACGTTGGAAACCTGAACACCTTAGAAACTTGACACTTTGCAAAGCCAAACAGTAACCTAAAACTCAGAGATTTTTAAGCTTGTTTCAGTCGGAAGTTGAACACACTTATGATCAAAGCAGTACAAGAACAATCTCTTAATTATAAATAAGTTGTAATTACCACTAACTATATAACTGACTAACCTTCATAAACACTTACAGTACACTTGGAGTGTACTTGGTGATTTTTTGGCAGGTGGTGCACTATACATTCACACTCATTAATTCGGGAAATTTACTCTTTTTTTCAGAAGTTTTTTGTTTTTTTAGCTTCATCGTGGACTTTAAAAGTTGCTTCAGCTTTTGGAATTGTCAAGCTTGGTTTGAAGATATAGACATTTTATGCCTTTTCCAGTAATACACTTACTTCTTAGAATTACAAGTTTTTTATTTAAGATATCTCTATTCCCCTTTGAGGAGTACACTTTCATAGTACATTAGCCTTTCCATCGTGACTTGGGTTTTCAGAAAATAATGTTTAAGTCTCTTGAGGAGAAATAGAATTGACTTTGAAATAAACAGACGAATCCGGCAACCAATGTCTTTTGGTCGTTGCTACCAAAGCAAAATCCTTTCGTATAGGTCATTTGAAGGTTTAATATGCATCATGCCTGCACTTTGTTAAGTTGCATCAACATCACTGGTCGACGATGCCTGCTGTGCTTAATAGATAAATCCTGATAGACGCCATCTGTACAGGGAATTTGGGTTTTGGCTTTCAGTTGCGCCAAGCGTTCCAATTTTTTCTACGCGGCAAAGTTTGATAAACCTCCTTCATGCTGCACGCGGTATTTAGGCATAGATGTGCGTTCAAAAAATTGTTTGTCTTCACACGCAAAGATGGCCGACACTGTGTGACGTCGAGTGGGAGCTATCTATAAATGAATGGCAGGCGCATTGTATGGCAACAACCAATAACAGTTGAATAAGATAGCCGACGGATTCGTCTATTAATTTGGATATAAACCAACAATCTAATAATTTTGTTTGAATAGTTGTTTATCGTTTGTTCCGGGACGATTATACGAACAGTATCAATCAACAATTTTAAAAATATGTGTTGTGTGACATTTCGCTTCAAGAAGATCAGCCAAAGTTTCAACGTGGATGTCTTTAAAATGCAACAGTATGAACCCCCGTTTAAACCAGTTTAAGAACAATTATAAGTTAATTTAACTATAACTAATACTACTACATACACATCTGCATTATATCAAAGCTAGTAATAGTTAGCTACACTTTTAAACACCCAAACACTTTTTACAGAATTAAAGCTACTTTTTTATACATATTCATATATTTTAGTCAAAAAAAAGAATGGATTTGAAGTTACGGGGAGGTTGTGGAAAGTAAACAAGCTTTGGTGATGCAATAATTGTATGATTAATCACAACACTTCAAGTTAGGTTAACTAATAGTTGGGACCTTTTCCTAACCGTGAAATCAGTACTTAAATACTTTTTTTCATGTTAATTTTATAATTTTTGGTAAATTGCTACTTAAAAATCACACCTTTTGCTCTTTTTAATGATCATGAGTTTTTATGATACTCAACAATTTTAATTCCAGGACCCGCTTAACGGATGATGGTTTTGTGACCTTCCTCACAGTGCCGCCATTTTTGTTTTCCACCATACAGTTTCCAGACCAAAAAGCCTGGCCCCTTTCCAGTGAAAGAGAGCCAGAACTTAGAGTAGATGTAGTGAACCCTAGGAACCTGACTGAGACAGTCAGACTGTGTAGACCATCTCTAGAGTCAGTTTTATCTGATTTAATACAAACAAAAAATGTATAATTTAAAACGTAAAAACAAAATAGGTTTTCTGCCCCCAAGTATTTGGGGGAGAATTTTGGCGTGATCAATCACATACTCCTATAACTCTTTTTTTAATGATACTTACGAATACATCAACTGAATTTACAATATTTTAAGCTGGATCTTTTATGATGGATTATTGGCATACATTTACATCAAAGCGTTACAATTTCATATCTTATAATAGCGAGAGGTCACCTCCTTGAGAACAGACGTGCAAGTCTTGTACGCATTTTGAACATCAAAATACGTACTTTCTTCACACATGAAAGTAAAGTACGCGACGTTCTCAAAAATATTAGAATACCCGCAAGATTCACACAGTCTGCATTTGTGAGAAGAAACTAAAGACTCTTCAAGAACTGGAAATAGTTGTGAAATTATGAGTTTCTATATTCACCCGACAAGGGGCCAATTTCATAGAGCTGCTTATAAGCAGTTAATAGTGCTTAACAATTTTCTGCTTATCAAAAATAAGCAGGAAACCAGTCACAAATGGTACAAGTGACATTGTGTTTTGGTTGGTAAGCATGATTTTGTTGTGCTTAGCTACTTTTTGTGCTTAAGCAGCTCTAGGAAGTTGGGCCCTGGGTCAAATTTCATAGAGCTGCATAAGCACAAAAAGTAGCTAAGCACAACAAAATTATGCTCACCAGAATAAGGTTACCAGCCAAAATACTATGTCACATGTACAAGTTGTGACCGGTATCCTGCTCATTTCTGCTTAGCAGAAAGTTGTTCAGCAATATTTTCTGCTTAAGCAGCTCTATGAAATTGGGCCCTGATCTCCAAAAAGTTAACCCAATCTCCAAAATCTTTCAAAATGTATCAAACAACCTTGGTTTGAGAAAAAGCAAGAATGTGAGTCTTATCAAATGTATATGCGTTCAGATACTATGGGGGGGGGCAAGTGGGGCCGAGTTTGGATATTCAAAAAAGAGGTGTAGGAATAAAGATTTAACTGAAAGAGTGAAAGATGCAAAACTTCGGTATTTCATTTTCAAAAGGCTTCAGGTTGGTTCGTAAACCATCCATAATATATAATACCACAACATCTTTGCTAAGACTGGGTGGGCAGACCTTCGAGTCATTGCTCTGTACACTTTTGTTTATCCAAACCATCTTAGTCTGGATTGCCTTCGTCCTCCCAACCCCCCCCCCCCCTCCCCCTATTCTCCCTTCCTACCAACCTCCCCCGGTCTCTTTCATACCTCCTGACAAAATTCCCTCCACAAATTGCAGTTTACGCACTGCCTGTATGTTGATTTCTCGTCATCGATCGAATGAACAATAACAGAATTAATTTGCAAGAGTTATTCAAGATTTCAGTGTTCAATATGCTTTTTTTTTTTAAATTGTCAACTTTGTTTTTCTTCTCACAAAATGTATCAAGCTTGGCAACCTCTCTTAGAAATGGTGATCAAACTGTTCAATGCGGATTCATTAAAGAATAGTTTAACAATAAGTTCTGGATTCAACGTAGTCTCTCTTCAAGCCGCAGCTCAAGTATTTAAGATCCACTGGGACTTTGGGCTGCACAAAGCTCTCACATGAAGAAGGGGTGTCACAGGAGTGTATGGGCATCTTTTTTACACCCCTTCAATTCAGACACCCTGATGTTAGGTTCCTAAAAAATACACACTGGACAAATATTTGTAAGTGAGCAAGTTCGACACCCTTTTCAACACTTGAAATTATATGTGGAGAGCCTTTTGTCCAAATTGCACCAAATTTTACCAGCTTGTACCAATAAACGTCCACGAGATTGTATCTACGTCCATTCAACCAAAAAGGTCAAAGTAAAGGTCACATCCTTTTAACTGTGGCACAAGGGATCACAACTACTGAACTACCAACTTGAATCGAGACTAGCCTCAGCATAATATGACAAGTTTTATCTCTACAATCTCTGAAGTAGTGAACATCAATTTGTAAATACTGCCGGCCAAAAACACATATCCATGTACCACACTCTACTCTTTTAAGAAATAATTGTCAACGTCAATTATGTACAAAATGTATAAAATAAACTACAGCTACCGGTACTGCGACATTTGTTGAAATAAAAACGTAAATTCAAAAATGGCTGTATAGCTACTTCAGCAAAAAGCGCTGACCACAAAATAACAACATATTTTTATTTATAATTAAAATACATAATCCTTTGAAAATATCATTTTTGCATCAAATTTATATAAAAAGTAACTACAATTTGTCTTCTTACATTTACACTGCCAATAGCAACTAGGGAGATGTATGTGAAATAATTATTGACAGTTTTCCTTCGGGAAACAGGAGAAACTGTCCAGAGACAGAATTGAGAGTTTACTGATTTCCAAAACAGCCTTACTCGACATCTTTCAAGAACACAAAACAAAACAGAATTCCTACACCAAACATCCCTTTATTTTACATTCCGAGAACTTGTATGATTAGCCTCATGTCCATGGTGACATCATTCCAGTGGCTTGACGTAAACAACCAGAAACGGCATCCGATTCTTCTGTCAGTGCAAAAACATCCCACTCACAAAAAAAACAGCCTTCACATGTTTTTAAACCGCAACAAATGTGCACCGTGCTGAAAATAACCTTTTAAAACATTTCACTGACCCAACAAAATAATATAATTTTCCAATCTAAATGAAGTGGGAATAAAGTATCTCAAAATCAAAGGAATGAACTTTTTTCCTCAAGACAAACAAGCCCCCTGATTCAACTCATTCTGATGATCTTCGCCAACCCATTCCTCATCCGATAAAAAACTCTGCTTATCAAGTCAGCCACTTCCCTGTGAATCTTCTACAACATTCAAGAGCTTGATTGCTTTGTCAAGGCTACAAACAAACACCAACCAGTCGGAAACCTGATCTAGTATTTACAGGGGCTTTGCGTCAGACGTTTAAACTCATCTCTCAACGATAGCCCGTGCCCATTTTGACATCATCCGGCTTGACATAAACAATTTTTAACGTCCCTTACTTTAGACAAAATGCCATCTTGAAATCGGACACCACCCAACTCAATTTTTTTTTTTAAATTCGACCATGTACTCTTCAGGTTTTACACTTCTGCATTTCTGATGCTGATTTTGTTTAACCTTCATACAATTTTGTGTTGGTGTAAATTTAATCTGAGATTTTGTGCGTTTCTCTTTCCAAATTTAGAACAAAATGACAGATATTATTTAGCTTGTCAATCCACATAAGATATTTAGGCATTTCCAGCAAATTGAAGGCCTTCTTATTCCTCCCACATCTCCCTGTAAACTACAACATCTATCTACATGTATTTATAGAACCTATTTATGCATTACAAAAAGAAACGAAAATCCAGTATCTATAGCAACCGAGACTGATAAGAATGTCAACGATAGATAACCATACCTGGCATTCACTTGTGGCTCTTCCTTTATTAGATAGTCACCCCTCTGTTCAGGTTAAGCCCTACAAATCCGGATTACCGATGTGCATTTCAAATCCATCACCCGCACCCTTCGCACAAAATACTCATTCACAAGCTAAAAGTCTCGTAAGCAAGGTAACCAGTGAAGTCGGTGCCCTGCTGAAGACATCAAGCAATCTACACTATTTTGGTCCCGAGACTTTGATATAACGATTGAACAGAAATTCAAATATACTGAAGTGCGCCCTCTGTTGATGAACTATTTGATGAGTATCAGACTAAAGTCTTGAAAAAAGACTATCAAATGTGATATCCAAAAGCCTGATCCTTTAATGTAGCTAAGACTAGAATCTTGACAAAGATTTTTTCTGATGTATTCCAACTGTCCTTTGCCCGATATTCACAAATGAACAAATATCACAGCAAAATCAATAACAATGGCATTGTCTAGTCAAGACAATAGGCTCTGGGACAAAGGACTAATATCAATGGCGGGGCTTTCCCAACAAAGTTGTTTCCAAACTAACTTCAGTCAAATTGCTTTGGGACATTGATAAACATTTTATTTGTTTCAGAATAAGATTCCAAGGATATGACACCAAACCAATGGGAGACTTGGTCAAGCTTATCTATGGGAATCTTTCACTATTTTCGTAGTTTTGAGCATGCGGACATTCCCAAGAACAATAGATTTACCTGGTAAGTCTGCTGCCGTCTAGTGTCCAAAGTATTCAATTGTCTGACTAGCGAGTCTTTGGTTTTAAAATTTCCTTTGTTTAAATTTCCTTTGTTTTATCAACAAGCCTTTAAGTGATTAAATTTATTAAGGAGCCAATGTTAAAAGCACAGTATTTCTTCCTTTTAAAATTTTAATTATCCTCAATTTGTTTTATACAACCGATTTAAATTCACGTTGTGGCCGAACTGAGAGCAAATTTATTAGCCAATCACAGAACATGTAAGTTATGGAAGTGCCCAAGAAGATACATAAACTACTTGTTGATTGGATGAAAGTCATGAGGCACTAGCCAATAATACTGGTATTTCACACAGAATTAACATATTAAGAATGGTAACAAGTCACTGGTAACCCTATAAAGGGGACAATAGGGAAAAGTCTTGCATGGTGTTAAGACAGTGAAAAGTCAACCTTGTTCTCTGGGCTTTTATCACACAATACTGACCCCAGTGTTCACCCATAAACCACCAATACAATTGAGTTAGTTTACGATACATTCAACGTGCACAGCAGGTTACATTATTTAATTATAGCAAATTTACTATGAGTGTTACTGATATGGCACTCCGAGACGCCATTTTGAAAATGCACCCAATCAAGTGCACTTATTTGATGGCCCAATTTGTAATAATGGGCCACGTTGGAATTAACCTATCACATTCATTAAAAAAAGAAGATATTGAAATGCATACCAAGAAACCATTTGCCGAAACTTACCAGATGGGAATTTGCATATACATACTAGAGTGAAATGTAACATTACCCAGTACTTCACAGAGAAACAAGCTGATTGGTTGAACAATTGCGGCACCAGCCAATGAGAGACATCCACACAAATGAGTTGACCAATAGGGAGGGGGTGTTCTAGCAGTAGCAACCACCTTCTTCTTGTTGCATATCATTATCGGGCTCTCTGGGCGTTAGTGTGACGGGAACTTTAGAGAGAACATCTTGAGTTAAGGAAAACACAATTGGAAATTCTGCAAAACTCATCTTTAAATTTATCCCTAAACCTAAAGAAGAAAACAAAACAGAAGTCATCAATGTTATTCGAGTTTATGAAATAGTATCCAATAATGAGAGAAATGTGCACAGAGCAATAATGCTTAGCATGAATTCTAGCAAAGCATCGTTACAAAGCAAACTACCAGCCAAACTCAACATGGTGTCACAGTTTGGTCGGTAACCATAAAAACCTCTCTGGCAAGTATTTCTTCTACTAGCGCATCGACATAAGCTCAGGTCAAAAACATTTGTTACTGTCCCTGCTCATCTTTTACTGGACCTGGCCATCAAAGAGTCCAGACCAAGACTTGACCTTCTGAATCCCGACAGCCATTTTAGCCAGAAATATCTCACAAGATGCAGAGTTAAATATTTCGTCCTGAAAGTTTATTTTTTTCTATGGGCTCAGGATCTGAAGCATGTGGCGTTACAAGCTCATATAGCGCCCTCGTTGAGGTCGAAATAGGGTGCCCCACTTGTCGATAGTTGTATTACGCATGTACGCGAGTCTCCATTGTCTGACCAAACCTATGGCAGTCGATGCAATTGGTCTGGTCTCGGCAACGGAGTGTTCCAAAGATTTGCATGACTGAAAAATATGATGTCCGTTGGCGGTAGTCTTCTTAAAGAAGACAACAACCTGATGATGACCAACTAAGGCCATGTCCAAAATGGCGGCTGCAGCTGTTGCTAAGGGCAGCCTATGCTTCAATGCATGTTGCCATGGTGATCCAGTTGTAGTCCTAGCCGCTAATTTGGAAATGACCCAAGTTAGCTTGAAAGTCAAAACAAAACAAATCTTGACAACTTCTTCGTTCATGCATAAAATAATAAATGACATCTATTCCACACATCAAAAAATCATTGAAAATAATAGGTGTCACGTGAGACGTTTATTACAAAATACACTTTTTTTTTTTACGAATATTGCTAGAACACCGAGCAGCCACCTTCAAATAAACACTTTTAAAAAAAATCTGTGGTTTACATTCAAAAAAGTGCTGTAAACTCCTGGATTTTAAAGCTCCCAAAACATGAATCACCAAAAGGGCAAAATTAAAGTAACCTCAGTGAAAAACTTCAATTTCCAAATTGCAAAGAATCAACGACAGTTTATCAAAAATATCAGAGAAGTCCTTTGTGTGGTTATCTTGTTTCTTTTTTTCTTTTTTCTTTTTTAATACATCATCAATATCTTCCCTTTCAGGATCATCGAGTCAAATTAGCAAATGGTCTTCCAGGAATCAAGTCTTAAAACTACTCTGATGTATATTTTTGGGGAAAAAAATAATAATGGGCTTTGGACAGTAAAGATTGATTGCTTTTTTAGTTTTTTTTGTTGGGTACCAGACAGATGGACCTCTGTATGACCCTCTGACAGCCACACAAAGTACAATATTTTGTTTCAGCAGCAGGGCCCAATTTCATAAAGCTGCTTAAAGGCTCTGTACACTATTGGTAAGATTCACACACAACTTACATGATTTAAAATAAGTAATGGTTGAAAGGGTTCCTTAAAATATTTCTGCCTAAAATGCTATCGTTTCTGAGAAATGAGTAAAACAATAGTTTTTATCATGCGCGATATTTTGAAAAAACAGAAAACACATAAGGTCTCTTTTCACTATTTTCTCTTGATCTCGATGACCAATTGAGCTCAAACTTTCACAGGTTTGTTTGTTCATGCATATGTTGAATCACACAAAATGTGGACACTGATTTTGAGCTGTTACCAAAAGTGTACAATACCTTTAAGCAGAAAAAATTGCTTAACAATTTTCTGCTCAGCAGACATGAGCGAATACCAGTCATAAATGGTTTATGTCACATGGTGTTTTGGCTGGTAACCTCATTCTGGTAAGCATAATTTTGTTGTGCTTAGCTACTGTTTGTGCTTAAGCAGCTCCATGAAATTGGGCCCAGGTCAATGCAATACGTAGCTAGAAATACTCCAAACATATTTTTACAATCCCATGTGTGGAGTTTACTTTTCCTATCATGACTAAAAAAAACGATCACAATTACAGTCATTTTGTTCAAAAATTTTGCACCTAAGTTGCCTACAATCTGTTGCCAAGCATACTGTCGATATGTCCTTATGCCCAGCAGAGGACACGTTGTTTAAATTGTCACAATTGGCAATACGGCAGTATACAGTTGTAGGACTTCTGACTGGCGCCACCAACATTGGCCTTATTGAGCTCAGTTGGTAGAGCCCCAGCACGTAAACGCAGAGGTAGCAGGTTCAAATCCTGCTTGAGTCACTTTTTCTTTGTTCACCTCAAGAAAAGATAACATTTGGTAGCTTGGCTCAGAATGTGTCACAAGACTGTTTTTTATCAGCTCTATTTCAAGTGAATTTCAAGGTAAAGTTAAATTACTATTTTAAATAAAACTAGAAACAGCACTACACTACATAGTTTAATACAACTGAAGTGCAGCAATTCAAATGTTTAAGTGCTGCTTCTGGAAAGTTGTTGCAGCAGAAACATCCAACAGTCGGAAGTTTACTACAACATCAAAACAATATCAGATAAAACATACTCTCCCCCCCCAAAAAAAAAAACGATTTGAATCAAAAGCTTGCAAAGGTAATCAAAGTAAGGCTAGCACAGAAAATAATTTTCACAAGAGAAAAATGTGTAAACTAGCTTGAAGTTTGCCAAAGAAAGGAAACAAGAAACAATTTGTTTTTTCTTATCACAGTACCACTTGATAACACAGAAACCTATCTTGAATTGTGCAGAAATAACAAACTAAGTTAAAACATTGCCAAGGATTTCACACCAGAAGAGGTACAATGGGTACAAATGTACCCAGAAGCCACCCATAGGTTCCCATAAGGGTATCATTGGTATTCTTGATAGGTGAATGGGACCTCAATTAGAGTGAACTTATACCAGGCATATTTGGTCCTTGGGAAAAAAGTAGAAACATTTTATCTAGTACAAGGGTTGACCTACATGTACACATGGTGTAGGCTTTAATGGAAATTTCAGACCATTTAATCACAATTTGTCTGATTTTTCCCCCAAGGGCAAAAAACCCAGAAATCAAACTAACGTAAGAAGAATATCATGCCTGTTACACCCAAATGGGTACATGTACACATAAGCCACCCGTAGGTTCCCAGAAGGGTATCATTGGTATCCTTGATAGGTGAATGGAACCTTAACTAGGGTAACATATACCCTAAATAAGAGTACAAATGTACACAGAAGCCACCCTTAAAGGTTCTCATAAGGGCATCATTGATATTCTTAATAGGTGAATAGGACCTCAATTAGGGTGAACATTATACCCAAATGGGTACATGTGCACATAAACCACCCATAGGTTCCCACAAGGGTGTCAATGGTATCCTTGATATGTGAATGGAACCTTAACTAGGATAACATATACCCTAAACAGTACAAATGTACACAGAAGCCACCCTTTGGTTCTTACAAGGGCATCATTGATACCCTTAATAAGTGAATGGGACCTCAATGAACCTTATACCCCAATGGGTACAAATGAACACAGAAGCCACCCATATGTTCCCTAATCCTTGATAGGTGAATGGGACCTCAATTAGGGCAACCTATATCCCAATGGGGGTAACATATACCCAAATGGGTACCACTGCCACCTGGCGATTTAGAAAGTTCCAAAATTTAATGGATTGAAAAAATCCCACGAGGTAATCACAGACAAAAAGCTTCATTTTTAATAAATATCCCTCGTTATAAAAGTCAAATTGTAGTACTTTAAGGTAAACCTTTAACTTTATCATCGACTTGTACTGTACAAATGTTACTATAATATTTATAATTATTGATAGGAACTGAATCTATGTGGCTCTTTTTGTTGAAACCATGGCATCAACTTTGGCTCTGACTTAGGCTGTGTTAACGCTATGATCCAGCAGCAGCCGTAGCCATAGCTGCTAATTCGGAATGTCCTTCGGCTCCATCCGAACATAATTGAAAGCCTCATATTGAAAGTGCTTAATTTGACAATTAATGACAGAGCCTAAGCTGGAGCCAAAGCCAAAGTATGGTTTCCAAAAGGGTTTAAGGTCGGATCCGAATTCGCGGCTGTGACTGTGGCTATGACTACCACTGTTTCAAAGGGTGTTGCTAAGGACGTCCTATAATTCAACGCATGATGACGTGGCGATTCAGCTGTAGCCGTAGCCATAGCCGAAGCTGCCAATTCGGACATGGCCTTTGACCCTGGCTTTACCATTTTTAAAACCAGGACCAACATTTCACAAAAAGTAACTCAGCACAACAAAATTATGCTTACAAGAATAACGTTACCAGCCTAAATACCATGTCACATGTATCATCTGTGACAGATAGTCTGCAAATTTGTACTCAGCAGATATTTTTAAAGCAATATTTGCTGCTTAAGCAGCTCTATGAAATTAGGTCCTGATGCAAAAAGGTTTTACTGCAGCCCTTTTTCAAACCACAGCTTCGGTTTCGGCTCCGGTTCCAACCCCCGGCTCCGGTTCCGGTTCCGATTCCGGCTCCGGTTCCGGTTTCGGTTCCAACTGAGGCTCCATCGGTAATTATGAAAACTTGTAAATTCTGTACAGAGCATCAAATTGGCGAACGGAGCCTTAGCCACAACTGTTCCTGAAGCAGTCATTTCAAAAAGGGCTTATATTTTATAAAGCATGAGCCAGAACAAACAGGCACAGTTTCACAAAACCCCTACATCTTCTATTTGATGTTGATTTCACTGAATGGTCACGAAATGAAGTACAAAAATTGGGCTAAACATAAAAATGAAGTCATGCAAAAACAACCACATCTAAAACTGAAAACATTTCTATATCTTTCCTCTCCAAAAGTATTTTCAGGCGTATGACGACTTACGGTGCTAGTCACTTTTGAGGACCCCTTGATCTCATGACCAAAAAGATTACAATAAATAAATCTATTAACAAAATTAAATGTTTTAAAAAGTCAAACAAATGTTGTCAGATAGCTTTCAAGGAATTCTCACTTCGGAGAGGTTACTAGCCTTGCTCAGCACACTTTTTGATTTGTACGACTAAACATTTACGAATGCAAATGAAGGATTTTTTGGAAAGTGAAATGTCCTGATTGGGTTTGATAGTACTTAAAGTGGCTACTGGGTTTAGAACCAAACAGTGCATGAACCAACGCTGGTGACAATAACATAATGAACAACAAATCAAAACTTCACAATACCAACATTTGTGGAATAATTACATAATGTTAAACGACATTAGGTCACATTTTATCAATTTTATTTGACAAAAGGTCATATCCTTAAAATATTTAATGAAATGAATCTTACCAAAACTAACCAATTTGACAAAATAATCGTTGGACAAAATTCATATTTATTTATAGTACTGAAAACACTCTGTTTCAATATCTCATGCTTTGTTAAAGTTTCAGTGTGAAACATTAAAAGATTAAAATATCTATACAATGCTGATTTGCAAGTACATGTACATGGTCTGCTGGGTTTGTTTATCAAAAATGTCGGAGATTTCAAAGTTTCATTTCTGGTGGTTGCATTTCGACTTTCTGGTTGTATTTTATGCATAAACTGCCAACCAATAAGATTCTAAGTTGGCCACCATGGCCACCAACCAATGAGACAGTATAAATGACAACTACTCAACCAATCAGAAACAGGGTTACTAACACTCTGGCCAATCAGACGCGATGTTACCCCCCAAAAAAGTGGTAATAACCAACCAACGAAATAGACCACTAAATTTACCAAATGGCCTTTTTTCTGGCCAATGGGAGATCAGCTTTAACACATGATAAATATAGGTAGCCAATAAGAGTATCCGTTAGATCAGCATGCACATCCACCTTCTTGCTGTTGGGGATCCTGTGATGGGGTCTTTTCTAGTTTGACTTCAATCACTGGAGAAAAAGAAATCACAGTCAAGGAAAACATGCTCCAAAAGCAACTCAAACTCAACATACAAAGCTCAAAATGAAAAAGCAAAAAATTAAGTCATGACGATGAAGGAGTCAAATCATAAGTTCAGAAATCTTGAATAAACGGAACTCGAACAAAAATCGACAAATTAATCAAGTTAGGATGAGAGTGAGATGAAGATCGGAATTCTCGTTATAGCTCGAATGAAACGGAAAATTAATAGGACACCGGTGAAAGGATTAAATCAAAACTGAAATGAAAATGTTTGATGATGACATTAAAAAATTAAAAGGGACTCTCAGAATCTTGGGTACTGATAAACAAAGAAACTCTATGAAATTCTGCACAACCTAAACAAAAAATTAAATTCCACACAGGATGAGCGAATTTTTATTCTCATTGCTACCATTTCTTTGGTCTGCTTTGCAGATTCTTTCCTAGTCTTGGTTTCAAGACCATGGTGTTTTCCCCCACACACCATGCACACAACCAACAAATAAACGGATTATGTAGTAATGAATAAACTATAGAGGGCGCTGTGACCTGTGTTATTTTCACCCACCGACGACCACAACGCCCTCTCTTGCATTCGTGTGCAGTGTACATAAATTCGAATGTTGGTTGTGTGTACATAATAAACCACAAGGGAAACTGACTAAATAAATTTTAAATAATTTTGGGTTGAAAAAGGAATCCCGCACTGGAACAAAGGAATGTTGACTAGAGCAGGAATTGAACCCGTTTTCAAATCCTGCACTAATCAATTTTTCTTTGTTTGCACCCAAAAGTTCATTCCTTTTGTGGCGGGGGAGGAGGGTTATGTATTCAATCAAAATTGTGCAAAATTTCATGAGCAAAACAAAGTTATCATAGATAATGCACGAGTATGGAATGTGGAGGAATTTAGGAAGGGGGGCGGGTGATGGAATGGATAAAAGTGGAATGTGATTGAAAGGTAAGTTCTTAAAACACAGCGTGAAGTCACAGTAGTATGCGGAAAAATCCCTACAAAGGAAACCCCCTCGCACTCATCATGACCGTCGTCGTACTGACGGCCGATGATGACGTCATACCGACGGGCGCCCATCCGATGACGCCATACCCCCTCCCAACAAAAAAAAGTCTGTGTAGAGAACACTGCTATGGATAATACTTGCTACACTAATATTTAAAACAGTTTGCCTTCACGGAGCAAACTAACTATTCAGCCGATAAATTTACGATTTACGGATTTTTAATTTAAATTTTGAATTGTAAACATCAACAGGCAAAGACAAAAAGCAAAATAAATAATAGCCAGTAGCAAAAACATTTACATAACACCTAAATTCAACGTTTAAAATGTCAAATTACGATATTAACTTCAAGCTTCCACAATGTCCACACATCCATTTCAGCACTCACATCTGTCTTCAATAGCCGCATTAAAAAAAGCAACACTTTGTGGTTGCAAATCATTAAATAAACCCCACAGAAATCAAAATTACTGTCTGGTTCAATAAGGTCATTACATTATGTCGGTCATGATGTCTTGGGGACCAGACTAATTTTTGACCCAAACCTAACTCTGACACTCATTGTGTTTGTAATTACCAGGATGGCGCAATACAACAACTGGGTATCCACAACAGCAATGCATGCAAACAGTTACACAATCATTCTCAACTGAACAAAAAATAAGTGCACAACTCTACCGAATACAGAAAGGTTTTTGCAAACATTACGTATCTTGGCTGCAATGCTTCATGTACGATCCATCAAAAATGGAGCCAATTCCACCAGCATAACAGAGTTAACTAATGGACCCCCTTGCATATGACAAACACAACCTCAAACGGCCCGATCACCGAGGTCAAAGGATGACCTATCTTTGCCTGAGAGTAGTGCGGGGCGAGTACACACGAGCACGCTTTCATTGCTTGACCTCAGCGATGGCGGCCTATGCAAGCGGTCTCTTACGGAACTGATGGACTCGGTAAAAAACCCAGCCACATGCAAAAAGGTATCATGAGTTTCGCTATGCAGCACTGAATCCATCCAAATCAAGCAGAACAGACACTTGGATTCCGAAAGGGTCGGGATAGTTCAAGGTAATTAATTGATCATGCAGTTGTGGATTGCACTTACCCAGAAACTGGACGGCTCCCAAGTCTCTGAAATGTCTTCCAAGACCTGAATACTGAAATACAACGATGCAATACTACACAAGAAATGCTGTCTCAATATTATCAGGGGCGAGACCAGAGTCATTGCCGAAACAAGGTCTGAAAACTACCGATCAAATTTTTAAAGGGTGTGCTGAAATTATGGCATTTCCACCTTTTGGTAACCCCTGGAGTTTTTTGGAAACAGTACCCTCAGCGCTGTCACAGTCAGGGTTTGCACTAACCATTTTCAGTGACTAGCCAGCAGGACCAGTTTGCTCATCATTTAACTGGTCCGCCAGGTTTTTCGCTAGTCCATATTTCATACTAATATGGAGGCGTTTCAACACTGAACTAACAAACCGGACCACTTGGTAAGAGTTTTGACTGGTCCTCAGGCGTTCCAACTAGCATTTGGCCAGAGGACAACTGTTAAGGGAGGATGCTGAAAGTAGATAGAAGAGCATGAAATTTTCACAGCTGGAGAAAAAAACAGCTGTTTTGGGGGTTTTTTCACCTGGCAGACTTAAAAATATCTGAATTCAGATGAAAGTCTGAAATTTATCACCCTCATAAATTATCACTTGAAAACTCACTTATTCAAATCTCTTGAACCACCCCAAAAAGCGGCTTGTGCCACACAACGACTTCTGTCAGTTTTCCTGTTCTATTGTGTTTATCTTTCTCATGTTAATAGTATCTACTTATGTTAATGTATTCTTTTGTAGATGTGTATCTTTGAATTGGTGGTGATGTTGCCCTGGTTTTACTTAGTCTGCAAGGACAACAGCACCATACATTTAGAAACAAAGTATTAAGCACGGTATAAATGTGTATATTATTATTATTTATCACCTCAGTACTAAGTTTAATCCATACCTACAGATCTAAATACAAACCCCTCATAAAATTACAACTAAAACCTTTGTTTCTGTCACCAAGGAATCACTTATTATCTACACATAGGCAATCAACCGTACACACTTGGTCTACTTCTAATGTCAGTGAACTAGATGTTAGTTTATTAATTTACACACACACACCACCATGAATCTGTTTAGTAGGTTTCGGTTTTCGCTAAGCGGGAGCTCAACTACCATAAGCAACTACGGGGATCGAAAACCAGGTTCCTTGAATGCTATTGATCCCATGATACTGAGCTTGACCATAAAACCAAAAAATGAAAAAGTAGAAGAAAACAGAACGGATGACAGAGAGAGTTAGATACATATCAAAGATTCAAACTTAAGAAGCAATTCCTCTATAAATGTGAGATGTTTAAGACAATAGCTGGCGTCCCACTCACCGGTCGTTTTTAATTGTTCTTGTCACTGAAAACAATGGAAAAGGACCGGTGAATGGTGCGCCCGCTTTCGTCTCAAAACTCTCCCATGACTGTAAAGGGTACAAAGGAATTGGTGTTATCCATAAGGAGGTTTGTAAGTACATGGGAAAGTTAAGCTTGTGAAAATATCTCCTTTCACACTGGAGTCAATTCCTGGGAAACTCCCAGGATTATTTGATTGGTCTTTTCACATTTGACATTGGGAAACATTCCTGGGAAACTGTGTCTTTTCCTGGGGAAACATCAACCCGGGCTCAGGAATTGGGGGGGGGGGGGAGGTAAGCGATACAGACTAAGCAATTCTCGTGTGTGTACTTTTGGGGAAATCTTTTGCTCCCACTTGCATTGCTCCCAAATCCTTCTATATCCTCTTTGCTGAAACGAAGGATTCAGGACTGAGGGCTATAGGCACAAATAACAATTGCTTATCACTTGGTCAGGCATTCCAATCATATCCAAGTCCAAACAATTTGGTGTGCAGTGACACCGGAGAGGGGATTAGTGGAGGATTGAGGTCACCTGTCCGCAAATATAGGGCCTTGGGAGTAAGGGGTTAATGGTGACGGAAAGAAAATTGTACACTTTAACCAGCTCCAATTTGCGGGACTTGCACAGCCCAATCGAGGGGGGTTTGCTACTTAGCAATTTAAGTGTGAAAAGACCAATAAAAAGTTCCCCAGAAAGTTCATGTGTGAAAATCGTCTGGCGTGAAAAGGGGGTAAAGATTGAATGAGGTTGTCCGAGTAAATATTTGTTGTTTTAATGGTAAGGATACTGTCTCCAGTGTTCTTAGGTTCTGTTGTCTCCATTCCTGGTAGGGCGGCTGCTACTCGACGGAATAGCTAAAAGAAAATCAGAAAATTATCATGAGAAAACAGGCGAGGGAAACACGCAGTGCCGGTCAACTTTTCAAAACATTTTCAAAAGTACAGGCCTTGAACTTCGCTCTTGAAGGGGCACAGCAATTTCCCTTAGGTAAGGGGCGTTTCTATGAGGAAACTGTAAATTTGTATTGGAACTTTCCAAAGGGCACCACAGCAAAAGTACAGGGCTGAAATATGTGTATATGCTTAGCTTGAATAACTACAGTAGGTTTGCCATACATAAATCGGTGCTCAGCTTATATTAGTGTATCTGCCGACCTGGGCCCAATTTTATAGAGCTGCTTAAGCACAAAGTGGCTAAGCACAACAAAATGACGCTTACCAGAATAAGGTAACCAGCAAAAATATTATGTCTAATGCACCATTTCTGACTGGTATTATGCTAATTTTTGCTAAGCAGAACAAGCTGTTAGCAAAATTGCCTTCCTAAGCAGCTCTATGAAATTCGGCCCTGTATAAAGCCAACAATTAGTGACTAGCTGCACTGCGTGGGGAGCTGCTTAGCGGATATTAACATATCTCTGCTTACCTGTTTGACGTTGTAGCCGGCCTTGGCGCTTGTCTCGATAAACAATACATTGAGTTCGTTCGCTTTTCTCTCTCCTTCATCTCTCGACACTTGCCTGCGACGACAAAAAAAAGGATTTCAATTACAGAGTTACAGAGTCAATACCGTCATCAATTCAGCCTTATGGGGGGGGGGGTCATCAATTTCCCGTCAACGACCCACGGCAATATTGATTTCTGGCTTCACAGACATTCAGTGAAGTTAAGTACAATCCTTAATAGGTAGGGGCAAGGAAGGATGCTTTTAAGCTGATGTTTTTGAGTCTTTGCTGTTTCAGCCTGTTCAGAAAAAGAACAGGTGCCACTGGATCATTAGAGATCTAAAATGGTTAGACATATCGTTATTGGGTATAATTATGAGTTGGCCATCATACCTAGTCTTAAAGCACATGTGTCACATTGGTAATTGTCAAAGACCAGTATCCACACTTGATGTGACCCAACATATACATGAAAATAACAAACCTGGGAAAGTTTAAGCTCAATCGGTTATTGGAGTCACAAGAAAAAAAGTGGGGTAAAAACCTTAAATGTTTTCACTGTTTTCAAACATTGAGTTTTGGACTTGCAAGATCAAAACCAATTGTCTGACTCATTTCTCAAAATCTATTGCGTTTCAATCAAACATATTACAAGGGAAGTTTCCCACCAAGACCATCTTTATATCATGTAAGTTATGTGCAGATCTGTGAACATTTATATTTTTACTCTTACCAATGTTATGCACACTCTTTAAACCCTGAGTGCAAATTTTTTTTTTGCACAAATGCTATGCCTCGTAATACTATATTGTAACCAAGACGACTGTATTTAAGGGCTCGAATTTGACACTGGACCGCAGGCCTGAGGCCAGTGATTTTAGCCCAGGGGTCGATTTCACAAAACCCTTCCTAACTTAAGACTAATCCTAGGCAATGCTAAGAGATAGGACTAGTCTTAAGTTAAGACCAGTTACTGGTCCTAACTTCAGATAAGACTAGTCTTATCTCTTTGTAAAATCGGCCCCTGGGCCTGTAAACTTATGACCAGACAAGTCCGGCAGTCTTGTGTTTTTTCAATTGAATAATAATACGTCACTGTTTAATATCTTTAGCAGAAAGAAATGATGTTCAAATGTTGACTTTGAGTCTGGTAATACAATTCCGTTGGGTATAAAAATATACTAAACCCATAACACACATGAGATAATCTTCTCTTAGTGCTTGTTCAAATAAAATAAAAAATTATATGTTAAAACTCTGTAGAAAGCTCTTTCTTATGAAGATTCTGGTCTTGTAAAATAAATTCTGGTCCAGTAAACATTTTGAGCTACAAACCCTGTAATCTTCTGTGGAATTTTACATCAAATTCGAGCCCTGAATTAATATAATAATTGCATCATAAACAAATTTTAAAAATATTGTTTAGGTTTTACCCTTACAGTTGCACAGACGTGTGATTTCAACTACACCCCTTTTTTTGTGGTGTACCCTACTGCATCGAACTCAAGTTCTGATAGTCGAATCAGCGGAGTGTGGGTTTCGATTCCCGGTCATGACACTTGTGTCCTTGAGCAAGGCACTTTAGCCATAAATGCTTCTATTAACCCAGATGTATAAATGGGAACCTGAGAGGGCCGAGACAGTATCGTGTTGGGTTAATCCCTTGGCGCTACTTATCAGCTTTGGGTTGTATGCTCCCCAGGGAGTTGAGAAAGTTAGAGGGATGGTCTAAAAGTATGACAGATGAACAGGGATAATAATGGTGTAAAGTGCCTTGATCTAGCTAAATGTACTTAGGATAAGTGCACTATATGAGAAAACATTATTATTACCACCCCCCTCCCCCGGATAAAAATCCACAGGCTACTTGGGTGGGATTCGAACCCACATAACAGAAACGGAACAGGGGAATCCCACCTTTTGTCTCCCAGATCTGTCTTGTTTCCGACTAGCATAATGATGACATCGCTCCCCCTCTCTGTCCGAACATCATCAATCCATTTTGACGTCTGGTGAAATGAATTAGCATCTGAGCGGAAAGAGATTAAAAGAATGAACAATTTATAACAGTTTATTCACAGGCAGTCCTATTGGTTGAAAGGTGGTCACATAAAATGTATTGCGTGATGCGATCAATACAATTTTCATAAAACAATATTCAAAGAGAACCACATCATAAAATTGCTAAGAACAGTACAGCAGTATTCAAGAACAGGGGTGAGAATCACTGCTGACTAAAACGTCTGAAATTAAGATCCATTTCCATAGCATTTCCACCTTGTGGTAACCCCTGAAGTTATAGATTTCAAGGAGCTTTTGTAAACAGTTTCCTGAGCACTAGAGCAGTTAGATCAAAGAGCAGGATTCCTGTATCTGAAAGAAAACCGTAAAAGATGTGGACCATTGAAAAGGCTGGCGGACTATTGAAATGACAAACTGACTGGTCCTGCTGGCCAGTCACCAAAAAAGGTGAACCCTGTAACAGCTCATTTAGTCGCCAAGCAGACATAAAAAAGTCTGAAATCAGATAAAAGTCTGACATTTCTCATCCCTGCAAGAATCAAACATAAATCTCCATGGGCTGATATTCATAAGATTCTGCAAATACTGCAGAGTCCTGACACATAACGTACATGTAGAAGGGCAGTCATTGTATCCACACCACGTCAGACTTATCTCCCATCGCTAACCCAAGTATCCAGTTTCATTATTTACATGTAAATTTGTCAGTAGTTCATCACAACAAGCTCTTCTTGACTTTACATGCAGTTCAATTCCACTTCACTGGGTGCATGTACATGTATTTTAACACTCGGGCTAGATGCTTCATTCTTGTATGTATGGTCAGGCAGGTTTTGTTTTTTTTACTTTGTAAAGGACAAGGAAATTTGAAATTTCTACTGGAACATTGAAAGGGGCACCAAGGTAGTGACCAGGGGCATGGAGGAGATTATCTCCACTGACTCTGAGAAGTATTTGGGTCTGCTTAATGCAAGACGTTCAGCTTGGGATTTGAACCCACAACCGTGTGTTTGCAGCTGACATCAGTGTCAAATGAATGCCAAACGTATATGACTGTGACTGGTATCCTATTCATTTTTGCACATATTGTGAGTGACCACATATTGAGTTAACTTAATTTTTTCAGTAAATGTGTCTGACATTAAACTGTACATCCTGGAGACACTCGAGTTTTACCAAGTTATTATTTAATTTGTGGCAGATTTGGATCGTGGGTCTTTTAAAGACCATAGCGGCAAGAAACGGCTTGTACCAAAATGCCGATAAGTGGCTGCAAATGGCTGCAAGATCTGACCATCTTTCACTTAACCAAACAGGTCAAATGTTAAAGGTCATGACCTGATTTGACATTTTCCAATGTTTCCCACGTTAACATAGTATCTATGTTGCTAAATCAAAACCCAATTTCGGTTTCATATTATCTTATCTAGACACCTTTATAGGCAGGGTACACGTTTGGAAATTGTCAAAGACCAGTATCCTTACTTGGTGTATCCCAACATATGCATGTACAATAACAAACTGTGAAAATTTGGGCTCAATCGGTCATCAAGGTTGCAAGAAAATAATGAAAGAAAAAAACCACCCTTGTTATATAGAATTGTGTGTTTTCAGATGCCTGAGAAAGGCTTCATGCCTGAAGCCTTTCTCAGATATAGATTTTTGGGGTAAAAAATTATCTCTTTCTTTAAAACTACATATTTTCAAAGGTTGTCGTTTCTAACAATGTTTTATAATTTCAACAGCTCTTCAGTGCTCTTTACCAAGAAATATTTTATGGTCATGAATTTTTTTAGCAATCACCAAACGTATACCCTCCCTTTAAATGAAAAAAAATTGTTTCAAAACGTCAACAATAAAACCATGTCTGGGCGTATATATGGCGACCTTTATCCATAAATGAATGGTCTCTTAAGGGTTAAAGACTGGTGTTGGTTTTACGCTCACAAAACTGCTTGATAGGCACTGTGTGCTTTCCAAGTCTTCCAGGGAAACAAAAATCAATGAAACTACTGAAATAAGGAAATAAAATTCTGACAAACCGCTGGCCTGCTTACTTGTTATATCGTAGACTACCACTGCGACTGTTGAATCCCTGATATAGCTCGGGATGAGACTGCGAAACCGTTCCTGCCCCGCCGTGTCCCAAAGCTGAAGTCTGACTGTCCTGTCCTCAAGGTACATCGTCTTGGACAAGAAATCAATTCCGATGGTCGCCTGTGAACAATTAGAATGTTTGGAAATAAAACAGTCTGCCGCGATTACCGATTTAGTACCAAAAAAAACTTTGAACAAGATGCAGCTTTCCATTCGGGCATTTAAATCATCACTGGTAAGCATGTGCTTTTGACTGTTTACAATGAGTGTTACCTGTGAAAGAAAAGATGCTACTTAATCCCTAGAGACCTTGGCCCAATTTCATAGAGCTGCTTTTAAGCAAAAAATGTTGCTTAACTATTTCCTGCTAAGCAAAAATGAACAGGATACCAGTCACAAATGGTGCATGTGAAATGGTGTTTTGGACGGTTACCTTATTTTGCTAAGCAAAATGTTGTTGTGCTCAGCTTATTTTGGTGCTTAAGCAGCTCTATAACATTGAGCCCTTGCTATATTACATACACATGTAACTGCTTACTGTGAGTACAAATTTTGCACTTACAATGAAGGTTTCCAGCAGAAAATTCTGCACTTACGTCAACAAAAATACATGTACTTAACATTTTACTAAGCCTTCTTCGCTTATACAGCTAGAGCATAGAAATTTAGTGCTAAGCTTTGGTTGTGCAGTACTGAATCCATCAAATTCAGGCAAAACCTTTAGACTCTGATAAGATTGGTAAATGCATGCCCAGCCTCACGCTAAGCATGGTTGGTTTGGCTGTGCAGTGCTGAATCCATCATGATATGGAGTTTTACCGACTTTAAACACCCACCTGGTATGTGTTGTCAAAACTGTCGTACATAAATCTTGTGATGAGAGATGTCTTACCCACTGAAAGATAAAAACAGACAGACAATAAGATATGAGTTTTTGAAGTCCATTCATGAGCGATCAAAGTGATCTAGGTCAAATCAATACTAGGTTGTCAGGGAAACTACACATGTATAAAGGATGACAATATTCTAGCGCTGTCAGTAATAAGTAGTTATGTAGCATCCACTGAAACAATCACTGACTATGTCTAATTAGCCAAGTGTAGTCATTACATGTGCGCTTACACATCCATTATTAGGTCTATACGTGTACCTGTGGTACAAATTTGTACACAAATGTGCGTCACAGGTTGATATACATGTACAATAGCACAGGCATTGTAGGACACACTATTTATCAGGCCTGATATTGTATCTTGTAAGGGGCAAGGCAGTTTTTCATTAGTACAGGGCCCTTCTACTGTACAGTGTACATGTATGAGGGAAATTTAAATTTCTACTAGAACATTTCAAAGGGCACCAAGGCAAATGCCCAGGGGCATGGAGACAAAAGCCCATAATATGCACAAGCGCCCTCTTACAAATATATCGCATTGCCTCTTGGGAAACCAAGTACAGTTGAAAACTAAATCAAGCAGCTGATATGGACGCCATGCTGTAGTTTACATGTAACTCTGCCATGTTTTATGTACTGCATTGCTTCAAAATCAGCCCGCCATGATGGTGGTTGCCTGTGTTACTTGGACCCAGAATCCTTTGCACACCGATCATGCGCAGTGGGCCATGCATTTCATACGGGCTACAGCCTTATTTACCTCCATGAAGTACCAGGCTTAGTTTCCATCTATTGTACATGTATGCCTCAGACTTCACTTTTGAAAGGGGCAAGCAATTTCCGCATCAAACAGACAACTCAACGAGGACGTTGTTCATGGGACACAGTGGACAAACTTCCTTCATTTCTTCTGTGTGGTTCCCAAAACTTAACTTCCAAGCAACAAGAAAATCAAGATGGCCGCACCAAGCTAAAAGTCAATGGTTCACATTAATTTAAAGTAAACATAAAACATCAACGTATCAATTATTAGCACACTGTAATGAGTTATCAAATCACTAATTATGAGTTATTGTAAACTGTAAATTCAAAACTTCAATCCTACATAATGTCACGTAGAGTACTCAGCTACAGTATGAATAACTAAGGATAACAAACCTGTATGCATTAGTGATACATGTACGTATGTAGATCATACAAGCTTCTATACTATTCCCAAACCCACCCTTGACAGGTGACATTATCAGCCACTAGGCCGGCCTCCCTCAGACCACAAAACCCTCCACAATGCTTTTTCCCTCTCCAGGACGAGCTCCCGAGCCGGCCGCGCATCCTAATTTATGAGGGGACATTTCTCCCTCAGTCTGGTATGGCCATACTTTTTAGGTGATGGTTAGGGTTACCAAACTGATGAGGCCGTTGTCTGACTTGCCTGTCAGTGCGAATCAATACCGAGAAGGCCACATTACGCTGAAATGACCTCATAAAAAGACTGCATGAAAATCTAATGTAGTATCACACTTTCATCATGCTTTTAATGTAATTCTAAACGTACACGCTTTTTACTTTCAAGTGCATGAATCAGGCCTGATGCTTCACGGAGGCAACAGACGCAAATTGCCTCCATGGCCCCTGGTCATTGCCTTGGTGCCCCTCGAAACGTTTCAATAGAAAGTTACAATTTCCTCATAGGGGTGCCCTTTGTAAAGGAGAAAATGCCTTGGTGCCAATTGCACTTTCAAGAACCGAGCATCAAGCCTGATGTACATGTACATGTATCATCAAAATAATGCATAACTTGTACATTGTACACTACGTATGTCATCAGTGATCAATTTCCCTTGTACAGCAGAGCAAAATGCTACACAAAACTCACCAATTTGCTGCTCAAAATTAGCATCAGTGTGCACAAAACAAGTTCAGTCTAAACATTTTGCTATTCAAAAATCGTTCCCTGGTATTTAACAAAAAAATATTTGGGCATTCCTGTTGACTCAGTGGTTTCGTCCTTGCTTTCACCTCCGTGGACCCGTATACTTTTAGGTAATCCTTCAAGATTTGTAATCCACAATACTGTAGTGCAATCACTTTAATAATTATAATAACAATCTTTTTTTTGTCTAGGGGTGTTTGTTGGGGTGTTTGTTTGTTTGTTTGTTTGTTGGGGTGTTTGTTTGTTTGTTTGTTTTTTGCGCTTGTTTACCCATCTCGTTTTGATCTTTGTTTGATATGTTGTTAATCTGTATTGTTTTATTATATAATTGTAATATTATTGTTTTGTTTTGTTTTGTAACAAGGCATCCCAGCCTACGTACAAGCTTTTGCTTTTATGGGTCATGTCTCCATGGACAGTTCCAGTCTCTGTTTCAACTAATCATTAATCAAGTTGTTTATTTTGATTTATGTACGGAAATAAATGTTGATTGATTGATAAAGAACAAAAATACAAATAAAATAAAATTGTTCTTCAATAGCGCATCACACACAAGTTTCAAAATACAGGCTGGAATAGTTATGCTCTAAAACAAACTGCAAGTCTCCAGCAGAGATTCGAAACTGTTCTCACAGACTGAGGTAAGCCATTCCTGAGTGCTGGAGATGCAGTGAGGAAGACCGGTGATTTGCCCTCCAAGCATCAAAACAACTATGTTTTCTTTTCCAGTGGTCTTGTCTTTGATTAATATTCTCTTACAAAAAACAAAAACAAAACTGAATTTCAGAGAACAACATTTATTTTGAAAAACTGTGTGAGTTGTCATGAAATCACGCGTCTATCCCCCTTTAGCATCCACGAGGTCCTCCGAACGAAATCTCATCAAAACTAATCTTGGAGGAATTTTGCATTCATCACGTTTTGGTTCGGAGCATGTTATCTTACAATCTCTACTTGACTGCACTCTCCCGGTATTTCCGTTTATACTACTAAATGATAACGGAGGGAGATTGTCTCATCTCATACAGTTTGCCATACAATAACCCCCCCCCCCCTCCCCATGGAGCCACAAAGTCAGAAGAATCTTTAAAGGCACTAGACACGTTTGGTAATTACTCAAAATATATAATAGCATAAAAACTTACTGGTAACAAGCAACGGAGAGCTGTTGATAGTATAAAACATTGTGAGAAACGACTCCCTCTGAAGTAACGTATGTAGTTTTTGAGAAAGAGCTAATTTCTCACTAAAATATTTGAATCTGAGAGCCTGAAGCCTTTCTCAGGCATCTGAAAGCAAACAAATTTGTGCAACAACAGTGTTTTTTCTTTCATTATTTTCTTGCAACTTCGATGACCAATTGAGCCCAAATTTTCACAGGTTTGTTATTTTATGCGTAGATGTTGGGATACACCAAGTGAGAATACTGGTCTTTGACAATTACCAAACGTGTCCAGTGCCTTTAAGTTACAGTGTCACTGTTGGAAATTGCATAAAACTATAAACAAAACAGATTAATCAACTGAACATATCAGTTTCACTGATAAGAAAATTAATGAATAATAGTTTCAATTCTCAAGACTAAAAGTGGATAACATCAAAGGGCAAAACAAATGTACAATAAAGCTATTTTCCATAATTTTTAAGTTGTTGAAATGTGCATGTTGACTTATGCGCAGGCTCTTCGTTCTTGCACCTGGGCAAAGCTATTTTTCCTCAGCAAAGGGCACGTCTATGATGGAAATTATATATTTGCACAGAAAATTTTGAAGGGGCACCAAGGGGGTTTTCCTCCATGAAGGCTTTGATGCAGTGCCGGCCAGAGGGGTCTATTGGTGTCTTAAATGGACCCCCTTGGCCAAACCCAGCCATGTCAGCTTTTATCCCTTTAGCAATCTTATTGGCCGCAGGCGACTTGTACCAATATGCCTATTGCAGCCGCAAACAGCCTCAACATTTGTTCTTCTTCCACTCAACTAAAAGTTCAAAGAAAAGGTTGTGTCCTATAAAATATTGACATTTTCGAATTTGTCCCATGTTTACATACACTGTAAAATCTACATCATGTAGTCAAAACAAAACCTGTTTGAATGTAGTAGTATTATTTTTTCACACATTTAATTCTTATTGAAAAAATTTAGTCAAAAACTTGACCCCGACCACCCCAAATCCAGCGCTGCATTTGTTGTTTGATTATGTTGGACTGAGGACTGCACTAGTAAACTGATTAAATTGAAATGTCTCTAATGAGCTAATCAGAATGCCAGACTCTTACATAAACAAGTAAGCCTACATCATGTACTGTAATCTGAAATTAGTTTAGGCCGTGTCCAAATTTGTGGCTGCTGTTGCAGCTGCGGCTTTGGCTATGGCTGTTACTAAGGTTGTTGATATGGGCATCCTGGATGCTTCATTGCTTGTTCACATGACGATCAAACCACAGTTGCTAAATCGTACATGGCCTGACATACATGTACGTGTATACAAAGTACGTAAATGTGAAAGTAATGGAGGTGAGCGATTTTGGACACATTGGCTTGGAATTGCAGCAAATTTTGACATCTTTTTTTACCAGATCCTGTCCATAAAGATGGCAGTGATGCACGTTTCACTTGATTGCCGATTGCCCAAGAAATGTTGATTTGATTGTTCCAACACACAAACACACCAAAAGTACAGTTTTAAACGACCACGTTTAGGCTACAAGCATCTGGGCCCTTATAAAAACAAACGTCTTGGCACGGATTTCTTACCCTTGCACATAACCGCTAGTAAACTTGGTTCATCCCTTCGCATGCGTCGTCTACTCCCAACAGAAGAGCCTAATGAATATTCATCAGCTGAGTGTCTCTGAGTATGGCTGATGACACCCTGCTGCCAGTCTACAGCCGATGTCTGAGGAGTACGCATAATTGGCCATACAGATGTAGGCAATGATGGTTACACATAAGCATGTGGTACGGCCGTGTAGCATTATGCATTATGTTTGGACCAAATACTCAATGTTGATTCGGACGTGGCATTGCACAGGGAGTTTTATTTTATCTTATGCAGTGCACTGATCAAACCGATTCATTGGACGGGACGAGGGTTGACATTTTGACTGTAATATTCACAGCAAATAAAAGTGAATTCCAGTGGAGCTTAATGAAGTATTCACACATGAATAAACATCGAGGAAGGCAACAAAGTAAAACATATTAACAAAAATGTTTAAACTCTGCATTCTCTACAAAAACTTCACTTCCCTTAAAACTACACGTCAACTATTTTTAAAAAGAAGGTTTTCAAGGTATCTTAATAGAACCAAATGACAGGAAACATTTTGTTAACATCTTTTTACCATCCTTTGTTTAGACTACGCTGGACTGTATACCTTGGTTGTAGTTGTTTTTCTTCATTGCATACTGATGAAGTAGTTGTTCGGCTATAAAAGCTTATGCAGATTTGTTTTACTAGTTTAGTCATTGAAGTGCTACAATTTATTTTCCTGTCTGCAATTACCTGTCTGCAATTACATGTACCTGTCTGCAATTACCTGACTAGAATGGCTACCCACCACTTGTTAACATCATAGAAAGAGGAATCTACATACATTGTAAGATTGGTGTCAAGATATGTTAAACAAATTTGTTAGAAGACGAAACCTGAGAATTTTGGTACACTTAGTTGCTCTGATTTCATTCTAAAGAATATGTACTGACCTACACGTAACAGTCTTTTAGGGTCTGTATTCATTTGGTAATGACTCTGAAAATTAATGGCAGTAATGACTCTGAAAATTAATAGCAATAATAACTTACTTGGTAAGACGTACAGCAGCTTTGGATAATGCATTTTGAGAAACTTTTCATACAGAAGCACTGCGAAAATCACTTTCTATCCTCCCCAAAAATTTGAATCTGAGAAGCGTTACTGACAAGAATGTTTCTCAGATTGTGTATTCCAATTGCACATTATTCTTCCTACGTGGACATAACTGCTCCAGATTTTCGGCAATATCTCAAAAACGCTACCACCTTTTGAAATGAAATTTTCACAGGTTAGTTTTATGGTATCTACAACTATATAGGATTAAAACAAACAGTGGGTTCTAATTACCAAACGTATACAATCCATTTAAAGCTCATACATCATGTAGCTTAAAACTAAGCTCTGAAAAATACCATGGTGTTACTCAGTCCAGGGAGCCCCAGGTCAACCATCTGAGAGCTACCTGTACATGACTAACTTGTCCACCTTTGTAATTGCTCAAGAGACAGAAGATCAGAGAGTTTGACACTTGTTGCCTTAATAGCTTGACCACTATCCCTTGGTAATGACCAGTGGCTGGGAAGGCAAGGGGTAAGTGATATGGAAGGGAGTCATCAGGGTGGAAAACGTTCAGTCCCCTGCTGACCGGCATTCAACAATTTCCATGACTATACAGAGATCACACAGCAAGGGTTTGTTTCATTGTGATCACCTCCATCATTGTCCATGATGTAATGAATCAGGTCTGGTAAAATTATTTATTAGCATAAAGTTCTTCAACTCTGCTGCAATATTTCTTGTTTGGTTGATTCAAAAAACAATAAATGATTCGCAGCTTAATGAAATTTGTTTGAAAAAAAACAAACCAAATTTGGAAACTGGAAAAGACAGGTGAGAAAAATATTTGATAAATTATGTTTCTACATGTACATGTGTACGTGTATTGCTTACTCTGTGCCCTTTAAATACATTAACATTCTTCATTGACATTCACATATTTGTTATATTTATTCAAAAAATCTCTGAAATGAAGAACAAAATACATGTAGTATCTTGCACCTCTAAGAGTTTGGCTCAAGGCTCAGTTGTTTGGTGTAAATTTCTGCACAGTCATTGATTGGGTCTAGGGTTCTCTTGGGGTGTCATGTGGACAAGTGGTTTAGAGCATCGAATCAATCTGATGGTTAAGTAATCTGGGTGTGGGTTCGAATCCCGGTCATGACACTTGTATCCTTGAACAAGATACTTCACTATATTTATAATTGCTTCTCTTCACACAGGGGTATAAATGGGTACCTGCGAGGGTAGAGGTTGATATTGTGTTTAAAAAGCCTTCGGAGCTCAACAGCAGCTCGGGGCTGTATACTCCCCAGGGAGCTGAGAAAGATTACAGGAATGTTATTGGCCCAATGACCAAGGCACTAACATAAAGCGCATTGAGACGTTATTGTGAGGTACATGTACAAGCGATATAAGAACAAGTTATTATTATTATTTTTATTCTCCCCTTGATGCACAAGCTAGCGTATCGGGCCGATACGCGTGATATGCGTGCAGATATGCACAAATTTTGAGCGCTACGCCCCCAACAAAATATGCTCTACAGATTGCACAGTAGAACTTTTAAAACTAAGGTAAACACCAAGTAGGAAACATTCCGAAGACCTTGTTTCAATTCAGCGTGCTTCTAAGGCTAAACATCCAAAATTTAGGTCCAGAATGCCCCACAGTTTTGAAAAAACCTATGGAGAACCCTGGGTGTTAAGTTTTAAAACGATGGGATAACAATAAAATGTTGTAACTTATTCTCAAAAGATAACCTGTAATAATTGCATCAGGGATAAAGAATTGTATGTTGAAATTTCTGCGTGATATAAACTGAACATGTGAACCCATGTATTTTTAAACCTTTCTCAAAAGATAATCAATGTCATAATTGCATCAGCGATAAAGAATTCTATGCTGAAATTTACATGTGGTATACACTGAACATAATGTGTATATTTTGTAACTGGTCTCAAAGGTTTGTTATGACTGCATCAGGGATAAAGAATGTTATGTTGAAATTTAAGTGTGATCTGCACTGAACGTGTGCTGATACATGTATATGAGCGAATTGCAGCCGATACGCAAAATAATGATTAATAATATTTGGGGGAGGGGCCCTTCAGGTCAAATTCACAAAATCATAAAGAAACCATTTAGAAAGCCCCCAGATTGCACATTATTAGGGTTTTAATTTAAAAAAATTAAAAAGATAAACACCAAGTAAAAAACATTCAGAGGACCTCGTTTCCATGCTTAGGCCTAACTTCCAAAATTTGGGTCCAGAATGCCCCCCAGTTTTGAAAAAACCTGGTGAGGAACATCCCTCAAAGCCGTTTATGAACCATGGACCAGAGAAAAAGCCGATTGACTAGTGAAACGACAAGCTAACTGGTCATGTCGGCTAGCCACTGAAAAAGTTACATAAGGGCAAACCCTGTCATACATGTAATGTAGATACATGTACATCAAGTAGAAATATACATGCATGTACGAGTTCAGATTATTAGCACGGGCATGATGCTTCACAAAGGCAATTGCCGCAAATGCCTCAATGCCCCTGGTCATTTGCCTTGGTGCCCCTTGAAATATTCAAATACTCATAGGCCTAGAGGTGCCTTTTACATAAAAGAAAATGCCTTGGTGCCCTTTCCGTATTAAAGACACTGGACACTATTGGTAATTGTCAAAGACCAGTCTTCTCACTTGGTGCATCTCAACATATGCATAAAATAACAAACCTGTGAAAATTTGAGCTCAATTGGTCGTCGAAGTAGCGAGATAATAATGCAAGAAAAAACACCATTGTCACACGAAGTTGTGTGCTTTCAGATGCTTGATTTCGAGACCTCAAAATCTAATTCTGAGGTCTCCAAATCAAATTCGTGGAAAATTACTTCTTTCTCGAAAACTACGTTACTTCAGAGGGAGCCGTTTCTCACAATGTTTTAAATACTATCAACAGCTCCCCATTACTCGTTACCAAGTAAGGTTTTATGCCAATAATTATTTTGAGTAATTACCAATAGTGTCCACTACCTTTAAGAACATAAATCAGGCATGACAGCATCATACAGAAAAAATGTGTACATGTATGTACAGTACAATTTATGACATGTTATGCAAAAAGTCACTTGTCAGAATTGGCAGCTATGGCTACAGCTAAGGCTGCATCACCACGTCACCACATTGAAGCATCTAGGCTGCCCTTAGCAAAGCCCTTAGCAACAGTCGCAGCCGCAATTTTGTATACGGCATCACTCTGTGCTCCAAGTCAAAATGAATTCCTTGAAGAAACTGAATTATCAGTGACTAACCATGCTTGATGACTATGAGTAATCCAATAGGTCCCATTTCAACAGGACTCGAAATACCACTGGCCAGAGTCCTATAATTTTAAAAAAACATGTAGGCCAGTGACCTCACATCCAAACAGGTTCAACTGGCTAGGTTTTTTCCAAACATTCTTTTTAAGATGTACTAACATGTACTTCAACTTCAAGTCCCAAAACCTCCTCCAAACGTAAAAAAGAGATGAAATAATTGTTGGTATCACGTATAAATATTTCTGGTCAAGTAAAAATCCAAAATACAAGACTTGTGAAGATTTTCTTCAAAATCAAACCCTGTTCAAAACTAAGATATTACACAGATTAATTATTTAATTGAAAAACACAAGACCACCGGACTCGTCCGACAATAAGTTTACTGGCCTGGGGCTAACATCACTGGCCTCACTCATGCTTGTGGTCCAGTGTAAAATTTGAGCCCTCTATCCCCTCAAATACAAAATGAGTGCTCTACCAACTGAGCTATTACTGGCCCTGTATGTTGGTGGGTGATCCACTTGTATTGCAAATCAGCACTATGTTGAGCAAGTATTACACTACATCATGACATGTAATGTATTGCCACTGCAGCCAAAATCCCTCATCACAGTGAATGGTAGTTAAATTAAACACCACCCTACATGTAGAATCAATGTCCCTCATGCCACGCCCCCTTTTATGAACACAACAACAACCATTTATTTTTGTTATTGACAGTTTAAGGAATGGTCATGACAATGTTCGACCAACATCTAAGTCTCATTATGAACAAATTTAGTCAATTTTTAAACTCAAAAGAGGGCGCTATGCCTTTCCAAAAAAAATGGATTTTGTCCCTTTTTTCTTTTTAAAGTTCAAGAGTCAATATTTTAAATTTCTGACATATTGTTCTAACATTACTTCTCAAAACAAGATGGAACTAATGAATATTTCACAAATAGCACGATACCCTTGTTGGTGTCTTGTATTGGAGCCAGTCTAGCCCATTTAGGCCTGGCATTACTCGGAGGCCATGGCCTCTGTTGCCCCTGGTCTTGGCCTTGGTGCCCCTTCAGAAGTTCCCCACAGACTTTAAGATTTTCTAGCTAGAGCTGCTATCGGCGTAAATGGAAGGATTATCAAGTTGTTTTATTTCAAACCTTAATAACATAAGTATTTATGCCGCTTTTAAAACGTTAGACACCAACCTAACTAACTATACTAGTGCAATGTACTTTGCAAACGTGACAGCCAGTGGGGATTGGTATACCGGGAGACTGGCTCTGATGTACTGTATTTACTGCATCACTTTCTCAGGGATTTTGGGGTTTTAATGGATGTTGATTAACCCCTCAGCTCAGTCGAGGACCTGTGGTAGTGGTACTGGTACTGGTACTGGTGCGGTGGTAGCTAAAACATGTATCATGTGTATCAATAATGACCTTTTAAAAGGAACTCTCGCGCACTCATGACCAAAGGCACTAAGTTGTGTGTAGCCCCATAAATTGGGCCAATCCACTAAATTGTGTGATGTCACTGTTGTCAGGCATTTTCAGGTCTCAAGTCAAGACCACCGATGACCGTACACTCAAAATTCCTAATAAAAAATTGCTACTGTTTCCATAATTTTGAGTCTTTGTTATTCCAAAGGGCCTTTTCTTCTCTGTACGTCATTCTGTCAACCTTTTCTGGACAGGTAATTTCACTTAAATCATGTAAATCAAGGGAGATAATATAATAAAGTCAAAAGTGGCAGTCAGATTTTGGTGCAGACGAGGTGTGAAGAAGGCCGGCTGTGATATTTTAAAACGAAATTTACCTATAAAGTGCTGTAGTAAATGTCTACAGTATTTCCAAGAAACATTTCCAACAATTTTCCACCAGAATTAAAACTGACAAAAGTGACAGACAGAGACACTGACTGAACGAAATATTTTTATTTTTAACAAAATGACAGTCACTCGAGTTGTAACTCAACTCACACTCAGTTCATGCAGAGTAAAGAAAGCTTAAGAGAGGTGCACAAACACGAAATCAGTAGATACTCACCGCTCTGTTCGCCGAGAAAAACCAGTTTGAATTTCCTCAAAGGGTTACCAAAGTCTCCCGCAGAAGACATGATGAACTGTCCTTATATATTCACACAAGAAATTTGACAAATAATGCGCAACTACTGACGTATTATTTCTCTCAAAATCGCCAATTCGAGTAAAAAGAGTCGGCCCAGCCTTTCGCCACGTTAAAACGTCAATGTGTAGACTGCGCAAGCGCAGTATAATTTCATGTCATGGAATGGTTTGATTGGAGGCGATTTCTTACCTCCGGTGAGGATGACTCAGAACTTTTGCAGGTGAATCACAAGCCAAGATGAAATAAAAACTTGTTTCTACGTGTACTTTAAAAAAATACTTTCTTTAGAATTTGTATCGTCATTGTTGTCCATCAACTCAAATCCATTTATTTGTTTATAACAAGTACTTTTCTCTATGCCCCATAGTCCACGTAGACCCAAGTAAAATAATCAACCAATACAATGCTTTACAAAACTAATTAAAATGAGTTGAAAAAAAACAACTTTTGAAATTGGCAAACATAAACAAATGTATTTGGCCAAAACTTTTCTCGAGACGGACGTGTCATCGAACATGTGTAACTTTTATTTGACTCATGGCTTTTTAAATAATGTTACATCATCAATAGTTGATGATAAATAATGGTAATACGCATAATGTAACTCAAATTCAAATATCATAAAACCAAACTTCGGAAAAGTATTATTTCATTGTTGTTTAGGCCAGTTAAAATTATTTTTTGTTTTTCATTACAAAGACTTAAAATTACAATCGGTGGAGGGGAATTAATTTTGTATATTGAACAAACTCCACTTCTTCATATCCAAGATTAATTGCAGGGAAACACGTCCTGGAGTAAATCTAAACGAGGACATGAAAAACTTGAAAACTAAAACATCAGATTGATGTTTGATTGATGCAACAATGTGATTCCGACGACGCTCTACGGGCATATGATCACACAGTAGCTTATTGTGCCCCCCTCCCCCACACAAAAAAAGGTAATTTAGTTCAAGTCAACAAACTTGTGCCTGAGGATTTGGCGAGAACTTTATCTGAAAAATACACTTTACTGGAGATAAGAAACACATTTTCAGAAGAAATTTATTACAAAATATCACGGCTGATGGGAAATTGGGGGCAGGTGGTAAGTGGCGAAACCAGAAGGGGGGCAGAAGCCCTGAGAACCATTACCCCTCTCTTGCCCCTCCCCAAATGAGATTTGAAAAGTACATAAATGAATAGTTCGATACATCAAAAGCACCCAACGTAAATTCAAACCAAACCTACCGGCGCCCAATTTCATAAAACTTCTAAGCAGAAAATACTGCTCAGCAAATTTATTTGTTAAGCAAAAAATGTGTGGGGTACAAGACACAACAATGTAAACCTTATGGAACTTTTGCAGGTTATCTGTTTCTGATAAGCAAAATTGTTCTGTGCTCAGCAAGATTTTGTGCTAACAGCCTTTATGAAATTGGGCCCTGGTATGTCTACTGCCCTCTATCGTCTTTAGGTCTGCCATTCATTGAAACAGTCAATATAATTTGACAAAAAGTCAGTTAAACTTGTTTGTAATATGGGAGGACAATTCAGCACCTTTTTTATTATCAATATATACAAATTATTCAACAAACAAAATTGAATATAAATGTTCAAGGTGGGGACATAGATTGATTTATAGGCCAAATAAAAGTCACCTGTGAAAGTTTCAGCTGAATACAGTGTCTACTTGTTAAGAAAATAGCAAAAAACTGTCAAGGTATATTCAACAAGAACTCCAAATTCATCCACATTTTTTGAGGTGACAGCAGATCTCTGGCCGTAGCATTCATAAATGGACACCACGTAAATTTGAATCTCCAAACTTCGCCTTGAAGTGAGTTTTGGAGATTTAAAATGATTGACATTCTTTTAATGATTTCTAATCAACGGGGGCACTTTAGACGAAATTATTTCACAGGCTGCTTACTACCATTACCATCTTTATAACAAGTAGGCTTTCAGATCAAAATTTGTACAGGGTCATCACCAAAGTTCGACCCTACCTTTAAGCTTTTCAAACAGATGTTAAATAAATAATTTTGTTCATTAGTATAAACAGTATCAAGATATTTACAAGAAAACTTTTAGTTTTACTTTTACAAGAAACACTGTTAGTTACTTCTCACATTGGTCAACAGAGAAACGCACTGAAATCTAAATACCAAGTCAAATTATAGTGAGGCCAAAAACAGATGAAAATAATTTTCCAGCACAAGAAACCTCATATCTGAAAAATGCAAAAGAAAGTTCAAATAAAATTCATTTTTTGTGAATGAAAACTGTGGTACAGCCAAATATGGATGACAAACAGTTAAAAATTAGTATGTGAAATTATTATTCGAGAGCATGCTTTCAATTTGTGACGACATAACACTTATATGCTCAGCAAAAAGGTTAGTAATCCATTGCAAGAAACATAATATAATACATGTTTGTTCAAACTATGCAAGTACCCGATCAAACTAGCCACCGACACTTATAAGTAATGCTGTCAAGCGTCACCATATCGTTTGTAGAATGCTTACAAGTGATGATACTATTCTAAATAAACCGTTTTAAATCCGCCTCGCTTATAAGAGTGGATGCTCTATCATGATGCCATGAAAGTGCTGTTGTGCCTCATCTTAAAGACACTGGACACTATTGGTAATTGTCAAAGACCAGTCTTCTCACTTGGTGTATCTCAACATATGCATAAAATAACAAACCTGTGAAAATTTGAGCTCAATTGGTCGTCGAAGTTGCGAGATAATAATGCAAGAAAAAACACCCTTGTCACACCCTTGTGTGCTTTCAGATGCTTGATTTCGAGACCTCAAAATCTAATTCCGAGGTCTCGAAATCAAATTCGTGGAAAATTACTTCTTTCTCGAAAACTACGTTACTTCAGAGGGAGCCGTTTCTCAAAATGTTTTATACTATCAACAGCTCCCCATTACTTGTTACCAAGTAAGGTTTTATGGCAATAATTATTTTGAGTAATTACCAATAGTGTCCACTGCCTTTAACTAATCCAATGCCCACCCAGAAACTAGTGGCTATAGACTAGCTGTCTGAATCTTGACAAATTTATGAGTTTTTTAATGACCTCCCGACCCCCCTCATCTTCACTGACCATGTGACACTGACCCTTCCTGACCAACATATAAAAAAGTCTTATTTTCCATTCTCAGTCTTTCTATATTCATTTTAGTTTTTTCGCCCTAATACCAATTCTATACACATCCTTGTTGAATCCCATGACATCAATAGTTTTAAACACAGTCAAACTTGTGGTCCGATTTCATGCAGCACATTATTTACTGGGCACCCACAGACAACATTTTGTTTTTATCATAAAATATATTATTTGCCAAAATACTTTCTCAAGTTAGGTCATATTTTTCTGAAAATTTTACAAAAAATAAGTTTACAATCAAATATTTCATAGCACTTTGGAAAATATCACACGTCATTAGTACATCATAGTTTCTGCCAGCAGAAAAAATAATAAAAATACATAGTGAGTACAATCAGTTAAAATAATCTTTATCAAGTAATAAACCACAAGGGAAAAAAAACCATCTTTACATAGATTTTGAGTGCATCCGCCACATACTCAGTTCACCTAAAAACTGATTAACCGGAGGTGGTAAAATATGGTAAGTACAGCCGTTTTTAATACAAAGTCAACATAATTAATTTGTAAAGCACACAGATGTTGGTGCAAGTCATAATGAAACCAGCCTACACAGGTGTTACATTTGTTTGGACCTTTAGTACATAGACAATTACCAGGCCTGTAATTACACGAAGGCCACGGAGGCCATGGCCTCCGTTGCCCCTGCTCTTAGCCTTGGTGCCTCTTCAAAAGTTTCTCATAGACTTTAAGATTTCCCAATGGAAGTGCCCTTTGCGAAATGAAAATGGCCTTGCCCTCTCAAAGATGAAATTCAAGGCACGAAATACCCAAGGCCCCTTCATCCTGAAACCCAATTATAGTCACATTTCCTTGGGGGTGGGAAGGAGGAGAGGGGGACCCACTTCCTTCCCACCAAACCCACATAATTCACTCTCAACATCAATAATTCCATGCCAGATACCTCCCCCTCACAACCACCACCCAACTTTGTAATTGCAAACAAATTAAGAGAAATGGTCAAGCTGCAAGCACACCTATGGCACGAATATTTAAAACAAGAGGAAGAAAATAAGTTGATTATCTGAAAAAGTGCATGTCTGCAACGTGGACTAAGTTTCGGTGCCGACCTTTCGTCAATTTGCGATTTAAATCATGCGTGTGTGGTAAGTTTTTCACTCATACGCATCTTGTCATATTGCGCCACAGCACCTTGTAAACCATTACATGGTGCTATGTAAAGGACTTGGTCTCATACTTAAAAAACGAAGCTCCACAATACCTTGCAGGAAAATAATGAACGTTAAAAGCGCCTTGAGCGTCACTGAGTGACGGATATGTGCGCTATATAAGAAGCCACTATTATTATATTATTATTACTACTCATCTGACACCCTTGTCACACTATCGAGCCAATTCCAAGGAAATGAAACCCCAGGAAATTCCTGGGGGATTTGAACCCCACCGCCCTGGGGGATTTGAACCCCACCGCCACCCCCCATGTTCGCTTCAATCACACTGACACAAGAAGGTCACAGTACACCCTTCTCTCAAACTCTCCTGATAACAGCACTGCTGGTGGTCAGGGCTGGCAATAAACCAAATACATATGACGTCATTTGAGTAAGGGCGCCCTCGCGTAGAGGTCAAAAGGAGGTTGCTCACAGGTCCATCCTGTGCGCTGCGCGTAGTACAAATCTGTTCATTTCTATTGTTTCAGCATTGTTTTAACCTCCAAGATGGCGGCGGGATGATGTCAGTGCATAAGGTCTATACTGATAATGCACAACTAACTAAGGCCAAGTTAGTGGGGTGCTGCTAGGGGCAGACTATGCTTCAAGGCATGTTGACATTCTGCAGCCGCCATTTCCGACATTGCCCGACTCATACTTTGTACACAATGCAAGTTATGCAGGGTGACTTTTTTCCAAAGAGACTCTGTGAAACATGTTTCCCCCAGGCAAACACTTAGTGGCGCCCTGTATTGTAAATCGGACATATTTACTCTACTGTATGGTACTGAATGAAGTTCTGACAGTCAGAGGGTTGAGAGATTCTATATATTAACCTCAACATTTATAAGTACCGGTACCCCATATTCACTTATATTTGGATAGAGCCTTTGTGTGTTTTGGCCTTGTTCGAAAGCAACTGTTAATGCTCCAAGATGGTTTTGATCTCCATAGACTTGTCTCTGTCCCTTAATATAATTTGTCATACTCTTTCTTGATGAAACGTATGGTTGGATCTCAGTTGTGATGAAAGCTTCTTCTGAAGGGGCGGACAGGACTCGGGAAGTTCGATGTCGAGGGGGTAGCCTCAACAGAAGCTCTTTATGAAGCGACTGCTCCGACTGAGGGTCGCCCCAAACTTTCTGGACAATCTTCTTCACCGCATTCGGGGGGTGTGTCGTGATCTGGTCAAAACGAAGACAGCGGGATGACAGGACATGCTGAACAAGAGTACTCAGGCGCTCTTCCGTTACGGTGGAGATGTCCCGATAGATAACCGGGATGATTTCTTTCTTGTAGTGCTTGGCCATGTCCATGGAGTAAATGACGTCGAAATTGCGACCCGAGGCTAGATAATCTGGACTGAATATGATAACGGAGCGCCGGCTGGTCTCCATGGCTTTCACAACGTCATCTTCCGTATCTGAAGAAAAAATAATTTTAACAATTTGGTTAAAGTAAGGTTTGAACTTTGGATAGTGAACAAAATAAACACAAAATGCCGTGTCCAAATCATGCGACTTTGGCTATGGCTGTTGACAGCAGCCATTAGTGTTGAAAAAAAAATATACAAAATTAAATCATCAAAACGAGTGAACTCGCGCATTGCTGACAACGGCTCTCCACTGGTATCTTCCATGATTGCTGGTAGGTCACGGCGGTTAATGCCAGAGTCGTGCTCCAGGGTGTCCACAAAAAAGTGGCTGCAGGATATTCTACCATGTTGAGGCTCCAAGAGTCAAACTGGTTGAGCCATCTCTTGTTTGCTTCTTCATCCTTACTTTCTTTGACCTACCCACCCACATTACAGCCATCTGTTATAAGGGGCACCAAGACTTTATGGCTCTGCTTACTGCAGAATTCTGCGTTTATGGTCACCATTCTTTGCTTACAGTGTTAATATCAAAGTTCTGCGCTATCTGTATAACCAAAGAATGCTAAATAAATTGAAGTACACCCGTACACAAGCAGACACTCCTTGTTAACCTATGAAATATGCTTACAGTAAGCGCGGACTTTACTGCTTCCATAAGCACCAATTTTTGTGCAAATAGTAAGCTGAGTTATGAAATTGGGCCAAAGGCAACTAAGGCCATGGCATTCGAGGCCTCCATGTAAGTCCAGGGTCGGATTGCACCAAGCGGTCTTAAACTGGTCTATGCGCTATAGCCGGCTAACTTAAGACGCGCTCAGACAGTCTTTAATTATAGACCGATTGCAATAGCGCGGTCTATAATTAAAGCCGGTCTTAAATCTTAAGCCCGCTATGAGCTGGCTATAACCGGTCTTAGTTTTGGTTTTTAAAGATGGCGCTGTTAGTTGTAGACGATTTGATGCAACGATCTCTATGGCGAGATGATGATACCATGGAGGTAGAAATAGATCGTAAATATAAATTCCCAAGAGTAAAAATATTACAACTCACAGATTTGATATCCGATGATTTAAACCAAAGCAATAAGAACAATGCCGTGCATCGAGGCCATTGATGATTGATTGAAGTTTGAATAATGGCGGCCGGTCGCTACGGACGGAGCAAAGCTAAGTAAGGGATGTTTGTTCGTGTTTCATTACTCTTCACCGACTTAACTAAGACCGGCTTTTTGCAACGGGCTTAAAGACCGACTGAGCTAAGACCGTCTAAGGCAGATGCCGGCTATAACTGACTGGTCTTAGACCGCTGACTAAGACCGTTTTATTGCAATCCGCCCCAGGCCTGATGAGAAAAATACTTCAAGAACAGTTCTTACTAGTCCTGGGCGACTAGTGAAATTCACTACCTGACTAGTTGCGCCTCAATTAGTCACGACTTCAAAACTAGTCGCGACTATGTTTTAGTATTCGTGGCGGCATGGTTAACCGGGTAGTTGAAAAGCGGCAGTCGTGACTAGACATAGCAACAAATAGTTGCGACTTCAACATTGTCACACTAGTCGCCCAGACCTAGTTCTTACCTCCACCAGGAGGGCAGTCGATTTCCCAGAACACTTTGTAACCCTTCTCCTCCATGTAGTGAACAAGTTTACTGGCAAATATTCTGTCCACATCACTGTTCCAATCATAAGACAAGTAGACATCGTAGGTTTTCATAACTGTGAAATTGAACAAAATAAACAATTAAACAAAAAAACATTGTATTTCCTTGAAAATAAAAATGTCCATAGCAATTTGTAATAATTACAATTTCAAGTTTTATATAAAACAAACAATTTGTTAAAATTGACATTGAAAAAAAATTAAAACTTGGGACGAGGATGCTTATTTTTTTTAAACCCCATTTGCCAATCACACCCGAATCTGTGCGACCATTTCATAGGTTTAATGATAACATGAACGTCAGTTGGGCAAAATCTTAATTGTTTACAAGTAACCAGAAACAGAGGCCGAGTCTTATTCACAGGTTTTCTTTGTGGATTTTTTGAATATATTTTACTATGAAATATTTCATGGCTAAATTTTACTTTCCCAACAATATGATATACTTACGTTAAACTAAAGTATTTTAAAAAACAGAATCCCGCCCACATAAAACTCTATACCATTGGGACCAACTTGGTCCTGGAAGTTGGAATACGGACAAGACTTACACAGTCTCTAGACATAAATGTACTCTTCCAAATACCAACAATACATGGCTTTTAAAGGCAGGGTCATAGATTGGTTTTTGTGAACGTAATGCTGATTTAGGGCCAAATTATAAAGAAAGATACAACAAAAGTCACATAAAGAAGTTTCAACTGAATACAGTTTCTACTTGCTGAGAAAGTAGCAAAAATAGGTCACAGTATTGTCACAAGAACGTCAAATCCATCCACGTTTAGCAAGATGACAGCGGGTACCAACCGCATCTCTGGCCGCAGCATTCGCAAATGCACACCAACCCTCAGAAATCTGAGAAATGATTCAAGCATGAATTGTTTCTCAGATTCAAATGTTTTGGGGTGAAAAATTTGCCAAACCATATTACTTTGAAGGGAATCCTTTCTCCAAATAGTTTATACTTTAAATAGCTGCAGTGCTTCTTACCAAGTAAGTTTTTATGATAATTATTTTTTTGGAGTATTTACCACCTATGACTCTACCTGTAGGTATATGTAATGAACTTTAACCAATTTTGGTACTCTCTGATAATTGGAAAGTTTTCTTTCATTGATACCAAAAGAGACTATGTTGCTTTAGAATTTTCAGAGGCTAGTTGCAAGTTACTTTTCTTTGAGAATTCAGGCATCGAAAAGAAATTACTCTTCCAAAAATCAACAAAGTACTGTCCATTTTATTATTATATAATTCTGGTAATGAAACCAAGGATGCCTCATAAGTGAACTTCATCACTGTAGTTGGCAAGCCTGAGGAAACCTGTAAGCAAGGGTGCTTGCTATGTGAGCCAGAAACACCGGGGTTAACCCCTACTCTTTCACAATAAGTGGTCTGGGTTCTTTTACGTGCACTACCAATCCCAGTACACGAGACTTATGGCTTAATGTCCCATCCAATTATGGTAAAGTATCTTGCTCAAGGACACAAGTGCCACGACCGGGACTCAAACCCACACTCTGCTGATCAGAAACACCAGAGCTCGAGTCCGGTGCTCTCAAACCGCTCGGCCACGACATGCCACAATATCAAACATCTAATTTTTAGAGAGCATGCTCCAGCCAGGGATAATTTAACAATCTTTAAAAAGAAAAATATAAAAAATAACAAAAACACACCCTAAACACATCCATTTTGTACTTACTGTCTTCGCTGGTAACGGGCAGAAGATCCTTGAACAGCAACTTGATGTCCGTTCTGAATCGATACCACACCACTGCAGCGACTAAGAAACCCAACCCCACACAACCCACAGGCATGGTAACGATACGATTCACATCTTTAATGTCCACTTTAGATTGCGGAGCTGAAACAGCTTCAGAAATGAAAGAACCAAATAAAAACAGGAACAATAATAATAATAATAATAACTAATAATAACTAGTTCTTATATAGCGCATTTTACAATAACGTATCAATGCGCTTTACATTAGTGCCCTGGTCATAGACTGTGCAAGTCTCGCGCGTATCAAAATGAGAAAACACGCTAAACGAAAAACATTTTTTTTCTCTGAAATCAAGTCTTTGTTTTAAATTATATCAAATGACAAAATCTGAATAACAAAAATACTCATTACAAGTTTATAAATCATTTTTAGTTTTTATAATAAACACACAAATAATGTGTTAATTATTATTGAAGCAATAATGCAAGGATGCTTGTTTGATCGTAACTTTTCAGAAACCACTTACGTGGATTCGCGACGGTCACACGGGCGGTAAATTCATGCTTGACGCAGTTTATAGAGGACACTGACGCCCCAACAACCATAGACTGCAATGAAAAGGCTTCGTGTTGCAATTACAGCATCTGGCAATTATCATCGCGCATCAAAAACAAGCGTTTACATAAGTTTTGTGATCGGAGGTGAGCACAAAATTCTTAATTTTTTGCAGCAACCGGAAGCTGAAGTCAAGTTTAATTCTCAGGTTTTCTTCGTTACATTGTTGAATTAATTTTACTTTCATGTTTTTTATCACTTAGTATTACATTCCCAACAACATATATATTTTTCATGGTCATAAACCACGTTAAACTAAAATAACTGACAAAACAAAAACTTCCCCCATGTAAATCTCCATATGGTTGGGACCACAATGGTCCCGGAAGTATAAATATGCGCGAGACTTGCACAGTCTACTGGGCCAATAACATTCCTTTAATCTTTCTCAGCTCCCTGGGGAGTATACAGCCCCGAGCTGCCGTGGCGCTCCGAAGGCTTTTCAAACACAATACTAACCTCTACCCTCAAGTACCCATTTATTCCCCTGGGTGAATAATAATAATAATTGGTTCTTATAATATAGCGAATACAATGTATCCTGGTCAGCTAGATCAAGGCACTTTACAGTTCATTATTTTTTGAAGTGTGTGCAACTAAAACCAACCAAAACCAACTGCAACTAAAACCAACCAACCATTTTTTGAAGTGTGTGCAACTTAAACCAACCATGGAAAAAACGTATGTAGCAGCGGCAGGGGTAACATCATGGTTTAGTTCTGTGCTCAGTTAGTTAGTCAGTTAGTGATCCCTCCGATGTATTTGTGGCCATTATTGAGCTCAAAACTCAACTTACAAACTTGGAGGGTCGTGTGGTGGAGAGACTGGACGGGTTTTCGACTGAGCTGAGACATATATGCTTGACGAAACTATCAACAAGAAATTTAATGAATTTCACGAAAGCCTACAATTTGAACTCAGTAAGGTACATGACCAGCTTGTCAGTCTTGAGGATAGAATTCAAGACTTGGAAAGTGAGAAATCTCAGGATAACCATGTCGAGAAAATCTTGAAAAACCACGCCCAACTCATTGAAATGAACGAGGCCTACTCCCGTAGAAATTCCTGAGATTGTTAGTGAAGACCCAGAACTGTTAACAACGGACTTGTTCAAGCACAAACTAAGTGTCGACTGCATGAAGCAAGACATGGAACGTGTTCATCGGGTTGGTGTCAAAACTCTGAACATGAAATTTGCCCATAGGGATTCGAACACATGTGGGCCAGCGCGGTAATGTGTGTGTTATTAGAGTGCTCACCCTAGTTCTATTACATGTATATGCCTCTGTTGTGAAATTGGGGAGTCTGGTTCCCATTTTCAGACAGCTAGGATTAAGGCTAACTCACCTGGTGATAATGTTAACAGGTTCCAATTAGGTAGAGTGTCAATGTTGATAAGTACTGCATACGCCCCGTAGGCAAAGTCTGAAACGTTCCATATCTCAAGCTTCACACCAAAGACTGGTGTGCTGCCACATATACTGCTTCTGAAAGTTGCAAAAATTCTCTCTATGAATATCTCACTTTAAAGGCACTGTACACGTTTGGTAATTGTCAAAGACCAGTGTTCTCACTTGGTGTATCCCAACATATGCATAAAATAACAAGCCTGTGAAAATTTGGGCTCAATTGGTCATCGAAGTTGCAAGAAAATGATGAAAGAAAAAACACCCTTGTTGTACAAATTTGTGTGCTTTCAGATAGGAATAAAAACTTCTTGCAAGAAGTTTTTATTATTTTAGTGAGAAATTTACCTCTTTCTCAAAAAATACGTTACTTCAGAGGAAGTTATTTCCTACAATGTTTTATACTATCAACAGCTCTCCATTGCTTGTTACCAAGTAAGTTTTTACGCTAATATTTGTTTTGAGTCATTACCAAACGTGTACATGTACGATACCTTTAAAAGTATTATGGTACACGATTAGAGAGGGAAAAAAAAAACATCAGTTTAATTTTAGTCTGAAAGCTTACTGATTATAAAGATAATGCTAGAACTATTTTTTTTTCTCTATAAATGTTCCCCTCTGAAAGTTAAGTCATATTCAAGAAAACTGTATCTGAAACCTAAACAAATGCAATAGCTGATTTCTGTTGTTACAACCAAAATTAAGGACAATGTGTTTACATGCTAAAAATTGTTCATGATTTTTCACCATTTTCTCCTGACTCACACAACGGATTAAGCCCAAATTTTCACAGGTTTGTTATTTCATGTATGATTGATCAAAAGAATTTAAGAGTTCTCCCAAAAGTTGCAAAAAATCTCTCAAATTTTCTCCGCTGTGTTCATGTTCTCATGGACTGCGGTATTTTTCTTCCTTTCGTCACTTTGTTTAAGACTACCAAAATTTATATTCTGCACAGATAGTAAATACTCAAGAGTTAATCATTTGCATACTACATAACATATTTTAAAATTGACTTTAAAAGTTCTCCCAAAAGTTGCAAACTTTTCTCAACTTTTCTCCAGTATAATCATGTTCCCATGGACTGCAGCAGTTTGTTTTCTTTCACCACTTTATTTAAGACTACCAAAATAAACATTTAGCACAAGTCGTCAATAACTTTTCAAACTAGACCTGAAATGTTGTTGTTTGATTTTATGGACGGCCACTTCAAGATGAGGGCTACACTTAGCTGATTTGGGCTATCAACCCAACTCAACTGCCACCAGGGGCACATTGCCACCTACTCCTGAGGCTGAAACAGGGTTACCCCCCTTCACAGTCAGTAAGGATGTAGGCATGGGTATCATCCACTAGGAGCCTGGCTGGTAGAGCAGAATGCACTACCTTCTAAACTTGTTTACGAAGCGATTATGGTTAGGTGCCTTGCTCAAGGGCACAAGTGTCACGACCGGGATTTGAACCCACACTCTGCTGCTGACAACACCAGAGCTTGGGTCCGGCAAACTAGACTGCTCGGCCACGACACGCCATATGATAATGTATGAAATCATTTATATGGAACACAAACTAAACTGTTCAACTTACTCATTGTGATTCTTCATTTTGGCAAAGTAGGAGGAAGTTGTGTACACTGTCCCTTGCTTGTCAAGATCTTTTAAGTTCTCCAGATACAACCAGTTGTTCATCCAGTCTCTCGAAACATTGAAGCCTGCAGATTTATCAAACTTGAACCAGCTGCTCAATATATCCGATGATTCGTGCTTACCAATTAAGTATTCACACTGGAACGTGACGTTGTTGCCAATGTCGGCAGTGGCATTGATACAACCTGGATGCTGAATATTGATCGCAGCATGCTTTTCGTTACAGTCTGAAGGATGAAGATAAATTAACAAGAAATTGCAAACATATATATGGACTTGAGGCATTGCAGGGTGAGGTATCAATGTATAAATTCAGTTTGCGATAACACCATGTGTGTATATCTACTTAGCTGTGTAGGTTTGTTCTTTGAGAACCTGCTTGCTATTTGTTCTACTAACGCGGAGTACATGTATATTTCGGAATTCGGGAGACTACTTAATTCTGAAGAAGAACTGTCCTGCTTCTTAACTACTACATGTACCTGTGGGAGGTAGCAAATTGGTCAGGACTACGTGCACTACTTTCGACTTCTGGTTAACTTCACTGCCGTGGAGTGAGTTATTAGTTGGTCTCAACGTTTCGACTAGCCTGCTCTAGTCATCATCAGGAGACTTGTCAAACAGAATGTCAAACAAAATGTTCAACTGTCAAACAGGCATTATCATATTAAAACTCACACGTTCAAATGATGGTCGACCTACCATCGCTTCAAAATTATACACACTCCCCCTGCATTTTTCTCTGAAATGAAATGATAACCTTTCACTGAATACTTGAGAATAATATGTACAGTCAAGTCATTTATTTTGTAGTAACTTGAAAGTTTTGTTTTTCTCAAGTCTGCAAATGAATTTTTGTTTCTTTTCAACTCTGCGAATGATGTAACCTCCTTTTAACCCTTACAGTGCCGGCCGCGTTTTGGTAATTCTGTATCCACAGGCCGGCCATTTTTTTAAAAGGGAACGTTTGCGGTCTGTGGATGGATATTCAGTATGACGTTTCAGAACGTTGGCGGCACTCGAAGTGTAGAACGTAAGGTACAACTGTAGCCTGAACACCTGAGTGACGTCACACCTCGAGGCACTTGAATAAAGTGTATTTATCATTGCGGATAAAGACAGGGGACCAGTCTAAAGTCAGTCTAAATGTTAGGGAACGTTGGCAGCCTGTGGATGGATATTCAGCGCGACGTCTCAGAACGTTGGCGGCGCTCGAAGGGTTAAGAGGAAGCAACTTTATATCAATTAATAAACTCCAAGGGAAACTGACTCGCTAAATTTGAATGACATTTTTGGGATGAGCTCAGAACAATTTTGTGCATGTTCACATGCTCATTTTTAATCAGGCAAATCAACACAACAACCCGAGTGTTATCTCATACTGTAATAATTGAGATGGAAAACAAATTATCTAAATAATTCATAACAGAATCAAGTTTATTCAGGCCTGGAATTTCATCTCTGAGAGGGCGAGGCCATTTTCATTTTCCAAAGAGGGCACTTCCACTGGAAAATCTTTTAAAGTCTATGGGAAACTTTCGAAGCAGGGCAGCAAGGCCAAGACCAGGGCAACAGAGGCCATGGCCTTTGTGTAATTCCAGGCCTGTTGACTATAAAAGCGACCACTCAGGTTGAAAAATCACTCATTTTTTTCAAAACATCATCATCAACAATTGGTTCTAGAAAATAAGTCCGCTCAGCTAGTTAAAAATCAGAAACTAACCTTCAAAAACATTCAAGTTGATGACCTGTTGAATTGACTTGCCGTTCCCCGATGCTATACAAGTATAATCGCCTTCGTCCTTTTGCTTGACACTTTCAAATCGTAACACCTGCCCTCGATCTAGCAATGACTGTTCCAGACGCTTATCTATAGGCTGTCCGTCCTTCATCCATTTAATGGTGCAGAAGTTTTCTGCATAGCAGCTAAGCTCTTTGAAGAGTGTCTCGATAGCGAATTCGAGTTTTGAAGTCTCTCCAAATCGTAGAACGCCATCTACAATTAACGCCCCCCAAAAAAAAAGAGATTACATAAAGCGCTGACATAATTTTCAACTTTAATTCTTTGCCTAAATTTGTTGAATTGTCCTGTTGTCTTGTTTATGCGTATTAGTACATTTTCAATAAAATTTGCGCAATACAAATATATTGTGACGCCTCATTACCAGGCACTTCCTGCTTCAATTTCAAAGCTGAGTTTTTTTGCTCATCAAACAGATGAGAGGAAGAGCTTTCAAATACATGTAGCACCTTATCAAGGCATACTAAGGTAAGCATTATTTCTCAACATAGAAAAGACATCACCTCACATTGATATCAAGGCTGATGTTTCAGTCTAGATACTTCCGAGAACTACATGATTTTGGCATGGGACGTCACAATCACTAATTGTTGATTGATAGCAATCAGTTTATGAATCATTTATTATGCAAGGTCAAGGAAACAACCTGGATCTTCCTGGTGCTGACTACAACACACTACCTGGTGTTACAAACTTCCTTCATGATCAACATCTCTTTTCAACGTAACATCCTGTGTACATTGTTATCATTATTATTATTAATTTGGGGGTGAACAAAGAAAAATTAACTAGAGCGGAACTTGAACCTGCTACAAGGATTTGGTAAAAGGGTGTCCAAAGTTGCTTAAGAATTTAAAAACTGGGTGTCCAAATTGTTCACTTACAATACATTTACATGTAAAAGACAGATAAAACAGGGTGTCCAAATTTAAAACAGGGTGTCCAAAAGACACCCAGACACCCCTCTAGCTAACACTATGAATGAACTTAATCACTCTCGCAAGCGACAGTGATTTTGAAAGAATTGAGGCAGAAGATATCCTACAGTATGTATTCACAATATTACTGGTTGATTTTTGAAATAATTCAGGCAGTAGAGATCCTACATTCACAATAACTGGTTGATTTTGAAAGAATTCAGGCAGTTGGGATCCTACAATCACAATAACTGGTTGATTTTGAAAGAATTCGGGCAGTAGAGATCCTACATTCACAATAGATTTTGAAAGAATGCAGGCAGTAGGGATCAGGCTGGTAGGGATTCTACATTCACAATAACTGGTTGATTTTAAAAGAATTCGGGCAGTAGAGATCCTACATTCACAATAACTGGTTGATTTTGAAAGAATTCGGGCAGTAGAAATCCTACATTCACAATAACTGGTTGATTTTGAAAGAATTTGGGCAGTAGGGATCCTACATTCACAATAACTGGTTGATTTTGAAAGAATTCGGGCAGTAGAAATCCTACATTCACAATAACTGGTTGATTTTAAAAGAATTTGGGCAGTAGGGATCCTACATTCACAATAACTGATTGATTTTAAAAGAATTCGGGCAGTAGAGATCCTACATTCACAATAACTGGTTGATTTTGAAAGAATTCTGGCAGTAGAGATCCGCATTCACAATAACTGATTGATTTTAAAAGAATTCGGGCAGTAGAGATCCTACATTCACAATAACTGGTTGATTTTGAAAGAATTCTGGCAGTAGAGATCCGCATTCACAATAACTGGTTGATTTTGAAAGAATTTGGGCAGTAGGGATCCTACATTCACAATAGATTTTGAAAGAATGCAGGCAGTAGAGATCCTACATTCACAATAACTGATTGATTTTAAAAGAATTCGGGCAGTAGAGATCCTACATTCACAATAACTGGTTGATTTTGAAAGAATTCTGGCAGTAGAGATCCGCATTCACAATAACTGGTTGATTTTGAAAGAATTTGGGCAGTAGGGATCCTACATTCACAATAGATTTTGAAAGAATGCAGGCAGTAGAGATCCTACATTCACAATAACTGATTGATTTTAAAAGAATTCGGGCAGTAGAGATCCTACATTCACAATAACTGGTTGATTTTAAAAGAATTCGGGCAGTAGAGATCCTACATTCACAATAACTGATTGATTTTGAAAGAATTCGGGCAGAAGAGATTCTACATTCACAATAACTGGTTGATTTTGAAAGCATTCGGGCAGTAGAGATCCTACATTCACAATAACTGATTGATTTTGAAAGAATTCGGGCAGAAGAGATTCTACATTCACAATAACTGGTTGATTTTGAAAGAATGCAGGCAGTAGAGATCCTACATGTACATTCACAACTGCTTGATTTTGAAAGAATTCGGGAAGAAGAGATCCTACATTCACAATAACTGATTGAATTTGAAAGAATTCGGGCAGTAGGTGTCCTACATACGTACATTCACAATGATTTTACAGGATTGAGGATGGTTCCCCCATCATCAAGGGGGGAGCAGGGCTTGAAATTTACACCGGATGGCAAGCCCGAGGCCAGTGATATAAGCATCGGGCCAGTATTGAAGAATACTTACCCATATACAAATCAGATAAATCTTCTTTCAGTGCGTGTTCAACTTAAAACAGTTCAAACGTTAAACTGTGTATTTTGTTGTTGTTCTCATTTCAAATCTGGTATTGTAAAAAGAAGTCTGGTCCAGTAAACATTTTCAGCTACAAGCCCTGTGGTCTTGTGGATTGATAACCGGAGGATATTAATTTATCAATGTAATACTTCCTTCAGGGAAGTTTTTTTCTTGTCAGGCCTAAACAATGCTCTATTTAACCACGGAAATATTTTAGAACAGAATTCTGGGTTTGAAAGTGAAGGCTTAATAACGTTCCATCAATCGAAACCTTCAAACTGGTTTCAAAAGCTTCAAAACCATGACACAAGGGCATCTACAGTCTACACGTGGCTTTGATACCTATATTTGATCAGCAAGGAAGCAATTCAAGTGGGCCACTTGAGGCTGGCAGCATGGTATCGAGGGGGTGTAGTGGGCAAGAGCTACTTTTAAAAAAATATTAATAATCATAACAATCATTATTACCAACAAGTCATATTCAATTTCCTGTTGTACACCGGATGTACAGTATTGATGCATAATTTGTTTAGTTTGTTTTACCTTAAACCTCAGGATAACTTTACAAGACATGTGAAAGGCAAGTCCGAAACTTCACATCTTCTTACATAAATTGCTTAAAAGAGATTCTTGCTCGATACATTTCCTATGGGCTTGTGAATTAGTGGGGCCAAATGGCGGATGTGGTTTTCGAGTGATGTAATATTTTTAACAGGAATATCCCAACCAGGAAATGATGTTTTGTGCTACCTTTTTGTTTTCTTGAATGACTATCCCAACAGGGGGGGTTGTCAGCGTATGTTTAAAGGGTCTGTATATGTTTGGTAATGACTCTGAAAATTAATGGCAATAAAAACCTACTTGGTAAGAAGTACAGCAGCTTTGGATGGTATAATGCATTTAGAGAAACTTTTCACTTAGAAGTACTGCGGTTATGGAAAAAGATGTCACTTTTTATCCCCAAAAATTTGTATCTGAGAAGCGTTAGTAAAGTAACGTTTCAAGGACACAAAGGTCAAGATCGAGACTCGAACCCACACTATCCTGCTCAGAAACACCAGAGCTTGAGTCCTGGGCTCTTAGCCACTCGGCCACCACACAGAGACAATTTCAATCGTGCGGGGTTGTGTCATTAAACAAAAAGTTAATAGTGGGATGGCATGCTTGTTTTCGAAAATTATCACATCCTATCAAAGATTAAGTTGTGCTTCGCCAGTGTGTTAGGCATGATTAGGTATGGTCCCGAATCAGGAGACTTACTAGCAAGTACATTTTACATTTTACAATGAGAAAAAAATTCAAATACCTGGAGTTTTGTTTTGGTGACACAGCGGAGACCCTGTGACGTAATGAATGAAGAATGTGGTGACAAACAGGGCGACAACCAAAGTGAAAGTAACGGGTCTTCCAAGTGCAGTCTCCATGTCACCCAAGCTTCTGTGCGTCCCAAGTATGTCTGGAAAAAGAAAAGAAAAAAATGATTAGCATCACTTTAATAAATGATTAGCATCACTTTAATAAGAGAAAAAAACCTGTGTTAGGGAATTTAACAATTTTGTCAACAATTCTGTCTGTCTTGCTATGAAGGGAGCATCTCAAAAGTTGGGCTCATTCTAGGCGCGAAGGAATTGCTATCGTAGACAGCTGCCCGTAATCCAGTGGACTGCCAGAATGTTCTGCTGGACTGCGACATAGTGTCGAATGACGGGAACATTCCCACACGAGAGAATATGCGCGTTGGCATTCTGAACGTTCCAATGGAACGCTTCGGTGTTCCAACAGACCAGTCCATGTACAATGTACGCCCATTGAAATACTTAACCTATCCAATTAGAACATTCCTACCGTCCCATTTTTTGAGACGCTCCCCTAAGGCAGACGAGGAATTTGATAAAGATGGCCTTCAACCCTATCGTTTCCTGTCCAATTGCTTTGGTTTTTCTTAAATTATCTTCAACTCCGATATAACAGACTTCAGAAACTCCAAAACCGTGCTGCCCGTCTTATATGCCTAGCTCCTCGCTTTGCTAGTGCTTCCAATTTTTTGTCTCAACTCCACTGGCTGCCTACATGTATTCATGATCAAATTCTTTTCAAGCTGCTTCTTTATGTCTATAGTATAAATGCTCCCAAGTTCTTGCTCCAAATTATCTTTCCGATCTTTTGTCCTCTTATACCCCTGGCAGGTCTGCGGTCCTGCTCTGATAAATCCCTTCTCTGTGAGCACAGGCCTACTCGTTCTGCCGGCTCCAAGTCTTTTTCTCTTGCTGGACCGAAGGAATGGAACAAATATCCTAAACTCATCCGGGAATCATCTTCAACTGCAATCTTCAAGAAAAAACTTAAAACCTAACTTTTCAGTCAGCGTCATCATTAATCCTTTGTATTATTGTTTTTGTATTTCTTGCTTCTTTGTAATTTTCTATTATTGTACAGCGCTTTGATCCTTGTTAAAGGCGCTTTATAAATACCTACATTATTATCCATTATTGTTATCGCAGTGAAGTCACAGGTTGGAGAGACCAACTCAACACTGTGTCCTGCAAAGGCATGAAAAGCTGTACAATGTACGTGGTAAAACATTGTTAACCCTTCTACTGTCTGTCCATTCAATTTCAATCATCCACTGTGGATATGAAACTGTACCAGCCTGCAATAAATCACATGGTGAATACATGTACATCTGGACAGCTCACAGGCAACTCTCCCCCTCCCATTCAATATAAAAGCCAGCCTGCAAGACATGGTGAATGAATCTACATACACAGTCAACTCTCTTAGTGTCTTACTGTCTGATAGCATAATACCATCCACTGTGGTCTTGAACGGTATATGAACTATCCCAGCCTGCAATATGATTTCATCATCGTCTTCCTGTTTTGTGACAGAAACCTCCTCCGGAGTATACTCGCACATTAATGTGGTGAATGCATACATGTAGATTCTACACACTACATGTACGTATACACAACCCGCGCCATTGAATGGTTTCAAACGGTCGGTCAACAAATGTCACAAAGAGTACATGTAGGAGGGTTAAAGTGATTTGAGCTTCACTTTGAAAAATCGTAATCGGGGTTCTCCCCAGGTTTTTTCAAAACTGTGGGGCAGTTTTGATCCAAATTTGTGGATAATTGGCCAAAGAATGCCAAATTGAAACAAGGTCTTCGAAATGTTTTCTACTTGGTGTTTATCTTTGTTTATAAACAAAACAATTGTACCGGCCGAAATTTGCGCGTATCGGCACACAAATCGTGCATATTGGCCCGATACTAGCTTGTGCATCTAGGGAGAATCCTGATTGTAGAACAAAATACAAAAAAAGTCAAGTCATACAACGGATGACAATGTTCCTCTTAGCTTGGATCACAATCTCACACAAAGATAATTGATTGCCCACGCCTTTCCGCAAACCAATCTGTAAACTGATAATGCACCGGACAGCACCAAGCCATCCAATTAGTCAACTCAATAAAATATGAACATTTTCAACCAGTTATCATATGCCTTGTTAACCTTGCACCTATCCCACAAGGACACTATTTCATTTTCTAACCAATTAGAACAATCGAGAAGAACACAGAAAAAGAGGCCGACGGTATTACATGTACAGTATATAGCCTACAGGATTGGTAGAGCTGACAAAATAGTCTCAGACAGTGATCATAATTTGTGTGATCAACCATACATGAAATACATGTACAAAGTTTGAGCTTAATCCGCTGTGTGAGTCAGGATAAAATAGTGAAAAAACATGCACAATTTTCAGCATGTAAACACATTGTCCTTATTTTGGTTGTACAACCAAAATCAGCTGATCAGTCGGTTTTTTTAGGCTTAGTTTTCTTGAATGTACGACTTCATTTCAGAGGGAATATTTCACAGAAAAAAAATTGTTCCGGTATGAACTTTTAAATTCAGTTAGCTTTCAGACTAAAATTAAACAATAATAATGTTCCTTACCAATCCTTGCAATTTTTGATTTGTTTTACTTTTTGTGTTCACTGTATTTCCGTGTTTGTTGACTTTTCATCCCTTGAAACTATAGAACTATACCATTTTCTGCTGTTTATAATGAATATTGTATGAATTCTCTGCGCTTCAAAACTTCAGTTGTGGACGGATAAACGCTCCCAATTATAATCATTATAATTATAATCATTAATAAATTTTGACTGGTCCTTAGTGGTTTTAACTGAGCATATGGCCCGCGGACCACTGTTAAGGGAGTACGCTGTAAAATTTAGGGTAAGACAAATCAAAATATCCTAAGCAATCAACAAGAGAGCCACCCAAAGGGCGAGTACATCAAACGTGTAGGCCTATGCAAATGAACCGACTACATGTAGAATCTTGCCCAAGTCGGTGTGTGGTACAATACTTACAAAGTTGTTTAACCGGCAAGGTTCTTTAAATCACATCAGATTGGAAGATCTACTACTAATCACATTTGTCTCCAAACACTTCAAAGCTTTTAGATTTGTTTGCAAGTTGAATACGTGTATTTTTTTTGATGGACACAGGCTCTGCTTTCATACAGTACACCTCTGTCAATGTCAGTGTATGAATGTTCAATACACAATGTCGCTTTCCGTAATTACATAAAACATTGTACAACCTTACATTATTTATAGAAACTTTACAAGTAATCATATTTCAAGGAAGTTAAATACATCTAATATGTCTGACAACCCGACTGGCCAAATGGGGAAAAACAATCTATTCCCCTAAGTTTTGATATATGCCTTCCCTGTTCACTTTTAGTGAAACACTGTTGAACGTTGAGAATGCTGTACAAAAGACTTATTTTTAGGCCACTTTGTCATCAACCTGTTTGACAATATCTTATTGGTCACATTTGTCTGTTGATTCAAAGTTTGAATGGTGCTACATGTACCTACATGTACATGTACCATTCAAGGTGGCTAGGGAACAAGGCAGACAACACAATAAAGGGAACCACTTTGCACCCCGGCCCCATCAATAGCAGTTTTTCCAATGGTTGTAACTTTTGATGAAGTTACCTGAAACCACACAAAAGTATTTCAACACGTGAATTAAATGGAGACATTTATAAGGAAATGATTTGAGTTGATTCATAATTTGATGTTTGAAACATGTTTTTGGGGTTTGTTAAATCACTTTTAATTGTCCATTAAGGAAATGATTTGAGTTGATTCATAATTTGATGTTTGAAACATATTTTGGGGGGGGGGGGGTTTTAATCACTTTTAATTGTCCATTAAAAATGGACAGAAAAAGTTACCTGCCTTTTTTTGTTCATTTTTCTACTGAAATTTGAGAGTAATAAAAAACTTAAAATTTCTAATCAACTCAAATTTATTTTGAATACAAGAAAACACTTTTTGGTGGTTTCATGCACACGTACTCAAAAAAAGTTACAAGCATTGGTAAAACTGTTAACGTGATAGTAAGCGGTTTCCTGTCATAAGCCAGGCACTCCATGCATGATGCCGCAAACATTGCAAACTGTAACTACGAGGCCATATAAAACCGACCCTTCGGTCACCAACCAGATTAAAAGTACAATCCCTCTGTATCTTTATCTGGTAATAACGTTGACAATGACTAGAGCGGGCTAGCTAAACGATAAGACCAACTAAGAAATCACTCCGCAGCAGTGAAGTAAAACGAGAAGTTCCCTCGATCCACTAAGTGAAAGTAGTAGTCCCAGCCGATTTCCTACCTCCTGCCCAGGTAGTACTTAATAATAGCAGGACAGTTCGTTTCAGAACTGAATAGTCTCCTGAATTCCAAAATCTACTAGCAAGACAGGTTCTCAAGAATAAATCTACACAGCAAAGTAGATATAAGCCTAAACATGGTGTTACCGCTAATTGAATATACATTGATTGATATAGCAACGTTAGTAATAAAGAATTTTAGCTACAGGAAGAAGCTCCCAGGCCAAGATTTGGCAGTGAAACTCAATACACATCTTATCTCCCTTGATTGGTTTTCCATGTACTAGGATTACTCTCAGCCACAGAATGAAAGCTGGCAGCTGGGACAATGATAATGATATACTGCAGCAATTTGCAAAAACAATCGACCCCTTGCATCAGCCCAAAAAGCACCCTCAGTGAGGTCAATGAAGACCTATCATTGACTGAGAGTTGAGCGCCGTGCGTACACACATTGTTTGTCCTCAGTGATGGCAGCCAACGCAAGGGTTATATTAATATTTACAGGTACTAAAAAGTCTGATTTTAGGCCTTTGTAGGCCACTTTCATCAGATATTCCTACAACCTCCTCAGGGTTCTGCCCACAGTGGTTGGTGCCGGTTGGTGCACTCATGATTCCCCCTCCACCACTGGCAGAATTTTATCCGTTTCCGACCAACACACATTTTCAAAATTTTGTAATTAAACCTGCAATTTCCTTTCAAAGGTTTTCAGCGAAATGTTGCGTATATACCAGTACAAAAAATTGTATCCAAAGCCATAAATTTTGAGTACTTCTTTGGTTTGAGTCTATTTTTATTATCTAGGGAAATTTGTTTTGGTTTTGAGGAATTGCATGGTGAGGTATTAATGTTTGTGGTAACACCATCAAGCTATTTCATTTTATTCAACTGCCAAGGAGTAGATTTCGGAATTCGGAGGACTAACTTTCCTGCTTATTAACTACTACCTGGGAGAGGGCGGTAGAAAATCGGCCGAGAGTACTATTTTCCCGTAGTGGATCGAGGGGAATGCTCGATATTAACTTCACTGCCGCGGAAGGTGTGAACTATTCTAACTTAGTCAGTAGACTGAAGAGTGTTTGAGATGCTGGTCTCTTTATAGGGATTCAGAAGTTTCTTGTTCGTCTGTGAGCAAGGGTTGGCAGTTTCAGATGTATCAGGCTGTCCTCATAGGACATGTCGTTGAGCCTGGGTGTGAGTTTGGTTTGCTCGTCTTTAATAATAATAGTGGCTTTTTATATAGCGCACATATCCATCACTCAGTGACACTCAAGGCGCTTTTAACGTTCATATTTTTCCTGCAAGGTATTGTGGAGCTACGTTTGAAGTATGAGACCAAGTCCTTTACATAGCACCATGTAAAGGTTAACAGGTGCTGTGGCGCAATATGCTGCCGATCAAACCAGGGGCGAACCCCTTCTCTTTTCGATAAGTGCACTGGGTTCTTTTACGTGCATTACACAACACACGGGACCTACGGCTTAACGTCCCATCCGAAGGACGAAGCATGTGGTTAAGTGTCTTGCTTAAGGACACAAGTGTCACGACTGGGATTCGAACCCACACTCTGCTGATCAGAAACACCAGAGCTTGAGTTCGGTGTTCTTATCCGCTCAGCCACGACACGCCACAGGAGCATGTCTTTGTATGTTCTCAATTTTAGTGTTCAATGTGTTTCTTGAGGTGTGGTGCCCAGACTTGGTTAACATATTCAAGGTGAGGCCTTACCAGTGATTTGAAGAGCAAACCGAAGCTCTCCTTGTCCAGGTAGTCATTACTCCTAGAACTATGAGTATGAGGTGGAACGAACCTCACAGTTCTAAGAGTAGGTAGTCTATGTTCGTCTAACTAGACCAATGATGAAATTTGCCTTGTTGTGACTACCATTCCAACTCAATGATTATGAGTGACTCATTAACTAGGCCTATCAATAGTTGCTTGTTACATGTACTTGTTAGAATAATGCCCTTACAGCCCAATTTGGGCTAAACAGGGATGTTGTGGAAAAGTGATGTCAACAGTCAGGTGGATAAAGTGCCAAAAGAAAAGAGCACGTCCTTTGACTGTGACGTCACCACCACACAATAGCATCCCTACAACAGGAGCTTGAGAGGGTCCAACGGACAGCTACTCGTCTTGCTCTGGGCTAAAGACGAGAGATGTCATACGAGGTCAGATTACAGCGGCTTTAACTGGCACACCCTAACCAATAGGCGTAATCATGTTATGTTCTTTTGCTTTTGGTTTGAGGCTCTACACAGCATTTCAGTCTGCAAATCCCTTTGAAACAACATCGTCATCAACCCTCTTCATCTTGACACGCTCACATTCTGCCATCTTCCCGCACGTACAGACTTATCACTTTACTCTCCGTCCCGTCGTTTCCCGAGACTGTGGGATACTATTCCACAACACATCTGGGATGCTGCTGTAACTTGTCCTCTGCCGACATTTCTGTCAACTTTAAGCCATCTGTTTAAATCCTGTCTGACATTGTTGCTATTTGTTCCTCCCGGATTGACCCAGGAGCATGCATGTGTGGTAACTCGATCTTTTTCCTCTCCCTCATTTTGTTCATGTCTGTTTTTCCTCCAGTTTTCCTGTTTTACTACGTGTGGAACAACATGCTACCAAGAAACATTGATTTTAGTTTACTTTTGATGTCCCTGACCCGCGTAGTATTGTTTGGTCCTTTTGTTGGGTGGTTTTCTTGTGTTCTTCCCCAGATTAACTTCTCGTACTTGCTTGCCCCCTACATACACTCATTTTCCATTGTTCTCTCTAGTTGCCCTCATATCATCATCATTTCTGTATATTCTGTATGTTTTAGGGCTGGGCCTATATTTTTTGCTTTGTTGTTTCTGTTTTGATTTTAACTTCATTTTGCCTTGTATTGTATTTTTTGTGCTTGTTGTATTGTTGAGGTCGATTAAATAATAATTAATAATAATAGTCAGAATGTGTGAGTTGTATTTATACAGCGCTGATTTATATCATATTCAATCATATATGGTTAGTGCAATCTCCTAAAAAAGATGCAAAATCCAACAGCCACTATTTCAATTCACCCCCAAAAACATAATCATGTCTCGATTAAAGGGTCTGTATACAATTAGTAATGACTCTGAAAATTAATGGCAATAAAAACTTACTTGGTTGGTAAGAAGTACAGCAGCTTTGGATAGTATAATGCATTTTGAGAAACTTTTCAATTAGAACTACTGTACTACTGCGGTTATGGGAAAAAGATATCACATTATTTTTATCCCCCAAAATTTGAATCTGAGAAGCATTACTGACAGTAACGTTTCTCAGATTGTGTATTCCAATTGCAGATTATTCTTCTTGTGTGGACATAACCGCACCAGATTTTCGGCAATATCTCAAAAACTCTAGGCCTACCACCATTTGAAATGAAATTTTCCCAGGTTAGTTTTATGGTATATTTATCTACAATTATAGGATTAAAACAAACAGTGGGTTCCAATTACCAAACGTATACAAGAATAACAATCCCTTTGATTAAAAAATAAGTTTAAAGTCTGAATAAATTGAAAATATGGTTTGGGTTTTAATAATAATGCCAAGCCAAGGATGACAAAAAGCTCCAGGATTGCATGCAGTGAGTCATGTCATTTTTTCCTGTATTCCAAAACACAACACAAACCATCGCGTACGGCAATTGAAACACAACCGGACACACAGAAGGTCGCCCACAAAACGGCAATGGTTTCACCTCCACTCACCTCAGTGTGATGATTGGTGGTGCTGATGCAGTGCTAGCTAATGTCCTTTTCCTCCGTCAATTTCATTGCAAACCCTTCCAGATTTCCCGACTTTCTAGTTCTTGAAAGTTGTCAGCCAGCGTTGACATGTTTGCTTAGCAGTCCCTAATTGCACATACATCGGATCAGATGGTACTAGAAATAAATTTTACGATACTTTCCTAGCCTGTAGTACCGAATTAATACCATTGGTTGCACAATGCCAGAGAAGCGCAAAGTATTTTAGAACAGGTTAGATCCAGAAAGAACAACACGCTGCTATTACACTCTACCAACGACGTGACTGAAGTCACTTCCGGGAAAATTCATTTATGTATGGGTGAGTTATATTTAACATATTTATGCTTTTGTCGCCATGTTTATTATACTTGTAAAGATTTCCAAATTTGAATTAATTATAATATTAGAATATTCTTTTATAATGTTATAATAATATAAAACACACTTACTCTGTTATTTGTCAATCCAGTAAGTTGAAACAGGGCAAATTTCCCCCCTTTTTATGAGTATTAAAGTCACGGTTTAGTTTGAAACGTCACTTTCAACAACCAAGTACGGGCTGCTGGTCAAGGCTAGTGGGGCTCGGAAAAGTTGTCAAACAATTTCAGTTTTACAGTTTAACAACAAATTGAAGCACATTTAAGGTTTTCATGATTCACACTACAACTTACAAGAAAGCTTCTTTTTTAACGTAGGCCTGCATTAAGTGTTTTCCTAAACTGTAAATAATGACGTCTTCCAGCATTGAATTTTGTAACTAAACTATGATCCACTTAGCCTAAGTTTGTGTCAATTGCGCCTGAGGCTCCAAAGTCGGGACGGATCATAATATTTACCGCATCCATCAAATTATTGAAAATTCAACATTATAAACTGTCAATAATTCTAGGTAGACCTCAATACAACATGAACATCTATCAAATAACGGGGGTTCACACTAACAAGGCAACCTCATACGGATCAAAAATACTTCGAGTCATGTGCGGGGCTCGATATCACAAGAAGATTGATCTTAATTGCGAACCAAACTCAATTGCTAAGTGTGATGCCTACAAATCACTGGTAATATAAATTGACAACTCATCTTAAAGGTATCGTACACGTTTGGTAATGACTCAAAACACTAGCATAAAAACTTACTTGGTACCAAGCAATGGAGAGCTGCTGATAGTGTAAAACATTGTAGGAAACGACTCCCTCTGAAGTAACGTAGTTTTTGAGAAAGAGACAATTTCTCACTAAAATAATAAAAACTTCTTGCAAGAAGTTTTTATTCCTATCTGAAAGCACACAAATTTGTACAACAAGGGTGTATTTTCTTTCATCATTTTCTTGCAACTTCGATGACCAATTGAGCCCAAATTTTCACAGGCTTGTTATTTTATGCATAATGTTGGGATACACCAAGTGAGAACACTGGTCTTCGACAATTTCCAAACGTGTTCAGTGCCTTTAAAAAGTAATCTTCAGTGATTTGTGAAATCGAGCCGAGCTGGTCCTATGAGTTTATAGGCCTATAAGGGACTTCAAACGCGTCTCGTTTCTCTGACTCTACCCGGGTCAGAATTGACCCGGATTCCGGATTTCAGCTGGGGCCTGACCCATCATTTCAGGCTGACCCTGAAACTGGTTAAAAAGTGGGATTCTAACTAGGACTCTGCGTCAGTTTGAACCGATTCTTGGTCATTTTGACACCGATTCCGTGTCACACTGACCCCGAACTAGTCAGGCCCCACGGGACCCTGAATCCGGGTCTAAGTTGACCCGAGAGTTTTTAGAGTGAAGACCGTGCTGTGTTTTTCTTAATGATTGTAGGCCTATTGCTCATTTAATCTGTTTAACTTTAGGCCTATAGGGTCTGTATACGTTTGGTAATGACTCTGAAAATTAATGGCAATAAAAACTTACTATGTATAAGAAGTACAGCAGCTTTGGATAGATAATGCATTTTGAGAAACTTTTCAATATATCACTTTTTATCCCTAAAATTTGAATCTGAGAAGCGTTACTGACAGTAACGTTTCTTAGAGTGTGTATTCCAATTGCAGATTATTCTTCCTGCATGGACATAACCGCTCCAGATTTTCGGCAATATCTCAAAAACGCTACCACCTTTTGAAATAGTTTTATATAGTTTTATCAGGCGCGGATCCAGGGGGGCGTGGGGGCGCACGCCCCCCCCCCTTTTCATATAAAAAAATATAAAAAAAGAGGGAGAAAAGAAAAAAAGAGGGAGAGAGAGAGAAGGGGAGGGAGAACTGGGGCAACAAACTTCATTTTTTATTATGCTGCTTGGAATATTTTCACGCCCCCCCGTTTGGAAAATCCTGGATCCGCCCCTGTTTATGGTAGGAATATCTACAACTATAATTGAAACAAACAGTGGGTTCCAATTACCTTTAAGCGGTATTTTACCTCTGCCAAGCTTTTAGTATTGAGTATTGATACTTTCGCTTTAGATTGTTTTTATCTAGCTGCTGTATAAACTGTATTTATTGCAAAGCGGGTAAACACACATGTCCTTCATGTTAGTGCTAAATGTGTAGCCTACTGCGTAGAACTGTAGTTTCATTGGCAGATATAGATGTCTTGTTATTGTTATGCGCCTCGAGGTGGTTCGGCAGTGTGAGAAGATCAATAATTTACAATCAAAGCAAAAATCGATGCAGACCAAATCCTAACTATAACAAAAATGTACGCAATCAAATGACAATTTACTGTTGTTTCTGTTGTTGTTTTGTTTGTTGTTGTTATTGTTGGGGGGTTTCTTTTTGTAATGAAATAAAGAGTTCCGCACCGACTATACGCTCTATAGAAACTCTCCTGTCCGAATTAACACCGGATTCTGGTCCAGTGGGGACTGACCCATGTCTGACAAAAATTGACCCAGAGATGGGTCAAACTGACGCAGAATCTGAGTTAAAGTCCCTTTTTTAAGCAGTTTCGGTTCAGCTGACCCTTTCTGACCCTGAACTTGTCCACTGGAACCTGAATTCCGTGTCAATTCTGATCCGCTAAGATGCTTATGAATGTTATTTGGAAACCCCGGTTCAAATTTGAAGGCAAAGCAACCAAAAATTCCCAACTTCCTTGTTTTTGTTTTAAATCTAGTTTTAATTCAAGAGAATGATGCGGGTCTTGTTGGTTGTTGGCTTCTGTAAATCAACAGCAATATCGAATTTGAGTTTTCATTTCATGGCAAAAGATTGCAACCGCTGAAGGGAAACGTAGTCACTGCGGTTAAAAACACATCAAACAGGAAAAATTGCGCGGTTATTTAGTGAAGTAAATCCATTTTATTCTTCCTTTTATGACGTGAGCTCAACATATAGGGTTCAATTACTCAAGCGCTATTTTTGTTTATACGGTGCTATTAAAAACAAGGAAATCTTCAGGGTTTTCGTTGGTTTATTCCTGAAAACATGCTCAGTTTAGGGAATAACATTGTTGGATATAAAGACGGCTTTTCTTTATTGCAAAACTCAGAATGAAGGTGATCCTCCCTCAAACCATGGAGGAAGCTCCATGCTCAAACTGATGGACCGTTGGTTTCTGAACATTAAAACAGGACCTTGAAATTTGTTGCTGCAAAAACTGGGTTGTTAAAATTGACACCTTATAGGAGTTGTTACTATAGATACCAAAAAAAGAATCAAAATTTACACCATAGGATGTTAAATTAACACTAAAATCTGCCAACACAATTATACATTGGTGTTATTTTGACACCCTATGATGTTAATTTTGATTCTCTTTTGGGTATCTATATGTGACAACACCTATGGTGTCAAATTTAACACCCCAGTTTTAAATTGCACTTGAAAAAAATGCTTTTGCCGCTGCAAATAAAGAGCTGACACGCTGCATATTACGTACGGGCCAAATGTCATGAGCTACAGAAAAAGTATTATACTAAGCAAACTTATGCTTACCAGAATAAGGTTATCACACCAACCCAAATACCATGTCATGTGCAACACATTTGACTGGTATTCTGCACAAATTTTCTTACCAGAACATCATGCAAAGTTGTCTGCTGAAGCAGCTCTGTGGAATTTGGCACGATAGGACATGACGTCAACACTCTGTGATAACTGACAATGTCGGTCGGGTTATAGACCAAAGTATACAATCCCATGAGTCTCTTGTTGTGTAAACCAGTTTTCGCATAATTCTTGGAAATTGATTCGCTCAGGCGCCCAGTGTGAACTTTGTGATAAGGGGTCAATACCACGGGCCAAACTTCAACTGAATGTACAAAAACTTTCTGTAAATCAAAGATTAATCATGTATGGAAGGCACTGGCTTTTTTTCTTTTAAAGGTATCGTTCACGTTTGGTAATGACTCAAAACAAACATTAGCATAAAAAACTTACTTGGTAACAAGCAACGGAGAGCTGTTGATAGTATAAAACATTGTAGGAAACGACTCCCTCTGAAGTAACATAGTTTTTGAGAAAGAGGTAATTTCTCACTAAAATAATAAAAACTTCTTGCAAGAAGTTTTTATTTCTATCTGAAACCACACAAATTTGTACAACAAGGGTGTTTTTTCTTTCATCATTTTCTTGCAACTTGACCAATTGAGCCCAATTTTTCACAGGCTTGTTATTTTATGCATATGTTGGGATACACCAAGTGAGAACACTGGTCTTTGACAATTTCCAAACGTGTTCAGTGCCTTTAAGGAATATTGTTGAAAAGTGGTCCATCTTATTGGGTCATGATGGGGCATTTCATTTACACTAGCCCTCGAAAAAATTACACCTTTTTCCCCAAGTTTGCTTGGAAGCATGGCACCCTTATAGTTTATCCAAGATGAGGGCCAGGAGGGGCATACCTCAAAAGTTGAACAGCTTTTTAACATACCAAAATTGGAAATTTAAGAAGTTTAGTTTTCAGCAAATACACTATAGTGTTATTGATCTGATTTCAAGAGACTGAGAGACTTTACAATTTAGAATTGGTTTAAATGGGGGTTCTTGTTATTTCACACTACAACAATTGGGCTGTTAAAATTGGCACCACCCAAGATACCAAAGAAACCTTCACTGATTCAGATGCCTTGTCCAAATGGAGCGACCTCGGCTATGGCTATCGCCATTGGCTGCATATACATCTGCGTTGAATCTGCGATAATAACGTAGCCGCAGCCAAAGTCGGTTGGACCATGTGTTTACAACTCCACAGTGAAGGTCCGTCGTAGCTGTGAGGAGGTCTGTCGTAGTTGCGAGCTGCTCCATCTCAAAGCGGCCGACCCACAACTCCGACGGCCAACCCACAACTCCGACGGCCAACCCACAACTCCGACTGCCAACTCACAACTGCGACGGCCAACTCACAACTCCGACGGCCAACTCACAACTCCGACGGCCAACTCACAACTCCGACGGCCAACTCACAACTACGACGGCCAACTCACAACTCCGACGCGGACCAACTCACAACTCCGACGGCCAACTCACAACTCCGACTGCCAACTCACAACTCCGACGGCCAACTCACAACTACGTCGGCCAACTCACAACTGGGTCATTCCATGTCAGACCAACGCACTTTTTTACCTTATGTCTTCTGATTTTGATAAAATTTGCTGTGCTTGTAGGTCCTAATGAGCAATGAATGCACACCAATTTTTAGCCTGATCCGACCTACCATATGGTCGGGGCAGAAACCACAAAAAATGGACATTTTTTTGAGTAAAATACAACCCTTTTGGTACAAATATGTCAAAACCATGTCAATTTTCATCGAATATATGCAAATTTGGTATTAAAATAATGAGAATTGCATGCTCAATTCAATTCTTTTGTCAAAAATAAATTTTGTGAAAAGTAGGTCACCGTGACCTTTAATATGTTATTGTGACCTTTGACCCAATTTATCAAATAATGTATCATTCCGAAAATCAACGAAATTAAAATGACTTGATAGAGCATGTCTCCCTCTATCAGAATCCACTAAGAAATACTTGGGCTCTTTGAAATTTACAACTTTATGACTATTTTTGTACAGTTGGTAGGTTATAAATTAGTCAATTTATAGATTTTACATTAGAAATCCACTAACACATCTTACTGTTCTGTTTCAATTGTTACTGAAATTAATCTTGGTTGGGGAATTCTCATGTTGGGGGCTGATGTGGTCTAACTAGATTTTGATTTTTGGTCATTTATTTTTAACAATCTTCTAAAGAAATTTGAAGAAAAAAAATGAGCCCTCCCCCCCAATTTTTTTTTTTTTTAAATAGCCAAATCCTGGGTACTCCACAGGTGATAATTTAAAGTATGAGTCTGGTTAGACCACATCAGCCCTCAACATGAGAAATTCCCCAACCAAGATTAATTTTAGTAACAATTGAAACAGAACAGTAAGTTGTGTTAGTGGATTTCTAATGTAAAATCTATAAATTGACTAATTTATAACCTACCAACTGTACAAAAATAGTCATAAAGTTGTAAATTTTAAAGAGCCCAAGTATTTCTTAGTGGATTCTGATAAAGGAAGACATGCTCTATCAAGTCATTTTAATTTCGTTGATTTTCGGAATGATACATTTTTACAAAAATTGGGTCAAAGGTCATGATGACATATTAACGGTCACGGTGACCTACTTTTCACAAAATTTATTTTTGACAAAAGAATTGAATTGAGCATGCAATTCTCATTATGTTACTACCAAATTTGCATATATTCGATGAAAAGTGACATGGTTTTGACATATTTGTACCAAAAGGGTGGTGTTTTACTCAAAAAATGTCCATTTTTTGTGGTTTCTGCCCTGACCACATGGTAGGTCGGATCAAGCTAAAAATTGGTGTGCATTCATTGCTCATTAGGACCTACAAGCACAGCAATTTTTATCAAAATCAGAAGACATAAGGTAAAAAAGTGGGTTGGTCTGACATGGAATGACCCAACTCCGACGCGGACCAACTCACAACTACAACTCAAAGCCGCTTGCGGCCGATACGGTCTCTGGTCAGCTGCAAGTGCGTGTACAGAAAAACGAAATTACTGGGAAGAAGAAATCTCCACATGGGATTCAAAAAGATACGAACGGTGTGCGGACACATTGTGTCAACAGGGAAAGGTTTGTGACCTTGATTGGATTCATATTGTTATATGAATCGAACGCCGAACAGGGTGGCTGGCTTGCATAAGCAATCTCATTGTACATGTACTGGTTCAGGTCAGGACCATTGAATATTAAATGTCGGTCGGTGCTGGCGTAAGTTGGCCGTGATATTATGACAGGAGTCCGGAGGTTCTTCAATGTCATGAGGTGCAGGGGTGGTGAAATCAACGCCACAGCAAGGTTTGCCCAAGCATCTTGTTCATAGAGACTGGCCAGCAGGACCAGTTAGCTTGTCATTTCACTAGTTCGTTAGCTGTTTCACTAGACAAAATTTCAAATGAAATAGAAGTTTTTCAACACTGAACTAGCCAGCCGGACCACTTAGAGAGAATTCTGACTGGTCCTCAAGTGTTTTAACTGGCATTTGGTCAGCGGACCACTGTTAAGGGAGAACGCTGAATAGAGACTCCATCTTTTTTATAACTCCATGCTCCGATGCAGCTGTAGCTCCTTCAGTGAACAGCAAGAGGTGGTCCTCCGCGCGGATGGACAGCAATTTCCTTCCATCCATTGGTTTAAGTTTTAACCACATCGCAACGGATTTAAAACGAAGGTAAGACTCGAAAATAAATATTGTTTATATAAAAATGTAATTCATAATCATAAACTCGTGTTAGCTTACATCCATAGCATCACGTTGTGTAACACTCGCTGGGGAGGAGGGTTTTGGACGGTTCAAGCAAAAGGTCTTCATTGTTCAGAGTTCGCCACAATCCATTCCAGGAAAGTTGACGTCAGTTTCTAATTTCAAATTGCACGATTTTTCGGGTTTATTATTTGGAACTAATCTCCAATCCAGTCTGCGGTTTGGAATAAAAGGAGTCAAGACTACGTGCTGATTCAAGAGTATAGACGAATAACGGCTAGATTTACTGTCTTAGGCCTAACTAACAAGCCCGCAGTGATAAAGTGAATTGCTTCAGAGGTAGTTTTAATTGTTTGAGAAAATGGTATCAGCTGCTGCAAATTACTGCTTACCAACCAAAAGGACCTAAGAGACTGTAAATGCAAAAAAATAGAATGGCCTGACGTTTCAACCCTAGAAAAGTCTTCCTCGAATGCCAAACGATAACACAACACACATAAACAGGATACTTGTGTGAAAGATGTGTTAAACTGTTTGGTTTATAGTGGTAGGCTTGTATAACCAACGATTGTAATTTGAGTGTCTAATTATTTAGTATAGAAAGTAAACGGGGATCTGAATCTGAATTATTTAGTTTGAAAAGCATCCTGTGTATATAATGTCCAAAGGAGACAATGAAGAATTTCGGTTCTATGATGAATTTAAAGTTCACTGGCCTTTATTTTATTTGTGTGAAACTATTATGTCGCCGAGCCGTGCATTGATTCGCAACGAAAACAGACAACCATGATTGATAGGCCAACATGTTTGTCTGGGGGGGGGGTTCTTCTTTATTCTTCTTTAGTTTCTGATTTCGTGATACGCTTGGGTGAGCCAAACAAATGTGTCCGTCCTTATGGAAGCATTTCTATATGTAGGTTAAAATTTACATTAAAGTCACTGAACACGTTTGGAAAATGTCAAAAACCAGTGTTCTCACTTGGTGTATCCCAACATATGCATAAAATAACAAGCCTGTGAAAATTTGGGCTCAATTGGTCATCGAAGTTGCGAGAAAATAATGAAAGAAAAAACACCCTTGTTGTACAAATTTGTATGCTTTCAGATATATAGGAATAAAAACTTCTTGCAAGAAGTTTTTATTATTTTAGTGAGAAATTACCTCTTTCTCAAAAACTACGTTACTTCAGAGGGAGTCGTTTCCTACAATGTTGTATACTATCAACAGCTCTCCACTGCTTGTTACCAAGTAAGTTTTTATGCTAATATTTGTTTTGAGTCATTACCAAACGTGTACTATACCTTTAAGATGAGTACGATACCTTTACACCTAATGCTGACTATACGCGAGTACAATAGCATGAATAGCATTTTGTTCACTTCATCAAAAAAGTCAAGGTAAAATCACGGTTTAATATGTTGGTGTTTATTTATTTAACTCTCAAGATGATCGTCCAGTATTTATTCAGGTGTTTGGTTATATGACTGTTTGATGTGAATTTTTAGAATAGCAAATTCTGCAAACAGGGATGTAAACATTGCAGATGTCATAGGTCTGATTTTTCGCCGATTTGACCCAAAATTGTTTAGTTATATTTTAAGAAGCTATTGTTATAAGATCCGAGGAAGTTGCAAGGAGTTTATTTAAGGTGTCTTTGTGTTTAGATTTGAGCTTTCATCTAATGTATTGCGTGAACAAATCTGCCAATAATAAGTGATTGATACCAATAATAACGAATTATTGCAGTTGTGATCCTGGTATTAAATCACGTCCAACAATGCTTTGCAAGTACAAACAATGCTTACGCGTATTTTGTGCATTATGTTTTTCGTTTTGAAACAACATTATCTGTCCAAATTCGTTCACATAAAAAAACCATTAAAATAACGAAAATCAGCAAAAACCGGGCCATACACAGCAAAAACTGGGGTGTTAAATTTAACACCCCCGGTGTTACTAGAGGACAACACCAAGAATGTTCACCGGTGTTAAAATTATGGGTGTTATTTTAACACATTGGTGTTATTCTTTACACCCATGGTGTACTGACACACCCATGGGTGTAAATGAGAAACACCCAAAGTGTTAAAATGACACCAAATTGGTGTTGTCCTCTAGTAACACCAAATAGTGTTATTATTTTTTGCAGTGTAGGGCCTACACATTTCTATAATCGAAACCAGTTTGAAATATTTGGGCATATTTTAGGTGTACAAAAAAATGATGTAATAATTATAAATAATTAAACAAAAAATTTCCATCGAATGAGTATGCATCTTGTGCCCTATTTTAGGCTTTGCGCCTTGCTGGTTTTAAATATTTGGGCATACTTTGGGTGTGTAAGAACAAAAATGTAATAATTATAAATAATTAAAGAAAAATTACCATCGAATTAATTTATCTTGTGCCCTATTTTAGGCTTTGAGCCTTGCCGACCAGTTGAAAACCGCACGTGAATCCATCACCGTGATGTCGGCATCCCGGGCAGAAAAAACATCAACCAAAAGGCCCGATTGGGAATCGGGCGATAAAACCATGAACGCTGCACCGAACGCAAACGACGACAACAGTAGTCAAGCATGCTGCCGCAGATGCACACGGGGTGGTTTGAGGAGGTGGGTCGTGACGTTGTCTTCCTTCATGGTCCACGTGATGACGTCGGGATTTGTCAAATCTCTGGGAGTGTTCTTCGTAACTTGGCAGGACGCGTTCGATGAGGGCGCTGCATCCGTCGGCTGGATTAGTTCACTCGCTGCTTTTTTCATGTTGGCTACTGGTGAGGCTTTACTTTGAACATATCGAAATCTGTTGCTTGTGTTTCACCCCGGAAACTGATATGATTGTGTTATAGTGATTGTATACGTTTGGTAATTTGAACCCATTGTTTGTTTCAATCATATATAGTTGTATATATACCATAAAACTAACCTGTGAAAATTTCATTTTTAAAGGTGATAGCGTTTTTGAGATACTGCCGAAAATCTGGAGCGGTTATGTCCACGCAGGAAGAATAATCTGCAGTTGGAATACACAATCTGAGAAACGTTACTGTCAGTAACGCTTCTCATCATTCAAATTTTTGGGGATAAAAAGTGGTACCTTTTTCCATAAATAAGTGCAGTACTTCTCAGTGAAAAGTTTATCAAAATGCATTATAACTATCCAAAGCTGCTGTAGTTCTTACCGAGTAAGTTTGTAATGCCATTAATTTTCAGAGTCATCACCAAACGTATACAGACCCTTTAAAGGCAGTGTGTACTTTTGGTAATTGTCAAAGGCCAGCATTCTCACTTGGTGTATCCCAACATATGCATAAAATAGCAAACCTGTGAAAATATTTGCTCAATTGGTCCTCGAAGTTGCAAGAAAATAATGAAAGAAAAAACACCCTTTGCACAGAATTGTGTGGTTTCAGATGACTGAGAAAGGCTTCATGCTTGAAGCCTTTCTCAGATTCAAATTTGGGGTGAAAAACAACCTCTTTCTCTAAAACTACTTTAAAAGGGACCGTTTCTATCAATGTTTTATAGTATCAACAGCTCTCCGGGTGCTCTAAGTGTCATTAATTTTTTGAGTAATTACTAAAAGTATATACACCCCCTGTTTAACTCATGTGAAAAAAAACGACAGGCGGATTACTCGGGTGGCATTCGAACCCACGACCTTTTCCATTTTAGAGCTGCAGATGTCTTATAATACCACTAGAGCACAGAACTTGCCCGGTAGCCAGAAGCCAGTTCGAATCCTACACCTTTAACAGACTGTATTTTCCTTCCAGCCTCGGTTTGGTTACCATTGTGTCGGGGAAAAAAGATGGTAGCACCAATAATATAAAGGTCAAAGACAATGATAACAGCGGGTACCGAAACGACCCTTTACCGCGTTACGTAACATTAAAAAGGTAGCTCACGAAAGTAGACAGAGTGAACCATTTTATGAAAATGATTGAAGCCCAAAGCAGTGCACAACAATTATTAAGTAATTGCCCAGTGAATATCAAACAATCCATTCCATGGTTTCAAATTGTGTTTGAAGAGAAATACCGAAAAACTGACCACATTATACGGATCAACTTACTACTGTCCAACAGGTCCATTTGCAGCAGCTTTGTCGAAGCGTTTTGGTTGTCGACCTGTCGCCATGTTTGGTGGATTTTGGGCCACAGCGTCCGTCGTCGTAGCTTCACGAGCATCGTTTCTCTATCAACTCATTTTGCTGATGATTTCTGCAGGTAAAAGGACCGTGATAAATTTGTTAGAATAAATGCATTGTTCAATAATGTAATTTGCTATGATAATTATGTCCCAACAAGCTATATGTATTTTGGCACGTTAAAAAGGTACCGTACACGTTTGGTAATGACTCAAAACAAATGTTAGCATAAAAACTTACTTGGTAACAAGCAACGGAGAGCTGTTGATAGTATCAAACATTGTAGGAAACGACTCCCTCTAAAGTAACGTAGGTTTCGAGAAAGAGGTAATTTCTCACTGAAATAATAAAAACTTCTTGCAAGAAGTTTTTAGTCCTATCTGAAAGCACACAAATTTGTACAACAAGGGTGTTTTTTCTTTCATCATTGTCTTGCAACTTCGATGACCAATTGAGCCCAAATTTTCACAGGTTTGTCATTAAATTTATGCATAATGTTGGGATACACCAAGTGAGAACACTGGTCTTAGACAATTACCAAACGTGTTCAGTGCCTTTAAGGCAAATAAGGCACTGGCTATCTTGCCACATTGGCATGTGATGCTGTGTCCGAGGTATAAGGCTTCAGCTACGGCTGTTGCTAAGGGTGTTGCTAAATGTACGCATGATGACGCATGATGACGCATGATGACGCATGATGACGCGGAAATCTATCCGTAGCCGTAGCCGCCAATTCGGACACGGCCTTTGTTAAACACTTCTGCGGCATTAATGTCGGATCTTCTGCATGAGTCGAACACAGTCATAATAAACATGTTTTTCCTCATTTTGTTTCGTCAGGAATCGGTTTAGGTTTGGTTTACCAGCCTTCGATCATCATTATTAGTTTTAACTTCAAAACTAGACTGGCAGCAGTCATGGGCATCTCGTTTTCAGGGGTAGGTATCGGCATTGTTGCATTTCCACCCCTTATGACGGTTTTATTAGACTGGTATGGCTGGCAGGACGCCATGTTGATCATGGCTTCAATTACTGCTAACCTGTGCGTCGCTGGTGCCCTGTTTCATCCCTCAACCCGCGAAAAGGAGCAGCTGGCAATACAAAGAAAGAAGAGAAAACGTAAAGCTCAACAGGATCTTGGGGTTGAACTTGCCCAAAACAATAGCAGTGAGAAAGCCGAAGAGTTGGGGCCGAGCTCAAGTACGAGACATGGCGTTTATGTGAATGGAGGTTTGCTCTGGACGGAACCAACATTAACAGATGCCACGAAAAAACAGAGCGACCCTACAACCAACAACTACGAAGAAAATGAGCGGGCAGGTACAGCATCAAAATCTGATTTACGGTCAGCAATCGAGGTAGAAAACATAGAAGACGACTCACAAGTAAAACAGAATGTTTATTCCACACCGGATCAACAGCGGTGCAGCCCTGCTTCTGATGAAGTCATTCTTACGGACATTGTATTTTCGGATGCGTCTATTCAAAATCAAAATGGCGATCCAACGGCAGAAGTTAACACCAAAAGATGTTGCAATCCTTGTAGCTATCTCGTGACGACATTTCAGCTTGGTCTCCTGGTGACTAATTTACGGTTGCTTGCTCTTTGTATCGTGGCCTTCCTATTCGGCCTCGGGTACTACGCGGCTCTCGTCTACACCGTTTCACGTGCTGTCAGTATTGATATCGCCAGCACCGAGGCCGCCCTCTTGGTTTCAATCATAGGAGCAGGATCTTTTGCAGGGCGTCTTTCGCATGGCGTGTTCATTGTTTTAAAATTAATTACACCATCTCGAATGATGGCCCTGATGCTCCTTGTGATGTCAGCAAGCTGCCTGCTGCTCCCCTTCACCAAGTCTTTCCCAACGATGGCAATCTACGCCGTACTTTTCGGCGTCAGTAGCGGGGCGTCGAACACTCTGTTCCCGGTCCTCGCCCATGTGTCTGTGAAGGAATCGAAAGCCGGGAATTCCATCGGGCTGTACATGATGTTTCTGGGAGTCGGTGATGTGGTTGGGGTTCTTGTGGTCGGTAAGTATGCCAATACAAAAATGTTCACTTTAGGCTCTGAACAATTCCGGGTCAGAATTGATCCGGGTCCCGTTGGTCCTGATCCATTTATGGGTTATATAAAATTTTATGATCCGGAATCAGTGTCAAAATGATCCAGAAGGAGGTCAAACTGACGCAGAATCCGTCCCCCACTAGACCCGGAATCCAGGTCAATGTTGACCTGGGAGTATTCAGAGTGTAGATGATATCCCAATGTGGGTTTTTAATCTAGTTTAAAGTTAACACCGACACCCATAGACTAAAGGTCTTTAGTAATTGTTGGATATGAAAGAACTTAGATTTGGGTTTACTTTAGATTACACTCCTGGTGAAGACTCCTGGGTCAGAATTGACTAGGATACCGGTTCCCATAATAATAGTAATAATACGCAGTTCTTATATACCGCTTTATAACACCCGATGGGTGTCTCAAAGCGCTCAGTATTTTCCCTACAAGGTATTAAAGTGGAGTTACGTGTTAAAGTATGAGACCTTTTTCCTTTTCATAGCACCATGTAATGGTTTACAAGGTGCTGTGGCGCAATATGCAGCCAATCAAACCAGGAACACCGGGGCGAACCCCTTCTCTTGACGACAAGTGCACTGGGTTATTTTACGTGCTTTACACAACACACGGGACCTACGGCTTAACGTCCCATCCGAAGGACGAAGCATGTGGTAAAGTGTCTTGCTTAAGGACACAATTAGTGTCACGACTGGGATTCGAACCCACACTCTGCTGATCAGAAACACCAGAGCTTGAGTTCGGTGTTCTTATCCGCTCGGCCACGACACGCCACAGGGATCCAGACCCATTTCTGAGTAAGGCTGACCCTGAAACTGGTTACAAATTTGATTTTAGCTCGGATTCTGCATCAGTTTGGGTCCCGGGGAACCGAGTCAATTCTGACCCAGAAGTTATAAGAGTGTACCTTTTAATTTTTACTTTATCTTTTGTGTAACTGTAACTTTGTTTCCCCAAAACATACGCAACCAAATCATTGTTTGTTTACAGCATATAATTTCTTGTATTCCCGTCTAATCAGGTGGTCTTTTTGACGTCACTGGTAGCTATGATACGTCATATGTCACTGCAGGAATCGTCTCTTTTGTCTGTTTCATCATTGTGGCGAGCGAGCCACTCCTAAAGAAACTTCAGCACAGATATGACGGAAGACGCAGCATGCACAGGCGTCAAAGTCATGTTGAGCAACCGGAAGACAGACGACACCGAACAAATCAACATGGCGTTGGCAGTTCTGATAGTCAAGCACGAGTTCTATCGTCTGCTTCATGAAACAAAACTGACGTAACTCCATTAAAGGGTCTGTACACGTTTGGTGATTGGAACCCACTGCTTGTTTCAATTCTATATAGTTTAAGACATACCTTCAAACTAACTTGTGAAAATTTAACTTCTAAGGTGGTAGCGTTTTTGAGATATTGCCGAAAATCTGGAGCGGTTATGTCCACGCAGGAAGAATAAATCTGCATTTAAATACACACTCTGAGCCGTAACACTTCACATATTCAAATTTTTGGGGATAAAAGGTGATATCTTTTTTCACAACTGCAGTACTTCGAAGTGAAAAGTTTCTCAAAATGCATACTATCCAAAGCTGCTGTACTTCTAACCTAGTAAGATTTTGTTGCCATTAATTATCAGAGTCATTTACCAAACGTGTACGATACCTTTAACGCCGAGTTCCATTATAAAATGTGAAGATAACTTGGTGTAAATATTTTTCATCGACGGAGATGGATAAAGACTATTTCTAATTTAGGTTTACTCTTTACAACTATTGTGTAACAAGCAGATGTGTATACAGATGTGTGCTTTCGAGTCTGAGGTCGTTTCCGATTTGGCGGCTACGACTATGGCTACGGCATGATCACCGCGTCATCGTGCGTTGAAGCTAGGACGTCATTAACAACACCCTTCCTTAGCAACAGTCGTAACCGTAGCTGTAGCCGTAGCTGCCAAATTAGGATCCGCCTGTTGGGGAAAATTGTCAACAGCCACTCTACACCGCACACATATATATCCTTGTCATTTGATTGGTAGAACACGCGTCACGTGTCATACTTTATTTTGCTACAGTATTGATGAATATAGGACGCTTGGGGCACTTCGCAACGATATCTTCGCAGCGTCGTTTCCAAAGAAATCGTTCCCGCCAATAGACTGTGCAAGTCTCGCGCGTATCGGAACGAGAAAACACGTCAAACGAAGAACTTTGTTTTTTTCTAAAAATCAAATCTTTGTTTTAAATTATATCTAATGACAAACTCTGAACAACCAAAATACTCATTACATGTTTATATAATCAGTTTTAGTTTTTATAATAAATACACAAATAATGTGTTAATTATTATTGGAACAAAATTAAAACTCTGGGACAAGGATGCTTATTTGATCTTAACTTTTCAGAAACCACTTACGCGGATTCGCGATGGTCACACGGGCGTAAAATTAACGCTTGACGCAGTTTTTATAGGACGCTGACGCCTCAACAATCATAGACTGCTATGAAAAGGCTTCGCGTTGCAATAATAGCATCTGGCGATTATCATCGCGCATCCAAAACTAGACTTGACTCAAGTCCCAATCCCGTGCCATCGCCAGAAAACTATTGTTTTGTGATGGTCTGCATTCCCCAACCTGTTCCGCACGCGGGACAGGGACTTGACGATGCCGCAGTCGCCTGATATGTAAATGTATTCACTTATGAATATGTAAACTTCTGCGTTATACGTGTTGTCCAATCAAACGCATTCAAAAAGAAGACTCGTTCATTTGTTATTTGTGGGGGTTATGTACTTAGATGAGGATTGAAATACATTTTTGAATAACCAATTAATTATAAAAAGAAAGCACTGAATGTTCATTAAAATTTAAGTTAATACGTTGTAACATACATTTGGGTCGGTTTTGTTTGCAAAACTTGAACTTTGGGAAGTGCAATTCAACGACTTTGGTACCGACACCCACTTGCCTGTTGATGAGTTTGCCCGCCCCCACGTGTCACCGCGTTTAGACGCGTGCACTTACAATGTCTTGCACTGTGATGTCACAGAGTGTAATGAATATTTTACCGGCGGGGCAGCGCTTCAATGCTCCCATTGGTTTTGTGCATCTCCCCATTTGGGGAGATTTTCCAATAACAACGTGCAGTGTAAGAAACGACCTCGTCAAGTCCCATTCTCGGGACCACATTTCTGACGGCGAGCGCGCACTGTACGGCTTGTTTGCTAGTTGACGCGATATGCTTGGGGATCTCGCACGAGAACGGGACTTGAATCAAGTCTAATCCAAAACAAGCGTTTTCATAAGTTTTGTGATCGGAGGTGAGCACAACATTCTTAGTTTTTTGCAGTAACCGGAAGCTGAGGTCAAGTTTAATTATCGGGTTTTCTTCGTTATATTGTTGAATTGATTTTACTTTCATATTTTGTATAACTAAGTATTACATTCCCAACAACATATTTATTTTTCATGGTCATAAACCACGTTAAACTAAAATAATTGACAAAACAAAATCTTGCCCACGTAAATCTCCATATGGTTGGGACCACAATGGTCCCGGAAGTTCAAATATGCGCGAGACTTGCACAGTCTATTCGTCCCGAAGAAACAAGGTCGTGTCACCGCGGACAATTTTGCTTTCCTCTACCGAGTCGTCCATGTTGTTTAGAAGTTTTTTTAAATAATTTTCAGAGTGTGGGGTGGACGGGTTTCCGTTTCTATTTTGTGTTTATTGGGAAAGAAATCAAATGAAAAGGATCTGCTTGAATGCATTTCTTTCGTGCATTGTCTCAGAAGTCACCCTGTGAAATCTGTCTTTCCCATTTCACTTGGCTTCGCCTCGTATAACGGAATAGTCCAGATTCACATTATACTTTGCGACAATGCACTCGTGTATATGCACCCAGTTATGTACACGTCCCATCGAATTGCAGGGAGAAATCAGAGCCGATGTACTGAGATAGTTGCAACATGGATGGAGAGACCATGCACTTTTCTTTGGTTACGTGGTTGCTGACGCCATTTTTATGTCCAAATGCGGCACAACCCAATGTTCAGTTAGTCTGGCACCTAAATAATAGAACTATAGAGGGCGTTAATGTGACACGGCCCTACAAGAAGCAAGTTTCTACATTGAGAAAACTGGTGCTGACCCATCGTATAATACAGGTCACGCACCAGCTCACACAACCAACATTGCTTGTGTAAGGGGAAATTTGTATGTAATTTACCCATAGGGGGATTTGAACCCATGGTGGGCCAGCGCAGTTACGTGTGTGTATTTAGATAAGATAATATATTTTATTTGTTCGCATCATACAATAAATACAGAAAAGTTTCCATTGGCTTTAATTACATTAAAAGAACTAAGTAGACAATTGAATACACTAATACATGTACTCACAATGAATACAATTACATTTACAATTCAAAACAGATACAACTATCACTATAAAAACACAATGTGGAGTAGGCCTAAGCATAATTAAGGTTGGATAAACGTAACATACAGTTTAACGCTTAGCTGAGGAATTTAGCAAGTGAATAAATCTGAACCAAATAATTGCCTAAACCGGGGTATTTTGTTCTTTGTACATGAATGGAGGTACCGGTAGGATTAGAAGGAGTTGGAACGTCCCCCACTTCAGACGGACAAACTATGTCCAGTGCCGCGGTCGTAAAATCTGGTGGTTCAGCGGGTGGCCCCGTAGGTTTACTGCAATGGGATTAATTGGCTGTGGTTTTTCATTCCAACTCCTTCTTATCCTACCTCCATGGTACATGGAACCTCATGCCAGAACGGTTTAAAATAAAGCTGTTGAAGAGGAGATGGGTTGGATCTCTTAATATTGCACTTACTTTGGATGGTAACCTTTCCCCATACGTGTCATAGGTTGGCAGCGTGACACCAGTTGAGCGTTGGGCCATTAGAGTGTCGCCTGAACATCTGACGTCACACTTCGAAGCTCGTGAATAAAAAACGCTATTGCGCGCCTGGCCGGATCCTGCCAGATGTACCTTTGACCTCGCATCCATTTCACATGGAGACCCGTACGATATGTACACATTGCATAGTGAATAGTGCATAGTGAATAAACAACATTACATGCATGTACCATGGAGGAAGGAAATGTACAAACAATAAACATCATGCACACGCTGCATGTAGATGACCAAAAGTGCAAGCTGACAAACTACATCACCTCGGACCAATCATAACACAGATAAGGAAAGCTTACGTCACTGCACGTTTATCCAATGAAATCATTGTATTCAATCAAAACATTGGAACTGTAAGACCAGTGCCTGTTTTTATTCTTGCCGATTAGAGACAGGGGACCAGTATATTTAGAGTGCTCCTTTTAGAGTGCTCCCCCTAGTTATAACTCTAAGGTGCAAATACATGTTTTTCTTCCAAAAATGTCTTTTAATCGCAACTTGTCACAACTCTCTCAATGTACGGCGTACATTGTGAACCCACAACTTTTCAAATTGAAGGTAATTTGGTGACACTAGCCCTCTTAAAATGGCCCTATTTTGCTAAAAAAGGTGTGAGGGTAATTGTTTTCAACATTGAGTCTGGCCAGTTTACTCTTTAAGGGGCGGCGGGGTGGGGTCATTTTGGATGAGCCTAGCTCACAAACTCTACGTCTAACCTACTAACAATGGAAAAGAAAAATGAAGTTCAGTTGTCAGGAAACATATTTGATTTGTTTTCAAGAGGCTGTGAGCCAATTTTTTTATTTTATATTTAGCATTTAGCATTGGTTACTTAGGAACGCTTTAATATGGTGCGTCCCAGGCGGCTCTGGGAGAAATCACAGCTGTGTATTGAGAGAGTTGCGACATGGAGGGACCAGCTTTCTCCGGTCACGTGGTTGCTGGACGCCATTTTGTTCCCAAATGCAGCACAACCCAATGGGCAGACTAGTCTGGCACCCTGTATTCGCCAATGCATTTTTTGGAGACAAAATGGCTTCTAATCGCAAGTTGTCGCAACTCTCTCAATATACGGCTCTGGGAGAAATACTGTCGAAGCGCCCTCTGTTGTTCGAATTGGTACATTTACAAACTTTACATAAGTACCAAAATAAAGAGGGCGCACTGTCGCCGGATCCAAGGCTATAGACCTTTATCACGGTGTGGTCATCTTGGGCCAAGTTCGCGCAAGGAACAATGGTTAACTAGTGGTTGTTCAGTGACGTAAGTAGGCCATGCGCACAGAAGTTGAAGTGAGAACGACTCCAGTCATGTCATGTCAACACGACCGGTGGCTCAACATACGTTATCAGTTTCTTATAACTGGTTTACTCTGCACTGTGCTATGAAAATGGCTATTGGTAACCAGCGATGCGACCATGCCCAGTAGGCTGGTTCCAAATAGTCGACTAGAGTAGTCCAACTATCGTCGACTAGACAGAGTTCGGGCTAAGTTAGTCGAACTATGGTCAACGATAGTCCTTGCGCGAACTTGGCCTTGATTTTACTCCATTCCAACTCATTGTAACCAAACTGAGGCTGGACGAATTAATAGTCTGGTGCCATGTGCAATGAATGTTAGCATTCATTACTGTAATTGGAAACAGGGAACATGACCAAGATGGTGACAGCGTGATAAAGGTCTATTGGACTGGTTCATTGAAATCACACGATACCCCCAATAATTTGCATCCGTCAAACCTGAGTGCTCTATTGATCCATTGACAGACCACCGTCCACAATGAGCTGTTCATAGCATGGTCGGTTGGTTATGAAAAGTCCCCATCCAACCTGCATGAATCAGCAGATTTAATGGACAAGACTGTTGTCAACCTTGTAAATTTAGAAAGCTTTTGTATGGACTCGGCCGGCTCTTTTATAATCTGCCACGGTCGTATCAATAGAAAGGGAGCGTAAAGTCAAACCGGGTCGCGTTCAATACTTCAATAGCGAAAAAGACGAATCTATTGCACAACTCCATTATCAACAAAATGGCTGGTTTAAATGATTTAAAATCACTATCTGGAGAAGTAGCAACATATCAGCAGACAATGGAAGAGCACGTCACCCAAGACGAGACTGCAACAAATAAACACACATCTGAGGAGCATACTGCTGTAACAGTAAAGCAGAAAGAACCTCGGCCAAATCGAGGCTGTGAAGGGGGAATCAGAGGGTGGGTCATTGTAATGGCGGCCTCCATGATGCATGCGATAATCGCAGGATTCGTCTTGTCTCAAGGTGTTCTCTACGTCGAGTGGCAGGAGGGGTTTTCCGTGGGGGCAGCTCGTGTAAGCTGGATCGGATCGGCGACCATGTTCGCAGCATTATGCATTGGTAATTTACCCTTAAAATAAATCCGCAATAGACTCTGTGCAAGTCTCGCACGTATTCGACCAATGAGACCCGTATAAAGTGCGGGAGTTCGTTTTCTTCACTCGTTAAAAGCAATGACTCATACGTGGGACCAACGTGGCCCCAAAAATGTTCGAGATACACGCGAGACGTGCCAGCCTATTTTTACGGTTGATACGAAATTGAGGCCGAGTTCGAAATAGCAGCTATTGCTGTTGCATATACATGTGCATGTACTTCAGTGGCTGGTATACCCACAGCTAGCTAACAGCTGCCGCATCCACTAAGTCTGAAACGGCCTGGGGTAACTTGCACAACTATCACACGTTATATGATTTGTTTTACAGAATTTGGTGGCGTTTCGTGGCCGAGTGGTTAAAAGAGCACCGGGCTCCAGCTTTGGTGTTTTTGATCAGCATAGTGGGTTCGTGTCCCGGTTGTGGTACTCGTGTCCTCGAGCAAGATACTGTACCATAATTGCTTTGTCCTTTGAATGGGATATTCAGCCGTAGGTCCCGTGATTGGTACTGCACGTTAAAGAAACAAAACACTTATTTGCGGTAGAGAAGGGGTTTTAACCCTAGCGTTTCTGGTTCACATAGCAAGCATGTTTTTACAGGTTTCCTGAGGCTTGCGAGTTACTGTGATTAAGTTCACTTGTGAGGCATCCTTGGTTTCATTACCAACAATTCATAATAATAATAATAATAACGCATTATTTTTGTTTACGTTCTTTGAAATGTCAAGGCGGACCCATGGCTGGAGCCATGTCAAAAAGATTTAGTTGTCGAGCTTTGGTCATCGCTGGGGGCGCCCTAAGTTGCCTGTCCCTCTCCATGGTCCAGTTGACGACGTCTTTGACTCAACTAATCTCTGTATTGTTTATTGCGGGTAAGTTGAGCTGTAACACAAAATGTGTGGTAACCTGACTTGTTGTCATTCATCGTTATACCATGTTGTCGGTGGGTATATTAGCATTAATTTTTGAGTGATTCAGTGGTGCTTGAGCAGCAGCAGCGCCAGACCATAAGATTGTTTACTTCTTTATATTGAGTTTGTTTATTGTTCTGATAATTATTTTTTGGGTTGGTGCAAATTACTATGTGGCAAAATTATCAGGTGTGGGGCGGCTAATAAACAGTTTTGGTGTATTGGACAAATATGGGGCTTGTCCCCCTCCCCCCGTCACCTGCCTCCGTAGCGCAGCTACCGGGTGGTTCTAAAATTCTTTACGGGTTTACTCTTTCTTGATTCCTCAAGCTTTCGTTTGTGCAGAAGTAGGCATGTATTAAAACTCTGCGTCATTTTCTTTCGCCATAATTACCAGGTATTGGACTGGGAATCGCCTACCTACCGACCACCTTCATCATCAAATATAACTTTGAAAAACGACTGGCGCTTGCATATGGAGTTACATTTGCTGGCATTGGGGTTGGAACCACAGCTATGCCACCACTTATGAAACTTCTTGCCGATACGTATGGTTGGAGGGGAGCAATGCTGGTCTTTGCTGGAATTATGGGTAATCTTTGTGTCTTGGGGATGCTATTTCAGCCAAATGATAGAGAGCGGAAGCAAATTACAGAAAGTAAAAGGAACGAGAAAATGGAGTCAAACAAGTTCCGACCACACGGACAAGATGAGTCACAAGACCAAGTCGTTTCTGCCAGGAATTGTGCTGATCCCACCGCTGACACCATTATTTCAACTTTAGACTCGAACATTGCACTCCATATAATAAAAGAATCCAACAGAGACGTAGATGATGATGATATTGATTCAAATGATGGAAGCCAGGATCCAAAGGATGCCATAAACCCAAACGAAGAATCGGGCGAGCATTACAACAAAGGATTAGACCTTTTCCCTGAGATGTCCACTTCTCTTAAAAGCTGTTCCCAAGATCACCTGCCGTCGCAGACATGTCATGAAGCCGATCCCACCGCTGACACCAACAACCCCAAACCCACGTCTGAGCGTTTCTCGTGTATTGTTTTGCTGAAAAATACCGCGAAAACATTTTGTCTTGATCTGCTCGTGACCAACTTTCGCTTCTTGGGATTCTGCTTGGTATACCTCACGATGGGTGCATCTTATTACGCTGCTGTTGTGTTCCTAGTACCACGAGCGAACAGCATTGGTATCCCTCAGATCAAGGCGGTCATAATACCGTCGGTTAACGGGATATGCACCACGGTTGGCCGTCTAATCAACGGACCGTTCGTCGATGCTAAGATCATCACACCAATTAAACTGTGTACATTCGCAATGTTGTTGAACACAATGAGCTGCCTTCTCTGCCCACTAACTCAGTCCTTTGCTTCGATGTGCATTTTTGCCGCAGCTCTTGGACTCAGTAATGGGCTTTACATCCCCCTAATGGCAGTGCTAACTACGCAGTGCGTTGATCAAGACAAAGTTGGCAGTGCGTTAAGTTTTGGGCAATTCTTCTTAGGAATAGGAGGTTTTGCTGGAGCAATGCTAGTGGGTAAGTAATTCGCCAGTTACAATTAGCTTGCGATGGGTTAGCGAGTAGTCTGCGACGGATTTCTACATAGGCATTTTCGGTCGGGGCCTCACGCGACTCCTTGCGGCTGCCGGGTCATTTTGGGGAATCGGGTGGGCATCGAGTTACTTGTATCTCGGACTTAAAACCTGGTGCGGCGTTTCGCATCGCAAGCTGATCGCCAATAAATCGGTCGATGCCTTGCCAATGTCCGGCAGGGCATCGCTCACATCGGGCGGTGCCGGGCCAACAGAAGGTTATCAGGTCCCAGAGTTGGGTATAGTTTTTCTTTTTGAATCAACTTCCTCCAGCCCATGTGTTGGGGGGGGGGGCACACCGGCAATCGTGTGCAATCGTGGACCCTCCTTCGTTGTGATAGCAACCGTGGACCACAATGTTTTCCTTTGTGATAGCAACCGTGGACCTATTATCCCTTTTGTTACAGGTCCACGGTTTGAATGTGGATACCTACCCACACGCACACACGCACGTTTTTGCATCCCGTAAATCGAGGACTTCTCTTTGTTATCTCATTGTTGGACTTTTGGGGTTTGTAGCGACGTCCCCATGGGTTTTGTACACGAAAGCGAAGCGAGTACGTCCTCGCTCTGTCAAACACCCGGATCCCTTTTGTTATTAAAGTCCTCGGTTTCAACGGGTAGACACGGTCACACCATAGAGAAAGGACCACCACACACACATGGGAAAAAAAAACATTGTGACACCGGAAATGGTGAAAAGGCACCAGTGCACAATTTACAACTACCTAGTGAATTGACCATTTTTTGACCGCATGAGGGCGCTTTCATCAGGGGAATGTCTTGCGTCACAATATTACAGTTTCACCTTATTTTAATTGCCTGCATGTAGTTTTCTTGCGTCAATGACGAAATACACAAGCATAATAATAACAACAATGAAAAATACGTTTGTTTGCTTGTTTTCATCACGTGAAATTGGTCCACATACGCCCTCACGATGTCAAAAATACGGCGATTTGGGGGGACCACAGGTAGTTGTAGACCTAAACCTCATTTTCGATCTCTCCCTGTTATATACAGGTGGTTTGTATGACATTACGGGTAGCTATGATGCATCTTACTACACCACTGGTATTGCAGCTGGAGTCGCCTTCTTTATCTTACTTTGTGAGCCTCTTCTGCTGCGTCTTCAAGTCCGGTTTGATACTAGGGAGAAGCATCGAGGAAGGTCAAAGTAAAGATAATGTCCGGATATGAATATTTCCAATGCAGTATGTCAACATAGTAGCCCAATTGCTAAACACAAAACTAAATTTTCTGTTTCATGTTATTTCTGTTGACATTTTTACTGACAAAATTTGATTAAAGAAATGAACAATTTTAGCAATGTCTGGGCATTTTGTGATGATTACAGAAATGAATGGTCTCTAAAGGGTTAATCGCAAGTTGTCACAACACTCTCAATGTACGGTGCACTACACATAATAGAGCCTTATTGTATAAAATGTAAATCCAAAACTTTTCAAATTGAAGGTAGGCTGATTGCTTTTTATTGATTGTTGAAAATGGTACAATGCTGTTCCCCTGGGGTTGTTGACTTTAAACCTGCAGCGTTTTGGTGACAATAGCCCTAAAAAATGGCCCTATTTTGCTAAAAAAGTGTTAGGGTAATTTTTCCATTATTGAGTCTGCCCAGTGTACTCGTGTAGGGGCGGGGGTCATTTTTGGCTAACCTATTAAAAATTCAAAAGAAAAATTAAGTTTAGTTGTCAGGAAATAAATTTAATTTGTTTTCAAGAGGCTGTGAGTAATTTTTTCTTTTGTTTTAGCACTTAGCATTTATTGCTTAGGAACGCTTTAATATGGTGCGTCCCAAACGGCTCTGGGAGAAATACTGTCGAAGCGCCCTCTGTTGTTCGAATTGGTACATTCACAAACTTTACATTATTACCAATAACAAGAGGGCGCACTGTTAGACTTGGTTCAAGTCGGGTCTCGTGCTAATCGAGTCAGTAATCTATGAGTGTTGTAACGCGCGCCCTCTAGTGTCATTTATTTGCCAATCCAGTGAATTTTGGATCGCGACACCCGACTTGGTGAATCCGCCAGAAGTTTGTACACGGCCAATGGAGCTCATCTACCGATTTGGGTAGCAGCCAATGAGACTGCAGCATTCAGAATACATTACTGTTATGTACACTTTGACCTGAAAAATTGATGAATATTCAAGACTTCCTTGGAAACTCTGCCATACAACTTTGTTTTGAAAAATTGCGACTATTGGTGAAGGTACGATGTGCATTTAATGGTTGTTTAGAGTGGTCATGAATGGATGGTGGATGCTTTGATTCTCAAACGTTAGGGGCTCATCGTGTACCATGAACAAGGTCTTTAGATTCTGTCTTTCCGCCAGTATATCAATATTTAAGTGGGGTATTGTTCAGTTGTTAAAATCGTAAGATATGACGACCGTTTGGGGCTCAACGGATCGGTTTTGCATTGACGCCGTGTGAATCTCGTGGGGCTCTGCGGAGCTACAGCTCTGCGGAGCTCCAGCCCCACGAACTGGCAGCGGGACCGGAAGGGTCGGGAGTCCGAGGGGATTGGAGAAGCTAGCAGACCGGGGCAACGTCGTTGTCACACCCTCACATGTCTTAAAAATATCAAAATATAAACGGAAATTCTTCAAAACTTGGGAATGTATTTATCAAGAGTTTAGCTTGTTGAAGAATATTGTTTCATAATTTTTCTTCCCATAATTGGCAACTTATTCAAAGTTTAAAATCACGTAATGTTTGTGGTTTAACGGTTCATTGTGCAGTAAGAACAGTCCATTGTTCCACTTGCACAGAACCCTCTTAAAAAAATATATAGGCCTAAAAATAAAACGGAAATTCGTCAACAAAGGGAAATCTATCTCAAAGAGTCTGGCTTATATTCATATATTCTTTCAATATCGATTCTTCACATCACAGACATATTAACCTGAATGTAACGCCGTGGAGTTATTGTGAACACCTACTTGAGGGAGCCCCCATAAATTGAACTGATTTCATTGGTCAGCAGCGGACGCGTGTGTTGCTTATTTAAACTGTTGCATATGCATAATGAATAACTACATATCACGCAGGGGGTGCCTCCTGGCAGATTCATCAAGTCGGACTTTCGAATACAGTTGATTGGCACTTTCCTGGCGAGTGAGGGCGCACAAAGTGGTGAAATAAAGCTGCGATTCTGAGTTAAAGTGCATGCAGTGGATTAATCAGACGACGAAGGACTCGACGAAAGTTCGACTTGGGTCAAGTCTAGCGCACTGTCGGATCCGAGGCCAGAGCCGTATATTGAGAGAGTTGCGACAACTTGCGATTAGAAGCCATTATGTCTCAAAAAAATGCATTGGCGAATACAGGGTGCCAGACTAGTCTGCCCATTGGGTTGTACTGCATTTTGGAACAAAATGGCGTCCAGCAACCACGTGACCGGAGAAAGCTGGTCCCTCCATGTCGCAACTCTCTCAATACACAGCTCTGTCCAAGACTATTGGACTGGTTCATTGAAATCACACGATACACCCCATTAATTTGCGTCCGTCAAACCTGAGTGCTCTGTTGATCATATCCTTTGACCGAACCACCGTTCATAAATGGGCTGTCCATAGCATGGTCGGTTGTGTTATGAAAAGCCCTTATCCAACCTGCATGAATCAACAGATTTAAAAATGGACCAGAAAAGTTATCAACTGTGTAAATTTTGTAAGCTTTTGTATAGACTTGGCGGGTTCTTTTATAATCTGTTACGGTCAGGGAGCGTAAAGTCAAAGCGTTTCGTGTTCAATACGTCAATAGCGAAAAAGACGAATCCGTTGCACAACACACACTCTAAAAACCGTGTGGAGTATTATCAACAAAATGGCTGGTTTAAATGATTTAAAATCACTATCTGGAGAAGTAGCAACACATCAGCAGACAATGGAAGAGCACGTCACTCATACCCAAGACGAGACTGCAACAAATAAACACACATCTGAGGAGCATACCGCTGTAACAGTAAAGCAGAGAGAACCTCGGCCAAATCGAGGCTGTGAAGGGGGAATCAGAGGGTGGGTCATTGTAATGGCGGCCTCCATGATGCATGCGATAATCGCAGGATTCATCTTGTCTCTGGGTGTTCTCTACGTCGAGTGGCAGGAGGGGTTATCCGTGGGGGCAGCTCGTGTAAGCTGGATCGGATCGGCGACCCTGTTCGCAGCATTATGCATTGGTAATTTACCCTTGAAATAAATCCGCAATAGACTGTGCAAGTCTCGCACGTATTCGACCGATGAGACCCGTATAAAGTGCGGGAGTTCGTTTTCTTCACTCGTTAAAAGCAATGACTGTATACGTGGGACCAAAGTGGCCCCCAATTTTTGTTCGAGATACACGCGAGACTTACAAGGTCTATTTTTACGGTTGATACGAAACTAAGGCCGAGTTCGAATTATTAGCTGTGGCTGTTCAAAAGTCCGTTGCATACTTCAAACTCATTTTTAACGTGGCTGCATGGTACCCCACAGCTAGCTACAGCTGCCGGCGCATCCGCCAATTCGGAAACGGCCTGGGGGTAACTTGCACAACTATCCCACGTTATAATTATGATTTGTTTTAAAGAATTTGGTGGCGAGTCGTGGCCGAGTGGTTAAAAGAGCACCGGATTCCAGCTCTTGTGTTTCTGATCAGCAGAGTGGGTACGATTCCCGGTCGTGGCACTCGTGTCCGCGAGCAAGAAACTTTGCCATAATTGCTTTGTCCTTTGAATGGGATATTCAGCCGTAGGTCCCGTGATTGGTACTGCACGAGAAACAAAACACAATTATTGTGGTAGAGAAGGGGTTTTAACCCCAGCGTTTTTGGTACACATAGCAAGTGTTTTTACAGGTTTCCTGAGGCTTGAGAGCTACTGTGGTTAAGTTCACTTGTGAGGCATCCTTGGTTTCATTACCAACAATTCATATAATAATAATAATAAGCATTATTTTTGTTTACGTTCTTTGAAATGTCAAGGCGGACCCATAGCTGGAGCCATGTCAAAAAGATTTAGTTGTCGAGCTTTGGTCATCGCTGGGGGCGCCCTCAGTTGCCTGTCACTCTCCATGGTCCAGTTGACGACGTCTTTGAATCAACTTATCTCTGTATTTTTTATTGCAGGTAAGTTGAGCTGTAACACAAAATGTGTAGTAACCTGACTTGTTGCCATTCATCGTTATACCATGTTGTCGGTGGGAATATTAGCATTAATTTTTGAGTGATTCAGTGGTGCTTGCGCAGCAGCGGCGCCAGACCATAAGATTGTTTATTATTCTGCAGTGATAATTATTGTTTGGGTGGGTGCAAATTAGTAAGGGGCGTAATAATCAGGTGTGGGGCGTCAAATAAACAATTTTTAGAGTATTGGAAAAATGTGGGGTTTGTCCCCCCCCCCGCCTCACCCCGTCACCTGCCCCCCGTAGCGCCGCTACCAGGTGGTTCTAAAATTGTTTACGGGTTTACTCTTTCTTGATTCCTCAAGCTTTCGTTTGTGCAGAAGTAGGCATGTATTAAAACTCTGCGTCATTTTCGTTCGCTATAATTACCAGGTATTGGACTGGGAATCGCCTACCTACCGACCACCTTCATCATCAAATATAACTTTGAAAAACGACTGGCGCTTGCCTATGGAGTTACATTTGCTGGTTTGGGGGTTGGAACCACAGCTATGCCACCACTTATGAAACTTCTTGCCGATACGTATGGTTGGAGGGGAGCAATGCTGGTCTTTGCTGGAATTATGGGTAATCTTTGTGTCTTGGGGATGCTATTTAAGCCAAATGATAGAGAGCGGAAGCAAATTACAGGAAGTAAAAGAAACGAGAGAAAAAAGTCAAACAAGTTCCGACCACACGGACAAGATGAGTCACAAGACCAAGTCGTTTCTGCCAGGAATTGTGCTGATCCCACCGCTGACACCATTATTTCAACTTTAGACTCAAACATTGCACTCCGTAGAATCAAAGAATCCAACAGAGATGTGGACGGGGATGATATTGATTCAAATGATGGAAGCCATGATCCAAAGGATGCCATAAACCCAAACGAAGAATCGGGCGAGCATTACAACCAAGGGTTAGACCTTTTTCCTGAGATGTCCACTTCTCTTAAAAGTTGTTCCAAAGATCACCTGCCGTCGCAGACATGTCATCAAGCCGATCCCACAGCTGACACCAACAACCCCAAACCCACGTCTGAGCGTTTCTCGTGTATTGTTTTGCTGAAAAATACAGCAAAAACATTGTGTCTCGATCTGCTCGTGACCAACTTTCGCTTCTTGGCATTCTGCTTGGTATACCTTATAATGGGTGTATCTTATTACGCTGCCGTTGTGTTCCTAGTACCACGAGCGAACAGCATTGGTATCCCTCAGACCAAGGCGGTCATAATACCGTCGGTTAACGGGATATGCACCACGGTTGGCCGCCTAATCAACGGACCGTTCGTCGATGCTAAGATCATCACAGCAATTAAACTATGTACATTCGCAATGTTGCTGAACACAATGAGCTGCCTTCTCTGCCCACTAACTCAGTCCTTTGCTTCGATGTGCATTTTTGCCGCAGCTCTTGGACTCGGTAATGGGCTTTACATTCCCTTAATGGCAGTGCTAACTACGCAGTGTGTTGATCAAGACAAAATTGGCAGTGCGTTAAGTTTGGGGCAATTCTTCATAGGAATAGGAGGTTTTGCTGGAGCAATGCTAGTGGGTAAGTAATTCGCCAGTCACAATTAGCTTGCGATGGGTTTGCGAGTAGTCTGCGACGGATTTCTAGGCATTTTCGGTCGGGGCCCCATTTTGGGGACTCGAAATACTTTAATCTCGGACTTAAAACCTGGTGCGGCGTTTCTCATCGCACACTGATCGCCAATAAATCGTTCGATGCATGGCCATGTCCGGCAGGGCATCGCACACATCGGCCGGGCGCCAGGCCAACAGAAGGTTACATAATTATCTAAGAGGGGTATCAGGTCCCAGAGTTAGGTATGGTTTATCTTTTGGAATCAATTCCTTCAGCCCATGTGTGTGTGGGGGGGGGGGGGGGGCACACACAGACACACACACACACGTTTTTGCATCCCGTAAATCGGGGACTTCTCTTTGTTATCCCATTGTTTGGACTTTAGGGTTTTAGCGACGTCCCTATGGGTTTTGTACACGAAAGCGAAGCTAGTACGTCCTCGCTCTGTCAAACACGCGGATCCCTTTTGTTAAAGTCCTCGGTTTCAACGGGTAGACACGGTCACACACACATCGAAAAAAAACATATGACACCGCAAATGGTTAAAAGGCACCAGTGCACATTTTACAACTACAAGTGAATTGACCATATTTTTGACCGTGTGAGGGCGCTTTTATCGGGAGAATGTCTTGCGTCACAATTACAGTTTCATCTTATTTTAATTGCCTGTATGTAGGTTTCTGGCGTCAATGACGAAATACTTAAACATAATTATAACAACAATGAAAAAAAACCATTTGTTTGCTTGATTTTCATCACGTGAAATTGGTCCACATACGCCTTCACGATGTCAAAAATACGGCGAATTCGGGGACCACAGGTAGTTGTAGATCTAAACCTCATTTTCGTTCCCTCCCTGTTATATTAATACAGGTGGTTTGTATGACATTACGGGTAGCTATGATGCATCTTACTACACCACTGGTATTACAGCTGGGGTCGCCTTCTTCATCTTACTTTGTGAGCCTCTTCTGCTGCGTCTTCAAGTCCGGTTTGATACTAGGAAGAAGCATCGAGGGGTTGAGTCGGAGTTGAAAGTTTACCAACAAGAGCGAAGCCAAGATTCTGGCTTCATTGTTGCACATGGGTCCCCAAATAATAGTTAGTTAGCCACACGTCCGCCCCCCGCCCCCAACCTCATCAATACCCTCCCCCTATGGCACAACTTCTTTTTCTGTTTGGAACATCAGCCCAGGAGTGTTTAATTAACCAATTCCTGTATATTATAGCCAACTACTAACGACGTTTTACTTCATCTTCTTTGTGTGCATAGGCCTATTCTCTACGTCGTGTTCCCGGAAGCGAGATTTTGTTTTCCCTACGAGCTTTTTGTCCCCCCATACGGCAAACTGTATTACAAACTTCTTTTGATAGCGCCCTCTTTGAATCATCCTCCTCCAGCCCATGTTAATTTCCCTTATGGGAACAAAAAGTTCGTGGGAAAACAAATCTTGCCCCCCGGAGATTCTGTCTCTCATAATGGGAAATTAACACGGGCCGAAGGAGGATGATTCAAAAGAGGGCGCTATCAGAAGAAGTGTGTACACAGTTCGCCGTGTGGGGGACAGAATGGTTGATAGAATCTCCTGGGGAACAGAATCTCCTGCCACAGTAAACTCAATTAGCACAAGACCCGACTTGAACCAAGTCTACTGCCACAGCGGCTCTACGCCCTTCTTCCAGTTACACAAAGTACTTTGTTTTCAGCAACAGAATGTCGTAAGCAATAAAATGACTCCTGACAAAAGAACATGGCATTACAGTTACATTTTCGTTGCGAGATTTACCCAAAAGACATAAATATTTGTTTTCCCCCGTTACAATGCAGAATTTACCCTTCCGTTAATGACTTACGAATGGCCGAAAACCAATCAATCATACATGCATTTGTTACTTCCCGTGTAGATTACTGTAATAGTTTAATTTTGGGTCTCTTTGATTACCAGTTTAGGAAACTGCACCATATTCAAAATGCTGCAGCCCGTCTGGCTATTATGAGAAGGATGGATCGCTTTGCAGATATGACACCCATTATTCATGAATTACATTGGTTCCCGGTCGTAGTGAGGGTTGAATTTAAGATCCTTTGTATTATTTTTAAACTAATTCACCATGGTGAGTCAGCCACACAATACCTTAAAGAATTAATATCGGTTTATGACTCCAGCATTCGTTCAAGAAGTTGTGATGGAGTCAGGCTCAGACAATACTATGTGTCCAATGCCCAGTAAAGGCATGGTGATCGTGCATTTTCAATTTACTCACCTACTCAGTGGAACAAACTTCTTGTTTACTTGAGGGCCATTAGCGAATTAGGAGTATTTAAAAAGCAACTAAAGACATTTTTTTAAAGGTACTCCTCCTAAATTTAATTAATAAATTAATAAATAAATACAAGTATTTATATTAAATAACTAGATTTTAAAATAATGTTTTTAAACTGCTGTCTTTGTACATTTATGGTGTTCATGCAATGTTCAATGTAAAATGGGAGTTTTTTTTAGTGATTGTCGGTTTTTACTTCTTCATTGTATGCTTTTACTCTATGGTATATAATTAATTAATTATTTGTTTACCGATTTAATGGTTTACTGTATATTTTGTTGTGATTTCCTGTACAGCGTTTTGAGATTTTATGTAAAAAGCTTTATTAAAAATAAATAATTATTATTAAGCTCCAATTTCTTAAAACACAATTTTGCACATTATTATTGCCTTTGCTCTTTTCGACCGGTAAAACTTTCATTACGGTTCTTGTTCCGGGCACACGACGATATTATTTACGGTCAGCTCCAGTCCCCCGTTTTATGCAAATATTAATATGGAGATTATTATACGCGAAGTGTCTACAAGATCAGGGGCCAATTTCATAGAGCAGCTTAAACACAAAAACAGCTAAGCGCAAATTAATTTTGCTAAGCAGAAAGAGGTTACCAACCAAAATACGTTATTATGTACATTGTTTTTTAACTGGTTCCCCGCTTATTTTTGCTTAGCAGACATTTGATAAACAGTATTTTGTGCTTAAGCAGCTCTATGAAATTGGACCCTGTGCTTTCAACCCAGGGCTTTATCGAAACCTCGGCTCCTCAAACTCTGGATCTGGTGTCACTGGAGATTCTGCCCCGGAGATTCCGTCCGCCCTTTACGGTGTTGTGTAGAAATTTTGTCTGATAGCGCCCTCTTTTGACTTAACTTCCTTCAGCCCAATTTTATTTTCTGAGTGGGGGGACAAACACACGTCCATCGGGGGAAAAATCTCCTATGAACACTGGTAAATTACCATGGGATGAAGAAACTTGATTCAGACGAAATTTCTACACAGTTCGCCATATTATGGGGACAGAATCTCTGGGGGACAAATCCTGCAACACCCGAGCCAAAATTTGGAAATGCCCGATCAATGCATCTTAATTCATTTTCGTGAGAACACAGCATGTCCTTACAACTTTAAAACCAATTTTAACACCAAGGTACAAAACTCCCAAAACAACAACAACAGCACACATTTTGGGAAAAACGTTTAGGTTATTAAACCGTAGTAGGTTAATAAAGGTACACATTGGTTTTGGGAAGAGTCCATTCACACCAAATAGCTTTCAACACCATTTAATTCCAACCAACATGACTGTGGTGGTGAAACCAACAAAAACTGTCCCTTTTTGTCTGAAATCTTGTTTATATTCGTGATTTGGGGGATCTTTCAGTTTTCTCTTTTCAACTTTGAAAGTATTTCAGCTGCTGCAATGATTTCTTTAGAGGATTGGTACTTCTTCCTTGCTCGATGCTTGTTTGAACTATGTGTTTCAATTATTGTAAAGAGAAAAAATATTCGTTTTGGTAATTACCGACCCTGTCATTCAAAAATAATATTATGGTATAATTCTAATGGTTGTTATAATTCGCAAGTTAAATCATTATTGCTGCCCCCTGTTGATAATAATAGGCAACAACGGTCGAGCGCTTCGTAAAGCAAAACGTTTGTATGTCGCCCTCTTGTGACGGCTAGATGAGCCACACATCTCACAATCTCCCATACCCCCACTCGATCATAGACAGTCCAGATTAATCCTAAAAATACAATAATAAACATTCAAGCTAGTGCTCGAGCAAAACTTCTTTATTTAAAAAAAGTTCTTCATTGCATTACCTTCAAATTTAATTATTACTTTTCGTGCATCATTATGCTTGCATAACCATACATACAGATGTCATCAGGAATTGAAAGTTCAATATTTTATTAAATAATGTTGGTACTTTATTTTGTTTAAAATGTTTGGGTGTATAATATGTATTACTATGAAATTACTATTTAAAAAGACATCATAACATTACAGTAAAAATAAGACTATTGCTACATGTACAAGCAGTTTGCTGAGACTGAGTGGCGTTCGAACGAAAAACATAATGTGTTCTTTTGTCAGATTGGTTTACACAGGGAGGTTGACCCCTGCTGGTAAGAGCGGCAAGGCATTTGCTGACTGTGACATTTTTCAATAGGGAGAAATTTTTAAGCATATTTCTGTACTTTAAACAAAATTGTTTTAACAGCCTATTGTGTATACAATTTAGCTAATTTCTTGAAGAGTGTAAATTTTTAGTGTAATTAAAATATACTTTATGCTTGTGAACGCTACAATATAGTTATAACGTTTGTGTAGTTTAGGTGCAATGTACCCTGACCCCTAATTTAGAAATGGTATATCCCAGCTTAATCAACCTGTACATCGTTCAATCGATGTTGTGGTAGTGTATGTACATGTACAATGTACAGCCCATACGATATGTGGTAGCCCGCAACAGGAATCAAGTCCACCACTTTCGCAAAATTTTCACATTTTCACTGTATGTCAAATCGCTTTTCCCAATGTTCCGATGCCGTGAAACTGTTGTGAACTACTGAAGTCCTCTTTTTTCGTACAACCAGCAACAGCTGGACACATGAAGTCGCTCATTTTGGTGGATCTAAGTGGAATTTTCGACCAAGTTTTGTAATTTCTTACGGAGAGAGGGTACGTTGTACTGCATTTTCCGGGCGGACGTTCGTCGGTCGCGCTGCCTGATTCAATCACCTTTTGGACAATACACAAACTCGCTGAAATTGCCTCGCTGGGGAATTCTTGCATTTGTGTACCAGGCACCAGGCAACATGGCGATTTCATTGGATTTTATTTTCGTGTTGGTTGGGACTATTTTGGCCGTATTTTCTGGACTTACTACAGCCCTTTCTGGACAGAATGGATGTGCAGACGTTAGGGATGCCTATCAAGATAAAGGATTTAGCACAAATGAAGTACCAGATTTTGCAGTTTCAGGTAAGAAGAGTCAAAATAAAAAATAAAAAATAGGCCTACTCTACTCTAGTCTTATAAATAAATGTAAACTTGCCTAATTTATAAATGTGTCAGTTATTGTGTTAGATTACCATTTGCGTTGTTCACTTTCATTGTTTGTTCATCATACTCAACTGAAAAATAACAATTAAATGCCACATGTAAAGTAAAATATTTACATTTAAAAAAAGTATTTATTGTTTAAAACAATATTTTAAATGTTGATAGGCCCATAGTTTTGATTTAAAGTGTTTAAAATTGGTAATTGTAGTGTTTATCTCTCCGTCGGCTACTCCGCTATCCTTAATTAAAACCCATTTTTGTCCAAATTCAAGCAGCCGAGAGGAAACGAAACTGCATCTCAAATGACGCTCTCTAGGTTCAATTCCTACACTCCTACAGGGCTTTAAAAAAAACAAAATTCATCCCCAAAAATAAGAATCTTCTTTTTTACCAATCTATGACCTTTAAAATGGATAGTCAGGATAGTAGGCCTATTACCTTTTCTTATTCTTTTCTTATTCTGGATTGTGGCTCCCAAGGATTTTTTTAAAAAGGCACTTATATATCCGACATTGTGATTTCGAATGATTATGAATGGTCTGATTCCCATCACATGAATACAAAGTCACAATGATAATGTTGGTGCAAAACCAGACTAAACAAAATTACGGTAAAATTTATAAGTCCCAAAAAAATCACTGTGCAAGTTCAGTGCCATTCCGGCATTTATATCGTTTACAAAGAAAGCCCATGCCACCTAAATATCCACTGCCTTATTATAATGCTTAAACACAAGTATTATTCACCCACATGACAAAAATCAAGAGTAAGTTTGTTAACATTTTAAAATTTGGTAAATTACACAAAGTAGCATTTCAAAAGTAAATTAATTGGTTCATTTGAAAAGTAATAATGACTCTTTGCCATTGTACGAGACCTCCACTATTTATCTTTCATTGAGAATATTCTTACCTTGTTTGTTTAGAAATTCCAGTAAATTAATGTGTTTAAACTAAATGATAAGCTGTTTGAATTAATGGAAAGTTCAAAGTTTGCGTAAAAAAAATCAAAGTCCCTTCAAACTTCAAGCTACAAGTAGGCCTACATACAGTACATTCGTGTGTACACATCAATCGCACATCATTGATGGCCTATTTCAAAACAAATTATTTCACATTGTTCAATTCACATTATTAATTAAAAAAAGAAAGGTCAAGAACAAAGATGACCAGTGAACGATGTTCCATGTATAGCGTAGCAAATCTACAAAAAATGTATCAGTTGCTACTCAGAATTCATCATTGCGCACAAAACATGCTCAGTCTAAATATTGTGCAAAAATGCTGGACGAAATCCTTCCCTGATGACACACTGATTTTAAGTTTCATGATTATTTGTGAAAAACAAAACAATTAGTGTTTGTGTAAACCACAAGAACTAAGACAATAGGCTACTTCTTTATGCTTTAAAACTGGATGTGGTTTAGTTTACCATATTACTCTTTGTAGTCCGCAAATCAGGTTCAGGTAGGGATTAATTCCACCACAGATCCGCTGTTTTACTCACTGGGAGGCAGTTCTGTAAGGAAAGCCTTGTGTGGACATTAGTGGCAACTGCCATTAAATGGTGACTTACAACATCTTGAACATTTTGATTTAGGTAGATCCAGCTCACATTGTTCACTATGCAACTGCCTCATTGCTTCTTGTATTTCAAACTGTTAGTGTAAATAATTTGCTTAGTTGTTTTGATCCTACTGTTCTTTGGCTATTTTGCTTTGTTGTTTTTTGTAAAGCGCTTTGAGACTCTGCGTATAAGGCGCTTAAAAAATATGTTTTTATTATTTTATTATTTGTTATTTAAAAAAATATTTCTCCTTCCAACCTCCATTTCTTTCCATTGATTTGAATGGGAGAACATTACGAAGGCCGCACCGACGCACCATGATAACGGTCTATACTCTGTAGGGTGGTGTGTTTAGATTTAAAATGTAAATTCCAATCCAACATAGTTGAAGTTGAGCCAGAGTCATGGAGGTTGTTGCCCTCATTGGCCAAGTCATCATGGTCTTGGTGTTGCTCTAAGAACTTTTCACATAACTGAATATATTTGAATGAAAAGTGACCCTGGCAACAGGTGAAATGACCTAGCCCTCTCACACTTTAGAGATGGCATGTGTTGTAAATCTAATCAAGTTATGATGAGTTCAAGTAGTAAGTTCTAAGAACACCCACATAAAAGTAGTTGTTGTTAGTTGAACAAATTCCGTAAAAATCACTGTTATATTTTGCCCTTTGAACTTTGAACTTTGCCCTTCTGGTGATTTACTTAATACATGGCATCCAGTCATTGTTCAAATATGACCTAGAGTTTATTGTTTGTTTTATCAGGGTAATGTGTTAATCTCCAGAGTGCAAATATGAACAGGCGCGTTTGTCCTTTGAGTTTCTTATTATAAATGAATGAGGACTGCCCTCATATTTTTGTTTGAAACCCAGTCAACAAAACTTGACAATTGTAAGAATGGTAACATGGGCTTAATTGATAGCACAGATCCCACTACATTTACCTTGGGTTAGGTGTCCTTTATGTTTTTTCTGTGGTTCACCTTAGTGGCCCTTTGGCTTAGTAAAGCTTCAATACAAATTTGCATTATCCTCATATGTAGAACACAAAGTGCCAGTATCGAGAAGGGGAAGTTGCTGCGCCCCAGCATCCAAGCTAAGGTGCAAGGTCTGCAAATTGTGTATGAATTAAAAATGTGCTTTCCCTGGCCTAATGCAGGCCTGGAATTACACGGAGGCCATGGAGGCCATGGCCTCTGTTGCCCCTGGTCTTGGCCTTGGTGCCCCTTCAAAAGTTTCCAATAGACTTTAGTTTTTCCAATGTAAGTGCCCTTTGCAAAATGAAAATGGCCTTGCCCTCTCAAAGATGAAATTCCAGGCCTGCTAATGTGATAATTTGAACAATTTTTGGAAGGATTTTCTCATAATTTACAGAATTGCACTTAAAATAGATCATTGAACCATTGGGGTATTTTTGTCAGACCGTTACATCCATGGTTGTAAACGTAATAATAACCAAAGTACTGCTTAAATTAGATTCTAACCATAAACACTCTGTGAAAATTGGCTTTGCCATGAGCGTATGATTACTGGGGTTTCCGTTGTCAATAGTGAAGGCGTTCAGAGATGACCGTTACCCATGAGGATAAAAGATTCTTTTATGAGTCAGCTCAGCGACATAAACAATTGTAATTTTTTTAAGGGTTTTCATAATTTTCCTTTTTTTTTTCAGTGGCGTCTTCTCGTGGCGTCTTCTCGCTTCAGTGAAGCTTTTAATATTTTTCGTCCTTCTAAACACATACTCATAAAAATGTAATAAAAACCTGATTATGACTCATATAAATAAGGGTCAGTTTCTTTTGTGTTAAAGATATTGAATATTTAATTTCTAATTAAGCAAAACAAATTTTTTAAATTTCCTTTCAAAAGAAATGTACACCCACATACATGTACACCTCTAACTTTACAGAATTTTTGAAATCAAGCATCTGTTCTGATGTAAATATAAACCATTTTCGAAGCACAGCGCTGTCCGTACATGCTCATTATGATGTATCAAATGGATGTATTTTGAACAAAACAAACAATTGTTGACAGATTATAGATACAATAATAGATCTCTTTAATTTTGAAAGTCTTGTGCGTATTCAACATTTTCTGGGAACCTTTGATTTCCACACACATTGCTCTGAATGTGCACGGGAAAGAGAATTTTCAGACTTAAGAATTCAGACATTCGGAAAATATCAGGAAAATAATCCAGCTTTTGATCCTCTTCTTTAGCACTGAGGATACTGTTTCTAAAAGCTTGTTGGAATCTATAGTTCCAGATGTTTCTCAAAGGTGGGAATTCCATCATTTCAATATGCCTCCTTAAATTTCCATATTAGTTCAGACCTTTTTGTCAACAATGACTCTCGCTCCTGTACTTTAACGTGACCATACCAAATGTTTTAATTATATATGTCGTCATTGTATCATACAGCACTGTACTGTAGAGCAAGGATAATCTAGCTTATGATTTAAAACTTATACTTGCGTGCAATTTCATTAGTTGAGGATTCGAGGTACTTTAAAAAAAAAAATTCACAGCTGATGTTCAAAAAATCTGAATTTCCATACTATTATAAACAATTCGGACTGCTTAAAACCTTAAAAACTGAGAATCGTTTCCTAGCCAAGAATTCAAGCACTTGAACATACACCATACTTCCTGGATGAGTCAAGAAGCTTAACAGCTGACCAAACAAAGGGCTGCTTTTTTTGATAAGATTAACTCCTCACACACCAACATGGAAGTATTTCTCAGTAACAACCAGAGTGTGACAAACACAGATAATTAGTGATAACAAACCAAACACATGGATAGCACCTAATGGCTTGATCAGGAAACTTAGACTCAATAGGGTGCTAATGAACCTCTAAGTGATTATGCAAGATGGACATTGAAGAGAAGAGAGTAGGTGTCATGTTTTTGATCTGCTGGGCTGAGGTTTCTAGTGATAGGATACAATTCAAAGAATTTGTGAGTGGAAAATGGAAGAACAGGGCAATTCAATGCGGTTTCAGTGTTTAAGCCTCCATGGTTCAATCATAAGCTTAAAGGTAGTTTGTTTACAGAACGAATGCATTATGCAAGGCCTGCTCTCGTCACGGTAATCTATTTGTTAGATCATAATTTATTTTCAAAGAATTGTTTTAAATTTTTTATTTTTTAAATACTCGTAGTACTACATACTAGTTATTGGCCTAGGTAGATACAGTCGGGTAATTTTACACTCATGCTAAGATCAAGTTAGCATATTATCTTCATATGGATTGGAAAAGAGAAAGACTCTGCTAGGGTCGAAATATCAGGCCATTAACTATTTTTTGGATTGGAAAAGAGTCAAATTTTTGTTGTGAAGAATGATTTAGGTCGGATTATGATCAGAGAGTGTTAGTTGTGTAGACTTTTTGGTTCAGGTGTGTACATGTACTGTACACAGGCTATAGCTTGTCAGTACTCATTGGGCAGTAGGGTCTTATTATACACATAGGCCTATGTTACCATACCATGGTACATGCATGGAGCCCAATGACAACAAAGATGGACAAAACATCAATGTACAATACAGTTTGAATCTGGTCTTGTGAATTTGGTCAATGAGTAACTAAGGACTCAACTAACTCACAATCCCATCGACAAAGACACATTTATTATTCATCAACCTGAGGTTTTCCAACACAAAACACAGCATTTTAATTAGTTTCCCCAAAACAGTAATCCCCTCACCTAATCTCTTTGATCCTCCCACACCCCCTTCCCCCACACTGGGTCCTCCCACCCAGTGTGTCCTCCTGAAGAATAGAGGCTTATGATTAATTGAATAGATGAGTAATTGCCTAAAGGAGAGCAGTTCAATACATCAGCTAATTCTTCAAAGAATGCGGACCTTTCACCCGTTCAAATGGAGACTTAACAGAATTCCCCTACCAGTGAGTTTTACCATATCCCAACCTTTCACAAGGGTTTACCATTAGCCCCTCTACCTGTTCAAATGTAGGCTCTACAGTGTATAGTATGTTTTGTATCTTAAATCCCCTAAAAAGAAACAGCAATAAAGAAGTTCCCATTTTCGATCATGACAGACACGCATACGCCCGTTGGTTATGTAAGTTTTTACTTACATTTACGCACATGAAAAAGGAAGAGGAGATGGCAGTTCTAAGAGGAAGGGGAAGTGGTTTTGAATGTTAATTGGGTTGTTTTGTTGATTGGATTGAACTGGGGATGTGGGTAAGCCCTAATGAGGAGGAGTCATTCTGTTTCTGACTCTAGTCAACATATAATGTGTCCAGGCATCTTTAGGACCCCTGGTTATTAGCATCTTAATTATTTATTTTATTGCACATCCAACAGCCCAATTAGTGCCAATAACATGATGAATAGGAAACAAAAAGAAATGTTCAGTTTTAGAAGTGTGAGGAAAACCCCAATGGGGGCAACCCACACAATCAGGTAGGGACTGAAAACCCAATCCATGCAAGGTTCTGGTCTCAGGTGGGATTCGAACTGGGGGTCCACAGGTGAAAGGCAGGGAAAGAAACCACTAAACAAACCTGATCCCTTAGAATTTTGGATTCATTTACATGTTCATTTATATTAAAGTATTATAGTACTTGTAAATTTGCAAATTAGATACCCCACATTCCCTCATCAAATTTGTAGACCCTATTTCTAAATTCCGGCTGTCACCCTTGACCCTGACCCTTAATCAAGATGTTGTTAAGATGAAGGATGACCATTTTCCTGTCTGTTCTCTGCTCCTCTACTTTAAGAACCAAACCATGTCAAATGAAAAATGTACTAAATTGTTTTTCTGAAATGCCTGTATCTGGTATTTTACTCAAGCTTTTGAAGCTTGGTAATTTATTTTCAGTTATACTGCATTTGCTGGCTGGAACAAAATGTGGAGTATCAATAATTGTTGAGGTGATTCTAAACATGTACAGTTGCTGTCCAAATAATGATTGAAAACGTGGCCAGTGGATTCAACTTTACTTACTAAGGAAGTTCAATATTATAATGACAATCTATCCAGCTTTACAAAGATTGAACACTGCATGTGAATACAGTGAGTTTATTCCCTCTACACTGCCCAGGGCAATGTATGCGACAAATATGCAGTGCTGTAGTGTACCTCTACATACACTGTATAAAATAAACAGACATAAATGCAAGTGCAAGCATTCCCTCGTTCACAATGAACTCTTCCAAATCTGTACACTGCATTATACATTATAATACTCTGATTCTTTTGTATGGTTGTTTTTGTAACCACAAAAATATTTTTATATTAACATTGGTCTTTTGTTCTCCTACCCGATAAATTAATTTAAAACGTGCTTTGAGTTCAGGTCTGGCTAAAATGATAAACAAAGCACTCCTTTAACATTTAATAAACCTCAGTAGATGACCCCAGTTTCTCTACTCTTGGATGGAAAGCAGCATATTTTCCCTCAAGGCGTGTAGTTGTAATGTTAGTGCTAAGGACGGGCTGGGTATATTTTAATTAGAAGCTCTCCTTGAAGAAAAAAGGATGACGTGCGAAGTGTAGGGCGCTAAACGACTCGATGCGTTCAATACTTGTATGTGTAATGTAGATAAACCAGGGTAATGTTATCATTGACGTGGGTGTTGACAGATATAAAATTTATATTGTTCAATATCATGTACATGTACACTGGTATTACATTGTAAATATATTACATAAATACGTTTTGTCATAGAGATTTTAGTGGTCATGTTCTCATAATGTAGTAATATTGAATGTTTATAAACCTGCATCAGGCCTGATACTTCACAGAGGCAGTGGAGGAGGCAATTGCCTCCATGCCCTTGGTCATTGCCTTGGTGCCCCTTGAATTGTTCCAGTAGTAAATTACATTTTTCTCATAGAGGTGCCCTTTACTAAGGAAAAACTGCCTTGTCTTTTTAAGTAAAGAAAAAAGTATCGGGGCCTGCTGCATTAAGACAGGGTTTTGTACTGAAGAAAAGCACAGAATTTAAAACAGTTTTTCATTGTTTCCGTGTGCTTTTTTATGTGTCAAATAACATTAAATCAAGGTTTAAAATTTGAATAAAATCATAACTTGTGAACCAAACAATGGATTTTTGGAATCTATACAACATCGTAAAAACATGTTGACAAATTTTTATCTTAAGATTTCACCAACTCTGCTAATTTGTGAGTCAGTGCCTACACTGAACACTTTGTTTTTGTTTTTAAAACAAAAACTTATATCTAGTTTATACTATGACTGTTGCCTAATTGTCAGTGTACAATGTACATGTAGTTGCACTTGCTGTACATTGCACATGCATCCAGTGTGTAAGATGTAGATTACACTGCTATGTAAATTGCTCATTATCATTGAATACATTATCAATCAATCATGCACTAGTAATAAAATGTGGAAGGAAAATTGGTATCCATAAAGCAAATGTTATTAACCAGGCCTGGAATTTCATCTTTGAGAGGGCAAGGCCATTTTCATTTTCAAAGGGCACTTCCTTTGGAAAATCTGAAATTCTATTGGAAACTTTTGAAGGGGCACCAAGGCCAAGACCAGGGCAACAGAGGCCATGGCCTCCGTTTATATCCAGGCCTGATTAACTGAAGAACACCGTTACATGTATATGTGTACATGTTCTGCAATGAACGAATTCACGACATTAAAATCCATGAATATAAAATTTCAAGCTGAAGTTTATTCAGTCATGTGACTTCATGTATGTCACATTTCAAGAAAGTTATTTTCTAATAACGTCTTTACACATGACAAGCGAGCTGCTGCATAAACAAAACACCTCGATTGGATATGCCTATCAACAAATCAACGAAACGAAAGCCAACTCCAGAGTTTCATCAATGTTTAAGAGCCCTGCCCTCCCCAATCTTCTCGGGTTTTAATCCTCAAGGGAAGCTGCCCTTTTTCTCCAGGAAGCTCGCGTTGGTGTTGACGATTACTCGACTCATTAAGCGTGCAAGTCACAGTTCATGGATTGCAAGACTTCTGCGTAATGTTGAAGATTAAAAAACGCTGAGATGTTGACACCTGATTAAAGTGGCTGTTTAAAACAAAACAAAAATCCTGGAATGAAATTTTCCTGAAACTTTAAGGAAATGAGTGTGATCGATCCCATGATATCAGGACAACACTTGGAAAGGATATTTCCTGAGATTTAGATACATGGGGTGTACAAGTATTAGGCCTTGTTAACCTTTTAGAAACCAAAATGTCCATATTGGCCACAAATGGCCGCAAGATGTGATCTACGGCCGCAAGATTTGGTCTACTTCCATTTACTCAAATATGGTGAAAGTCATGTCCGGAATTGACATTTGACAATTTTTCCCATACTTTAACATTTGTATTAAAAAAAACAGAATTTCTGTTTCATGTTTGGGTTTTTTAAAGGAATTTTACTGAAAAACAATACAAAAGATCAACAATAGTAGCTATGTAGGGCCTATTGTTATGATTATACAGAAAGTAATGTTCTCTAAAGGGTTAAAAGTGAGAAAGAAAAAAAATATTGTTTTTGTCTGTAGGCTTTCTGTTTTTACATCCAACCTACAAATCAGCCTATGAACCAGAAAGTTGTGGCTTTTGAACTCGGATGTTAGGCTCTGTCTGGGCTGGGAATTTAATTTCCCAAAGTCCAAACCAGACATCTTCCTTTCCATCTCAAAAAACAACAAAAAACACTTGACCACACATATCTGATTGAATATATGTGTCATAGTTCTCAGCATGGTGAAACAGGCTGCTGCTTTCTCTATGGTTAGACTGTATTGATATTGATAAGATATGGAGCCATTAGTGGGTTTTAGATTGCTAAAACACTTCCCTAATGGCTTTTATACAGGAAGTTGCTTCTGTTGTTGCTGTTTCATGACAGGACAATGTGTTTATTTTTTAGGGTAGTTGCATGTTTTAAAACCTTAACCCATTTGACTTGCACTGCACAAGTTGTATCGACTCAAACATCTTGTCCTGCTGAACTCATACAAAAGTATAGAGGATATTGATAAAATGGCAAATAAAATGGCCGTTCTGCTTTCTGAAATGCAACCAAAAACAGTTCAGCAACCGGTGCTGTTTTTAGGACGAAAAATTTATGTCCAGCCTAAAATTCCATAAGAGATCTCTCTGCCTGGTAAAGGATGAAATTACGCTGGCGCCACTCATGTCGAGACCCACCTACAGACTAGGATGGTATCCCACTGTGTCTGGGCTAGGCCTCTCCCAATTGGATAAATAATGTTTATAGGAGAACAGGTGAACTGGGCAGGGTCAAATGTCATGAGTCTTGGGAGGCTTTGTCAAAAATGGAAGTCTTTAAAGGTGAATATTCATTATCAGAGCCCGGGTTGACACTGCCAGAAAAATTATATATGTTTTGCTTTTTTTTTAAACGTAAAACAGAAGTATGAAAAGAACGTGTTTTTTTTTAAGATAAGGTTTTTTTCTTCAACCTGTTTGCGATTGTTGTAATAAGTGATGTATGTTCTTCCTAACTTTTGACACAGTAAGATCTTTCTTTGAGTGTTTTTTTGGAAAAAGAGCTTGTAGTTCCATGAACCTGTTTGCTTGATTGTTAAGAATTTCATTACTGATAATCGATTTAAAATTTTGTTGTATTTTTTTTGTCTGATCTACAGGAGAACATCTCAGAATATGTCCACAAGGTTTCACATGTTGTACTGCTGACATGGAGGAAAAGCTCAGCCTGACCAGCGGGTCGGAGTTTGAGGATTTAGTTTACGAAAAGAGCAGCACAAGTAGAGATTACTTTATCAGAAGATCAGAGAGATTTGATGGTAAGTTTGTCTGGAGACCAAGTTGAGATTTTGTATGATCTAAAGAAGTGAAGATTTTATGAGATAAGATTTGATGGAAAGTTGGCCAGCATGGACAAGAGTAAACAACGAGGCACTATTTTGACAATTATATTAGTCTCAATAAAACCTAGACTGCTTTAGTGACTGACCTGTCAAAATATTAACAATTTCAAAAAGTAAGTCAGGCAGAGAGATAAAGGCCATTTTTAATTCAAATCAGTTTTGAAAGAAAGAAAATTCTAACAAGATGAAAAAAGTGTAAATCTAAATTTTCCTGATATATATTGTGTTAGTTTTTTCCATAAATTTGGTTTTTGTAACATTCATTCAAACTGAAGATGTAAATTTACTTATTTTTGGGGGATAGAAAATTAACATTTAACCTGAACGACTTGACAGAATCTTCTTGCCACACCCTTCTGCCTATAAAACTCAGGAATTTTTCCCAATGCTGCGAGGCAAGCAAATAATGTTGAAACAAGTAGTGTGCCTCAAACGCATTTACGTGTCACCCAACACAGCGTCAATAATTCAGTCTGCATTCACGTTGCAGATTCATGGGATGCATTGCACGTTTATGTTAAGATTACTCCTCTAGAATTAGCCACAGTGCAGCTCCCATGTGACTCACAGTCGTGACAAAAAGATAAGTTATCTCCAGTCAAAAAACTTACACAAAATCAAGGTTCTGCGAAAGAAGAATTTATGCTTTTCAGCTTCATGATTTCAAAGCTTCATCGTTAAACTAGAAAGTGATTTTGTTTTTCTTTTAAATTATTTGTGAAAATTGTAAACAAATTCAACCGTACGGATTTGAGGTATGATATTTGTCTGCTTAATGTTCACAAGGAATCAAGGAGGTTTTTTAAGGATCTTTTTTTGTACGTATCGCTTTGGAGATCATTTCCTAAAACTGAATTTTCTGGAAATAGACTGAATTACTGACTCACTTAATATCCAGTCAGTTTGGGTCTGCAGCACTTCTCTCTTATAAAACCACCAGTCATAAAGACATTTTCTGTTTGTGAAATTTTCTTTGAAAATCTCTTGATTGATCAGGGCTATATCTTAAAAAAGCAGATCTGAAAAGAGATTTGACAATTGTCATTGTATGGGGCAAAAAGTGGCATGTACATGTACATTGCCTACATTGTATCTGGTGAGGTATACTGGTAGGTGGGGATACGAAATTGGAATAAACTTGTAAAGAAAGGAACTCTCAGTATTTTCTTGTAAGGAAAGCTATCAAGTGAAACAACTTTTTACACACTTGTAACAAAGGCACAGTACAAGGTTTTGTCAACCATCTAGCGAGTTGGCCATTTGAGGTCAGGGGGTCAAATTCTTTTGGTTACTTGCTGTCTGCACTGGAGTAAAATGGTTGAGTAAAACATGTCTGGTTTCGGGCAATTGGACATGACGTGAACCAGTCTGAACATAAAAAGACTTCCTTAACAACAGGGGTTGACTCTATAATGCAGGAATGCCAATATTTCCTTACATGATTTGTCTGCAGCTGTTTCATGACTCATTCTTTTTTCGATTTTGGAGGAAAACTAGTTTAGTAGTAGTATTTTTGTGAAATGTATACCTTGTAAACAATCCTGCGTGGTGGTGTTCTTTTTCATAGTTACATGCTCCGAGACTTTATTAAAGTGAAGGAGAGTAATCTGGACTAATTATGTCAAATTTGCAGTCATTGTTGCAATACCATCTGTACAATACTTATACTTTCACATTTTGTTGGAGAACTTCTTTGGAAAATATAGTGAAAATAAGTGAATATGGCGAGCAAACCTACTCGGACAAAACATCATATTCAATGAGGGCACTCTTCCTTAAATAGTGTGTGACCTCACAAATGACGTGCAATCGTGCATTAAGGTTAACTTGTTAATTATTCACTTTGATATCGACGATCCTTTCTGAGAAATTCGTCACCATTGAATATGTCCAGATGAAAGAGATCCGTCTTGTGACATCCAACGAAGCACCTGACCAGCTGACGGTTGTAACCGATAAAGGAAGGTGTCAGCGGCACCTAGCGGGATGGTGTGCACACATCCGCCTGGAATTCCTTCAATGGCGGGCACTGCCAACAGATAATGGCAGGAAATTGGCAAATTGGAAAGCTGAAGAAAGCAGGCGAATCTTATCTAGGAAATCAGTGGAGGGGGTTCTGTATGCACTGTGTATGAATCTGGGACTCACTTGGCGTTAAATTGAGCGTGTTTCCTAGACAATAGTAACACAGGGCAGAAAATAAAACCATCTAAATACAAATTTCCTCGACTGGCACCTTGAACAAACTTTCCATGGCGCAGTTTTCTGTGCATGGATATTTTTCTGTACACATACACTGTATGACATGTACAGTTACATGTATCTTTATTAATTTTCTTCTCATTATTTTCCGTGTGCAGAAAACTGCCCCATGGAAAGGTTTGTTTGAAGTGCCGATCAAGGTAAAGTTTGATTGCAAAAGCAGAATGCAGAGTGTTCTAGAACCGGGTTCGAATTGGAGAACATCTTAAGTGTGCATTAAGTCTGCACCTTGAGGGGAATGAAGACTAGCACATGACCTGCGAAGGCATTAGTTCAGGAGGTATTTGCACTTGCCAGCAACTTGGGTGGGAAGGGGGTTGTGGGCGTTGTGTAGGCCTAGTTGATGTTGTAATGTTCACAGAGAACTTTACTCTACAGGCATGCAACTTTTCAGAAGATGATCAGCCAATTTCCTCATTTTTTTGATTCTCAGCTGTACCGTGGAAAAATGAGATACACAGTACAAAATCTTGCTATGACTCTAATTCTAGCTCCATGCTATGACTGGCACATTTCCTCTCTTTTTGGGGGACTAACCGCAGTTGCATGCCTCACTGGAATTCAATCAGAAAGCTAATTTTGCTAATTAATTAAAGTGTGTTCCATGATATAGCAAAATAAATGAAATTTTTTAACATGTACATTAATAGAATGTTTTCGTGCAGAGGGGCTTTTGACTTGCTGTTCTGAATTTGAACACCTGGAGTGATTTCCTACATCATGTTTTGTACAGTAGGATGCATTCTAAATCCAACTTATGGTAACTCAACACTCAAACAGTTGGACACTGAATATTGGCCCAACTTCCTGGCAACTGCTTACCACAGAATTCTGCGCGTACAGCGTCCTGTAAAGCGCGGTATTCTATGTGCCGTAAACCCAGATTTCCATGGTAAGCACAGCCATGCAATTGGGCCCCGATTCCATGTAAATCATTATCAGTTTTCTAGTGCAGTTCTCAAGTCCGACAGGATCAAACAAAACATGCAGCTGGATTTGGAATGGTCGGGGGATGTTTAAGGTCATGAGATTAATGAGCAAATTGGATGCCCTTGTTTTCAATTTACAGCAAATTTTGACTCCCTATTTCCATGTTTGAAGGCCGAGACCGTGAGCTCTTGACTAAAACAAAAAAGCACGGTACCGGTATAGTTGTCTATATTAGTATCCCTGTACTTTTCAGCTACCACATTGTCTTCGACCTCTCCAGTTCTAACCCTGGTTCAACTCCATTCAGTAGTGTGTGTATACAACTGACCAACCGTAGTACTTATTGCATGCATAATTAAGAAGACTACAGCCTTATATGCCGCCCAGCATTTAGTGTGGTTATAGTAATCATAAATACCAATCAATGATACCAGCGATGCAAAGCATTACTTGATGACTTGGATCAATATCTGACACATTTAATCTATACACCATGTAAACATACCACTCATGGTAAATGATACCATGAGAATTATATTGGAGAGATCATAAAACCCATCATTGATTGCATTGTTTATTTTGTCCTAATTCTCATTCAATTGACCCTATTTTTTACCGCGGGGGGGGGGGGGGGGGGGTTCAATGGCGAAATTCGTTGCATCACAAGTACAGTTTTATCTGATCTTTGACTACTTGTAATATGTTTTCTTGCATCAAGGGCCAAATAAATAATTTTAACAATAATAACAACGAAAAGAAACCCAGCTTGTTTTACTAGTTTTGCATCATGTAAATTTGGTTTACACCACGCCCTCACGCAGTCAAAAATACTGCTAATTGTTAAATAGATCATTATCCTCTATGCTTAAAAAAACCACTAAATTAAGAATTTTTACATGTACAACTCGCCTTCACACTTCACAAACTATTTTTTCCAATAAGAACATATCACCTTGTGATACCCCAATTATTATAATTTTTTCAAACCAGAATTGTTGCATCATCTTAAGTTCACGTTAATGGGAACATTATGATAAATGAAGTGTCAAACACCCATAGTTTACAAATCAGAGAGACTTTTACCAACTGTTAGTCTCTTAAAAATATTACCAATCAGAGAGACTTTTACCAACTGTGTTAGTCTCTTAAAAAGTACATGTTGTTGTAACAAATTCTATAGAATTTAAGCCAACCCCCAAACTGGTGGCCTTATGAAGGCAGAATGAAGTAGGGTGTAAAATACAACCTGCAGAATTGAAACCCGTATTCATTTCAGCTCTGGGCACTTTCCACTGTCGTTGTCTCCCCCAGACTTCATTCCTTGAAGCTGGATAGATTTTTATCATTTTTCGTAATCTGTTCAAAAATGCCCTTTTAGAATTGAGGGCTTGTCCCTTGTTCAACAGAGAGGGGGGTGAAACAGGTGGATTTGGGGGCCTTTGTACGCCATGCCCATGGGGTGTCCACAGATACTTTTTGTCAGAGGACTTATCTGAACTCGGGTAACTGTGAAAATGAACTTTGAGGTTGGGAAAAACTGCTGAAATATCAACTCAAAGGCAAACCAAGTGAATCTTTTTGGCGCTGTTTACACCATCTTGTAATGTACGTTTGGTAAAGTGATTTGCTTTACGTTTTTTTTTCAACCTGGCAAGCAGATTTCTTAGAATGCCCAACTAAATTTTGATCTCATTGTAACCTGAAGAGTCTGTGAATGTGTAACTTTGTTGATCATTCAAAGAAAGTTTAAGGGATAAAAATTAAAATAAAAACAACTGGAGAAACTGAACATCATTTTAAAGATATACACCCCTTGCATAGGCCGCCATCACCGAGGTCAAATAATGGAAATGTGCAATTAAGAGCGTAGCACCATGCACAACTCTCAACCAATGATAAGTCTTCCTTTGACCTCGGTGAGGGCACTGTTTGAGCTTGTGACGTCATATGCAAGGGTTATATTGAGTGCTTTAAGGTAAACGCTTAAAACTTGTAGAGCCAAAAAAACTTGTCAATTGAAAATGCTGGGTTATCAATTAATCGATATGAATGCTGGCTACACACAGTATCACAGAACTGTAAACCTATCATTATTCGTTCCAACGTTGAAGGGATTAGTTTAAGACTAATTGACAGCCTGCAATCGTAACTAAAAAGGAAGTTGGTTGAAAGAAACATTTGTAAAAGTTCCTCAGGAATTCCATTTCTGGATTTGAATATAATGTCGATCGTATCGCACTTTGTAAGGGGAACTTGTCAATTTCAATGTTTGTTTATTTTAGAAGCAGTAAGAACTACGAAGCGAAAATGGTGAAGTTTTGGACTGAAAGAGAACGCTTTCCGTTTTTTCAATAATACTCAAAATAGGGATCAGACACATCTTTTGGCTTGGGAATTTTACTGAACAGCTTGCTGCAGGCCATGGGCTTTGCATCACACCTAACGCCCAAGGCCATGGACTTGATGCCTCTTCAAAGACATTTCGTTTTTTCTTGATTTGGCTTTATGAGGGAAGTCTGCCTTGCCCAGTTGGTACGAATAAACTTCAAGGATTCTAAAACGCTCTTGTTAACATACAAAAACACCTCTTACGCACCTTACCATTACATTGCACTTTTGTACAAATGAAAAAAGTTATAGACTTTCAGAGTAACTTTGTTATCTAAACAGTATAAACCATAATCAATAACTGTATAAACCATAATCAATAACTGTATAAACCATAATCAATTACTGCATAAACCATAATCACTAAACTTGTAATCACAAATAAGTAACTCATTTATACAACTATTTACATGCCACTTGTACTTTTAAAATAGAAACCCCAAATGTTTAAATAGTACATCCAGCGTTCTCCTTTAACAGTGGTCTACTGGTCAAATGCCAGTTAAAATATCCGAGGACCAGTCTAAATTCTCTCCAAGTGGTCCCGCAGGCAAGTTAAGTTTAAAGCATCCCTATTTAATATGAATTTTGGACTAGTGACATAACCAGGTTACTGGTCCTGCTGGCTAGTCACTGAAAAAGTTAAGGGCAAACTCTGAGTCTTTGTGAGGTACATGTATATCTCCACAGGTTTAAGATTTTACTCTACATAGTAGCCTATCAAACACTTTCGATTGAAAAAAAATGTTCATGTTTTCTACTGCATTTAAGCACCAGTATTATCCAGTTGAAACAACATTACTTGTATTTGAACATCTCCATCACAATCATGATAAACACATGAGCTATCCTCTCAAAGCCTTTTCAGCTGCTGCTTCACCGCCACAGGCGTAGTCCCACAAGAAATCCACAAGCCTTTCTCCCCGCAACTGCAGAATTATTCACTCTTTGTGTGCACATACAACCCCTAGTCAACAGACAGTTGCGGCAATCATCTTATGTTGTTTTCTCAGTAAACACGACCGGCCATTCATGCACCATATGAGCTCGGAATTCCAACTGAGAGTTCATTACAGCCCTCTCACTGAACACACTACATGTACCGATCAATACAATATTTCTCAACTGCTTCTCCAGGATGTCGTCAGCCGGTCAGAAACGCTGAAACCATTGAAAGTGCTTTTGAGCTGCCCAGGTGGCTGGTCAGCACAGTTTGTAAATAATGCACTTAAGTTAAACCGGGACTTAGCTGTGACATTCCATAACTTGTAGTGCTTGCTACAGCAGCCATCTTGCTTTTTGATGCAGCCGCTGGTTCACGAAGTTAACAGCATTCTGTCTGGCCTTAACCCTTTCATTCCATATACTTTGTACACAGTTACCCCCCATATCTCGTATACTTTTTGAAAGAACACACAATTTGGGTTGTGTTTACCTTAAAATTCATGAAAAAAATAATCTTCTTTTAAAAAACCCCAATATTCAAACACTTTATTACCCTGATGATTGTCACAATTTCATGACCTTTTGTTGACCTCGGTGACCTTAATGAATTAATTAGTAAAACGTAAAACATTGGTGCGACTGGATCGTTGGCCAAAAAGTGTAAATGCGAAACTATACCGTTGCATATGACTATCCATTTCAATTGACAAAAAGGCTCAGAAAAGAACAGTGCCACAGATGAAGTAATGCCTAATGTTTTCAAGGAAAAACTCGGAGAGTAGAAGAAAAACTTAACTTGACTGTCGTACAGCTTGACATACGTCGCGCTAAAAAAACCCGGAAAAGTCCTCTATTCTCGACAGCAAACATTCTCCAAGCAAATCAAAAGGGGGCGGGATTCATCAGCTGTGCTGTGCTGGTTTTTTATTCCTATAGCGTTTATGGTACGACCGTGACATATGCAAATGTGAAGCGACCCCTCCACCCGGGATATCCCGGGAGCGGGATCTGGTGCGCGTCTATGGAACCCAGGATATCCCGGGAGCGGAACAGTGGTCTGCTGGCCAAACACCAGTTGAAACTCCCAAGGACCAGTCAAAATTCTCTCCAAGTGGTTCGGCTGGCTAGTTTGGAGTTGAAAAGCATCCCTATTTCTTGAATAAGGGACTAGTGAAAACGCTGATGGACTAGTGAAATGACAAGTTAACTGGTCATGCTGACCAGTCACTGAAAAAGTTAAGGGCAATTCCTGAAGTACATGTGCATGTACTGGTCAGAAGAAGTTTGATATCAATAAATAACCTCGCCACCTTCAATTAGTTATCATTATATTAATCTAAACTTTATCTTCATCGTCATCTCTTGTTCCGTCTTAGCTCGTTAGGTCGTGTTAGCTTTGTTTGTTTGTCCTGTTCAGTCCCCTGTTTGTCCTGTACATTCTGTTGTAACCTAAGTTCTGTTGGGAAGTCCAGTATCTTGTTTTACAAAGGCATTTCTCTACAAGACTTGGAGTCGATTTCACAAAGCACTAAGATTCATCTTAAGATGAGTTGTCAGTATTTACCATAGTGATTTATATTTGTGACATGACACTTTGCTTAGCAATTAAAAAGGATTTGAAGTTAAGATCAATCTAAGCTCTTTGTGAAATCAGCCCTTGGTCTTTTGAATATGCCTCAAAATTTGCCTAGCTTCCTTGTGTCTAATTATTATTCCAGTAGTTCTTTATACATCTTTTTTCAATTGACCTTCTCTAAAATACGTTTACATTTTGCAATATGGAAATAAATGTGAGGTGAATTGAATTGAATTGAATTGAATCTCCATAATTAACAAAAAGGGTTAGAAAGGAAGGAGCACATGTTAAAGGGTCCGTATACGTTTGGTAATGACTCTGAAAATTAATGGCAATAACAAATTACTTGGTAAGAAGTACAGCAGCTTTGGATAGTATAATGCATTTTGAGAAACGTTTTACTTCAAAGTACTGCGGTTATGGAAAAAGATATCACTTTTTATCCCCCCAAAATATGAATCTGGGAAGCGTTACTAAGGTTTCTCAGATAGTGTATTCCAATTGCAGATTATTCTTCCTGCGTGGACATAACCGCTCAAGATTTTCGGCAATATCTCAAAAACGCTACCACCTTTTGAAATGAAATTTTCACAGGTTAGTTTTATGGTATATATATCTACAACTATATAGGATTGAAAACATCAGGGTTTTTTTTTGTTTTCCCCTATCCTATGTGTTTGTTTTTGTTTTCTGTATCGTTGTTATTTTTGTACTTTGCTTTTTTTTACCTGTGAAATTAATAAATGAAATAAATGAAATGAAATGAAAGTAAACATTAATTAAACCAATGCACCTATTTTTTACCCTATGAGGGCGCTCTCCCGAGCTGCTTTCATGGGTAAAGAACCACAGACTCTATGTCTTTGTACAGAATACGGTGCATCCTTTAACCTCCAAACCTAACACCAACTACGCATTGTATTTCCCATTTGCAGATTCACAGACAAGAGAACAGCTCAAATGTTTTACTTCAAAAATCCATCTCGGTATTTCCCTGCAACCCTATTCCCTTATACCCTGCAGTACCTCAACACTCAGAAAAACCATTTGGGAAATCACCCCCCCCCCCCCTTTTCCTCCTCGGCAATTTCCCCATCGTCCATGAATCTTAGAACCTCACTCTCTGATAATCAATAGGATCACATGTAACCAAGCCCGGGAGCTCTACATTTCCTAGCAACGATGTGCTGCGGTAATTTCTGATAATATTTTAGTTGGCAAATCAGATCAGACAATCACCTGGGCTTGAAATCAAATTTCAGTTGGTAGATTTGTCAGCTCTGGATCTAGGTTGATCTAAAGTTGACTTAAATTCGGTAGAATTTTGTTCCAGTGTTTATATTTTACAAAGTATTAAAGCTTCATAAGCTTTGAAATTCAACAGGCTCCGTTGTGAAATTAGAATGATGATTATGAATAAATACTGTTAAAGTTGAGGAATTAAACAAGTTATTTTGAGATCAAAAAGTGAATCCATTGATTATGTAGGTTGGTTTTAAGTGCATTCTAAACCTTTAATAGAAAAATATTTTGTTTAAGCTGGTCTTTTCATGCCAGAGATGCTGCTTTCTTGTTGTCTATTGGTTTTTTTTATGCACTTACTTGTATTTACTGTCCTTAGCATATACACAGGGAAGACAAATTTGATGCTTTTTATCGTGACAATAAATATTTTGAATCTTTGAATCTTTAATCTTTCCTACATCCAAAAAAAGGCATTGATATGGCAACCCTAACCACCATCTAGGCACCCTGCTACATGTATATTAAATGCATAAAATTGCAGTCAAAGTGAAAACCCTGCTAAATGCAGCAACATGCAACGGAGGATTCTGTTACGTTGTGAAGTGAACTGGTTTATACCAGCCTTGGCACTGGGTGGTTACCCTGCTGCACGTGTTTGGGCCCTGTACCCCGCAAAATGCAACACTACAAACTACGAGATTTGATTTGACTGCTACAAATGTATTATGCAACAAAACAGAACAACCTTACCAACTGGTGCATTTTGTTGCATTTGGCAGGGTTCGGGTTGAAAACAATTCTCTTTCAAAACAAGTTTTAACGCAGATTACTAAGAGCTTTTTCGGAAAACACCAAAAGGATGTATGTGTGCTGCTTGCAAAAGAATCGACAAATATGGTCTAGATTTCAACAACTGCAGCCAAGGTTAATGAAATCATACAGTCTTCTGATTTTCACTCACATCTGGCCTTCAATTCATGTGTCTGCAATAGGAGGAATGAATTTAGGGGGGGGGGATAGGTTAGGGAGGATTGGATCACATTCTGCAAGTGCAAGATGTCTGTTTGTCTTTTGTCTGCCTGTTTCTCACCACTTTACGAGGAAGTCCCCTCCATCAATATCCCCTCTCTCATTTCCTGTGAACCAATCTCTCATCTAATGCATCCACAACATCAACCGATATACCCTACACAATAATGGTGGTACCCCAACCATTGATTCAAGTGTTTTGGGATGCGGTAATCTGGACATGAATATTCAATACTCATGAATTCCGATGGTGCTCAGCAAACATCAATTTTTAAAAACAAACTAAACACACAAAAATCAATATCTTTGAAAGGTTCAATTCACCTTCCCAAAAAATGTCAACCAAATATTGCACATGCATTTACTTTATAACATGAAAGCTGAAACTGTAGAATACTGTGGACGGCTTCTCATAAAAATGGGTAAACAGGTTAATCGGATGCATATAGCTCGGGGCTAGAGGAATCTTGCCTGCTTAGATATCTAAGCACCATCCTATATGGCCAGGGTTGGTGTTATTCATGGCGTAATATAATCCCTCATTCTGGTTATTCATTACAAGATCCTGTGGTTCCTAATGCTCTAGATATGCAAATCATATCTTCGGGAAAGCCTCACACCCATATAATCCTGGTTTTTAGTTCCCTTGTAGTTTTAATCATTTGTTGGTTTGTGAATTTACGCATAACCCCTACTGTAATCCTATATCAGAATGGGTGAGAATGGACACAACAATATTTTCTTTTTACGGAAGACAACATTTAGTCTAGGAATACACAAATGTCATAATATACATCTTTCGAACAAGTAGGCCTAAATGTTGGGTTGGAGCAAGGTAGTAAGAATTAACTACAGAAGGGTATTTAAATAGGCTTTCCCAAGGATTCGTCAAAGTTTGGCCTATTAAACACGCTGAATTGAAACAAGGTCCTCGGAATGTTTTTCACTTGTTGTTTATCTTTGGTTTTAAAAGTCCTACTGTGCAATCTGGGGCATTCTTTATGGTTTCATCTTTTGTGACTTTAATCTAAAGTAAAAAATTGAAATAAATAAGCAAATAAATAAAATTGTTTGTGTATCGGCCCGCAATTGTGCATATCGGCCCGATACGCTAGCTTGTGCATGCGGAGAACCCTTTATTCCTAAGCATGCATCTATGAAATCATAGAGCAAGGAGAATGAAATCAAGCGCTTGGCTCGCTGTGTTGAGTTGTTTTTTCCATAGCTCTCCATTATTTACATTCCTTTGAAGGACCATTTGTGACATTGAGACATTTGTTGAGGTTTCTGAATTTATTGCAAACCAGTCTTGAATTCGAAATGAAAATGTTTTTAATCAACGCTTGCAATCTTTGAATCATAAACTATAGGCCCTGTTTCAATCAACCGTCAATACTGAAATGAAATTCCTCACACAACCGGAGAGAGTTTCAATTTAAAAAGGTGTGGGCTACGGCTCCATGTAAATAAGCCAGGCACTTTGCGCATATCAGGCCCTTTTACTTTGCCCGTTTACAAATTCCTTATTGGTCAAGGCATAGAGCAAGGGTCAAGGGAGCTCGCCATTGTGATATGTCTATAAACGCTACCTGCGGACATGGTAGCTTTCTGCAAGAAGTCAAGGTATTTCATGTAAGTGCAAATTATGGCTGGCATGTCTTAGTTACAATACAAGTAGTTGTCCAATTATCACAATACAAAATTTATAAAGCGCCACCTATGACCAAACATTTTCCGAGGTGCTGAAGTAAAAGACAATTTAAGAAAAGCATACATTACAAAGTATACTAGGGATGTAATTAAGAGCACACTTAAGAGAGATTTGCACACTAAAAAAACCCCAAGTGGATAAACACAATAAATATGTTTAGTGAATATATTATTCCTGTTTGGGCATATTCCTGTTTGGGCATATTTGCAATGATGTGATGTCATGCAGGGAGTGACTGGCTTATAGCCCTAGCCAAAAGGCATACAGACCTCTTACATTTTGTCTTTATTTTGTCAGGAAGAGTTTGGTTACTAAGCAAACACTTTGTAAACATTATTATGACTGCAATTATCTGCAGTCAACCTACCAGATGAAGTAGGATTTTTTTTACCATGTTTTCTTGGGGAAAACTTGTGCAGCATTATCGCTCATGCAGGAAATTTATATGGATAAGGCTTCTGGTTTATCCATAGCACCATATACAATCCCTTCCTTTCAAAGTGCTGATGGATTCCTTTTGTTGCTTGTACCAGGCTGTCAAGTCAAATAATACGCCTTTTGTTGTTGCTAGACCTCTTAATGATCAGACGCTCTATTGTTGGAAAGAGCTATTAAGGGTTCTGCTCAGAAACTGTTTTTTGACCTCCCAGAATTGCCATGTTTTGATTACTTTTGCTGTCATCGCTGATCCCTAGGTTATGAAATATGGAAGCAAGTTTTTATTGGCACTTTTCGTCAGATTGGAGGAAATAAAGGAAATTGTTCCTTTGGATTTCATCCAATCAAGCTTCTGTTGTGCAAGAGTACTCTCAATTTAGTTCCTGGGGTGATAGGATTTTCTCATCATCTGCAATCTACACAAACTTTGTTTCCTTTGAAAGATGATAGGATCTTTAGATCCTGGTTCTTCTGTTTAATGATTTTATTTCTGTGACCATCAAAACTTTCTATTTCTAGATTTTGTTTCTTGACGATGCTGATTACATTGATAGAAAATGTTGGTTTTTTCTTGGTTTTATAATAATAAATTGATAACAGAAAATGAAACAAACGAACCAGGACCGGAATTACATGAGGCCACAGAGGCCATGGCCTTTGTCGCCCTGATCTTTGCCTTAGTGCCCCTTCAAAATTTTCCCATAGACTTTGAGATTTTCCAATGGAAGTCCCCCTTTTCAAAATGAAAATGGCCTGACCCTCTCAAAGTTGAAATTCCTTGCCTGAAATTATTATTATTATTATAATTTTAAAACATACATAATTCGTTTGCAGATTTTGTATGAATTAATTAATAGATAGGCCTATATGAGCCAAAAACCACCAAAACAAATTAAAACAAACGTACACATTGTTTGTGTCCTGATTTCTTAATTAACAATTGTTAAAACGAAAGCGAAACAATATCAAAATAAAAACATACGTGTTATTTCTAGATTTTGTAATGATAAATTCTACTGTTTTAAGGCCTCAATAATTAATTATCTGTAGAGAAACCTGATTGTTTAGGTTCTTGGCAATATTTTCATATCAGTCGCTATCCGTTTTGTTCTTGACATGCAATGTTTTTCCCTTTTCTTTTTTGAAAAATTGCCAAACACATGGCCTCTGTTGCCATTGGTCTTTGCCTTGATGCCACTTCAAAATTTTCCCATAGACTTTAAGATTTTCCAATGGAAGTCCCCCTTTTCAAAATGAAAATGGTCTTACCCTCTCAAAGTAGAAATTCCTTGCCTGAAATTATTATTATTATTATAATTTTAAAACATAGATAATTCGTTTGCAGATTTTGTATGAATTAATTAATAGATAGGCCTATATGAGCCAAAAACCACCAAAACAAATTAAAACAAACGTACACATTGTTTGTCTCCTTTTTTCTTAATTAACAATTGTTAAAACGAAAGCGAAACAATATCAAAACAAAAAACATACGTGTTATTTCTAGATTTTGTAATGATAAATTCTACTGTTTTAAGGCCTCAATAATTAACTATCTGTACAGAAACCTGATTGTTTAGGTTCTTGGCAATATTTTCATATCAGTCGCTATCTGTTTTGTTCTTGACATGCAATGTTTTTCCCCTTTTCTTTTTTGAAAAATTGCCAAACACAAGGCCAGATGGCCACTCGAGGTGATGGCTACGAGGAAAACCTAGATAAGTTAAAGGGAGAGAAGGTATTTGTTCACACTTCTCTTGAACTGGAATGGATCGTAAGATAGTGGAAACAAGATACACGTAGGGAGTTCCAAAGTGCAGCAGTACCAGGGGAAAAAAGCTAGCAGAATATTCCACAGTACTATCCTTTGGAACAGATATAGTGAGGGATGTGGCAAAACATGTACTATAACAAGTAAAGGTGTGTAGTGAAGGGACAACGATTAAGAGACCTTCTGAGCAGATTTGTGTTTTTAAAGAGGAATGATGTTCTTCTGCATCTCAATGACACAAAATCAGCTCAAACAATTTTCAAATCCTGACTTTTTGACATTCAGTTAGTGGGGGGGGGGGAGGGGTGAACACCAACCTTCGGTTATAATGTAATGTTCTGAGGCAGCAGAGTTTCTATCAAGAGATCAAGATGACAAAGCCTGAGAATGGACGACCTTGTTGGTGGATTAGAGAGGGATGGATCAGTCTTGTCAGGCTGGAAGGCTGGGTGATCATTCCAAATTAAGGCTCACCTATTCTTGGGTTGCCTTAGATCATTTGCGAAGGATTAGGGACTGGGATTGATTTGTGCATAGTAATACTTGACAAATAGATCTCACAAGTCTCTTGCATATTTAAATGGTCAGACCTGTCAACTAGGCGTGCAACTTTTCAGCTGATTTCCGGGGTCTTGGTGTCTCCGCTGTGTCGTTGAAAATTGAAAAAAAAGGTGTGAAGTCTTGCTGTGCCTGGAACTTTCTTCTTTTTTTGTCAAACTGCAGTTGAAAAGTTAAAGTGCATGATTTGATTTGCTTCACAAACAGGTTGTACATTTACATGGGAATCAGGTTGGCTCAGTGATATTTTTCCCCTAGCCTTTCTTCTCTGCAAACCCGGGTTCAAATCCCACCTCTAGAGCTCAAAATTAACACTGGACAGCAGACCCAGGGCCAGTGATTTTAGGTTCGGGCCAGTAAACACACGACTGGTCTTGTGTTTTTCAATTGAATAATACTACAGTGTGTAATACCATTGTGGAAAAATGTAGTCTGATAAATATCTTTCAGTTCTGTTGAGTATCGAAGTAGACTTACCCATAAGACAAATGAGATAGCTCTTCTTTTAGGGCTTGTTCAACTCATTTTGATTCTGGTCTTGGTAAAATAAATTCTGGTCCTTAACAATTTTGAGTTACAAACCCTCAGTCCTCTGGATTCCCCCCCCCCCAAAAAAAAACCCTCCAAAAAACAACAAAATTGAGTCCCTACCTGATTGCGTGGGTTTTCTCTATTTGGGGTTGTTCCCCCCTCCATCTAAATTATCAAACAATTTTGATGGCCAATCTTTTTATTGGATCTTCTTAATAATCAAAATATTTAAACTTTCCACCTCAAGTCGTTGTTTGATTGAACCCTGATAAAAACTAAACGCTAGAGAGACAAGGCATTTTGATACTCAACGGACCGAAAATGAAAATAAACTCTGACACAGAGACTGTCAACAATACGTCCATTAAACACTTGATCTTCAATCTATGGTCTCAAGACCCCTGCGTTGGAAACCATGGAAGAGAAAGATATTCAAGGATTGCTGGGGAGTCATCAATCACGCCACCACTGACACCCTCCAATTCATCCAATACCATTAATTACATCTTACCAAATTAAATTGGGCTTAAATGGTTGATCCAGGGTCTGCCCGGACTCTCCATGTATTGCTTGTGGTATTGGGTTGCTTTTAATTAAATATTGTGCAAGTGCAGGAAATAATATCTTACACACATCTGTGTTATGTTAATTACCTTGGTATTGAATAATAGTGACCCTGTCACATGCAGGTCTTAGTGAGATTTGAAGCTTTGCATGGTGTAGGAGGTGAAATGAGTAGGTTTGTTTAAACAACCATGTGATTGAAATCTCGAACAGAGCACACTGTTAAAAACGTTGAGACTCTACTACATGCTCAATCCCAGTTCTACTCAGCACCATCACTTCACCCAAAATAGCTTTTTAACTCTTTCATGGACCAATTATTTTTGTGATAAATTGATCATATGGACACATTGTTGCAAATGGTGACCCCCCAAAAAACACGTTACAATAGCAGCCTCAATAGTCCTTTTTCCCACTCTGAAAACTGTGTGGCCGTGCAAACTTTATTTTTTTGTTTTAAAACTATTTTTTTTGAAGGGATTTAAACTGGACGCTAGCAACCTGTCGGCGCATGAATGAGTTAACACAAGGAGTTTTTACCAATAAACTTACTCAGGGATTGAATTTTGGGGAAAAAATCCACAATACCGCAGGGCTTGTAGCTCAAAACCTTTACTGGACAAGAAAAATTTGTGACAAGACCAGAATCAAAATGAGAAAAACAACAGCTTTGAATTCTATAATTCTTGACTTACAGCAGTATTTCTGAGGAGGATTGGCATTGGTATTACTCTGAAGATATGACCCAAGAACCTTTCAGTCACTGTCCAAACAATGACAACAATAACAACTACAAGAAGAGACTTTCAAAATTCAACGTTACTGCTTGCCATGGTCAACACTGCATTTTAAGACTGTCTTGCACACAAAGCATAATGACCTTAAATTTCTCACCTCGAAAATCAACAGAAATCGAAAATCATAACAACCAGTCACACCACAACATTAATCCTATAGATGTTTCATACTTACACTTTCATAAGTACAGTATGAGTCGACTGACTTTGGTATCAATTTATAAAGTAGGATTTGAAACTTTGCATGGTGGAAGTACAATATAGTAAGATTTGCGGTAACACCATGCGAATTAAACCTATATGCTCTGATCAGCTTCTGGAGAAAAAAACGAACAAGAAGTAGACGGCGATATCAGAGCATACTGATCAAAACATGAGTTGTCCACGCGCAATAAATCAGTGCACTGGTTTCTTTTCAGAAGCACCACATCTCAAAAGAGTATCGATTTATGTTAACCCTTTTTGTTCAATCCTCGTCGCTATGGACTGGATGCTTCTAATATCTTGATACGCTGCGTCTTGCCATTCTGCCATCCCACTCTCTTCAATCATCGTACACGGAGATGCTTCAGTAATGTGCATGAATCATATGACAACGTTATCATAACAAAGAAGGCATTAACAGTGTAGCAGTCATGCCTAGACTGGCTATAAGTCTCTCCCACCTACCTCATTGTTCCTATAATAATTACAAGGGTTGATGGGTGGTCTTTATCATAACAAAGGAGGTATTAGCTTTGTTTCAGCAATAAGTAAACTGGCCTCAGTCTCCTAGTGCTCTTCAATAAAAACTGCTGAAATGCCCTACTCGGGAATCATGTTGAGTTTGCAAGATATTTCACATGTTGTCTGAAAGGTTTTGAAACTTTTAGCCAGTAACTAATAAAAATAACAGTCATCCAATTTATACAATCTTCAAAACAGATGCAGTTTTTAATAGTATGCACAGTTTGATTCATACACTTGCATTGCATCATGATATTATACCATTACCATAGAGAATGGATGTTGGTTTTCAAAGTTACACAGCAATGATTGTAGCAAGTCTACGGTGACTCACCATCCCTTTTCTTTTCACTAATTCTTATTGTTCAGTACACCCATACACTACAGTGCATGCAGTCTTTGTGGTAGTGTTTTGCATAATTTATTCTAATTAGTTGCTGGACTACAATTTGCAATATTTGCATAAACACATTAAATAACACCCAATTAGCTTAATTAACTCTAATGCTGAACGTCTTCCTTTGAAGCTGAAAATGAGATTTGGATGGTTATAGCTTTTGATAAATATGGATTTTGAGGAAAATATTTCTTCATGAGCATTGGATGTCTACCAATGTCAACCAACTGGTAGTCATTGACATACAATTTCATAAATTTATTATGGAGGTCGCAAGGTTCTGGTTATACACGACGCTGGAAGTGTTCATGTAGCGTAGCAGTCAAGAGATTGGGATGTGTAGTTTGAAGTGGCGGTATTAGTCATCGTAGTTTGAGGGAAATTGAGGGAAATTTGCAAGATGATTTTTTTTTTTATTATGGTCTAATCACACATGAATTTTTCTGTTTACAGTTGGCCCCATAATTTTGTTCCTACAGCGGGAATAATTCCAATCCAGTTTTTGCCTGTAGTAATTTTTCATCGAAAGACAGTAATCCTGAACTTGTGTTTTGAGCATTGCAAATATTTTATTTATGAATCAGAGGTTGTTTTTTTTGTTTTTATCAGAAAAATTATGGAAATGTTGACACCACATACAAATTTGTGTATATGCTGGACATTCAGCTCCTCATAGTGTTAGCCAGAGGGTGTCTGGGTGTCTTTCGGACACCCTGTTTAAAATTTGGACAATGTTTTATCTGTCATTTACATGTTAATGTATTGTAAGTGAACAATTTAGACAGTCACCCAGTTTTTAAATTTCCAGCAAATTTGGACACCCTTTGACAAAATCCTGGCTAAAACCTTGCAGCTGCTTGCAAGTCAACTCATATTGATTTAATTGTTAATGCAACTATCAGTAAAAAAAACCATATTGCAGAACCATCTTTCCACTCATTAATGGCCACGTTCCAATTGCTTCTTTTTGCCAAAGTAGTGAAAACAGAGAACTATTTACTTATTCATCTTATTGATGATAAATTGGGTGTATCTTATTGGCAGTAGAAAGAGTCCTCAACTTAACGAGTCTAATAATTGGACAAGGCTTTTAAATGATTCATAGCGATGATTAACTCACTGCTGAGATACTTGACCAGGAAGGGAGCATCGTTACTACACTCGAGCTCCTCAGGAGATTGTTAAATAGATTTTCAACAAGACGGTAATTTAGAGTAGTGGCGGTTAAATTAAAGTTGTTACAGACAGGGAGTAAATTTAGCTTGTCTATGGAAAGGGGTGTTTCTCAAAGGGTTTTAACAAAACTGAAATCTTCCATAATCCATAACCTGGTTTTGGCAGATAGACTTGGCTTAGAACAAAGTGTACCAATCTTATTAGAGTCTCGTGGTGTGAGCGTTGAAGGATGAAAAAAGAGCTGATACACACTGCTTAATGGTCAACCAAAATGAGTTGTGGTATAATGGGAGACTTTGGAACACTAGGTGGCAGCAGTCATACCAGGTAACATTTTGATTGTTTACGTAGTTCTGAGCATGCGCACATTTCCAAGAACAATGGATTTGTCTTCTAAGTGTGCTGCCACCTACCACCCCCCAATAATCTCCCATTGCAACTTAGTGGTAAACTGCTTCATGTTTTCATACATTTTAAACTGTACTTTGGGATTTTGTTTGATTAATCAAAACCATGCAGAATTTTCTTTCTCACCTACAAAGAACACACAGGGCTATACATTGTATATAATCAACAAAACAAGATGGGGGAAATGTTTAAAAATCACCATTGCAGGGTCAGGCATTCAAATCTTAAATATAAGGTTAAACAATTTGGTTTGGACCTACTGTACATAGGAGAAGAGGATATGGGAGGGTTGAGCCCACATGCTAGCAAATTGCCCAGTCTATAAGGGTTTTAAAGGCACTGTACACGTTTGGTAATTACTCAAAATATATATTAGCATAAAAACGGACTTGGTAACAAGCAACGGAGAGCTGTTGATAGTATAAAACATTGTGAGAAACGACTCCCTCTAAAGTAACGTAGTTTTTGAGGAAGAGGTAATTTCTCGCTAAAATAATAAAAACTTCTTGCAAGAAGTTTTTATTCCTAACTGAAAGCACACAAATTTGTACAACAAGGGTGTATTTTCTTTCATCATTTTCTTGCAACTTCGATGACCAATTGAGCCCAAATTTTCACAGGCTTGTTATTTTATGCATATGTTGGGATACACCAAATGAGAACACTGGTCTTTGACAATTACCAAACCTGTACGATGCCTTTAAAGGGAGAGTTAATACGCTGCACAAATTTATCATCAGATAATAACAACATTTTGTGTAAATTTGCTTGTTTTAAATTCAGAAAGGAAGCCAATATGGTCCGCGTGTGACACTGCCAAGATAAATTAGTCATTGTTTCACTGTGGATGTTTTTTCTAGGAAAACATCAAAGGTTTAATTGACAATAATTATTTATTTCCTGATCATTATGTACGTTTATGAATTATTTGCTGAGGTTCCAGGCATGTCAGATTTTCCTCTCATAAGTTTCTTCTAAACTGACAAGGAAATTCCCCGAGTTCCAACTCGGGGAGGGAAATTTTGTCAGAAATAAAATTGATATGTCGTTAGGGCCTGCTCAGTTATGCGCTCAATTTATATGTGGCTAATGTATGATCCTTGATTTATCCCATATGATTACATGCACATGTAGGCATGATCATGCCTGGAATGGCAGCTATGGAGGCCATGGCCTCTGTTGCCCCTGGTATTTGCCTTGATGCCCCTTCAACAGTGTTCCATAGACTTTAAGATTTTCCAATGGAAGTGCCCTTTGCAAAATGAAATGGCCTTGCCCTCTCAAAGATGAAATTCCAGGCTGGATGATTGCATACTCAGAAAAGTGAACATTTGTAGTGATTAATGTATCACTACTAAGATTTGTTTTTTAAACTTTGGTACTCTGTGTGTGAGATTTGAGAACTGTACTGAATATGTGTTAAACAAAAATCATGGTTTGAATACATGAGGTCAAACATATAAGTTGGCTGATATCTGTATGAATGGTTTGTCTGAGTGCAGGGTGCCCTCAGAGGGATGTGCACAAAGCGAATGATCTTTCAGGGTTTGCCCTTAACTTTTTCAATGACTAGGTAGCAGGACCAGCTTGTCATGTCACTAGTACATCAGCTTTTTCACTAGTAGTCCATACTTAATATTCAATAAGGATACTTTTCAACACTGAAGTGAACTATAGCCAGCCGGGCATTTGGCTAGCAGACCACTGTTAAGGGAGAACGCTGTCTTTATGCATACAAGCATGAATGTTTCAATTATAATTAATAACAAGTTTTTCTCTTTTCATCCTCAGATTTTTTCAAAGAGTTGATTGATAGAGGGCAAGCCGATCTCCGAGACATGTTCACAAAAACCTATGGATCGCTATACCAACAAAACTCTGAGTTCTTTGACGAACTATTTGAAAATTTTCGCCGGTATTACCACGGCAGCGACATCGACCTCGCCAGCATCATGGAGGATTTTTTCACGGAGTTACTGCAACGGATGTTCAGTCTGCTCAACCCACAGTACACATACACAGATTCATTCTGGGATTGCCTAATACAGCACACAGACGACCTGAAACCGTTTGGCGACGTACCAGCTAAACTGACCTCCCATATCAAAAGAGCATTTATTAGCGCAAGAACTTTTGTTCAGGGGCTTTCGGTGGGACGAGATGTCATAACCCAAGTGTCAAAGGTTTGTATTTCTTTTCTAGTTTTACCCTTAACATTGGGACTATTTATCTTCTTATTGACTTCCTCATAGTATTATCCTAATGTTGAAAGATAGATTACAATGTGTTGGTTAGTCACTAAATATTGAGAAATTTAATTATCATGACATTTTACAAACTGTACCCATGGCACAGACTTCGATTGCAGCCTGGGTAAGGGGGAGGGGGTTGAAGCCAGAGCTCTGCTGGGGCCTACGTGCCAACTTGCTTTGTCCTGCTTATACAAAGTTGATGAGAACCTGCTCAAATTGTGAATTTTGAAACAATTATCATGCTAAATAATATAAACCGCAATTGAAAATGAAAATAAACAAGGGAAAGTTTCTGGGGGAAGAAAACAACCCAAAAACTAACATGCTCCAAGGGATCAAATGTTCAATTTGTCAGACTCACACCTGGACGGATGTACAGGGGATGTTAAGGTTTTGTATCCAGATGACATTGTGCCGCAGGCAATTGGTTAAGAAAAACAATTTCGCAGGTTGTATTCAGCCGTTGGATTTCACACGTAGCTTCCCCCCTGTCAGATGGAAGGACCAAATCTGTCGGAATGTTTGCCGTACCTTGCCTTTTTACCACTGAGCTGTAAGCCAAAGATGGAAATGGCTGGAGGGTCTTCTTAAAGATTAAAAAGTATCCCTTCACTCTAGAATAAATGGAATTGGTCCGGCGAAGGTGAAAATCTAACTTGTAGAATCACTGTTCCTCCAACATTCTGATTGGTATGATGGTCAGGACGCATCACACTTGTGTACACACTTGGAAACAGTCAATGCTATGTTTTTATGCTGACTGGATTAATCCCTGTCTTCCCGAATCTCTTCCCTGTTTTTGCCTGAGTTTGATTGATTCAGAGCCTCACAGCTTAACTGGTGTGGGCTGAAGCATACCAAATTCATATGCTGTGAGAATTATAGTGAAAGGACACAATATAGAATATATTAGGTGAGATTTGAGGTTTGCAGGCCTGATACTTCAGAGGCAATTGCCTCCAGCGCCCCTGATCATTGCCCAGTGCCCCTTGAAATGTTCCAATTGAAATTTACAATGTCCTCATAGAGGTGCCCTTAATAAGAAGAAAACGCCTTGGTGCCATTGCCCATTCAAAAGCGAAGCATCATCAGGCCAGGGTTTGGATAAGTCAAAAGGAATAGGCTTAACAGATTTTGCGGAAAGAAATTGTTTGTGCGGCGATGGTAACAGCTCATGACAGTTTGTTAAAAATACATCCTGATGCCCATTATTAATAATACATGAAAAGAAAATCAAGGACCTTTATACACAGCCTGCAGTTTCACCAACAGCATTCGTTTTCATAAATAACTGATATCAGTGACTCACCCTTTAATTTTATTTACATTTTCTGATGCTAGCCTAGACGATGAGGGCGCTCTTTATAAACAAGTAATGTCAGGTGTGACATTGGAGCTAGAATTTGTTTCCCTAGCGATGTCATAACACTACAAAGGGCAGTGAAAACAAGTCATGTTTATTTGAACGTCACTGTGTGCAACACTTGTCGTCTTACAGCCATGAAATTGGATGGATTTATCCGGAATTACAGTTTATTGTTTATCGTGTAGCGTCGTTGAAAGATTCGGGCAAGAAACACCTCACAGCATTAATCATGTTGTTTAGTTTGTACCCCATGAGTGATCCCATCTGATGAGAGATCCCACCCTCTTCAAGATTCTGCTTTGTCGCTGGGAGCGGAGGAATGTCTAGAGTTGTTGGCCCATTACGCGATTGAGATGTACTCATCTCGTCTACTGATGACTAGAAAAGGTCAAGTCATGTAACCCCCCTACTTACATGCACATGTTGTTGTCATAGTGACTAACATCTTGTCTATTGGTCCCATCATGGGGAGTCATTAGGGTAACCGGCTGATTATAACAGAAGTTTTGTACCATCCCAGTCCAACGGATCGTCACAGTTCCCCGTCTACAGATGCAAGATCAATGACACCTTGAACTTTTCATCCCTAGCTAGATGTATCTCAAATCCTTCAAAATCCTTAAAGATTGCCTGATTTTGAATGACTGACATCACAACTTTAACCTGTCCTTATAAACTGTGCTTGTATACGTAGGATGTACCAAACTACATACATGTAATAGATGTTAAATTTGCATCGGGGATAAAGAATATAAATTTTGGTTTTTACCCATACACCGATGTGTGTTAGCACTGTATACTCAGTACTTTCCCGAGTCCTGTGAAAAAATATCACAGGCTTATTACGCGAGTATTATATTCTTTATCCCCGATGCAAATTTAACATCTATTATAATCGTTGCGGTACCCGCTGCCAAAACATAGGATTCGAACTGCCTCTACCTACTGGGCAATCTCGGTAGTCTAGTTGGTAAGACACTGCTCTAGAATTGCAAGGGTTGTGGGTTCGAATCCCACCCGAGTAATAAGCCTGTGATATTTTTTCACAGGACTCGGGAAAGTACTGAGTATACAGTGCTAACACACATCGGTGTATGGGTAAAAACCAAAATTTATACATATATGTCAGGGGTCGAAATTAAATTAAATTGCCACTAGCCAGCAGGGACAGTGAAAAAAAAAGTTACTGGCCTGCTAGAAATGTTGGTGGCCCAAAATCATTTTGTAATTACACGTTAGGTAATGACTCAAAACAAATATTAGCATAAAAACGTACTTGGTAACAAGCAACGGAGAGCTGTTGATAGTATAAAACATTGTAGGAAATGACTCCCTCTGAAGTAACGTAGTTTTTGAGAAAGAGGTATATTTCTCACTAAAATAATAAAAACTTCTTGCAAGAATTTTTTATTCCTATCTGAAAGCACACGAATTTGTACAACAAGGGTGTTTTTTCTTTCATCATTTTCTTGCAACTTCGATGACCAATTGAGCCCAAATTTTCACAGGCTTGTTATGTTATGCATAAGTTGGGTACACCAAGTGAGAACACTGGTCTTTGATGACAATTTCCAAACGTGTTCAGTGCCTTTAAAACTAAATCAGCATCATTATATTTGCGATAATCGTAACCCTCCTCCGACGGTCGGTCTTCCGACCGTCGGGAGGAGGGTTACGATTATCGCAACTACATCATTAGGGGGCCTTTAAAAAAACACCGAAAAACAACAAAACTAAACAAATAAAGAGGAAACAAATCTTACATTATACAGTAAAATAATCCTTCTGTTCATCCAGGGTATTCTAAATTGTGTAATTTTTGTAAAATAAAGTCTACACGTACGTGCGTAGTTGATTTCGTAAACAAGCTAACAATCCAAGGAACATGCTCATCACACCACTGCACCAAGCTGTCGACGAAATATGCGTGCATACCAGCGAGGACAGTGCTGTGTAAGGTTGTTATAGCCCGCGCACCAGCGATGTGATTTTGCTTTTTTTTGGGAAAACACTTTTTCCTGAGCATGCGCAGACACGTCAAGTCTTTCGTCAAGGCGTTTGTAACTGGTTTTGTATGCTATCGCGTAATATTTCATCAATAGAGGGCGTTTACTCTTATGCTATCGCATTGTTCAAAAACGCCCTCTAGCGTTGAATATTTCTAGCACGCACAAAACGAAGACTGTGAGCCTGTAAATTGGAAATGACGTGACTCTGCTTGTCGCACAGAGTGCGTTGTGTACATCAGGATCGCAAAAAGAAAATGTTGTCTGTATTTCGCGGAACTTTCGACTGAATTTTCAACAGTCGGATCGTAGCAGGCAGATCCCAGCGCCTGGGTTCCGGTGATATTTTGAGGAGGATATTTTCCACTGTCCCACCGGGCTATCAGTTTTGGTGACTTCGGTGGCCCGGAGATCTTTTCACTGGTCAGGGGCCAGCGGGCCACCGTTAATTTCGACCCCTGTATGTAGTTTAGGTTTGGAGTTACATATGTACCATAATATTAAAAGAATTCTGATAGATTGTGATTGTTCTTCGTACACAATGGCTTTAAGAGTTGATTGTTAATGAAATGCAATTTACTGTAAAAGGTCAGCATTTAATCAATTTAAACCAGGTTCAGCATTTAATCAATTAAAACATGGTTCGTGATTCCTGCCGACATTTTTCTTAAAGTTTAAACTAGCCTGGTACATGTTTCTTACAAATGGTGTGTGTGCATGTTGCTATGACAGAACCAGATGCATTGGTGAAGTGCAATTGTGTGAAAGTTATTTAAGGTATTATAGCCACAATGATCATGAACCCTATGGGCAAAGTGATTGAGACATTGCATCATTGTCACCAGTCTGTTTGTCTTGTCCCCTGAAGAAATGTTTAAGTTCACCACAGTGTAGCAACACATCATCATGGCCACCAGCCTTTATCGGTCATGTCCCCTGAAGCTCATGACCACTACATAAAGAGACAGGTCACCTCATCATGGCACCAGCCTATGTATTGATCATGTCCCCCGGAGGCATAGCTATTAATTCTCTATGCAGTGGGTCACCACATCAGGGTTACCAGCCTATATTTGGTCATGTCCCCTGAAGCCCTATCCAATTCACCATGCAGAAGATAACCGCAACATAACACCAGCAATTCTTAAAGTCTTGTTCCCTGAAGGCATCAAGCAATTCACAATACGTAAGGTCAATCACATCATGGCCACCAGCCTGCATCTTTCTCAAACCCTTAATAAAATTTTCTCCTCAAAATGAAACCCGACATAGATTATGTGCAGCATCCTCGTCGGTTTTTTTTTTAGGAAACCTGAAGCAAATCATGTAGGATTTGCAGGATAATGGGGTTTGTCAGTCAGAGGCCGCACACAGGTCTAAATCGAGATGATTAGATGTGAGGCATGGATCTCTGAGGACATTGTACCGTCAGGACCATTCCTATAAGAACGGAGGTGATGACATTCTAATATCAAACTCAGCTGCCAATGACGTCTCAAAAAATCATACAGCATAAAAGTTACATGTAATGCTCTCATCTTCAAGGGTTTTAACTGTTGAACAGATTTGTCACACAAAAAATTTTCTTCTGTAACTGCACTTTTTGTGATCAAACTACATGTATGTCAATCTTCACACTCACAACGCTTGTCAGCACCAATATTCAACGACACAAAGATGCCAGACTGTTTCTGCTTCTGTACTTCGCTGCAGTTTGCTCACATTAATTTAATCCAAATTTACCATAGACAAATTCCAGGGAAAATGTAGCTAACCTTTTCATACTTGAACTGCAAACCCGGGCAACAAACACCCAGAAAATAGCCAGTTCCCCAAGAACCCCTACAGAGGAGTAAGGTTAAGTGATAAAATCCCTGGTTAGCATACTGAGTGTTAATTTCCCCAAGGAAAATTGCATCACATGTGAAATGAACATGGAGTGGTGGTGGAGTTAAAATTCTCCAGGAATTTCCTGGGGTTTTATTTCCTGAGAATTGGCTTCCTGAGAATTGCTCTGCTGCCCTGGTTTTGGCCATGTTGCCCTTTCAAAAGTTTCCCATAGAATTTAAGATTTTCCGCTGTAGGTGCCCTTTCCAAAATGAAATTAGCCTTAACCTCAAATATGAAATAGACCTGATGCATTGACATCATCAAGCCGTCATCTCAGACATAATATGATGATGCAACAATGGAAACACAGAGAGTTGTACGTGCGGCACACAGTATTGGCCAATGAACAACCTCCTATTGACCTCTAGGCGAGGGCGCCCTACTCAAATGACGTCATGTGCATAAAAAGTCTATGCCAGGCCTGTCATTCTACATCATGGTGATGTAGTGTATATCCATTGTGTTTCTAACCTCAGTTTCAACGGAAGAAAAAGTAGAAAGATTTCTACACCGCCCTTTAATTAGCCCAGCTGTTTGTGTGAATTCATCGCTAATGATCATATCACTGCAGGCAGAGACACTCTTTTCAACTCCCCACCGTTCCCAAACGCCCCGACCAGCATTTTCCTCGCAGCAGCACGTTCCCAGACCACGATGTCCAGATACTTGTTAGCAACACAACACTCGTGCTTATTGATCAGGCCTTTTTGTAGAGTCTAGTCTTACACTCATGCGAAGGCTTTTTTTAAAATTTTTATATATATTTCTTTAAAAGGTCTCTTCTTGTGTTCAACCCAATAAAATGATCGATATACTTTGACCTTTCTGACGGTGCATTGTTGCTAGGGACTGAAAATGTGGATTGCAGACTGGAATAAGTATAAATAAGTAATTGAGTTTTCCATCAATATTATCTGAATTTCACTGTAAATTAATTTTAGACAAACAGTATCGTACACTATATGTATACAGTGTACGTGTACGTACAAGTCAAGGACAAATATCTGGAGACAATTTTGAATGAACGAAATTTGCCGAGTTGGAATTGCACTTTCCTTGTTTGTCACGAAACTCACTTTGATTTTGATCGCTTCGAGATAAAAAGTCTTATTTCCTGTACATAAAGGCAATCTTATTTTCATCACAGTAGACCACGTGACTGTTTCTGTGGTTTTTATTTGTACTGACTGTGTTTTGTGTTATACCCCTGTTGTGGTTGTGACATTAATTTAAAGGTATTATACAGGATTGGTAAGGATAGAAAACCTTGTTTAATTTTAGTCTGAAATTATACCGATTATGAATATGAAGTTCATAACTAGAACCATTTTTTCTGGAAATATTTCCTTCTGAAATGAAGTAACATTTGAGAAAACTGCATCTGAAAACCTATAAAATAAAATGCTGATTTCAGTTGTTAACAACCAAAATTGAGGACAATGTGTTTACATATTTTCTCCTGATTCAGACAACGGATTAAACCCAAATTTTCACAGGTTTGTTATTTCATTTATAATGGTTGATCACACTAAACAAGGAACACTGTCTGACTATTTTGTCAGCTCTACCAATCCTGTATACACCCTTTAGAGAAGAGAGTAGAGAACATGATATTTTTTTGTGTTGTTTTTAAAACAATTTCTGGTGAATTTCAAGCTATGGCCATTTCCATATAAGTGGCTACAACTGTGGCTGGATGACAAGCCACAAACATTAACAACATACATTGGAGCATAGGCTGGCCTTAGCAACCGCCGAAGCCACCAATTCAGACAAGGCCTAAAATAGTTGGTGCTTGGCAGCATCAGGAAACCATTTTCTATTTTCCCATACACTGTGCTATCACCCAGCAATGTTTATCCCCCGAAAGTTCAAGAACGCAGCAATATTTGTCCAGCATAAACAAATGGAATTCCCACATTTCACAATGTGTTTTTACAACTGCTGTATTATCTTCCCTTTCATAACCGAACCCGAATTGTATTTATTCCAGAAAATGTATCGTATTACAGTAAATATTGCATACAATAATATTCTCATACTGTTTGTAGGATTTTCAAACCTCCAAAATATGTTGATGTAAAGATAAACCTTTTTTTTCTCTAAGGTTTTATTATTTGCTTAAAATGTGAAAATATTTAGTAGTTGGTATGCACATGAAACTATTCCATCGTGAATTTCATATCCAAATTGAACATTGATGAAGCATTTAAGAGTATTTTTACTATTGCATTAAACATAATGAGAAGTAGTTTTGGAAAAATGCATAGGCAGTTGTACACTTTTGCTCTCCGTGAAGTAGATATAAACAAGCTTATTTTCCAACAAGATCTGTCCGTAATTTTTAATCCAGCGCAGAATGAACTTTAATAATGATAATTGCTTTAAGCTAATTATCCATTCTCAGAGAACTTCCGACTCCTCCACGATGCTTCACAGTAAGTGGTTTTGAATTAATGTTTTACGAGCATTGAAGGCTTTGGTTACATCAAACGAAGGGGATGCGGAGAAAATCTAAATGATATACGCTCGCTCGTGGTATCTTTCTGATGTCATAGGCCATCTGTAGGTCATTAGAGAACCCTGGTTTAATAAATATTTCCGACTCACAACCACTTCAGAGACATTCAAACAATCTAAACAGATGATAAATAATGCTCAGCATATAGGGCTGTGACAGAAAGATACTTACTGCTTGTGTTGCCATGGTAATGGCCGCCTAATGAACCCAACGAGCTAGGATTTAGAGTCAGGGAATATTTAATTGGATTCCAAACAGAAACGGCCGAGATCCAATCGGAAATTAGAAACAAAATCTGCCCATCTACCCTATGTAGATTTACGTAGGCAATCCTTTTATGGTCATTTGCATATAATTGTCCTGTGCCAGTGTTTCCCCGCCTTTACTGGTGTGCTTAACTCTTTAAGTGCCAATGTCGTACATGTATGATCTATTTTATGTATTCCGAAAGTGCCATTATTGTACAATCTTTTTTATGTACTCAAAAAGTGTCATCAGTTGTACATGTACGACCCATCATGAGAGGGCATTATCACTCAAGAAATAGTATTGACTTTGGGATGTACCAAGGCAACACAAATCAGAAAGATAGGTGAGAAAGACTTTTGTTATAAATTTTTTATACAGAATTTTGAAAAAAACCCAGGGATTTTAGGTTCAAAATGCAAAACAAATGCGAGCACTGAAAGAGTTAACTCCTGTACACACCACGCGCAGCTTTCAAACATCAGGTTTTGGACTTCAAAAATAATTGTTTTTACTCATTTCTTAAAAACTATATCATTCCAAGCAAAAACATTTCAAGGGATGTTTTCCACCGTGACTGTCTTTACACCATGTAAGTTATGTGCAAATCTGTGACCATTTATATTTGCACTCTTACCAATGTTGTACACACCCTTTTAAGGCACACTATGTAGTCCATATAATAATTTTCTTTTAAAGATGCATCCCTGAAACTGTCGAAAGTGGAAAAAAGAAGAAGTTGCAAACTGCTTACTGACCCCTTGCACTAACGCTGCACGCAGGTATCTGCCACACTTGCCAATTTGGTATTCAAATTGCATGTGAAAATGATTATAAGAATGTTGACACCACATCACCTAAAATACGCACTACTCTGTATAACACACCGTGACATTGACTCCTAAAATGGCACAACCAAGATTATTGTGATTATTGATGGCATTACCGTTAGGTGAATTGGGTTAACAGGAAAATGCACAACATTACTGTCTCCATTGCAACAACTTCAGGCTTGCACTTCCCACCATTTGAACATTGTTTTTCTTCATGACCGACACCTTTGAATATTTTATTTTATAAGGAAAGTGCACCTTACAAATTCTGACTTACATGTCAGAACGTGGAGCGCACTTACACACACCTTTTCTGTCTGCCGTTATTGGGAGTCAAAATGTACTAAAATGGCAGAAATGGTAGACGCACATTTTGCAGAGGTGCATTCTGTGTTCTGCAATGGGTCAATGTGTTATTTGAAGCAGCTCTATAAATTGAAGCCCAGCTTGGTATCATGATGACCCCCATTAATAAGTCACATTTTGATTACTGAAGGTAAAATGTGGGACATTTTTTTCTCCAAGGAAAACAAAACAACCTCTTCTCAGGATGTTACTGTTCAGATATCAATCCCCCTGTGGTTTCATTGGTCTCACCATGGGTTAAACCAATGGTCATTTGTAAGAGGGAACAATGGTGAAGGTTATTACACCAAGGGGATGTTGTTAGTGGTCAACCGATGGTGGTCAGTGCACTGGGCAGTTGTTGTTTGAGTACACAACCATGAAAGCCAATATTGAGACATTCAAGGATTGAGTGCTTGTGGAATTGTTTTGTGGGTAAAGTTTAGTGACTCGCTTGCTTGGAATGATATGAATTTTTTGGGGTGGTGTGGGTGGCTAGTGCGTACAGCGCTCGCCTTTCGCCAATGTGGCCTTGGTTCGATTCTCAGCTAAGGCCGTATGTGAGTAGAGTTGTGCGTTAGCTCTCTCCTGTGCCGTGAAGGACTTGGTGCTTGTGGAATTGTTTTGTTGGTAAAGTTTAGTGACTCGCTTGCTTGGAATGATATGAATTTTTTGGGGTGGTGTGGGTGGCTAGTGCGTAAAGCGCTCGCCTCTCACCAATATGGTCTTGGTCCGATTCTTAGCTAAGGTCGTTTGTGAGTAGAGTTGTTCGTTGGTTCTCTTCTGTGCCATGAAGGATTTAGTGCTTGTGGAATTCGTTTGTTGGTAAAGTTTAGTGACTCGCCTGCTTGGAATGATATGAATTTTTGGGGGTGGTGTGGGTGGCTAGTGCGTAAAGCGCTCGCCTCTCACCATTATGGTCTTGGTCCGATTCTTAGCTAAGGTCATTTGTGAGTAGAGTTGTGCGTTGGTTCTCTCCTGTGCCATGAGGGTTTTTCTGCGGGCCCTCCAGTTTTCCTCCCTTTGGAAAAATCAAACACTTTTGATCTACATGTAGCTGGCTGTGCTCCGTGGTCATTAATGGATTGATGTGGCTGGCTGCCAAAGGCACAGTGATTAGCCTCCTAAAATATTACATGTATTAATATTAAGTGTCTATCAAATTCAGAAAAATATCAATTGTTACATTTTTAATGAAGTGGGAAGATAGCTTTCAAATATATCCGATGCCTTAACTAAAAAATATGTTGAATAAGATGCTCATCTGTTTTGTTTTGTGATGGGATTATACAAAAAGAGTTATTTCATTCCTATCCTCTAGTTTTCTTAAAATTATTTACAACCAACATGAAAACATAAACACACTCATGTTTTGTAAGAATAGTTTATGTTTTGTCAGGAATTGTGTGCATGTTCATTCAGTTCATGTAGTGATTTTGGGGGTCTTCAAATGCTGTTTTCTCAACTTTGACTATATTTCAGGTGGAATTCTCAGCAGGTTAGCTGATGTTTAGAAGGATGCTGGCAAAATATTTGTCTGAACAATCTTGAAATGTCCAACATTTTGAACTGACAGTGACAAGCCATCCATACTCCCCTCGGAGAAGTGCCAAGTCACTCATGAATATTCCAGTTCTGGCTCGTCGCGAATAATTTGCCCCATTTTCTGCTTTGCTTTCCCTCGGCCGATTATGTTATCATAACCAACATGAATTAAATATCCACCTTGTCTGACCCTCCCCAGGGAGGTTGGGGTTTGAGGGGTAATCAACAACACTGCGGATCCCCAAGAGGATGGGGTCTATGTGAGATAGCTGAGACTTGCAGTGATGCAAGAATGGGGTAATTGTTTTGATAACAACTCAGTCTAGTAGATGTGTAGCATGGAAGAGGATAAGTGTGGAAAGGGTTAATGTCAAAAATAATTGTACACTTTGTAACTTGAATTGTCTACATCCCAAATAATTCAAAACATTTGTGCTTCAAGCTGTTCCAAATGCAGTCCACTCAATGAAACAGGTGATTTCTCAAGATTTTTCCTGATTTCAGTATTTTCTTAGAATCGCCTTCAAGCATTTCAGTAAAGCAGTCACCAAAGGGAGAAAGAAAAAGCCCACATTATGATCAAATCTGTAGTTTTGCATTTCTGAAAGATGCTCGAGAGTTAAGAAACATCCTGAATTGTAACATCTGGAGGTTTTGGGTCTAGAACAAGGGGAATTTGCAGATTTATCAAGTCTCACATCCCTGATGAAGGGATTATAAATATAATTGTAAAAAATTTTAATGAGCTTTTCACACAATGGGTAGTTCACAAGTTAAACTGCGTTATGGCAGGACAATCTGCATTCAGAAAAATACATGTAGAATGAGAGTTTACGGTTGACACGGTAGCCTTTTTAATTGACCGTATTTAGTCTACCATGGAGGAAGTGACTTGTGTTATGTCTTCATCACACAGTAGGCTTCATGCAGACGGTGTAAAGGTGATGAAACCAAAGATATTGATTAACAGGGTAGAACTAGAAGGACAACGGTTTAGAAAGAGATCATTTGTATGCATGAAGAGTTATGGAGGCTAATGAAGATGGATAAATGAAATGACTGGCTGTCTTGATGGTTAAGAAATCACAGACAGAGAGATACAGTGAATGACAAACAAAACATACCAGTATTTGATGGTTTGTTAGTCTTTTGTCAAGACTGTGTACACAGCATATCAGTTCCTGTACAATCATGCATGAATTAAGATCAGGACCCATGATATATGCTGCTTTCAGTAATTGAAAAGTCAACACTTTAGGCAGCAGACAATTCTTTGCTTATATAATAAGACGAAGAGTACAAGGTTGGCAAGAAATGTTTGATTGTTGTTCTCTATTTATTTTACAAAGCTACATTTAGCGCAGACACTATTGAGCTAACCCTGTAAGAATGGTGGCAGTAAGACTACAATAAGCGGTACTGTGATATTGGGCCCATCACTTTATTACTACTTGTTGGTAAACTCTTTCAACACCATGATCTGTAAATCTCCAACTGTCTGACCATTCAATATCATCAAAGTGGTTTTGAAAGATAGATCAACACCATGTGGTGAATGCATCTACACAGTACACACTCCAACCCTCCTACTGTCTGAGCGTTCACTACCATCCACTGTGGTTTTGAATAGTACACAAACTATTTTAGCCTGCAATATGATTTCAGGTGATGAATGCATAAATTCTACACATTTGCACAACCAACGCTGTTGAATGGTTTCAAACGGTAGGTCAACTCGTTCAAAAATGTAAGAGTAGGAGGCTTAAAAATCTTGAAAAATTGTAGACAAAAAAGGCAAATCGTACAACGGATGACAATGTTCCTCTTAGCATGGATCACAATCTCTCACAAAGATAATTGATTGCCCACGTCTATCCGCAAACCATTCTGCGAACCGATAATGGCGTTCACTCTCATCTACTGTGGTTTTGAATGATAGATGAATTACACTTGGCCTACAGTATGATATCATGTGGTGAATGCTTGCATACACAAAACACACATTTAGTTCTGTACTTGGTTGTGACACCATACACAACCCATGCAGTTTAACTGTTTCAAACGGTTGGTTACATGTAACTTACTGAAAATATTTTACAAAAGTAGCAGGGCTGAGGAAGAAAACCTAGACCATTTTAAAAGCAGCCTAGGAAAAAACCCATGCAAAACATTATTTATAGACCCCTATGACGTCACACTTGCAAACAGCGCCTGCACTGAGGCAGAGGAGGCAGATCATTGGACGACAGCTGCTCTTGGTGCGTACAAACAATGCGCATGACCTCAGCGCACCAGCAGCGTTGCGCATTTATGCAAGGGGGTCTATTGATAGCCTACATGAATAATAGTTGCACTTGCTATAATATTCAGTGTTAATATCAAAACATCATGCAAGGTACTTCAGATGTGTCCCACAGAGACTATCAAATGCACATTCAGTGAGTGGCATTTATCATCAAACTCTCTCATCCTGTCTGTCCTGACCCAGCCTTAAAAAGCCGATGACAGTAGAGTGTCTGAGATGCACTAGTAATATGCAGCAGCCAGGAACAGTCCCTGGCAAACCTCCATGCTCTAACTGTGTCTCCTGAATAAAATCATGATTTACTCCTTCAGAGAAAAAACCTGCAAGATGCGTGTACTTCCGAGATACTTCACTGATAATATTTCATGTTTGTTCCACAGAATTTGTCAGAGGGCAAAGGCAGGGAGAATTTTGTTTATGGTTGCGGAAAATTGAAATCGAAGCCACAATGTCTGCAGCATAGGACATTGATAATGCTGAAAGGCACCAAGAAAATTAAATCTAATTATGGTGGAATCCAAGATCTCAGAACACACTACGATTATGTCATTTGATCTTGGCCTTATTTCTGTTATAACCCTCCAAACTGTCGGACCATTTAATATCATCCACAAGTTTTTGAATGATAGATAAATTATGTCAGCCAGCATCATTACATGAATGCATACTACACAGTACACAGTCAACCCTCCTACTGTCTGACCATTCAATATCATCCACCAAGGTTTTGAGTGATGGCTACATTATGCCAGCCTGCACAATGTACATGAAATCATGTAGTGAATGCTAATCAGTATATAGTTAATCCTCCTACTGTCTGACCAATCAGTATCATCCACTGAGGTTTTGAATGATACACTATGCCAGCTTGCATATATCATGAGGTGAATGCATACTACACAGTACACAGATAGCCCCGCAACTGCAGAGCTGCCAACTCTCCCTGGTTCTGCAGAACGTTCCCTGAAAATTAACCAATCTTTCCATGTTCTGATGTGAACAAATTTGAAAATCTCTCTGATTATGGACATGTTTTTCCTATTATGTTAAATGTAATTCTAAATATCTCTCTGATTGTTGTACAAAATCTCCCTGATTTAAGATGCAAATGTTGGCAGCTCTGCTACTGTCTGACCATTCAATATCATCCACTGAGGTTTTCATATTAAATAGGGATGCTTTTCAACATTGAACTAGCCACCCAGACAACTTGGAGTGTATTTTGACTGGTCCTCAGGTGTAATAACTAGCATTTTGCCAGCGGACCACTGTTATAAGGGAGAATGCGGAAATCAATAAAGTATGCCTTATTGAAATGCCGCTATAGTAATTATTATTAATGGATTTTACTTTTATGCTTTTGCAGGTTTCGCCGTCACCAGAATGTCAGAAATCATTAATGCGGATGTCATACTGCCCTCACTGTCGAGGACTACCCACGACCAAGCCCTGCTACAACATGTGTCTGAACACAATGAAGGGGTGCCTAGCTGAGCAGGCAGAACTGGACGCAGCGTGGAACAATTATATCGGTAATTCCATTTCGTGTTGTCTCTATTGTATGATCAATATTTGCAAATCTCGGTAGCTCATGTTGGTAATTTGGTTAGATTTGTCTGATTTGAAGTTGTGGCTCCGGGCCAGAGTTCTACCTTAGCCCACCATCAGCTCGGAATAATTACCATGGTGAGGCCATTTGAAGAAAAAAAACTTGGTGACTTGCTTTCCTTAGCAATAGCATAGTTTTATGTAATTGTGTATGACATTTCTCAAGTTTTGGATCAAAGAAAAAAGATTGTTTGGATAAACTTTGATTAAAATTAAGGGAAGTATTCTCAAGGTTAAATATTTGAAATTGTATGTTGGTTTGGGGGTGGGTTGGAGCACAACCAGAAATATACCTTTATGGCTTTATGGAAATGTACAAAAGAATAAATGACAAAAGCAGAACATGGGCAATACAAGTTTTTCTTAATGGCACCATCACCATTTTCTTTCATCTGCATGGCTGAATAAATGTGGTTATTGTCTGGAATCCAGTGGTGTGGGGGGGGATTCCTCAGCCAGAAATCTGGCTGTGTTCTGCTGACAGACGATCGTTATAACATCATCTGAATGTGCTTCCATTGCAACAAGTCACATGACTAATGAGGCTGAGACAACTGGGCAGGATTATTTTGATAAGCAAATTGGAAACGTCGCCATTCCAAAAAAAAATTGTTTAAGGGATACCCTGCTGTTTTATAGCTAATATGGAGAAAGCAACTTCTTCTATCAGATTTTTATTTTCATGGACAATTATCAAATTAAGCCAAATGCAACAGTTGACCTGCATAAATACTTTCACGGACTACATCTAAAATTTAAACTGAAAATCTAGACAGACTGGTTGAAGTTCGGCATGCTTTATGGTGGTTGGCACATATTTCTTGTCTACTGTTGAAACAGATTTATTACAAGAATTTGGTAAAAACAGATGTTTCTCTTATTATATTATCACCATATATTCCATGAGGTCTAGCAACACGCCTACCGTGCGCTTTGATGCCAAAACACAGCATGACCCAAATAGTCAGATACCCAATTTACAGGAACATTGCCTAATCCTTCAACTTTTTCCCCCCAAAAATTACCACAAAAATGTGCCCTCTGACCCATCACCTCCCCCTACATTACTCTCCAAATTGCTATTTTTATTGGGCTTAATTTAATATTGTATTCGCAGCACCAGTCTTGACCCTTGACCTTGAGAACGATTCCATATACAAAAAATGATATGGCCATAAAAAAATGTTTTTAAATGAATTTGAAGCCAAAGGATGTCTATCTTTGTTGTATAATAACTCCAAACTTAATTAAATGAAAGTTTATTTTTCATCTTTGCTTGCATTTTTTTTGAAAAAAAAAAAAAAACCATTTGAATGATGTGCAAATTCTAAGAGTAATATAATGCAGGCCTGTGATTGCCAAGAGTTTTCCAGATTTCAGGATTTGTCACTGATCTTCCTGCGCCTTCACTTAAGATTTTCTTGAAAGAGGTGAAACTGCTATCGCAGAAATAAAAGACTCTGCCCTCATTATGACAAAACCAGTAGATTTCTATTTGAAATGATTTAGAGAGTCTGTAAACCTCTAAAATGTGACTTCCTGTCAATTTAGCTGCTTCATCTCCAGACCAAGAGGAGCTGCTAGCTGTTTTTCAGGATTGTTCATTTTCATACAATCACACCTCCATTAATTATCTAATCTGACATTTGCCCCTCCCCCTCCCCTTCTTAATTGGTGGCTGATAATCTAGTACATACGTAGTATCAAAAGTCATGGAAATCTGTTTACGGTTGCTGTTAATTACAGGATTCGAATTAGCTCTCGTCAGTGGGCATACTCAATAGTCTACATTAAGACATTTTATCCTAGAGTCCTTGGGGGGGGGGGTCAAATCCCATATCAGTAGCCTGTGGATTTTGTCCACGAAGGACTCGATTATCAGACTGGAGAAACTCAGATTACATGTGAGCAGAGAAAAGATTGGTCTTGAGGACCTTTTTAACAGCAGTGAGACCACTAGAATTTCTAACATGAGTGGGAAGTTTATTACATAGCCGAGGGGCAGAGATTCACATCTCAGGTTGTTTCCAATTAAACATGGTATGAGGACATGGTAATTTTGGAGGAAATTAGTAGTGTTGTTTGTCTGTTTACAAAGTATGGCACAAGTAATCAAAACTTTGCACCTAAAAAGGGGAATTCAAAACAACTTTATGAAAAGAATACTCTGTCTGAATTTAAATCAAAGAGCTCAAAAGAGATGTAAAGAAATCATGGGTGCTGCACAGAAGCCTAAACATTTGTTTGTACCTGAGAACAGCGTTCTTGTTCATGTTATCGTAATTTTTGTTGCTTTAAATTATTTTTTAAATCAGATATTTTTATTTGTACTCAAATTTTAGTACTCTATTTTATCCTGGTAGTTTTCGCCCACATAACTTTGCAAAAGCAATTTACACATCATTGTTGAGCTTTTTATTAACCTCTAAATACCTCAGCCATGAATAACTCTGGGTCTGGGAGCTCATTTCAGGAACACTTCTATAAATCACCATCAGTTAAGAATGGGAAAAAACAACAAGGTAAACTCTCCAGTCCAGAGGGAGACCGGAAACAGACATTCCTCCGGTGACAGACTGGATATGTGGCCAACAAAAGGCAGTCCGTTAAAATCATTTGTGGGGGTTGTTTGATCAGGATTCAGGGTGGCCATGGGTACAGACAGGAGAAGAAAGAGCCTGCTGGGTGATGGTCATTAGTAATTGATACCATATTGATACTGGGGGATAAAGGTAGTCATGTTTGCATTTTTGTCTGAAGGCTAACTATACCATGCCTGATATGTGGCAGAGGTTGTCCCCCCAATCCTTCCCATACTTTAACACACCGTTTTCCTCTTGTACAGAAGTAACCCCCCCCCCCCTTAAAATCCTCTAAAGAATTCATGAGGCACAATAGGGGGTGGGGTACACCATGCTACATATGGATCGCCAAATGAGGCTAGCAGTTGAACCCAGTAACTCTACTTTTCTAAAAATGATACAAATGTACATGTAAATAATGGTAGAGTACCTGCACAGTAAACCAGTGGTCACAGGTTTTAATCTCACTCCAGTTTTTCTTGTTACTTTGCCCAAATCTTGTGCTACAAGTGTAGGCCTACATCTGAAGAGGCTGAAGCCGCGGCCGACTTACAAACTCTTTCCTTTTTTTTTAAAAGATGGAATTTGTTTGTAGTCTCCTTTGTAATTCTTGGAACCTGACATCAACACTTGAAAACAAGATGGCTTCTACGAGATAGGGGCTTACTGGAACACAGTGCCTTAAGCCCCTGATCAGAACTGCCAACCTTCTACTCAAAAATGCTGATTGGTAAAAATGGACTATATAGCAGGGCATGCATCAATAAACCATGGTGTCATAACCACCTGTCTTCGTGCTGACAATTTCATCTATCCCCCGGGTCAAAAACCTTTTTTTTTTTTTTAAATGGATGTTGGAGCTCAAGGAGCTGTACAGGGAGATAGTTTCAAGAGAAAATCTGCAATTTGGGAGGGTAGAGATATTTGGTTTTGGGGAAAGGGTGGGACAAAAGGAGGTGAAAATGAACAGCAACTCCTCCCAAATGGCAAAAGGTAAATCTGGCCTTGGCTAAGGAAAAGAAACTTGATGAGGGATCTAGGAATGTCATACAGTAGCAAGGAATTTGTAAACTTGTGCTCAGAATGCCAACATGTTTTGTTGGTTTGTTACCTTCAGCATAAACCATGTGAGGAAACCTGATTTCATTTTGTTAAATATGCCCAATAAAATATCAATATGGCTCATTGTTATCAATACCATCCTAAACACTCAGCACTTTCTGGCCATTCCACAAATGTACCAATAGCTCATTTTTCCTTGAAAGTATTGTATGAAGGCAATGTAATTATAATTTGACATCAACCAAGACCTGCCCCAAGCAGTTACCTTGGTAATTTATTGGTACGACCTTTCACCCTTTCTTATATTTCTAATCTTTGTACTTGAATGGGGTCATGTGGGGCATTGGTAAAAGGTCAAGCTAGACTTGCTGCAAGTCACTGAAGAGTTTGTTTTAATCCAAACAATGAAATACCAATGTGAAGACCTTGAGTGTTTAAGGAACTATTTCAAATCATTGGGATGTGTTTGGATTAAGACTAAGGTTAAGTCTACTGATTGGCCAATTAAGTTTATTACTAAGGTTTCTTTGTTGCATTTACATCGCCGCTAGCAACCACTTAGACCTCCTGTAGTCGTGGAAATCCTTGAGACTCAGGAATTTCATATTGAAGGCCTAAATAATAACAGAAATTTTGTCAGAAAACATTTTTCAGTCTGATATCTATAATTCTTTGAGAATTTTTGGAATTTAAATTGTGAAACTAATATTTTTGCTTTGAAGTAGGTTGTAATCCTGGGGTTGTTGTTTGATTTGCTTTTCTGCAGATGCCCTATTGACGCTGGTAGACCGTCTGGAGGGACCGGTGAATATCGAGTCTGTCATGGAACCAATTGACGTCCGAATTTCGGAAGCTATCATGAACATGCAGGAGAATGCCATAACGGTCACTAACAAGGTTGGTATCCATCGAGAACAGGCCATGTCCAGACCAAGGTCCAATTTCATGGCTCTGCTTACTGCAGAATTCTGCGCTTACGGTGGTACATGTAAGCACATAGCTTCATGGGCAGTAAGCACAGAATTCCACGGTAAGCAGAGCCATGAAATTGGGCCCTAATCTGTAACATTGTTGCTGCCCAACAGCCGCCGTATCCTTGATTCAGACATGACCATAATCTCAAAGCCATTAACCCTATCCATAATTCATCTAAATCCACCAGCCAGCTGATCAGCTGTGTTCCTCTTTTTCTTCGTCTTCCTGTCTAGTGCCATAGAAACAATTGAACAAACACTGTGTGGACTGGAGAGTTTCCTCTTTATTTAGCATTTACAAGTTTCGAAATGTGACCAACGGGTTGACTGTTTTTAATGGATTCAGCATTGTATCTTATATAGGCAAACTGTACCTAATCTTGGTATGAGGCATAAATCACTTTAAAACATCAAAACAGTCTGTCTCTTCCCTCATCCAGCCATTGTTACCCAAAATGTCCTCTATACGACCATTCTCTACTTTTATTGGCGTTGGGCTCCCTGCGTCTTCTTCTCAGAAGATGGAAAACTTTCTATTGAGGGAAAAATGACGTACATGTACATATGCAGTGAAGTTACTGTATATTTTATCTGTAACTTTTTAAACAATTCTCCATTTAAGTTAATAGGCCTAGTAAGCTGTACTGTAAATCCCGGAAAAAATGTTACACCCTGGTTTTTCAGTGGGGTTTCATCTCCAGCCCCAGAGGACACCACTTCCCATTTTGTTCAGGGATTTGTTCATCTTTTTTTTTGTACAATCACACCCCTGTTTAATGTTGACATCCCCTCCTCTCCATCCATTGTTGTTGCAGACTCCTAATTAATCCCCCAACCACTGACCCTCAGTACATGCAGCGCAGAACTCAACCTTCAAAAAATACTCTCCCCCAGACATGCTATGGAATTCCACAGTAATCCTACTCTCACCCCTGGCCGCCCCACAGATTCCATTTCTCCGGCAAGAATGGTCTTTTCTCAGCTTGGTCGTGGCCCCTGTTTTTGTCTGGGAGACCTTGGTGTACCCACGGTGCGGGAGCACCCATGGTGTACCCATGGTGCACCCTTAAGCACCCTTACGCCCTGCCGGGGGTTATTTTGAGTACAAGCAAAGCAACATTGGGATACTAACTAGTCTCAAAGCCAGGAGATTTGAACAGCTGGATCGGAGATATTTCAGTAATTGTTGTAGGATGTTTAGAGTTTGCTTTCGAAAGTGGAAACGGAAGCCCTGTCAGGAAATATTGTGGGAAGTGTACTTGTTCGAAGAGTCTAAATAGGGCTATAAGATTATAATGTTTCTTCAAGTTACTCCTTTCATTCAGACAGACATCCTTTGTTCAGGTACCTTCGTTTGACATTATGACAATTGTAATCCATAAGTAATCCATCCGTTGTTTTTTTTTTTGTTTTTTTTTCCGAGGATATAACAAATTAACACAAAACAAATACTAAGTGACAGTTTTATTAATTTTGAAGCAGCTCAATAATTACAATGAAATCCCCTATGTTAATTGCAGTGGAAGGTGGAGAATTTAAGTGAAATATCTGTGTGGGCCTCCAAATTTTTCCTTTTACTTGAAATCCTCCATAACCTTTAAAGAAAATCTACTGACTTTGTAGGATTTATAGACTGCAGGCCCAAATAATACTAATTGCTTATCATTGGAACAGGTGTATCCATCTTATAAGTTGGAACAATTGGGTGTTGAGTTACCACAAAGGGTAATATTTTGGAGAGTCTCTAGACAAAGACACTAGAGGGGTCAGGGGGTTTTGAAGAATGGTTTTATACAAACATACAAAGCACATAATAAAGCAGTTAATCAAAAAGGGGGTTTTTTTTTCTTCTATTTTGCAGTCATTTTTCTGCTTCATCATAAAACCCAGGGAATTATTTGAGTAGGCCTATCACTTTCTTTGAAGTGGAATTATGTATTTTTTATTCCCAGCACGTTCAGTTGTTCTAATGAGTGTTGTTATGAGCAATTCTGATTTATTTATCTAAATTGGCCACCATTAAGTGGTGATTCATACAGTTCTAGTTTCATTTGACTGAGAACAATAAGTGGTAAAGTGGTGTCTGGTTTCAGGATGACTTGACTATGTGCGGCAGGGTTACAAAAAAACAAACGAAAACACAAGACGCGGCATTCCCTCATGAAGGAATGTCATACTTCGTGCCGGGGAGTTCATTTGACTTGTTGGAAACATAATTCCGCTGATGAATTGGAGCTGTTTGGAGGCCTGTGGTTAAACAAGAGGAACCTGCCAGGCTTCTTGTTAGATTGAGATGAATGTGTAAAGGATTTTTTTCAAGTGGCCTATTTTGCTATAGAGGGTCCCAGTTTTACACATTTCCCCCCTTCCCGTTTACTTCCATTCAGCCATAGGCACTTAAAGGGATTGTATATGTTTGGTAATTGGAACCCACGGTTTGTTTCAATCCTGTATAGTTGTAGATATGTACCATGAAACCATAGAGAAAGGACAGCCTCTATGATAAAACTAACCTGTTAAAATTTTATTTCAAAAGGTAGATATAGCCGAAAATCTGGAGTGGTTATGTCCATGCAGGAAGAATAATCTGTAAGTGGAATACACAATCTGAGAAACGTTACTGTCAGTAATGCATCTCAGATTCAAATTTTTGGGGATAAAAAGTGATATCTTTTTCCATAACCGCATTACTTCTAAGTAAAAAGTTTCTCAAAATAGTTTATACTATCAACAGCTGCAGTGCTTCTCACCAAGTCATTAATTTGTTTAAGTAGTTACCAATATAAGACCCTACCTTTAATAAAAGAAACAAGGCTGCAAGTGAAAAAGAATATCAAGTTATCATGTCAGGAATATCTAATCCACATCTTTTTAGTTTTTCCATAAAAAAGTGTAGAATTCAAATGTGACACCTCATCACACTTCCAAAGCCCATTTTGAATCGCAAGAATAAAGAACTTTCAGAATCAGGTGCAGTATCTGGAGAAGGTCAAGTGATTCTCTGGTCACTCCGTCTACAACCAGAGTAAAATGCCTTCACTTCCACTATCCCTCAGAATCATTAGCGTCAGTAGAGGTTGAGATTCTAAGCCAGCCACTTTTTGTTGCTGGCATGAGATAAAGACAGCTATTGGGGGTAACACTTTCAGAAAGCCGCTGGCGGCATACTTGTATACTCCACCTGTCAAATATTCCAGGTATGTGCCCTTGATGTCTGGCCATATCTCACCTGAGGAATGGGCGATTACTGAATGCACAAGTGGCTCCCACCACCTATTATATAGTTTAATAAGTGAGATCCCTGATGTAATCCCACGATTTTGTAGACATTAAGTGAGAGAAATTGAAGTGGAGGTGGGGGGATACAAAAGGTATATGATTTTTTTGGAGACGTGATTCAACTTGGACAGTGGTTGTTGTGGGGTTTTGTTCCAGCATGTTTTGAGCAGTGTCAAACGGGCTGTTTGGGTGTGGTTGAGAAAAACTATATCCGTTGTTTGTCTTGTTGGGACTACAGGAACACGTGGGTGTCAAAGAGTTATTGAGATTGTTCACTGTATAACTTCTTTCAGTTACCAAGCTACTAAAAATACAGAAGTAAACTTGATATAAGTTTTATTTAGTACACATGATCGTGGTTTTACACATTCCTATGGTATGCTGGACAGGCATGGCTGGGTGAAGTAACCCATCATGTCATCCTGATTTTGTGAATCTACTCATGTGTATGAAAATACATTATACGCTTTTTTTGTAATGATCGTAGTGTTAACCCTCTTACTGTCTGACCATTCAATATCATCCACCGAGGTTTTGAATGACAAACTGTCAGCCTGCAATATGATATCATGTGGTGAATGCATCTACACAGTACACATTTAACCCTCCTACTGTGTCAGACCAATCAATATTATTCACTTTGGTTTTGAATGATACATGCATCCTCTTTTAGCGAGGTAGCGGGTACCAACTGCATCTCTGGCAGTATTAAGGGCAGCATTCAAACAGACACCACAGAAATTTCCAAAAGTCGCTAGCAGGCGATCTCTGGAGATTCAAATTTCCTGACATGTATTCTTTTGTATAATATTGGATTGCCAAAGTATGACCCTACCTTTAAGGGGATTACTTCTCTTTGAAAGTATTTCAGATTCTCAGTTCAAGCAAGGGAACAGCCTTTTGCCTCTTAGCGTCAATTTGGTCTTCCTGGTTAACAGCTGTTATTGGATTCCCCTTATAAAATTATTCAGTTTGGAAAGCAGGTTTTCCTTGAGCCAAATCAAAAAATCATCGAAGAAGTTGAAATCCAAGGCAGGCACGACACTTAACGGAGGCAATCATTTCCATGCCCCTAGTTTATTGCCCTTGGTGCCCCTTGAAATGTTCCAGTACAAATTTAAATTCCTCTAAAATAAAAGTGTCCTTTGGAAAAACTGCATTCCCTTACATTTACAAGGCCTGCCAAGATACAGTGGATGCCTGAAATTTGAGAAACATTTGACAAAGCCAGTTGCATTAAAATATTCCCTGCTTAATACATAATATATGTCACCTGTCATGACAATAAAAGTATTACAGAGGAAATCAGGCTGGTTTCGTTAGATCTATTCCCTGCCTTTCACGTCTGTGGACCCCGGTTCAAATCCCGCCTCGGACCGGAAAATTGCATGTGGATTGGGTTTTCAGTCCCTACATAATTGCGTGGGTTTTTCCAGTGGGGTTTTCCTCCCACAACACATGGGGATCAGATTGGCTCAGTGGTTTCTGTTCCTGCCTTTCACCTCTGTGGACCCCGGTTCCGATCCCGCCTCGGACCAGAAACTTGCATGTGGATTGGGTTTTCACTCCCCTACACGATTCTGTGGGTTTCCCCTCATTCTGATTTTCCCCTCCCACTTCTAAATAAACTAACGTTTCTTCATCATGTCCTATCCTTCCTGTAACTGGCCCTTGTGCTGTTGCATGTGTAATGAAATGCTTAAATGTGGAAAGATGTACAACATCATTTCTGATGTTAACCCACGCTTGGTGCTTGATATGGGGCATGGTGGTACCCCCATCTATTGTGCCTTTATTGTGTGCTTTGAATCTCAGGAATTCTTTAGAGGATTTTAGATGGTGGGGGGGGGGGGTACTTCTGTACAAGAGGAAAATAGTGTGTTAAAGTATGGGAACATTTGGGTATCATCTGCCCCCATATTGGGCATGGTATATATTCCCAGCAAAGAAACATATTTAGCGCTGTTTTTTCTGCTGAAATCAGTCCATGGGTTGACTGAAACCACAGGTAGCAGTCTGGGGGATTTGAGGGATAAATGTATCCAGGTTGATGAAGCACCACTGGAGGCTAAGACACTGTCAGGCACAAACAAACAACACATCCAATCCTGACAAATTACCCACAACCACAAAATGACCTCAGGTCACCGCCCTGGTGCTGACCCACTTTAGGTCAATTGTAGGTCACCAATGAGTTGCTCAATCCCCATGGGTAGGGTAAGCCCTAGACATGACATTTCCGTAGGAGCTGAAGCAGAGGGAGGGAGCGTGGATAGTGGAATATCTCTATTGTAAACAGTTTAGTTTCACTGCTTCCAATTGTTTGCGAGATTGTTGGGGTATAATAAACTTTGTTTTGGCTGTCCACCAAAGTGTAGAGTTGGGTTACCATTTCCTAGTTTTTAGTACAAAAGTATTTGTAATTGGAATCAGTGTTTAGACTGACCAGTATAAAGTACAGTGTACTGCCCCCAGGATGAAAGATTTAGCTTGGTCTCTTTACCCTTTGGAGTTTAGGGTCAGTTGCATTATTACTGACCATCATTTGCCCCATGACCAACTACATACTTCACCTTTTTAGGGGGCATTCTGAATGACACTTCCCACTTTGGAATGATTGATATATTAACGGGGAGTTCTTGAGGTGATGATGAAGTGAGGGTTCCATCAAATTAAGCTTGTCAAAGTGTAATAATTCACTTGTTTTCCCTATAACTCAACGGAAATTTCCTTGATAAAACTGTAGGTATCCCATCCTCAACTGAAATTCAGAAGCAAAACAATTTTTCCTTTCATTTGAAATCACACAATTTTAATGGAAGTAAGTCTTCTTTTGGGTGGAAATTTTTATTTGTGAAGTAAACTTCATTTTAAGGTATAGCTACAGCAGAGCTGCCAACTCTCCCTGATTCTGCAGAAAGTTCCCTGAAAATCAACCAATCTTTCCATGTTCTGATGAACAAATTTGAAAATCTCCCTGATTCTGGAAACTTTGTTCCTATTATGTTGAATGTAATTCTAAATATTTCCCTGATCGTTGTAAAATTCTCCCTCATTGCAAGATACAAAATGTTGGCAGCTCTGCTACTGGCTGCATACTACGTGGACACACATTATACATGTCTCTCAAAGGTGTTCATATTATATCTCTGAGCAAGGCAGATTCCCTTAAAATACTCATGGAAAAAAGTTTTTTTATTTCCAAGGCAATTGCAAAGAGTAGTCACGCTTAAAAGTTCTTTCTCTAATTTATCCCTTCTTTTGCGAGAAAAGCAAATCTGTTGAATCCGGGAGAGATTTCAAAACAATTTCCGATATACAGACGAGCCATGTAAGTAGCTTAATTCTCTGTCATTTGTAGAAGCTACTTTCATGTGAGGAGTTGGGTTTAGTCGTGCCAACAGCTACTAGTGACCAATCCTACGTATAAATTATTCATACCCACCCCCTCTAATCATTGCTTACTCTGTCACAGTATAACCAGATACCCAGCAAATTATAAATTCAATAATTCTCAGCGAGTAACCCTTGGGTGTTAATTCCGCCGGCTCTGGGCCATCAATAACTGTGATGAGTCATGCAGTAAGACGATTTCACTTCACAAGAGGCGTAACCATGGCGACCACACTCTCCCATCTCTCACCGCAACCTCACAAATCTCCACAGATGTTTTTACAATCCCCCCCCCCCCACCGGCAGTTGGTGCCGTGTTGATGTACATAGTCGGGCAATTTCTTAAGGTTTACTGTCATTTTTTCTCGTTGGGGTCACGTTTGGAAGGTGGAGAGAACTTAAGATGAGGTGTCTGGACCTTGATTGGGTTCTCTTGTTGTGTCTGAGCAGCGAGCCTTCCCAGGTTGTGTGCTTCTTGTCTTCTGAGGAAGGCACCAGGCCCCCTATCACCATCCTCTCAAATTATCCGGGACCTTGTAGCGAGAGAAAAAAGATTGTTCTCTTGAGAGGAATTTAATGGAAACAAAAATGGAGCAATTAATTGGGCAGGATGTGAGTCGTTTAAAGGGCGGTATTTTTGCTCTGATTAACTCAAGGAAAACTCTCAGTAAACGGAAGGTAAATCAATCAGGTTGACTTGTGCTTGTACTTTTGGGGGAAAGAATAAATGTTGATCTTGAATTAAATATTCTCCCGGTATTTTTTAGGATAAGAAAAGAAAGAAGACAAAAAAACGGTGTAACTTTTTTTCTTTCTTCAAGCACTACATTGGTGTGGACACAGGTGAAAGCAGAAATATATTCATGTAAAACAGGCAAATCTTAAGTATGGATTTATTTTATTCCTTATTGTAGGAGATTTTCTAAAGTTTCCTCTCCATTTTTTTGCATTTTCAAGTGTGAGCAAAGTACACTGTGGCTGTTCCTCTTGCCAAGTTTGTGGTTTTTGTGTTTTCTTTATGTTAGTGTAACAGCCTGTTAGAAAAGCTGAAGTGTTTCTTCATGACACATTCTTCCAACGTTTTAATTCACCCGAGGTATGCATCCATATGATTGCCATTTACCATGGGGGGTAAACTCCCCTTTGAAAAAGTTGCCAAATCAAACATCATAATTGGGTAATTTCCCTTTGAAGTGCCCACACAAACATAACAATGGCACCAAATTGAAAGTTTAGATTTCTCTCGGAAATCCTTGTGGGAGTTCCTCTTTTTGTGCTATTTTTTTAACACGTGTCTGGGGTGAAGCCGACTGGATACATAAGATGACAGACTTGAAAACGCAGGAATTCTCACCCGAGGTATGCATCCATATGATTGCCATTTACCATGGGGGGTAAACTCCCCTTTGAAAAAGTTGCCAAATCAAACATCATAATTGGGTAATTTCCCTTTGAAGTGCCCACACAAACATGACAATGGCACCAAATTGAAAGTTTAGATTTCTCTCAGAAATCCTCGTGGGAGTTCCTCTTTTTGTGTTATTTTTTTAACACGTGTCTGGGGTGAAGCCGACTGGATACATAAGATGACAGACTTGAAAACGCAGGAATTCTTTAGATTTTGTGGTCAGTAAAATTGTACATGTCTGGCAACCTTGGAAGCCTTGGAAGCGTGTATAATGGAGTCCCTATTGTGTCATTGTGACATGGTCTGATGTCACTGCAAAGAGATGTGGGGAAATTCCTTTACACAAGGCCCCCCCCCTACTCTTTTTTCCAGGCAATTTGTGCAGACTCATTCTCTCAAATAAGAGTCAAATCAAAGATCGGCTCCTGCAAGCCGTATGTCTTAATCATTCATTCAATTATCTCACATTTATTGCAGTAAAAATAAAAAATTGATTTCACGAAAAAGCCAAAAAGCATTTCTCTGATTCCTAAAAGTACATGTGCCTTCTTTGAGAGAAATCATTTCAAAATGTTCTCTTGAAAAATTTGTGATTAACTTTATCTTTCATTTATGAACTTTCGAGGATAAAAGTCTTGTTAAGTACATGTGCCTTCTTGAGAAGAGTGTTTATGTACTTAAATATCATACAAATCTTTGAGAGAAATCATTTCAAAATGTTCTCTTTAATTTTTTTTGATAACTTTATCTTTCTTTTATGAACTTTTGAGGATAAAAGTCTTGTTAAGTACATGTGCCTTCTTGAGGAGTGTGTTTATGTACTTAAATATCATACAAATCTTTGAGAGAAATCATTTCAAAATGTTCTCTTTAAAAATTGGTGATAACTTTATCTTTCATTTATGAACTTTCAAGGACTAAAAGTCTTGTTAAGTACATGTACCTTCTTGAGGAGTGTGTTTATGTACTTTAATATCATACAAATCTTTGAGAGAAATCATTTCAAAATGTTCTCTTTAAAAATTGGTGATAACGTTATCTTTCATGTTTGAATTTTCGTGGATAAAAGTCTCGGTGAGTGAAGTTTGTTATCGCTCAAGTATTTGTATTTTCTCTCGAGTCATGTATTGTTTTCCCAGGAGTGTGTACATAGAGCCTTGTCTGCTATTGATAAGTTATCAGTATTACCCGTATTATTACACAGCATCAGAAGTACACCTCTTATTACTCAGCCTCAGCCTGAGACCTCCCACTGTACATGCAAGAGACCTCTGCTTTCACTATCTTGTTTATCCTACGCATTAACAGCGTACCTCATAGATTATCATTCAAAAGGTTCACTCCCGTCAGAATAATTGAAAAATATATCAGGATTTTTTTTTTTTGCCAGAGAGTGAGGTGTTAAGGTAGAGGGCAATTACAGTGGCATGGTCAATGGGCATGATGAATGGAGTTCACTGGGTCAGGAACGCAGGCTTCTGTATGTTTTCTAACAGTGTTTTGTTTTCATGTTTGTTTTTAACAGCCCGTTTCGAGTGTCATCTTGTGTATGAGATTCCTGTTCAAATGTGTAATGTACATGTGCATACCATCAGAAAGATGTGTCGTCAGTCTTGTTCTGGACTCACTAGATAATTTGCCAACATGGAGTAAACATGTTGGCAGCCATCTTGTATTTGTGTACCAGTAGTCTATATGGCCCATATTGAAACCATTGCTTTTGTCTTCGGCTCTGGCTTTGGCTTGAAAAGGGGCACTTTTGGAATGGAGCTTTAAACATGAAGAAGGAGCCTAAGCCAGGTGTGAAGCCAAAACCTTGGTTTCAACAAGAAAACTAAAGTAATGGCAACCTCAGTCTGGTGCTTGTGATACATGAGTTTTACATATCCCTCTATTGCTTAAGCATAGGAAGGATTATAATAAGACAGGGTTTCAGATACCTCTTGGTCAACAAACCCAAGAATTTTAATCCCGTCCTTAACTTAAGATGGTTTAGCTACAGTTAAGAAACACCTGGGAAAGGATCAAGAAACAATGAAATCATCCTGGGTTTTGCTTTTTATTGTTTGAACATTGCGGAAAGCTCTTTGGACTCTCTGTTTGCTTCTGTTAGGAAATGGTTTGCTCTCTACTTTACTCTCTACTTGGAATAATGTATGAATGGCATGAAGTATGTAGGATTGGATTGCATCCACACAGTGAGGGAATTGCGCAAGGACACATGGGTCTAGAGCCTGGCCATTAATGAATAATGCATTAACTTGGTCTAAGGGAACATGATCAGAGTCAGCTGGCTGCCTTGGGGTCGATTTCACAAAACTCTTCCTAACTTAGGACTAGTCCTAGGCAATGTTAAGAGATATGACTAGTCTTAAGTTAGGACCAGTACTTAAGACTAGTCCTATCTCTTAGCATTGCCTATAGGACTAGTCCTAAGTCCATTTCCTTTTCCAATGGGTGCAAGTCTCGGCCCCCAGGTTTTCTTCTTATTTGTAAATAGTTATCAATCAATATAAATGTAACAAGAGCATTTTTTTCTTTTTGGTACTGTATGATAAGTTATATATTTCTGTGTACATTCAAGCGAGATGGCATTTCTGCAGTGTTATTTACTATACAAAACAAATTTGTGACTTTGGTTTTTCCTATTCAGTCATTATTATGTTAAACCTTTTTATTTGTGTGTGAAGATTGATTTGGCTGCAGTTAAGAAACACCTGGAAAGAATGGGTTGAGAAACAACAAAATAATACAAGGATTTTCGCCAAACTCCTGGGTTTAATTATTTGTGTTTTGCCGATACACTGCATGATCACTATTTTTCCCCGAGTCCTGTGAAAAAAAAAATTCACAGGCATATTACTCGGTCGGGATTCGAACTCTCAATCTTTGCCAGTCTAGTGCAGATGTCTTATCACTAGACCACTGAGTTGTCTGGTAGTTAGAGGTAGTTGAATCTTCTATTTTTGGAGCGGGTACCGTTACGATTTTAATAGATGTTAAATTAGCATCAGGGATAATATTTGTTGTGTTTTACCGATGTGTGTTAAGCATTGTATGCTAAGTACTTTCCCAAGTTCTTGGTTTTACTTTTAGTGTTTGAATCCCAAATAGATGTAAACAACATTTCTGAAGAGCTTTCCACAATTTGCGCCCCCCCTCTCCCCCGCAACAATTGATGGGAATGTTGTTTAAATCAAGATGAGTTTGATTCAATTAGCATTGATTTCTTATCTCTTTTCTGTGCTAAGGTTTTCTCTGGTTGCGGTAAGCCACGCATATCAAAGCGCGATGTCGGCATTGAGGGAGAGCGAGCACGCAGCGTGAAGAGACAGAGAGAAGGTGGTTCATCCCGACGTCGTGGGCAACAGTCCTCGCCCGGCATCACACCCACCACGACCAGCATGGAGAAACTAATCAAGGATGTCAGAGGCAATATTAAAAACACTAAGGGCTTCTGGACGTTACTGCCGTATATGATTTGCGATGACGTCGCTGCTGATGTCACTGTTGTTGATATCTGTTGGAATGGACAAACTAAAGGAAGGTGAGTAAGGGCAGGGATACCATGCCTTGGAGAGGATGGTGGGAAATGAGGGGAATATCGGTTGGGAAGGGAGGGGATATCAGTTGGGAAATGTGGGGAATATCGGTTGAGAAATGAGGGGAATATTGGTTGGGGAATGAGGGAAATATTGGTTGGAAATGGGGGGAATACTAGTTGGGAAATGTGGGGAAGATCAGTTGAGAAATGGTGGAATATCAGTTGGGAAATGTGGGGAATAGGCCTATCAGTTAGGAAATGGGTGGAATATCAGTTGGGAAATGTGGGGAAGATCAGTTGAGAAATGGTGGAATATCATAAGAGGTAACTAAAATAAATAGTAAACTTGCGGGTACAAATGTGTAAAAACTCTTTTGTGGGAGTGTTGGCTCTGAAAAAAGCTGGTGGGGTCTTGACGTTTCGAACAGTATACTCTGCTCGTCTTCAGAATACCAGTTGTGAAATTGGTTGAATATCAGTTAGGAAATGGGGGGAATATCAGTTGGGAAATGTGGAGAAGATCAGTTGGGAAATGGGTGGATTATCAGTTGGGAAATGGGGGAAAATCGGTTGGAAAATGAGGGAAAATCAGTTGGGAAAATGGGGGAATATCAGTTTGGAAATGGGGGGAATTTCAGTTGGGAAATGGGGGAATATCAGTTTGGAAATGGGGGGAATTTCAGTTGGGAAATGGGGGAAGATCAGTTGGGAAATGGGGGAATGTCAGTTGGGAAATGTGGGGAATATTAGTTAGGAAATTTTCCTTTTAGAATACACAGACTAAAAGGAAGGTTAGTTGGGTCAGGGGTGGGATGGCTAAAAATGGGATTATGTTGGGGAGCTATAAGAACTTCTGCTAGCCTGGAAATACACAGAGTGGAATGGCCTCTGTTGCGTCTGGTCTTCGCCTTTGTGCCTGTTCAAAAGTTTCCCAAAGGCACGAAGATTTTCCAGTGGGATTGCTCTTTGCAAAAATGAAAATGGCCTTGCCCTTTCAAAGGTGAAATTGCAGGCCTGCATCAGCTTGGAATGGGCTGGAGCATTCATATGGTGAGCAAAGGGATACAAACTTAGGTTTTAGAATAGGCAGACTGAAGGAAGGTTCATTCGGTTGTACTCTCATTTTCATTTGCAAATACACTTGTAAATACTAATTGATAATGGTCATCCATTTTACCACTCCAGCTACAACCATCCACCTGTTGGTAACGGCATAGCCAATCAAGTCCATAATCCAGAGGTCACCATGGAATCATCACAGCCAAATTTCCTGATAAACAAACACATCAACTCTCTACGAACGATCACAAACAGACTGACTGGAGCGTTCAACGGGGAAGATGTTGAGTGGGTCGACAGTAAGTATTTACAAATAAAGACGCTTTGTGTGGGGAAAAGAGAAAAAGCTGACAATCAAGGTTCAGATTTAGTGACCTGCTGTGCACACAGATTTTGCATAGCGAAATAATTTTGCTCATCAGGAACGAGCGATGTGTCTGTTGGTACATAATAATAATAAAAATAGTGGCTTCTTATATAGCGCACATCCGTCACTCAGTGATGCTCAAGGCGCTTTCATTCATTATTTTCCTGCAAGGTAGTGTGGAGCAATGTTTTTGAAGTATGAGACCAATTCCTTTACATAGCTTACAAGGTGCTGTGGCGCAATATGCTGCCATTCATATGCTGTACATCTTAAGTCAATACGTCATGCTTTATATTGTATCTTTCTGGTAACGAAATTAAGGGACCCTCAAAAGATACCTGTTTAGAGAAAATTAGGAAGAAAAGTCGGTTTTAGATCTAGGAGGAAAACCCCAAACGGGGGAAGCCCAGGTAGGGACTGAAAACCCAATCCACATGCAAGGCTCCGGTCTGGAATTCGAACCGGGGTTCACCAACCTGAATGCCCATGTACACAAACCCTGGCTTTTTGTTATGTCCGGCTCCAAAGCTATCATACCATTGTGCGTGATCGAAACTAACTTGCCCTGTTGCACCATTCAAGGGCAAGTCTTATGAGAGAAGTTGACATTGTTTATAAGACCGTAAAGTCATTAAAAACATATGTGCAAGGCAAGTGGATATAACTTGATGTTTTCTTGCGGACATCCTAAAAGAAAAGCTGGCTCAGTGCATTTCCTGTGGGCGTTTGATAATCACAATGGGTAAAGCAGGCTTGGTTTATGTTGGAATTAACACGGGACAGAAGATCTGGGTTTTGATCCAGATACATCTCTAGTCTGGGTAGGAGGAAATAGAATGATAGCTCCTTTGTTCTGTAATCTACCTAGTCGCCGATGTTCTGAACCTAACCAGTGTCGATACCCAGAAAGCCTCCCTTGGTGGTCAGCTCTGGCCCAGGTGCTGTCCTGCCCACCCTCAGCTCAACTTACCGACCTCCCACTGAGAGGGCAATGCATAGACGCACCCTAGCCCTGTACAGGACTCTTCCTCTGTGCTGTACACAGATACAGAGTCCTAGATATCAGGGCTCGTTTCTGGGGCGGAAAAATTTCAAAGCTTCATAACTCAAATCTTACCTGCTAATTTCACCGGATTCACATTCCATGGCAGCATACAATTATTTTGCTTTGGGTTTTGGACATAATATATTCCTCATTAATCCGTCATTTTCATGAAATAATGCAGCTCTTAACATTAAACAATTCTGCAAACTTTAAGCACAATTTTTTAAGAGAAACCAAGACGCATGTGTTTGCGTGTGTTCGCGTATGTCTGCGCAGGCGCTGATTACGCATACCACAAAACGCGCCAAATTTGTATCACACTTTTTGGCCACAGTATCTTGCACAGCGTTAACATGCAAACCCAACGCAAGATATGCGCATCATGCGTCATAAACGCGAATCAATGCGTACACATTACAGACAGGGTTTTTTTTAATGTTGAGAGCTGCATTATATCATGAAAATGACAGATTTATGAGGATTATATGACGTCCAAAACCCTCCAAAATTATGTTGTGGTTTTATATTATTTACGACTCGTCCTGCTTAGGACGGGTTTTGTGAAATCGATCCTAGGATCGATCTTAGCTAGGATCGATCTTACGGCTGGGACTCGTCCTAAGTCCTAGGATCGATAATAAACCAACCGTTCTATGTTCTGATGAACAGATATGAAAATCTCCCTGATTCTGGAAACTTTGTCCCTATTTTGTTGAATGTAAAAAAACTCCCTGATTGTAGCACAAAATCTCCCTGATTGCAAGATGCAAATTATGGCGGCTCTGCTAACTGCATGCTAGGTGGGAGGGTGGGTAAGTGTCCAATGCAGGCTTTGTCAGTTCTATGAAAATAATAATAATACTGGGCTCTTATATAGCGCTTTATCACACCCCTAGGGGCGTATCAAGGCGCTCAGTATTTTTCCCGGCAAGGTATGCAGAGCTATGTTGAAGTATGAGACCTATTCCTTTATAGCACCATGTACTGGTTTACAAGGTGCTGTGGCGCAATATGCTGCCGATCAAACCAGGAGCACCGGGCGAACCCCTTCTCTTTACGATAAGTGCACTGGGTTCTTTTACGTGCATTACACAGCACACGGGACCTATGGCTTTACGTCCCATCCGAAGGACAAAGCAATAATGGTTAATTGTCTTGCTTAAGGACACAAGTGTCACGACCGGGACTCGAAACCCACACTCTGCTGATCAGAAACACCAGAGCTTGAGTCCGGTGTTCTTATTCGCTCGGCCACGACACGTCTGAAAATATCCATCATTACCTTGAATCGGTTTGCTCAGGAGAGACTATTTTTCTCAAGAAGCGGACGACCATTAAAAAGATCACTCTCGCATGCTTTACACTTGCAGGCCTGTGAAATCTCCGCTTTAAAACGGATATCCACTTTTTTATCGATTTTTAAAAAAAAAACATTTTTAAATACTTTTTGGCCTTATTTATGCTTGACAACAGTAATGTACAACTACAATAATGTGAAATAAGCCTAGTTACTGAATCAATAGGGTGCCCCAATTCGACCAGTGTAAATGCGTGACGCGCGCTCACTTGACGTTCCACGATCATTCTTACATCATGTAGTGTTTCAGCTCTTTTTTTAAGGGCCTGCACTTGGAACACTTCATCGAGACCAAGGCCGTGTACGAATCCACGGCTACAGCTACGGCTACATCTAGATGTCTGCGTCATCGTGCTTTGAAGTATAGGTCTTCCTTAACGAAAACTCTTAGCAACAGTCGTAGCTGTAGTCGCAAATTCGGATCGGCCTTAGTCTGGATTTGAAGTTCTGCGCTTAATAGTTGGAGTGTACACATGTCTTTCTAACTTCTACATTGTAGTCGGCAAAGTCCATAAGCCAGGATACATGCATGATGTACAACGCCAAGGAGCAATTATAGAAATAAGTGTCTTGCTCTAGGACAAGTGTCGGGACCGAGATTCGAACCACATTACGATGACTCAGCCACCAGAACTTGAATTTGATGAGCTAGACCACTTGGCCACTACACACTAAAGCCAATGGGCCGACCAGTTGGGGGGGGGGGGGGCTTCAACACTCTTGTGTACTTTTGGGGGGGTGAGGAGGGCACGGGGTGCATGAAACAGAGTACTCTCTCTACACTTGTGGAAATGTTGAATCACCCCTGAGCAAGTTAAGTGTCGGGCGTTTTTAGTTCTGTCATGATCAAATTGGGGCAGAAAAGAAGGACAGGGTGGCCATAACATCTCAGTAAAGCTGCATTAATAAGATGAGGCATCTGGTTGGAAATGTCATCCATGCGGAGTCTGGTTTGGTCATTAATTAATCTGTCAGCTTCAGCTTCCAGCCATCGCGGTCATACTCTGTAAACAAAGTGTATGATATATCTGTATAAGACGCTAGTAGGCAAGTGAACTTTACGTAGTCGTGAGGATCCCCAACCAGCTTGAGACCTTTGTGGAATAACTTTGCCATCGTAGTCCTGTGGGTGTTGAGCAGAGTATTTGTAATTTCCAGACAAGTGTTGACTTGGAAAACGCCGTAATGGAAAACATTTCTCGTCTGGTTCAAACATGACCTAGATAGCATCTCTGATGAGACTTTGGCGGTTTTAAAGTGTGCCTACTGCCCCCTTAGGTCCATTTGCATTAATTACTATCTGAATTTAAAGAGGAGAGGTTTCTGCAAATGCGCAAACACTTGTTTTAAATTTTTTGTTTCTTTTTTGTTGATGAACACTGAAGAATGTCTCTGAATTCCAGATCAGGAATGGAAATTTTGCATCTGAACTTTTTTTTCTCTGTAGTCACATTTAGTGATCAACTTTTATGTAATTTTTATATCCAGTGTATCATTTGAAATGTAGTGTCATGTCCAAATCTTGGACATGTTCTTTTCAGGCATTGATTTTTCTTTGGCAGATCCTTTTGTTTTAATTGTCATGTTCCTTTTTTGATTTGGTAAAAAATTAGATAAATTTAATACAATTTGTGGAACTTGGAGAGCAAATCGATTGAACCATAAAAGTCAGTATGAGATTCGTTGTTGTATACAGTGCCTTCAAACCATAAGGACATATTTCTGGGATATGTTTCCGTCAACACTTCCTGCTTAAGCCTGCATCATCGCATCACGGAACATTTCTTAAAAAACAATCACTAAAACATTTCCTGTTTTCATATTTCTTACTCTCCTCTTTTTCTCCTCTTTATTTGCAAAATAGCTGAGGGGTATGGGAGCGGATCCGGCAGCGGCAGCGGATCCGGTGACGGTAATGAAGTCACAGTCAACCCCGGTGACGTCTCGTTCACAGAGATTGAAGATCCCATCTACAGGCCGACGATTAAACCCCCAAACGACGCTTCGTCGTTATACATCAGTTATGCAACTCGATGGGTTGTCTGTGTGTGTGTAACAACTGTCTTAACGTTCCGTTTACTTTGGTAGCCACAGGGTATATTCAAAATTTGTTTGTAGATGTTTTTTTTAATTTTATGTCGGTTTATTTTTTATTTTTGTAGTTTGTATAATCGAGTCACACATACAAGGCATACAGCATCTCGGCAAATCTTGCACGGGATTTTTCAAAAGAGAAAACCCTCACCTAGGAATTAATTCTACCCACATAATCCGTATTAATCTCTTGGTAATTACAGTAGATCAAAAAATTAGCGTAAAACTATTGTTCTTATTTTTTTTTCCAATAATGTCTAGTCAAGATTGGTAACCCTTGTGGTACAAGTAGCTCTTTTATAATAAAGTTGAAGCTCTTTGTACAAAACAAAAATAAATAAAATAAAACATGCTGCAGCCAGAGTGCTTATATGCATTTTACAAGTATTTAAATCAATATTTGCAAGTTCACTTTTGACCTTAAAAGAAATAAAAAAATAAAAAAATAAATGTGAACGTTTCCCCCTTCCGTATTTCGACCAAACAGCTAGAGTTTTAGAACATCCAATAATGTGTGTTGTAAAGCGTTCCGTTTTTTCGTATTTCCCTAAAATAATTGGATCATATCAATGAAAGTCATACTTAAATAAATAAATGTTCCTTGTAAAATATACTTTGGATTGTTACAAGGGCACTCAATGGAGTGTAATGTATGTAATTTTTTTACTAAATGATTTTTTAAAGCAAGTATTTAATATGTATTGATCACATGGAGTCATAAAGCTGTTTAACAGAAAAACTTGCTTAACAGTTAAAAGCGAAAAATAAGCCGGGTACCAGTCACAAGTAATGTACATTACATGACATTTCGGCTGGTAACCTGTATCTGCTAAGCAAGGTTTTTCTCTGCTTAGCAAATTTGTGTACTTAACAGTTTTGTGAGCTTGGGACCATGGTCTTAGAGCTTGAGTGTTTATATGTTGGAAATCTTCATGTGAGGTTTTTGCAGTTTTGAGCACCGCGTTTTTGTTTTTTAACCTAATTTGTACAATCTTACTATAAAAATTGCCAAATGATAAATTCTTTTTGAAAAAAAGTATCGCATTTTTTGGAAACAATAAATCAAATCTAGAAGTAATTTTGTAGTTCTTTGCTAAAAGTTTGCAATTATGTGTGATTGTTATAAACATGTGATATACGCTTGGAAGAAATTACAAGAAGAAATATTAGATCTTGCGAGCTATTTTACATACATTTAAGTTGAAATGAAACTGTTTGTAAGTTTGAGACAAAAACATTTCCGTGTTGGTCTGTCGAAACTATATAAATTAGCAAAAGCACCTGCAAAAATCCACCAGATATTCAAGGAACAATCAGTCTGATAATTAGGAAGGCAGCTCGCTAAAGTCTTCAATCGTTCAAGTGTGGATTTCAAATCAGTTAATGATTAAAAGTTCACCCAAAAAATTCTTAATTTGATATGCACATGAAGAAACATATAGTACAAGAAAAGTTGTGTAAAAAGTACATCACCCATCTTTTGTCAACCTGTTGATTGGACATTTTTTAATTTGCCTTCTGAGAGAAAAAAACACCAGAGGAATTTTTCTTTTTTACTATTCTTTTCAAATCTGAAGCTATGCAATAATGCATGCCACTGATATTTTATAGTCAAAGGTCTCAGAAATGTTGTTTTGTATTGGTTTCGGGTTTTTTGTATTCATCCCGCCATATCCAGTTCAATATTCACAGGTATCCATGTGTTCACAAGTATCCATGAACTGAAATTTCCGATCCTGGTATCATCACATAAGATTTTTCATACAATTTGAGAAAAGAACAAATTGGAAAAGATTTTGCTTTTTTTTTTTTACTTAAAGGAAAATTTGTTTTAAAAACTGCCTTTTTATATGTGTGGCCATGTTATTTTGAAATCTTGAGGTTTCAAAGGATAAGCCCCCCCCCCCCAGTCGTAGAGTTTGTTTGGATTTTATTTAAAGAGGTGAAGTCAAAACTGCCCGCAGTTGTAAATATATGTACCTCATGTAAGCTTTTTACCAAATAATTTTAGTACTTAACCAAAATGTGTTTGTAGTCTGCAATGCATTGTGTAGAGTGTTGCGTCAAGTTGTATAACTTAAAAGAAATCTAAAAAATGTGGACCATTTTTGCTGGAGACACCATGGTTTAACACAATGTGAATATGTACAGATTAAAAAACAAAAAAACAAAAAACCACGTCAAAGTAGAGCATAAATGCGAGAGAGAAAGCGAATGTGTGTAAACGTGATGAGTTGCGAACTGATGGAGAGATTACAGTTGGTATTTTAAAAAACATGATGACTTGTAACTATTTACTACTTACAACAAAAATGTGGAAAAGTAAAGTTTTTCTATTTTATTAGTTTTGTTTTGTTTTTGGGGGTAAGCTAGCTGCTGTAGTCCAAACTAGATTTGTGTAACTTATTCAAACTATGTTTTGTTTTGAAAGAACAGATATTGGCTGTCTTGTGCACTGTAATATAAAGCCTTTAATTTTTCGGGACGGACAAAAAAGTGGATGTTGGAAGATGGAGTTAAGCACGGGAAGAAAATACGGGAAAATAAAAACTGCCAGTGGTTGGATGTTGACAGGGTAGAAAAAGTAAAGTTTTAAAATCATGTGTACTTGAAAAAGTGGATTTTTAATGTATTTTAGACCTTGTTCAGAAAAAGTGTGTGTAAAAAAAAAAAACGGTCACACTTTCTTAGTTGTTTTTAAATATGTAACAAAGGAGGGCATACTGTATCGTACGTGTTGCCTTGCTGTGGCATGTAAGTGTTTTATGAGATGGCAAACTTACAAAATGGCTCTTGGTGAGCCTCTGCCTAAAGAAAAATGTGTCTTTACAAATTGATTTTGGCGCAAACGTGGGGTGAACAAGGTACAAGCATAAGGCCTTTTTGACTGATGACAAGCTTCTGCTTAGCGTGACTTTTCCATGCTAAGCGAATTTGTCCGCTGAGAAATTTGATGACACCTGGGGTTGATCTGCATATATTCCATTTTGTTGATATGCATTTTGTTCTGTTTTATAATAAGTGATAAACGGCACTCCTTTTCTTTTGTCTAAAAACAAAAGTGACTTTATAAATCAGAGGGTTGTACACATTCGTTACTCATGTAAATGACTTTCGCTTTATTACACTTGATTATTTTTTTCCGGTATTCCTGGTTGTTTATTCTTGACAAAAAGTGTTGTTCAGTGTTAGTGGTAAACCGGGCGTAGTTGAATTGTGAATTGCATTTGTACAGATTGTAATCAGGCTGGTGTATATACATGTATGGTCACATGAGGGCACTGTTTAAGCTATGCTGGTAAAACAAAAAATGATTGGAAAGCTGGGTTGTCTTTTCCACTTAAACTTGGAAGGGCCTTTTCCAAACCTAGACTTGGGCTCCAGCCTGAAGTTGGGCTCCAGCTCCAGTTTGAGTTCCATCATCAATTTTGGAGGGGTTTGCATTTTGCTCAGTGCTCAACGTCAGCTGGAGCCAGAGCCTAAGCAAAGCTTTGTGGAAAAAAACCTCTGGTACCGCAATGAATAAGCTTGTGGGAGAGACTAATTGATGTGCACCCTCGAGTGAAACTTGCTGGTTATGCCATCATTTGAAAAGGGGGAAAGAATGTTGAAAGTGTTCTCGAGTACATGTAGGACTGTTTCCATAGAAACATCATCAAAGTATTGATTTTATTTTGTACGTAAAGATATTCAAACTGTTAAGCTTTTTGAGTTAATTAAAAACTCCAATTACAGGTTATTCCATACTTAATAATTTATGCAGCAAAGTGATAGATATTAGCATTTGCAAATTAATCTCAGTTAAAATCACCTAATATTTCATCAGAGAGTCCTTAAAATTGTATCTGTTTATTTGATTTGCCTTGTGGTTATCAAAACTATGTATGCGTACCACACTGTTTTAAGCATTGTTTAAACTTTTAATTAATTGAAAGACTATTAAACCCTAGTAACCAGGATTAAACCATGGTTATGATGACTAGTTTAAGTAAGGCCATGCCCGAGTTTGGTGGCTACGGCTATGGCTGGATTGCCGCATCATTGTGCATTGGAGTATAGGATGTCCTTGGCAACACCCTTAGCAACAGCTGTAGCCGTAGCTGAAACCGCCAATTCAGATATGGCCTTACTGTATTGTTAAGCCGTGTTCGAATTGATGGCTTCGGCAGTGGCTATGTTCGCCTAATTCCGACAGGGCCTTACCATGCAGATATGGGCCCAGTTTAATGGCACTGCTTACCATAAAAATTCTGCACTTATTGCATTATGTAGAGCAGGTTATTCTATGGCGTTCAAGCGCAGAATTATGCGGTAAGCAGCGCCGTGAAATTGGGCCCCGTTAGATTCAGTTAACTGGATGAAGGCTTGTAATTTGTATCTCTGGTTATGCTATGTTAACTTATGATATGGTCGAATATATAATACCATGTTTGAACCGTTAGCAGCTGAGGCATACACTAGTACCTTTGCTGGTATTGGTAGTTAGTTTTGAAGGAGCAAAACTAGACGGTAGGAAAATTTTAAGTAAACTAAGTTCACTGAAAAGTACACATATCCTACAAAGAAATACAAAAAGGATATTTAGATATTTGTACAAACCAAACAACTAGGTTCCGTTTTTGTTACTGAAACCATTTTTTTGTAAATACATCATCTCTTATGTTGCATCCTGTAAAGTATTTTTGATTGTTAAGCCTCGACCATCAGTAGGCTCTCTGTCTCTTGCTGTTAATAAAGGCTCTATTTAAAGGACATTTGTTGAGATCTGAATTTGATTTGTATGAGTTTTCTATACAGGGATGGACAGAAAGGTAAGGAAAAAACTGCATGCTGCATGATCGTACAAAGTGGTGACAGGTCTGGAATAGCCTGCCTGCCTGCCGACGCTGGTCTTTCTCCCCCGTGATTGATTGATAAAGAAACCAAGATTGTAGTGAAGAATATTCACAGGAAGGGGTTATGTCTAAAGCCAAAGTGACGAGCTTCATGTAAGTTTTCTTTATTGAGAATTGAATTTTGCCATTCTTATCAACTTTTTGAAGAACATTCGCACTTTTTTAAACAATTGGGAATTAAAAACAGTTTTATGTGACGGACAACTTTCTTACTGAGAACACATGCTGAACATTTCAGGTGAGAAAATTATATGACAATACTTTTGTTGTATTTTTTGTGTGTGCAGATTTCTTCATTGAAATGTTGGTTCTTACAAAGCTAGTGCAACAAATAAACAGCATGTCGGCACAAAATTATATTAGATTTACATGTACTGATCCCTTGCACCAATGTCACACGCAGCTACTTTCTACCGCGCCTGCCATTGCACAAAAACAATTTGGTTAAGCGTATGAACACCGCTTCGCCTAAAATGCACACGACACTGTGTAACACACAGGGACAATGACTCCTAAAATGGCACAATTAAGATTATTTTGATGATGGCGTCGTGTGATTTGATTCAATACATGCTCTGGGCCCAAGTTTATGGTCCAGCCTACTGCAGAATTTTGCACTTATGGTCACCATTCTCCATGTACAGGTTTAGCGCAGTTTCTGTATACATGTACCATGCTCGATGCAGAGGGTATTTCCCCCATCCACAATGTTCCCACACTATTTTCCTCTTGTACAGAAGTACCCCCCCCCCCATAAAATCCTCTAAAGAATTCCTGAGATTCCATGCATACAATGAAGACACAATAGGGGGGGGGGAGGTACACCATGCTCCAAATCGAGCACCAAATGAGTTTCTCCACTAGCTGTTAGTGAAGAATGCTGATAAATAACATAAATGTACATGTACTCGGTTCTTACAGCTTGCATATGATTTTTCAGGATTTTCTCAAAATCTTGTTGAGCATTGAAACTTCTTGAAAGAAGTGACGCATTCACAAAAGGGAGAGAGAAATAATCCACAGTGTGTCCAAACCTGTAGTTTTTGTATTTCTGGTGATGCACAAAGTCTGTAAACCTCCTGAAATTTTAACATCTGGGAAGTTCCAGGTATAGTATAATGGGGCCTGCAAGCTATTTTTCAGGAATTTTCCTTTTTGTAAAATTTCATCCCAGATTTTATCTACATGCGTCTCAGAGCACTTATAACTTTTAAGACAGGTACACCGAGCAATGTTTGACCTAACAGACCCAATTATTTAGCACCTTGTAAGGGTTTACAAGGCGATGCGGTGCAATCTGCTGCCATCCATGCCAATGCAAACCCCTTGCTTCTCTTACTGATAAGTATACTGTCTTTATGTCCCATCAGAAGGACGGAAGCAATTATGGTGTTCTTGCTCAAGGACACAAGTGTCATGACCAGTACCTGAACCCACACTCTGACTACACCAGAACCTAAGTCGAGTGCACTAGACTGCTCGGCAAGCACAGTAACATGAAGAGTCCCTGCGCACATTTTCTGCAACTGTAAGTTTTTCGCTAGAGGTAAACAGAACCACAATAATTTACTGGTAATTAAAAACTTTTGAAATATACATTGAATGAAAGACAATATTGACAAACACTTTAAAAGCATGTATTTTTTTTAAATACATTTTATTACAACACTCACGTTTCAACTTCTCCCGTTCTCAGAAAAGAATAACAAATCAAAAGAATTGAAACACAACCAAGTCTAAGGCTGTATCCGATTTGGTGGCTATGGCTATAACTTTGACTGTTGCTAAGGGTGTTCCCTAAGACGTCCTGCCCTACAACACTTGAGAATGCGGAGATCTAGCCATAGCCGCCAATCCGGACACAGTGTAAGTTAGAAGGCAGTTTTTATCTTTGTTTAAAAAGATGCTTGGGTGTTTTGAGGTAAACTATTTGTCAAAATGTTCAACCAAAATATAAACAAATTACATCAGTTAGAATAAATAACGATTGTTGAACACTGTACCAGACAGCTTCACAACAATTCTTATTCCTTTACTGTGAGCCACAAGTAAGAATGAGAAGAAACAAACACTGGTGGTGGTAAACAGTATTTAAATATAAGTCCCAAGATAATTTTGGAATTAAGAGCATATTTAGTTTTTCTAGACATAGGTGCACAAAGTTACATTGTATGCAACAGAGGAGTCACTGGGCTACACATGTACATGTATTGTGGAAGCATCGTAAAGTACTGTGGGGTCAGTGCAGTACAATGGAGACTAGTGTTCCACCAGTTACTAGTCTTGATTAGTGACGTTCGTTTTGTTGACGTTCTCACCGATATCACAATACAAATTACTGAAGAAGAGATATATCTGAATCCAACAAACATTTGGATCAAAACGAACCTCATTTTAGACTTGCCCAGCCCCTCAGAGCCTCTAATACAAAAACTAGTGTTGCCAATCAAGATGATGCGCGCCTGGCCAGCTTGCCAGTTACGTTTAGTGACGTTTGTTTTGTTAACGCTCTTGCCGATATCGCAATACAAATTACTGAAGAAGAGAATATATCTGTTTCAAACAAACATCTGGATCAAAACGAACCAAATTTTAGACTTGCCCAGCCCCTCAGAGCCTCTAATGGCGACTAATACAAAAGCTAGCGTCGCCAATCAAGACTAGGCTTGTACATGTGCAGCTTGGGCATGTGATGTGCGCCTGGCCAGCTTGTGGCGGTTCCATCAATATGCAACCGGGTACGCTCATGCAAAGAGCCTTGTACAACACTAAAGCATGCTTTCTTTCAAACAATGTGACTAAGTGCATAACCTCAAACAAACAGATGTTTTAATACATGTCAAAATGCGTTCCCTGGACTTCCAAGTAGCAAAATTACTGATAACAACACATGAACTAAATTAATTGATTTGTACATTATTTAACATTTTCATTTCTCTCCCAAAATACAACATATAATACACATCTTACTTTTAAAAAAAGTTTCAAGAAGTGCTCCTTCAGAACTGCTTCTTGATTCCCAGAAAAAATTACTTGTTTTTTGTTTGAAGACCCCAAAAAGGTCCAAGACCACATCACGTCGGACGACATGCAAATTATTTTGGGGTAGACATACCGTTGACGTTTATAAACGCTCAGAACAACTTTGGCATCCTCTGTATACACGCCCTGCACAATCCATGCACCTACCAGTGCTATGCTTCAATTCCCCTATACAAAGAGCGACAAAGGGTACTGGAATCCACGCTCGAAATCTCCCTTTTTCCCGGGAGTTATGAACCTTATACAAATCTGTCTGTTTAGTCCTATCAAACCGATTTTTCAATGCTTGAACAACCACAGCATAATTTGCTCGTTCTTCAGTCGACAAGTCAGTGCAGACATGCAGGGCTGTCCCTCTAAGTCGTACAGCCAAACACGTAAATCCGACCATCCATTTATCTCACTACACAATTCAAAATTTGTTAACCAATCTTCAAACAAAGTTGACACTCCATTATATGGTGTAATCCCCAATTCAGGACATTTTTGTCCTTTTGTTGTTTGGACCAGAAGAGATGAATAGGCTGCCAGCATTGGTTTTCACTATATTTGACATATGGAAGGTCAGTCCGAGACTCTGGCTCCATGGCTCACGGCCCAGGTTCGGGCCTAGTCACGGTAAGACATTCCATAATTTCTTGAAAGAGGACACCAAAATAGCGGTGCATTTTATGAGAGCATTTTTTTTGTCTTTACTTTATTTAGTCAGGGTTGCATTGTGACAATGATATTCTCAAAATAACAAATTGCCTCGGAAGTTCTGAAAGGTTCAGAAAAATGATACCGCACAGAGGCATGGTAAAGATTTGTTTTGAACCTACCTGAAGTGGTTAACCCAGGTCTATATTTTCAAGATATTCTTTTAAAGAAGGGGACTGATTACTGAGAATGCACTTTTCTATTCACTGCACCTGGCGTTCGATTTCAAAGGCCTCTGAAAATGAAAATGGCCTTGCCCTTTCAAAGATGAAATTCAAGGCCTGTGTTAATGAGCGTTTATCAGAACCGGAATTGAACAGTTTGGGTGTTGAGTCACCATATCTAGTTGGATTTTGTAAACACGAGGGAGGATTCTAGGAAATCATTCCAGGGAGATTGGTAACCACCAAAAACCTGCTTAGTAGCTTAGTATATTATCCTGCTAAGCCACTTTATAAAAGCTTGTAATAAACCATCACTAACTGTGTGTTCAAATAGTGACACTTATGAGCACGTGCATACAGAGTTCACCCTAAGTAACAAAAACTAACCTTTCTATTTAGTTTTAGGACGAGGTATAAGAACGCGTAGTTAGATGTAGGTCAGCTTAGGTGACCATGGGACTGTCCGTCACTCTCTCCAGCTTCTCAAAGTGTTTTCTAGCATTCTTGATGTTGATCAACGTTGTGGCAGAGGCTGGTGAAAGAAACAAACATCACCATCAATCAACCAGACAAATAAAGGTGAAACAAATTAACCCTCCTACTGTTTGACCATTCAATATCATCCACTGTAGTTATGACTGATTAGACTATGCCAGCCTGCAATGCATGAAATTATTCAAATGTTCATCCTGGACATTTTGAGTGCAGCAAATCAGATTTTCAAAGTGAACTTCCATTAAATATAAATACTGCCCTCTTTTGGCCAAGACTAGCCATGTTTGAGTTACAATTGCCAACTGGCTAAATTTCATGCAGACAACAGATATATCTCAGGCTGTGTCTGAATCAAGTGACTTTGGCTACGGCTTATGACTTTTATTTAGTTAAAATACTCACGTATTGTAGGGTCAGACATGATGACCATTACATATGTATTTGATGTAAAGACATCAATAAAGGCTGCAAATGCCGAGTTCTTTACTTCCATACTTTGAAATGACGCCGCAAGTTTACTGCCAAAGAAAACAAAACAATCGCATAAAATCTCATGTCATTAATCCTATTGTAACATAACCCACAATAGACCCCTTGCGTATGACGTTACACTCTCAAACAGAGCCATCACTGAGGCAAAAGGAGGCTGACCATTGGACGATGGCTGTTCTTGGTGCTTAAAAACGTGCACATGACCTCAGCATACCAGCTGTGGTGTGTCGTGGCCGAGCAGTCTAGTTCAGCGGACCCAAGCTCTGGTGTTGTCAGCAGCAGAGTGTGGGTTCAAATCCCGGTCATGACACTTGTGCCCTTGAGCAAGGCACTTAACCATAATTGCTTTGTAAAAAGTTGGAAAGGTATTGCATTCTGCTCTACCAGCCAGGCTCCTAGTGGATGATACCCATGCCTACATCCTTACGGACTGTGAAGGGGGTAACCCTGTTTCAGCCCCAGGAGTAGGTGGCAACGTGCCCCTGGTGGCAGTTGATTTTGGTCGACAGCCCAAATCAATTAAGTGTAGCCCTCACCTTGAAGTGGCTGCCCGGCCTTGTGATGTTAGGCGATCTCTAGTAAACAATTATAATTTTTTTTAAAGCAGCGTTGTGCAGTATGCAAGGGGGTCTATAAATCTTGGTTGCACCATTTTGGGAGTCAGATACCCCGAGTGTTACAGTGCAGTGAGCATTTTAGGTAAACTCACTGGTGGTGGGATGTCCACCGCATCTTTACATGCTACGGGCAGACAGTAGCCTTGTGTAGAAAAGGAAACAAAACACAAAAGGCATTTTTCTTACAGTGTCTTTATTACTAGATTTATGTACAAACTAAATTGTGAATAGACCCCTTGCACAATGACATCACAAGCTCAAACAGCGCCCTCACTGAGGCAGGCATGTGATTTCTCAGGGTTTTTTCCTGGTTTCACGATTTTCTTGAAAGAAGTAAATCAGTCATTAAAGGGAGAAAGTAATACATGTAGTTCACCTTGTGTCCAAACCTGTTGTAGTTCTAGTGATGCACAGCAGTTCAGTCATACGTAAGCTACGTGTAAAACCAGGGCCCAATTTCATAGAGCTGCTTAAGCACAACAAAAGTAGCTAAGCAAAAAATATTTATGCTTACCAGCCAAAATACCATGTCACACGTACCAGTTGTGACTTGGTTCCTGCCCCAGAAAATTGCAGAAAATTGTTCAGCAAAATTTCCTGCTTAAGCAACTCTATGAAATTAAGCCCAGATGATGGATTTTGGAGGATTTACAAGTAAATGAAAGCTGATGCTAAGTCCTTTCTCCCGCAGTCAAGAAAAAAAAAAACCCAAGTCTAGACAGACAGTACATGTAGCCTGATGACAACTACTTTCTTACCTGCAGCTGAGCTTAAACTGTTTGATGATATTACTAATCTTCTCAAACCGATGAACGTCTCGTTGTGACTTCCTCTGGCAGTGTGAGATTACCTAAGCAATCACAGACAAATGTAAGTCCCAATTAAAGTCCCAATTAAAGTCCCAATTAAAGAGGAGTTTTACATTAAAGCTGTATCCAAACTGGCAGCTGCAGCTACTGCTACGACTGTTCCTAAGGGTGTTGCTAAGGATGTTCTTTACCTCAACACATGATAAAGCAAAAATCTAGCCGTAGCCGTAGCTGTAGCCGCCAATTCGGAAAAAAGCCTTATGATTTAAAACCGATTCATAGGCCGTTTTTGAAACCATGGCACAGGTTTCGGCTCTAACATATACACCGTCCGCCTATTGTTGGTAGTCCCGTGGGGAAAGTCTTTGTTGTGTAAGTTTACAAAATTACTGACGAAGCCAAAGCCAGAGCCCTAGCCAGAGCCCTAGCCAGAGCCCAAGCTGGAGCTCAAGCCGAAGCCATGGTTTTGAAAAGAGCCATAAATACCATAGAGTTCTAGAACCCATCTTGTGTTTTCTTGTCAGTGTTCAGTGTTTCTCTCTCTTGCTTGGTAGTGGGAACGGGCCAGTGGCATTGGTGGTATGGGCAGGCCCGGGGGCGAGGTGGTAGGGGCAGGCTGGCAGTGGTTGGGGGCTGACCAGCAGGAATGGTAGCAGAATGGGCCAGGGTGGGGGGTGGGCCTGGGGGCAGTGGAGGTAGGGCGAGCTGGCGGGGGTTGGGGGCGGGCCAGTGGCATTGGTGGTATGGGCAGGCCCTGGGGCGAGGTGGTAGGGGCAGGCTGGCAGTGGTTGGGGGCTGACCAGCAGGAATGGTAGCAGAATGGGCCAGGGTGGGGGGGGGTTGGGCCAGGGTGGGGGGGTGGGCCTGGGGGCAGTGGAGGTAGGGGCAGGCTGGCGGGGGTTGGGGGCGGGCCAGCAGTGGTGGTGGTTGCAGCCCAGGATGGTGGTGGCTAAAGAGTGGGAATAGACCGTGCAAGTTTCGCAAGGTTCCCTAATACATTTTACTTTAATGTGAAAAGGAAAAGAATTGTGCACTTTAACAGGTCCCAACGTTGGAATACGCCTGAGACTTGCCAATCCATTTGGGGAGCTGGAGGGAAGAGGGGGCATGTACATTGGATAATCTAAACGAACAACTGTAATTGTCCTTCTCTGGCAACCCAAAACAGGCTTGACCTCACCGAAGTCAAAATCTGAAAAGTAAATCTAATAATACGCGATCTGTTCTCATACATGTACTTACCTTTTTTAAAACAACAACATTTCATTTTTCTATAAAATAATAGTAAAATGTATTTAAAAAGTGCACATTTTAATAAAACATCACTCATGGTGCTACAGCAATAGATTTTAAAAAACCTGAAAAATTGTTAAGAAACTAGACACACTGTGCTTGTGTAAAGAGCAGTGTCTTCAGTTCTGTTTTGAAAGTTTCCAGAGAAACAATGTTCCAAATAGAATCAGGTAGTTTATTCCAGAGAACAGGTCCAATGTGTGAAAAGGCCCCAGTCACCATTGCTTACTGTCTTGGGCCCAATTTAATAGAGCTGCTTAAGCACAACAAGTAGCTAAGCACAACAAAATTATGCTTCTTAGAATAAGGTTACCAGCCAAAATACCATGTCTCATGCACAATTTGTGACTGGTATCCTGCGCATTTCTGCTAAGCAAACAAATTGTTGAGCAATATTTTCGACTTACGCAGCTTTATGAAATTGGGCCCTGGACCTGTGAACAACTAGGACTGGTGAGGAGCCAGAACAAAGCTAGCATTTGCACTGCTTTTTAATAATTTCCTCCACACTCCTCCCTCAACCACCGCCCTGGAATTTATAACAATTTTGTAAAAACCATGCCGTGTCTTTCAATATGGATTGACGGAAGTAATGAGAGAGAGCAGAAAGAAATTGGATTTGTGCACATTATGCGCAGACATAAGGATATTACACACTGTAGCCATATGTAGAATAATCAAGCGAGCACCGCACCGACTAGATAATGAAATTAACCTTTTACTCAACCTCACGGGCCCATTCAGAATTTATCAATGTTTTCAAATTTCGATTTTTGTTTCCGTCTAGAAAATGTGGGTGAGTGAGTTTGATGGTTTGACTGTCAATTTAAAATAAAAAGGGAGGTAAGAGAATTATATATTTGTTTAATCAAGTGGTTGGGTGGGTTAAAAATAATATTGGGGGAAGCATATAGAAATTTTAAGACAGTAATAATTGAGAATGGCCCTTGAGTGATGTCTTAAAGGAAGGCCCTTGAAGCTTAGTTGCCAGCAAATATACCTGATTTGATTTCAAGAGGCTGGGAGACTTTTAAACATTTGCTTGGAGTATTTTTAAATATACATGTATTGGTTGCTATGGGAAGCTCATTTAAGACTGGTTCATACTTCATGTAAATTGCGAAAGCGATTCAAATTTCCTTGCATCACAATGTGGTGCAACCTGAGCGGTCACTGCCGTAGCGCCCTCTTGTGTTCACTATAAAGTATATAAAGGACAAAGTATAGGTCTGGTAACTATCAAAAGTAAACAAAATCATTAGTTTCAATCTAATGTGGCGTGGCCCCAAAAATTCTTACCAAGAACGTTGCTCTTTCAAATAATAAGACTTCGTCGGCGTCAATGATATCTGCAAACTGCTTAAGGTTTGTCTCTAATTGATGTACATTTGGGATGAGAAGGTAGACTATTGATGACCACGCCTTATAAAGAGTCTCATCCCAGATGGAGGTGCGGAAACAGGTGCACGATAACGGCTTAGAGAGACGCCGTAAATCCTCCTCACGCTCATGAAAGATCTAAAGTGCCATAGAAAATTAATATTACGACCAAGTTTTAATTTCAAACCTCAATAGTTACATTAGTTACAACATTGGACAACATTGGTTTGTGTTGTCCAATACATCAATGTTTAAACTGTTGTCTTTACACCTTTATGGTGTTTATGCAATCTTAAACGTATAACAAGGGTTTTTTAGTGATTGTGGGTTTTTACTTCGTCATTGTGTGCTAAATGGTATTTAATTAATTAATTATTTGTTTACTGATTTACCGATTTACTGTATATTTTGTTGTGATTTCCTGTACAGCGTTTTGAGATTTTATGTAAAATGCTATATAAAGAATAAAATGCTATATAAAGAATAAAATATTATTATTATTATTATTATTCGCACTTTATGCAACTCAACATATACATGAAATAACAAATCTGTGAAATTTTAAGCTCAATCAGTCATCAGAGTGACAGAGTCACTAGAAATAGTGAGAAAAAAATCAACCTTCAATGTTTATCATTGTTTTCCAAATATTGGGTTTTGGTTTCACAAGATCAGAACTAACTGTTGTACTTGTTTCTCAAAAACTATAGCATTTCAAGCAAAAATATTTCAAGGAAAAATATTTCAAGGGAAATCTTTGTACCATGTAAGTTACATGTATGTGCAAATCTGTGAACATTGATATTTTCAAACATCAAGTAATAAACTGCAAGGGAAACTGACTGGGTAAATTTTACATAATTTTGGAGTTGAACAAAGACAAATTTAGGGATCACACCCAAGTTTACGATACAACCAGGAAGCTTCCATGGGGAGACCACCAACATTAAGGTTACATACAATGTAGCTCAGATGGTAGAGTGCAGGCACGTTAATCCGGAGGTCATTGGTTCAAATCCTGCTCTAGTCAATTTGTCTTTGTTCAACCCCAAATTATTTATATTTTCAATGTTGTGCACACCCTTTTAACACCAAGTCACTTCCTTACCCATCAACTTATCCACTCAGACAAAAAACACTTACCCCCCAAGTTTGGAACCTTCTCATATCCACCTAGATTCTCTCTACACTTAGTAATTAAAGGGGGACTGTCAACCATGATCAGAGCAGGCCTTTGGCTGTAAATGGAATTATGAACTCTGGCCCAATTACTGCACTAACGCTGCCCGCCGCAACGCAAAGGGCACCATTATTATTATGTTGTGATGTGACGGCCAGCGCGCGCATGCAGTAACTGGGTTACAGTTTATAATTTCATGTACAGCCACAGGCCTGCTATGATCATGATGACAGTCGCCCTTTAAACAACCAAACCTTTGCACTCTGATGGCCCCCATGGACCCTTCCCTGCACCAAGCACAGAACCTTCTAGCTTTACAATGCAGAATAGTAAAAACAGGCTTAAACCACAGAGAATGTTCTTTGCCGATGTTCTCCAGGGAATTTCATTTCATGTCTTTATACCTTTTAAATATTTTTCCCTGTACAAAATTCAATTAAATTAAAGGTAGTGTCATAGAATGGTTTTTGTCAACATAATGCTGATTTAAAGGCAACATTATAAAGAAAGATGCAATAAAAGTCACATGTGAAAGTTTAAGCTGAATACAGTGTCTACTTGCTGAGAAGACACCAAAAAACTGTCACGGTATTTAAACACAAACGTCGAATCCATCCACGTTGTGACATCAAGTACCAGCTGCACCAAGAGTGTGGGTTCGATACCCGGTCATGACAATTGTGCCCTTGAGCAAGGTACTTAACCATAATTGCTACGTAAAAAGTTGGGTAGAGCATTCTGATCTACCAGCCAGGCTCCTAGTGTATGATACCCATGCCTTCATCCTTACGGACTGTAAAGGGGGTAGCCCTGTTTCAGCCCTAGGAGTAGGTGGCAACATGCCCCTGGTGGCAGTTGATTTGGGTCGATAGCCCAAATTGGTTAAGTGTGGCCCTCACCTGAAGTAGCTGTCTGGCCTTGTGATGTAAGGCGATCTCTCATAAAAAAATTAAAAAATAAAAATAAAAATTGATATAACTTTCTTTTTTATTTCAATTCACTCACCAGATCTCTCTCGTCTTCCTGCACCAAGTCCATCTTGTGGATGAGACAGAAGATCTTGGCCTCGGGAGAGTTTTGCAAGATGGCCTCCAGGCAGGATTGATAGTAATGCATGTCTTTGTCCAACTCTCGACTCTCAACGTCAAACACGTAGATCAGGACTTCAACATTACGGAAGATGTTGTCTCTCTGACTGGTGAAGTAATTCTCCATAAAAGCTTCTTGCCTGGAAAAAGAAAGGTTGCATGCATGCTCGGGTAAGTCAAAGGGGGATTTCTTGGGGAACGGGTTAAGTACTAAGATAAATATGAAACAGTGGAGAAAAAATCTGAAAAGCAACAAAGTTATTGAGGGTGTCACATCCCTTACACCCCCACTAGTCACTACACTCCTGTACAAACAAATATACAAACCAACGATAGATATAAAAATTGATCAAAGTTACACGGCCAGATTTTCGACAAAATAAATTTGTTAAAGAATGTTTTCTCTGAATGAAGTTTGACAGATAATGTTGTTTCAAAACAAAAAACATTTTTAAAATTTTTCAAAATGCCATAGACAATGCACAAAATACATGTAACATGCAAAATTGTTTGAACAGTTCGACAGAGATAATGTCGGGATCCTGACAATAATTAATTTTTTGTTTTTAATTATCTACCACTTATCATTGCCAGGCTTTTATTTCGTGCAATACCTTAAATTAAAGCTTACTTTCTCAATAGCTATTTAAAATTGAAATCTAATTTGTCGGGCCAATTTGGCAAAACAAAAATCAAACCAAGTGTCTTTTAACAAATAACTGCTTAGTAACAACATAAATAAGCAACAAATCTGGAAACCAATCTTGTAATGGCTTTTTTCACCCACAGACCAACCAACATCGGACAGACAGACAGACAGACAGACTAAAACCCCAAAACAAACACCACCTTCCCATCTTCTCAACCCATGCCCCGCACACAAACAACCAACTTCAAAACAAGAAAATCTTCCAGAAAATCTCAGCTCCAGAGTGTAAACTGCCTTAGGGGGTAAGATTTCCTGCAAAATTCTATCGCATATGAGATTATTCTCGTCTTGGAGTGTTAGCCAGGACTTACCCGCCGCAATCCCAGAGGTTTAGGACCAGATTACCCAGGAATCTGACGTGGGAATGCTCTACGTCGACTGATGCGAAAGAAGACAAAATAAATAAATAAATGGATTTAGTTTATAAATCAGTAAAAAGAAAATGACAAATTGAAAATGAGAGCAGCTTTAGAATTACAATAACAATAAGAAAATCGGTTAAATAAATTCATAACAAAGAATTCAGTCTCCTCCTTAAAGGCAGGGTATACCTTTTGTTAATTACTCCAAAAAAGCATGACCATAAAGACTTACTTGGTAAGAAGCACTGCAGCTGTTGGTAATGTATAACATTTTGAGAAACGATTCCCTTCTAAGGAATGTGGTTTTAGACAAAGGGATTCAAAAACATTTCAATCTGAGAAACGTTTCATGCCATGAAACGTTTTTCGCATTGTTTATTCTAATTACGGATTATTCTTCCTGCATGGACATAACCGCTTCAGATTTTCATCGATATCTCAAAATGCTACAACCTTTTGAAATGAATTTTCCACAGGTTAGTTTTATTGTATTATATAGGCCTTATGAAGGATTAAAACAATCTAACGGTTCCAAAGACCAAAGGTATACTTTGCCCTTAAGCCAAGTATATTTTCAACTTGGCTGTAACACAATTATTTTAAAGGTAAATTACATAATTTGTTTCGGGAAATGTAAATGTATTTATATGTGTTTTGTTTTCCCCTACCCATAACCTCAAATTGATTCCATTAATTGATTAGCTTTATTTAATTAGCTAATAACTATGATTATAATCTTCAGCTTACTAAATGTAGTTGCCCCTAAACTGTGTGTGTCTCTAGCAATGTAGTTATGCAAACACAATGGATTGGATAACTTTGATTAATTTTAATTAGCTACTCATATGGATTATAGTCTTCAACTCACTACATACTGTACATGTAGTTGCTAATAATCTCTGTGTATCTCTCGTTAAGTACACGCAGTAAGCACACATAATGGATTGAATAACTTGGATTAATTAGCTAGTAACTTGGATAGTAATCTTCAACTTGCTAGTTGCACCTAATCTGCATATGTCTCAATCATTGTACTATGCAGTAAAGCAAACCCAATGGATTGAACTTTAACCTGGATCAACTTGGGATTATAATCTTCAACTTATTAGTTGCTCCTAATCAGCAATGTACTGTGCAGTAAGCAAACATAATGGATTGAATAACTTGGATTAATTAACTAGTAACTTGGATTATAATCTTCAACTTACTAGTTGCTCCTAATCTGCGTGTGTCTCTAGCGATGTAGTTAGCAAAGATAATGGACCTCATGCTGGTCTTGCCCGATCCACTCTTTCCCATCAGTAATACCTGTCAGCAAAAATAAACATCAAGACAAATTTATTATTGGGTCACAATACACAAAACTTAAACCTCATGACATTTTGGCTGGTAACAGATTTCTGCAAAGCAAGATTATTCTCTACTTAGCAGATTTAGGTTTATAAGCTTTATGAATTTGAGCCAAGATTATGAAGATGAACAAGTAAACAGGCTCATTTATTTACAACATTGTCTGGGCCCAGCCCCAGACAGGCCAAGGATGAAGCCCATCTTCTCTATTGTACCCTCATTCCAAGGACAAGACATAATTGAAACTGAAGGTCAGACAGAAGAACAACTATCAACTTCATTCCTAAGAGACTAGTCTATACTACCCCGCCCCCCTCCCTCAATCACATGTACAAACCTGCATTGTACAATCTCAATCAGATTTTTGATTTGATTTGATGCATGATTTTTCCAAATTTTGGGTTTTCCTCCCACATCTACATGTATAACTGAACATTTCTTCATCATCTTCTCTACACAGGAATCTTCAGGTCTACGGGTCACAGTGCTAGTCCCTTCAATCAAAGGGACAATCCTGATACTATGTATACATACAATCTCAATCAGACTTCATTGCATGGATTTTCCAAATTTTGGGTTTTCCTTCCACATCTAAAACTGAACATTTCTTCATCATCTTCTCTACACAGGAATCTTCAGGGCCTACGGGTCACAGTGCTAGTCCCTTCAATCAAAGGGACAATCCTGATACATGTGTATACGTACAATCTCAATCAGACTTCATTGCATGGATTTTCCACATTTTGGGTTTTCCTCCCACATCTATAACTGAACATTTCTTCATCATCTGCTCTACACAGGAATCTTCAGGGCCTACAGGTCACAGTGCTACATGTAGTTGCTTTTGGGGGTCCCTTGGTTTCATTACAAAGGGACCCGAGATATAATACTAAACTACTACTACTAATAATAATTTATATTTTTGATATTTGACTCTATACTACTTGGTATTTGTTCATTTCAGAACTACATTGTAAGTAGTGTCCCGAATTCCGAAATCTACTCCGTGGCAGTAGAATAAATAGCAAGACAAGTTCTCAAAGAACAAAATCTACACAGCAAAATGTACACAAATGGTGTTACTGCAAACCGAATGTACATGTGTACGTCATGATCTTCTTGTCAGTCTGCACGTATGCTCAGCATACCTATCGGCACATGAGCGCATAATATTACATTCGAGGAATGGCGTGAACATGATCAATCAGAAAAGTGAACATATGTACATACAGCAAAATTATGAATCACTGCAAAAACATGTTGCCATACACAATTTCAATCTTTTACATAGGTTTCGTGCATGATATTTGGCCCTTGGGAAAAAAGTAGGAACATTTGATTGAGTATTTTAAGGGCTAACCTATACGTACAATGGTGTAGGCTTCAATAGACTTTTAAAGCTATTTAATCACAATTTATCAAATTTTTCCAGGGCAAAATTTGTTCTCGTAGTCACAGAACAAAAATTTGTCTTCTGTAACCCAAACATACAGAAGCAACCAAAACCAAACACACACTAATATTTACACGACTACTTCAACACATATTAATCAACTCTGTATACAATTTACGTTTTCGATTCACAAAATTTATCAATATTTTGCCTAGAGCACCCAGCTGTAGAGAATATAATTCAAGACCGCTCGCAAAACTGTATTGACTAATGACAAGAAGGTCGACCGGTTAAAATAACACTGTCTAGATGGGTTTCCTGACATGGGCACCAGTCATCTCAATTTTGCGTCAATCCACGGCAATATCCAGATGAACTAATGAAAAAAGTAAGGAGGTTGGTTGCCAGGCAACTGGATTTTTGGCATACTTTGGTTAAATACACTGGGGGTGCATGAATGACTGTTAGTGATTTTTTAATTTTGATAGTCCTATCAAAATAAGGGGTTGTTTATTATTAGTGGGTTTTTTTTGTAGTATCAGCATTCTTGCTTAAAGGCGTGGCGTGACCAAGCTCTGGTGTTTCTGGTGTTTCTTATCAGCAGAGTGTGGGGTTCGAGTCCCAGCAGGGAGCGATTTTGTCCAGCAAATTTGCATAGCAAAATATTTATACTGAACATGTTTTGTGCACACTGAATGGTAACATTGAGTAGCAAATGATCATTTTTGAGTAGTAACTGATACATTTTGACTAGCATTTTGCTCTGCTACACAAGGGAAATCGTTCACTGCCCAGTCTTGGAATTTGTGTCCTTTAAAAGCAAGACACTCAACCATTATTGCTTCATCCTTCAAATGTATATTAGCTGTAGGGCCCACGCATTGTGTAAAACAAATAAAAGAACTCACTTATTGTTAAGAGCAGGGGTTCGCCCTAATGTTTCTGGCATGGTTGGCTGTAAAGTTTGCACCACGGCATCTTGTAAACAGATACAAGGTGGTACATGTACATGTTCATGTTCAGGGTTGCCCTTAACATTTTCAGTGACTGGCCAGCAAGACAAGTTAGTTTGTCATTTCAATAGTCCAACAACTTTTTCACTGGTCCACATTTGTTATGGTTTTCTTTGAACATTGTAATTTTGGTACCAGAGTTTGAAACGATAAGGGACAATCAGTGTAGTCAGTGGTTAACATGTAGAGTCTGGAAGTATTGAACTAGCCAGTTGGACCAGTTAGGACATAATTTTGGCTGGTCCTCAGAAGTTATAACTGGCATTTTGGCTAGCGGACCACCGTTAAGGGAAAACGCTGTTGTTTAAATATATGTACACGCAACATGGGTCTGATCATTTCAAGCATACATGTACATTAGCTCTGCATACCTGCTTGGTGGTGACAAGAAAGTTCAAAGGCAAAAGGAAGACCCATGACAACATCCTGAAACTGGATAACAGTTTCCTTTCGGTCTAGATATAAAACCTCCTGAACGTCCAGGGTGTTACAGTGATGGGTTTACAGAGTCTCTACATCACTACAAATGGGAGTCGAGAGGTTCAGACACAAGTTCACATCTTTAAGAAAGTTGAAAGGCAAAGAAAGACCCATGACAAAATCCTGAAACTGGGTAGCAGTCTCCTCTTGTTCTAGATGTAAAACCTCCTGAACGTCCAGGATGTTACAGTGATGAAATTATAGACTCTCTAGTCGCTACATCACTACAAATGGGAAAGTATGCAGAGAGAGGCTTCAGACAAATTAGTTTTTCAAGAAAGTTCCAAGATCTATTAAAAAAAGTCCTGACAAACCATGGGCCAACCAAACTCTCCCCTAACTCCTCCCCCAAAAAATATCAAAAGAAAAAGTACCTTTAACTGAACTTCAAAGCTTCCTTCTTTTTTTAATTATGAAATACTTGAGGTTTACCCCAAGTTTATAGGAGTACAATGCTGTAGACAGAACCATCTCCCCCCCCCTCCCAACCACCCGATGAAAACCGATACAAACATTCTAAGTAAAGTGAAATGCCATTGGCAATCCCAGTGTTTGTGGCGTTTTTTTACAAAATGGCTTCTCTCCACAATAAAGAAAGTGAAAAAAAAATTCCCGCTATTGTCGAAGGTGATCACATTGCCTCGCACACAAGGAGCCCTTTACCAAGTTTGTTTTCTTTCCGGAAGCAGACACAGAAAAAAATTCATTGTGCTTTTTGAACTAATAATGCACCCTGCACAAAACCAGAGCTAACTTCAATGCCTTTGCTTTGATTCTGAGGAATTGTGTCCACAAATAAAATTCTGCCTGAAGTGATCCAAAAGACACAGCGTAGCCTTGTAAAGAAAACAGGAATTCCATGTGGCCTCTATAACACTAACAGTTGAAAAAACAATAGTCTTAAAAAGTAGAAGCATAGAAAATTCCTGCTTTTCGAGATGTCTGGTATCGGAGTGTTGTCTTAAAAAGCTCTACCAGGAAAGTGGATTTGAAAAACTTCTCGCAATTTCACTTTAAAGACGGATTTCGTATTTTGTCAGTGAATTCATGTATGCCAGCCACACTGGTTACCGGTGTTCACATGGGCACCAGTTAACATGGAAACGCTCCTCGGATCATTTCAAGAGAGCCATGACAGTATATGGACTAACCCGTTATCCCTATGCAGGTAGTCGTCCTTTGGAAGCAGATGTTCACAAGACTGAGGAGTTTGAACAATGGAAGAAGATGAGAGAGATGGAGGCAAAAGATTACAAAACTCAGGTAAGGTGACAATAGCTGAACACAAGAGGGAGCTGTTCCGATGACCTACTTAGAGCCGTATATTGAGAGAGTTGTGACAACTTGCGATGAGAAGACATTTTGTGTCCAAAAAACGCATGGGCGAACACAGGGTGCCAGACTAGTCTGCCCATTGGGTTGTGCTGCATTTGGACTAAAAGTGGCGTCCAGCAAACCATGTGCCAAAAAAAAAACTGGTCCCTCCATGACGCAACTCTCTCAATACACAGCTCTAGACCTACTTGGGAAGGAGGTGGGGATCAAACATAACTGGGCTCAAATTGGTAAAAAAAAGGGTGGAATGCTGAGCTCAATTGTTGTCTGTGTCTGCTGAGCATGCCCACTATGTCAGCTGTGGACATATAGGGTAGCAATACCAAGTGACATTCCTGTATGGCAAAATTAACCAGATCAACCAATGGGAAAGCTGGAATTTGCCATACAGCTAAAATGTCAGCATGCACAAATTGCCTCAAATTGGATGTGCGCAAAGTAACTACACACACAGCATTCTCAGAGTTCCCTTTCTAAAACAGCAAAAATCTGTCACAGTATTTTCACCAAGAACGTCGAACCCATCCACGTTTATTGAGGTGACAGTGGGTACCAACTGCATCTTCGGCCACAGCATTTACAACTGGACACCACGGAAATTTGAATCTCCAAAGTCGCCTTTAGGCGACCTTCAGAGGTTCACATTTTGTTGACATACTTATTGATTTCTAATCAACGGGTGCATTTCAGAAAAGACAAAAATATGACCCTACCCTTAAAAATATATTTAAACTAACCTTCCTTCGTCTGCGATTTGTAGTCAGTAGTCCATGGTCATTCATAGTGAACCTAAATGTGCAACGTGTCGCACCAATTCTAAAAGCTATGTGGAAATATTCAAATCTATCGTACATGTACAATAAAACACTGCCAACATGAACCACTGCTGATAAATATTCCTCGATCACTGCACATCCAGCATTCACCCGTGGGACAAGTCCAAAACTCAAAACTCACACCAGAATAATATTCAATTTCCAAAGCAAAAACTCTAGTTCAAAACTCGCCCTGCAATTCGTAGAAGATTCTAAGGTGTCTGTGCATGAAATTAACAACTGAAGAAACAAAACAGTGTAGAAGAATTGGTTTACGAATCAAACAGAACTTGCAGTTGCAGCCGTCCCAATCAGATTCCAGTCAGACAGTTGAAGCTCTCCACTAAAATCTGCCAATCAAGTTTCACAGCATCCTGACTATAACACACTCAGCAATAATAATAACAGGTACATGTATTTGGTACGTTTTATTGTGTTAACCCATTGTGCAGGTAGGAAATGAACAAGATTAAAAATCTTTTTAAGTAAACCATTCTGCCCAGGATTGACTGTACCCTACTGTCAAATACAACCGGGAAATATCAACAAGGAAATGTAGAAACTGAGAGCTGTACTCAGTTAACATTACTTGTTGATTGATACATGTACACGGTGTCCAATGAAACACAGGACACTACATGCATTTTAACCACACACTAAAAACATGACAAACATGCCAGTATTGTTGCAATGTACTGGTACAACTGTTCTTTGGACTTGGCAATGCAATCTGAAGGAAAAAAAGTCCGACAGTACATACTGCACACTTGAACTTGTAGTTTGTTTACACATGTGAGAAGACCTTGTTCCCTGATGATGGTTACGTACGTGTACACACTTCCAATCTGTTATTATTGTTATTACATTAAGTGTGTATTATAAATCCAGTCCCTCATTAAAAAAATACATTTTTCTCTCTTGATGCTTAATTCTACACAATCATAAATACCCCCAGACAGTTTAGGCAGTCCTATTGGTTGAAAGGTGGTCACAATACCATGTTTACTGGTATGATAAAGACATAGCTGAGCTGTTTAAGAATGATTGGATTAAGTGTGTTTGGCGTTCATACAATCATAGCCATACGCATACGTATGGTATCGAACATTTCAAGGGGCACCAAGGCAAATGACCAGGGGCATGGAGGCAACTGCCTCTGTGTTGCCTCTATGAATATCGGGAACATTTCAAGGGGCACCAAGGCAATGACCAGGGGCATGGAGGCAACTGCCTCTGTTGTCTCTACATGTATGAAGTACTGGGAACATTTCAAGGGGCACAAAGGCAATGACCAGGGGCATGGAGGCAACTGCCTCTGTTGTCTCTATGAAGTATGAAGTACTAGGAACATTTTAAGGGGCACCAAGGCAATGACCAGGGGCATGGAGGCAACTGCCTCTGTTGTCTCTATGAAGTATGAAGTACTAGGAACATTTTAAGGGGCACCAAGGCAATGACCGGGGGGCATGGAGGCAACTGCCTCTGTTGCCTCTACATGTACATGTATGAAGTACTGAAACATTTCAAGGGGCACAAAGGCAATGACCAGGGGCATGGAGGACACTGCCTCTGTTGTCTCTACATGTATGAAGTACTAGGAATATTTCAAGGGGCACCAAGGCAAAGACCGGGGGCAGAGGCAATGAATTATCAGGAACATTTCAAGGTGCACCAAGGCAATGACCAGGGGCATGGAGGACACTGCCTCTGTTGTCTCTTTTCATGTATGAAGTACTGTGAACATTTCAAGGTGCACCAAGGCAATGACCAGGGGCAGAGGCAATGAAGTATCAGTAACATTTCAAGGGGCACCAAGGCAATGCCTTTATGAAGGACATTGGTGCACGTTGGTTTTACGTGTGATGCTGGTGCAAGGGTTCAGTACAGCATCAGATATGTGTAGTTTGTACTTCACACACTCCACAAAAAACAAAGTGTCCAGTTTCAATGCAATTTTACAAATTACTGATAAATGAAAAACATAATTGACTAAAAACATGGCTGCAACACGATCCTTTTGAAGTGAAATTTAGTTTTCTTTAAAAAACAAAGCGCCAAGTACTACATGCAGTCATGTACATTTAAATGAAAAAGGGGGGATTTATGACATTTCATTAATTGAAACAATACAATAAGTAGATTTTTCATTAATATCAGTTGTTTTTGTGGGTTTTTTTGGTGAGGACATATTCCAGAGTTTGTAAGCTTTGAACTTTATCATCATAATCAGATCAAGGTCCAATTGTTAGATGATTAAATTTATCTGAATTCACAGTATTTTTGAACGCCTGGGGTGGTGTGTGAACCAATTTTACGTACGTAATGCAAAACAAGTGGGCCCCCCTAAAACAAACCTGTTTTGTTTGTTTTGGTGGTGTTTTTTCACTATTGTTATTATTATTATTATTTATTAGGTCATTGACACAAGTGGTACGACGGTGGTGTTTTTCACTATTGTTATTATTATTATTATTTATTAGGTCATTGACACAAGTGGTACGACGTCTGCTCTAGATTGGAAAAAAGGTTGTGGGTTCGAATCCTACCAGTCTTTACAATACAACCTTGTGCTTTAGCAATGATGATGGCCCCCATCCTGCTAAAATTAGTATAGGATTCGAGCTGTCTCTAGCTACTGGGAAAGCTTGGTGGTCTAGTGGCAAGACATCTGCTCTAGAATGGCAAAGGTCATGGGTTCGAACCCTACCAGTCTTTACACACACAACTTTGTGCTTCAGCAATGATGATGACCCCATCCTGCTAAAATTAGTAAAGGATTCGAGTTGTCTCTAGCTACTGGGAAAGCTTGGTGGTCTAGGGGTAAGACATCTGCTCTAGATTGGCAAAGGTTATGGGTTCGAATCCTACCAGTCTTTACACACACAACCTTGTGCTTCAGCAATGATGATGACCCCATCCTGCTAAAATTAGTATAGGATTTGAGCTGCCTCTAGCTACCGCGCAAGCTCGGTGGTCTTGTGGACATCTGCTCTAGAATGGCAAAGGTCATGGGTTCGATTCCTACCAGTCTTTACGCACACAACCTTGTGCTTCAACAATGATGATGGCCCCATCCTGCTAAAAGTAGTATAGGATTCGAGTTGTCTCTAGCTACTGGGCAAGCTTGGTGGTCTAGTGGTAAGACATCTGCTCTAGAATAGCAAAGGTCGTTGGTTTGAATCCAACCTTGTGCTTCAGCAATGTTGATGGCCCCATGACATGAATATTAAAGCAAAACTAATGAAGTATTGTTACCAACCGCATCTCTGGCCGTATTGAGGGCAGCATTCAAACGGACACCACAGCAATTTCCAAGTCACCAGCAGGCGATCTTTGGCGATTCAAATTTGTTGACATACTTTTATTGATTTCTAATCAATAGGGGCACTTCAGACGAAATCATTTTGCGGGATATTTAATAATAGCGCACGTATCTACCAAGAAGGTACTCAAGGCGCTTGATCAGACAAACAGTAAGTTTTTCCCGCAAGGTATGCGGGGCTACATTTTTGAAGTATGAGACCTATTCCTTTACATAGCACCATGTAATGGTTTACAAGGTGCTGTGGCGCAATATGCTGCCGATCAAACCAGGAACACCGGGGCGAACCCCTTCTCTTTACGATAAGTGCACTGGGTTCTTTTACGTGCATTACACAACACACCGGACCTACGGCTTAACGTCCCATCTGAAGGACGAAGCATGTGGTTAAGTGTCTTGCTTTTAAAAGGACACAAGTGTCACGACTGGGATTCGAACCCACACTCTGCTAATCAGAAACACCAGAGCTTGAGTTCTGTGTTCTTATCCGCTCGTCCACGACACTCCACGTTTACTATGTATTACCATTTTTATAACAAGTACACATAGGCTTTCAGATAAAAATGGCCCAATTTCATTTCTGGGTCATTATCAAAGTATGACCCTACCTTTAAAACTACTATAGCTAGAGGCACATCTGAGGTTTGCAAAGTACAACTACAACCCTGATAAGGTCATACTATTTTGTAAACTCAGGCTCAACGATTTCATGACAACTCAATTCAGCTCGTAAAAAAATACCTTGAAACAGAATTTTTTTGCCAGAATGTACATGGTAACTATAGTGTAAGAGATTCATTATCAAACAGACATACTTTCCAAGAGGAGTTTTTTCCCTGTATAATTAACCATTTGTTCCCGTCACTAGAATAAGCAATTGTGATGCCACTGCGCTTTTGACATCACACACCATACCATTTTACTAAAGGGGAGAGTTTTTGCAGGGTAAGAAAACAAATGACCCTCACACATCCAGGTTTAATTCTAAAAATAGGTTTTTATTAATTCAAACCGAACAGTCGAACTAATTATTGTAAAAGGATCTTTGTATAAAGTCGAACAAAGACACCTGCACCAAAATTGCATGGCTGTAAAGTAAAATAAACAAATAAGTTTTCCAACGCCGACGATGTTTAAATGATCGATTGCCAGCTACAAGATTGTTCATAAAATTACCCCAAAGTGAGGGAGCACTTTTTCGTGTTAATATGCTCTTCACAAATGAGCTACAGTAAGTGACAACTGAACTGGGGAATAAAAACGTGGATTTCTATTCGAAAAATTATTTCACCTCCTGTTGGTTCTTCTTGGGCGTAGGGACAAGAATAACTGTAGATCTCGGAATTCTTCCCACTCATAAAGCGAACAGACAGTTTCATTTACTGCATACAAGAAGCAGAGGGAGTCCAGTGTATTGGCACTATTTATGGGGCTTTGTGTCTGATCAACGCAACGATCATCAGGATTGCTAAGACGATCCTGCAAGGCACTGTACCAGGAGGAAGAAAGAGAGGCAGGCAGAGAAAAAGGTGGGATGACAACATCATGGAGTGGACGGGCCTGACGCTGAATGACTCCCTGAGAAAGTCTGAGGATCGAAAGGGATGGAGGAAACTGACTGACAAGTCTTCAAGGGGTGCCCCCACGGTCAGAAGACTACGGGATAGGTAACTAACAGGTAACAGGATCAACACAACTACAACAAACTATAACTACAGAGTACAGTACAAACAATCAAGTCAGCAAATTCTAACAACACAGTAGGTACACAGTTATTTCATTTATTAATTCTGGTTGAGAAGCCAAGGACTCTCAGAAAAGCGAACTTAATCACTATAGTATACTATAAGGGTAAGTATAATATATAGTATACTAGCCAAGAACCCCATGGACTCATTGAGTCATTGAGAGGAGACAAAGAAGGAAGTTTCAGTTTTAGATGTGGGAGGAAAACGCTGGAGAATTATTCAAGGGAAAACCCACGCAGTCAGGTAGGGACTGAAAATCCAATCCACATAGTGCCCCGGTGGGATTTGATTCAGGGTCCCAGAGGTGGAAGGTGAGGAAAGATACCACGGCACTACACAACTTGACAGTCAACAGTGAAAAAGTTGCGGTCGGATACACCATCCGATATCCCGATATCCCAGCTGCAGAACTGCTCTTTCCAAATTTTGTTTAACCAAAAAGTGATGTCGATTGATGAGCCCCCTAGACGATGAGAGCATGGAGGAGAGCGAGCTGTCCACCACCTCCTCTCGTTTTATATGGTTAAAAGCCATTTTTCACGATACTGGTAAAGTTTAGTTCGTGCACAATCGAATGGAGAAAAACAGTGTCAGACTCACTCAGTCAGTGTCATTGTCAACAACATGTTTGCAAATCTCACGGCGAATTCTGACCGAGCCACAAAATCAACTTACCTTCTTCTTCATGTTGACGGATTGTCAGATTGTAGCCACGTAGGTGATTTCAATAATCGTGTTTTTACAGGAAGTTTGTTTGCAAAATTTGTAGGTTTATTAGTATTTACGATTACGCAAGCCGACACAAGAAAACGCAGCCATCTTCTAATGCAATGCAATGTAAATTTTTGCATGTGGCGAGGTCACATGAGGTCATCGGGTGAAACCAAATGGGATAATAGGGGGAAATTTCTTTTGAGGGATGTCACGTGCAAAAGGTAGATGAATAACCATTTGTCCCCCCCCCCCCCCCGCCACAGCCTAGCCGCCCACATGACCTCAGAACACAAAACCATAAGCAAAACCGAAAACAAGAATTGTTAGAGACCATTTGACAGCACGAATAAGGGAGTATAGGCTAAACAATTACCGAGTTCAGTAAAATAAATTTGGAAGGTAATGTTTTGTTTAGGCAAGAAATAATTACAAACTGGTTTGGAAGGAATCATGGATGATAGACAATGGTAAATGGAGTAAAAACATCATAAGAAAATGTTAACTTGATCATGTCCTTGCTCTATGATCATGTTAACTATATAACCATGGAGCAATAAACTAATTGCTCCATGCTATAACCGTTTTCAGTGCTTTTCTTAACTAAAAATACCTAAAAACCTCCCGAGAAGTCTCCCGAATTCCGAATATTCTACTCTGCGGCAGTAGAATAATAAGCAAGACAAGTTCTCATAGAACAAACAAAATTTACCTAGCAAGTAGATTTAAGAACTGAGAAGTCCCCCGAATTCCGAATATTCTACTCTATGGCAGTAGAATAATAAGCAAGACAAGTTCTCAAAGATCAAAATCTACCTATATATACACATGGTGTTACCGCAAACCAAACATCTAAAAACCTCTTCACAAAATGAGTTGAGAGTGTTGGGTTACATAAAGCAGCGAGAGGGTATAAGTTCAATGTTCTATATAGGCCCCCTACCCTAGTGGTTTTCATAAAAGAGGATAAAGATAAGGGCGTCAAAGCTACGCATCCACGATTGACCTTGTGACACTTTGCTGGTGGTAAGCATGACAATAAATAGGTCACATGACACTTGGTTATGCATGAATGCATCTATCAAGGATAGGTATGGAGCTATTTTATTATGATGATGTAGTCACGGATGAGTTCACTTTTCGACGAACTTCAGGTTCCATGCGTTGTGTACGGAAACACCGAATTGGGCCTTTATTGGGGAGGAGGGGGGCGGGCGCTGGGAAGGGGAGTGAAATTCTACAAAGTCTGACTCCTCACGTGGTGGTAACCATGATAAAATACAGTAGGCTGTGTTCAGCTGCTGTGGATTTCACTGACTTCCCCGCCTACCAACTCAGGGGCTTGGATGAGTAACGAAACTACCGTATGGGATTTTCTTTTATGCGGTTGAAATAATTGTCATACAGAAGAGCAATTTGTGACAGTACAGATCACGGAGCTATATATAGGTTTACTGGGTGACAACCGGTCTAGTGAGCGCTCTCCAGGCCTCACCTAAAAAGTTATATTTTTTTTACTTTAAAAAAAATGCTAATTTTCAAGCTTTATCTATATAGACGGTGTCACTTGTGAAGTCACATGTCTACGAAGGGGCCAAAGCCTGGGCTCGATTTAAATGATGAGATATGAGACTTATCGCCTCGCCATAGTGATTTGTAGGCACATTGTGACATAATTTTATCACACTTTGTTTTGCGATAGCAAGCCGTGGCTACTCGTTAGCGACCCTGTCACCCTGACCATCAACAAGTTTCTGACGTAAAATTCACTGACCGAATAGTATCTGTTTTTGTATTTAGAAAACGTGCGCTTTCCTTACGGGCTTCAAACGGGCGGACGGAGCCCACTTTTGCCGAAGCCCAAGAACAAGCCGTGGTTTGGAAAAGGGCCTTAGTCGTCATTATCAACACCATTGGATTAGTATGCTTCAAACTTGACCATTCCGTTTACATTGCCCGTTAGTTTGTGTAAATATCTTGGTTTCGGTTTAGTGGGAACAGTAGCGTCATCACCGTGGGCTGAACCGAACAGTGCAAGCTAAAACGCTTGACCCGACCTCAAACTTCCTGGTATAAGGCCGTCGCCAAGACGCTCCCCTGGCGTCCTGCCGTCACAAAACGTTAAAGAAAATATAAAATTTAACATTTTATGGAGATTGTAGTGTACGATTGTTAAACTTTTGACAAAAATGAAGACAATGAGCATGTACATCTCAAAGCTTGAAAAGCTGTTTTAGTTATTTTAAATTTTTGATTATGTGGCAATTTCTGGAAATAACAACAATATTATCATGTAGCATGTAGGGCCTATATTAAAGGCAGCGTACACGTTTGGTAATTGTCAAAGATCAGTGTTCTCATTTGGTGCATCCCAACATATGCATAAAATAACAAGCCTGTGAAAATTTTGGGCTCAATTGGTCATCGAAGTTGCAAGAAAATGATGAAAGGAAATACACCCTTGTTGTACAAATCTGTGTGCTTTCAGTTAGGAATAAAAAATTCTTGCAATAAGTTTTTTTTATTTTAGTGAGAATATACCTCTTTCTCAAAAAAACTACATTACTTCAGAGGGAGTCGTTTCTCACAATGTTTTATACTATCAACAGCTCTCTGTTGCTCGTTACCAAGTCAGTTTTTATGCTAATTTATATTTTGAGTAATTACCAATCGTGTACAGTGCCTTTAAATAGCCTGTCCAGAAATGCCCTGAGTAAAATTTCACCTTTTTTCGTCAACAAATGTCAAATGGTCTATATAGGCACAATCAATCGGTGTTTGAAATTTTCTCACAAATATTTCCACGTGAAATATTTGTTTTCAATTAACCATGCAGGAAGGAATGACACTCCATACAAACGATTCATAAAACAATCTCACGAGATCGAACACTGAAAAAGTTGAGAAAAATTGCCCCCACATCACCCCCTTGGCACCTATACTGGAGATGGAGAGATCTGAGAGGGTTCGGGAGTTAAAATACCAAATGGCTATTTTGGAGGAAAGTAGCCTCATTGACGCAAAGTTGTTCTGAAAGTGCAATTTATTGTATGCTTGAAAATACAATATTATTAGTTTGTAAATTTAAAATAGGAAACATAGCCTAATTGATTGTTTGCCGAACTCGGCCCGGCAGTGTTTTGCCACCTATAAATGTGTGTAATTCTAATAAGTTGGAAATTAAATTAATTATTAATCATTGGCTCAATAAATGCCGATATCCTGTTATCAATAGTTTGATTGACATTTTGTAAATATAGCATGTTTACAATCGCAGATTTGGGGGAACGCCCCACCCCTTTCATATCTGGTGGTATTCCCAGAATTCATAGCGCCAACCCAAAATGGCTGACAGAACATGGACTTCTGCGTGATGTTCAGATGTCGGAGAATGAATTGAGTCAGAACTTCCCGTTCACATTAAAACCATAATTAACAATTTTCCGGTAGTTGTAAAGTTGAAAGAGAAAAATGTCTGGGGAACGGCCTCATGTAAGGATGCTCCGACAGAGCAAAGTGGACTCTGCCTCCGTCGTAAGAGAAAAGGTATCCTTGGCTGTCCGCGAGAGTCGTTCACTCGGGGTAAGTTGCGGTGACCATTTCGGTCAGAAAACCTACAATTGTTTATCATTTTATCCCCTTATTTTCTCAATTAAAAATCAATTTTCTTCTCTACAAGTTCCATAAAGTCGTCAACCATATTTGTTTTCATAATTCTGTGGTGGTGGTAATAATTGAAACTGGAAGAAATCGGGCTTTATCTGGTCTCTTTAATACCCGGAACTGCCTCGAGTTAGTTGTATGAGCGGAGTGTCGGTCGGAGAGGGAACCGACCACGCGCTCCGCTTTGCCCGTTCTTATGCCGCTGGCGCCCCGGTCGTGCGTCACTGGTGCTCCCCGGCGGTATCTCGACAGCATTTTTGGTTTGTAGCCGGGGTATTCTGAAATGTGTTCAGTTTAACATTTAGGGAGTAAAACATCTTATCACAAATTGAAATTATGATTGAGAACTTTAGCAGGTCGACAGAAAGTCTGTCCCAGCCAGAAGCCCAGCAGGGCTCTATAGTAAATTTAATATATTTTTTTTCCAGTTTCGTTTTTATGAGGAAGGTTTTTATTATTATTGTAGGATTAAAACGATATTGCACAACTTAATTCAAAATAATAAATAGTGATTTTCGTATAAGCTTAAAATCAAATTTCAGGGTTTGTTTGTAAATGTAAAATTTAAAATTAAACTATACGCTCCAGGACCATGTAGAAATTGTAATTTATGCAACTTCAAAAAGGCGTTTTCTTTTTTCTTTTTGAAAGGTTTGAAACAAGAAAAAATAATACAGTGTAATTAAACCGTCAAAAACATAGAGAATGAAAAGAGAAAGAAAAACAACAATGGCTTTTGCAGCCATTCTAACCAATGTTAAACGCACCTGTAATCCAAGCTGAATCCTATATTAACCATCATCATAGTGTTTGTTTGACTGTTTGTTTGATCTTCCCAATGAGGAAACTCGTCGAAACTCCCGAAAGGGGATATAAACGCCAAGCTGGCAACAGCCAATCTCTATCATACAAACATTGGTTTAACTTCTGAGAATTGCACAAATTCAATAAATTGTGGTTCAGTAAATAATGTAGATGACAATACTTATTCTATTCATTGTAAAATCAGCAGTTAGCTTGGCTGGATTCAAACCCAAAACCTTGTGATTGCAAGTCCTGCAGTCTAACCACTTGACCACAGTAACTGTTAAAACAATGTGTACACGTTGTTACATAATACAATTGTCAGTAGTGAGTTTTAATCCCACAAAGCTTGGCATGCTATACAACAAGGTTAAACAAATACTCATAGAATTGTGTATTAAATGTATTCAAATTGACAATTAAGAAAAATGGGATAGGGTGTGAAAATTGTACGTTTGCCCTACCCCTTCCTAGTTGCAATGATCGTAACCCTTCCATATCCCTCCTTCAAACTGTCGCAACTAATTCCCCTCCAGTGTTCAACACCTTGAACTTGATTTGATCTTGGGGCTCAGAAAGTTTTCTATTATGTTGAAGACTGCATCAAACATCAAGACCAGGGCAACAGGTGCAACGGGCACCTTGGCGGCTGTGAAATTCCAGGCTGTTGTTGAAAAGGAGGGTAATGTGTAGGCAGGTCTGATACTTCGTTGTTGGGAGGCAGTTTTTCCTCAGTAAAGGGCACCTCTTTGAGGGAAATTTTAATTTCTATTGGAACATTTCAAGTGGCACCAAGGCAATGATCAGGGGCATGGGGCAACTGCCTCTGTTGCCTCTATGAAGTATCAGGAACATTTCAAGGGGCACCAAGACAATGACCAGGGGCATGGAAGCAAACCTCGGTTGTCTCTACATTGTACATGTATGAAGTACTGGGAACATTTCAAGGGGCACCAAGGCAATGACCAGGGGCATGGAGGCAAACCTCGGTTGTCTCTACATTGTACATGTATGAAGTACATGTACTGGGAACATTTCAAGGGGCACCAAGGCAATGACCAGGGGCATGGAGGCAATTGTCTCCATTGCTCTGTGAAGTATCCAGCCCTTGTAGGCCTTACGTTAATTTATTTCCCCAGACTCGGGCTAGTCAATGGTACATTTGACTAGCTTGACATAAACTTTGACTAAAAATCTGAGGTCTTCAACTTCCTTAATGTAAAGTACAATTTATGATGTAGGCAATGCAGATTTTCCTTAGCAAAGGACACCTTAGGTGTTGGATTTTGGTAGAGTGAGGATTGAGAAAGAATCCTAGTAAATCACTCAACGGAGTTGAGGTTAGGGATGTAAACTTGTGCTGAAACATTTCAAGGGGCACAAAGGCAATGACTTACATGTAGGGGCATGGAGGCAATTGCCTTTCCGAAGTTGTACACGTATGTATCTAGAGTACAGGGTTGAACTTTGACAATTTCGCTTGTGGTCAACGAAAAAAGTTGTTTCAGTCAGTTAAAAAAAAAATAATAACCACAAACCTCTTTGAGTGAGATTTATTTTACAGTATTCACATCTTGAATTAAATCCAACATCGTGTATTCCATCATCCAGGGTACCATTATTTGACTAGACCCCGGGCCACAGTAGAATTAAGTTTGACTAGCCCTCAGCACTCTCGACTAAGTCTTTGCATGCAGGGATACAAATGTACGTGTAGTGACTAAAGCAAGTGACTATACAGTACAATGTACAAGCTTGTAAACAAACTTTTGATATATGGTTGTACACATAATCCTCTGAAGTTGAAACAGACTGGTAGAGCTGATGACAAAATTAGCATCCCACACATGTTTACATTTAACATTTAAAGGAATCCCTGTAACATTTACTCACTGTCTCTCACTGAAACTGGTGTCCATCATGTACATAGGCCTATTGGATGTGTACACGTATAGTATCTCAAAATCATATAACAGGATTTGCCCTTAACCTTTTCAGTGACTGGCCAGCGGGACCAGTGAGTTTGTCCATGAATTCTACCTCCATGGTTTGTCATTCCAATAGTCATCCACAGCTTTTTTCACTGGTCCACATCTTTTAAAGTTTTCTTTCAACATTGTAATTTTGTATGGTACCTACACTGTAAGTTTGAAGCCACACGAACAACCGATGTAGTCTGTGATTTACATGTTGTGTTTGGAGGCAGGGAACTAGACTGCAGGACCACTTGGACATAATTTTGACTGGTCCTCAGAAGTTGTAACTGGCATTTGGTCAGCGGACCACTGTTAAGAGAGAACACTAAGCCCCTTTCACACTCAACAAATTGCCATGGGAATTCCCCGGGAGAATTTGGTTGATATTTTCTCACTTGAATTAAAACACTGGTTAACACTGGTACCTTGGCTTGGGAGTTAAGCGAGGCAACCCCGGGGTTGGCGTGCTCAGTGTTAATTTTCCCAAAGAAAATTGCATCAAGTGTGAACCAAACATTGGGGTGGCAGTGCGGGTTAAAATTACCCAGGAATTTTCTTGGTTTTACTTTCCTGGGAATTAGTTTGGTAGTGTGAACAGGACTGAAGTTTACAAGGATTGACTATGTCATCAAAACAGAAATTTCTACTAAGTAATACCAGTACCAATTTTTGAGTTTGATTTGATTACAGCACAAAATACAGGCCTTAATGCGCTTAAAGGCATCGTACTTAGTAATCGGAGCCTACTGTTTGTTTCAAACCTATAGTTGAAGATATTTATACCATAAAACTACCTGTGAAAATTTCATTTCAAAAGGTGGTAGCGTCTTTGAGATATTGCCGAAAATCTGGAGCGGTTATGTCCCTGCAGGAAGAATAATCTGCATTGGAATACACACTCTTAGAAAGGTTAACGCTTCTCAGATTCAAATGTTTTGGGGATAAAAAGTGATTTACTTCTCCATGCACTAGCCCATACCAGTTTTTACTAGACAATGTACAATGTACATGTACGCCGGGCTAGTGTTAAGGGGGAGCTCTGAAACCAGTTTACAGAACATCGATATGTGGAGATGGTCTGTGGTTTGTAAAAAAAATCTCCTTAGTGTTGTCACATGTTATGAGCATGAATGAAACTTATTGGGCGTTGTCCAAAATAAATTGTTCATGTAATATTTAAACATAGGAAGTGGGAAAGACAATTTGATATGGTAACATTGTTGACTTTACTAATACTATTACTAGTCAGACAATTTGGCGTTGGTGTAATACATGTATTATACACTACACTATGTGCTGTACAATAACTTTGAAGGGGTAGGTTTTTTGTTTTGGGGTTTTTGTTTTTTAAAGAGTAAGACTGTTCCCATCCTCTTGTCTTTAACTTTTTAAGGTGAATTTGATCTTAATAGTAAGCACAAAAATTAGCTCACTGGTAAACAACTACATAAGATTGGCCTCTGATTTGCTGTCATAATTTTGTACTTAAACTGTCCCCAACTTTACACCCAGCGGTTTCTATTTTTGAGTGGGTTTTACACACACAAAACCCCCAAACTTTCCACAAACATGTGGCAATGTTTACCCTCCCTCTTTATACTGTATGGTGGAATCATCATAGTACAGTGAGGGAATCACCCCTTGACACTAGGCAGTTGGAAAGAGGCCATCAACAATGCACCTTCACAAACACTTGATGCAGTCACTTTTCTAATTCACTGTGGTGTTGAATAGTGGAGGTCAGAAACCACTCAAGATAGGGAAGTTTGTGGAGTAAATTAAACTTTAGTTCCTTTGCATAGACTCTTTGCACTGACGTTACAGTATGGCTACTGTCTGTTTATTGTCTGCCATTTTGGGATTAAAATTGCATGGTGATTATGTGAATGCGCACATGCATCACTTAAAATGCGCCTTGAACACCCAGCAGGGTGGATATGTGCGCATTACAAGTCTTATTATTATTATTATTACTGCACTGTTTAACACACAGGAAAACTGACTGCCAAAATGGCGCATCAAAGGTTTATTAAAAGGAGAATTGGGTTTACTGTACATTTCCATAACGAAAGTTACAAAAGAGGGATGGTTCTTTTATGATCAACACAATGGTGTTATCCTGGTAGAGAGACTAAGTAGAAATAGTTATTTTTTGATCACAAATTATCAGGGAACCAGTTACTACTATTGATCACTTGACATTTTGACTGGTAACCAATTTATTCTTATCGAACTATGTCTTCAGTGTCCAGGTCTTAACTTCGTAAAGCATAGAAAATTGCTTTGCAAAACAACCCTAAATGGGTTACCAACCAAAATACAGCGTAATGTTTGTTGTTTGTGACTGGTTCCCTGCTTATTTCCACTTAGCTGAAAAGATTTGCTAAGCACCATCTTCTGCTTTAAAGAAATTGGACCCAGCACTTCAATTGTACAAGCTGTGAGAAAATTTGGCCAGCTGTGTGTAGAGATCACCTGTTTTAATGTGTTCAATGTAAAGAGTTAATTGAAGGCCCCTTAGGAAAATTTGACTCATGCTGAAATCTGCACATGATGGGATTGTGGTCAGTCACCTCTCATTAGGTAACCAGGCACTTTGGATCCTTTAGGAATCTCTGTAGTACCCAAGTGTTTAGTTGAGTTGGCTTTTACACACTGTACCCAATACCTGACTAGGTGTGGGTTCAGGTCCCGGTCATGGCACTTGTGTCCTTCAGCGTGACACTTTACTATAATTGCTTTGTCCTTCAGATGGGAGGAGTTTAAAGCAGCTGGGGCCGGTTTCACAAAGAGTTGAAGATTGATCTTAAGTATGAATCAATCTTAACTGCTAAGCAAAGTGTGATGTCACAATACAAATTACTATGGTGATACTGACAACTCATCTTTTAGATGAATCTTAGTGCTTTGTGAAATCGAGCCCTGGTTCCATGTGTAACAGATTGTGCCGCAGCACCTTGTGAACCCTATCAAGGTGCTACATACATGTACTATGAAAAGGGTCTCATAATTCAAATATCTCTGCATACCTGTCGTAAAGATTGATGAGCACTTTGAGATGCCCCCTAGAGCTTAAATAAAGTTCCATGTATGATTATTTAGTAATAGCCAGGATATGGATTCGGATGTCCAAATTTGCTGTTGAGTTTGAAAATAGGGCGGAGAAACTGTTTACCGCCAATAGTTTGACATGCAAGAGAAGGATAAAGTAAAGTGTCTATGTTAAAAACAGGTTGGCCATAGACACCCTGAGACCCTTTAAATGGCTAACACTGTGGCACCCAGAGACCCTTATGGCTAACACTGTGGTACCCAGAGTGCATTATGGCTATCACTGTGGCACCCAGAGACCCTTATGGCTAACTCTGCAACACCCAGAGACCCTTATGGCTAACACTGTTGCACCCAGAGTGCCTTATTGCTAACACTGTGACACCCAGAGACCCTTTAAATGGCTAACACTGTGAAACATAGAGACCCTTATGGCTGACACTGTGACACCCATAGACCATTATGGCTAACACTGTGACATCCAGAGACCCTTATGGCTAACACTGTTGCACCCAGAGTGCCTTATTGCTAACACTGTGACACCCAGAGACCCTTTAAATGGCTAACACTGTGACACACAGAGACCCTTATGGCTGACACTGTGGCACCCAGAGACCCTTTAAATGGCTAACACTGTGGCACCCAGAGACCCTTATGCCTAACACTGTGGCACCAAAAGACCCTTTTGACTAACACTGTGACACCAAGAGACCCTTATGGGTAACACTGTGACACCCAGAGACCCTTATGGCTAACCCTGTGACATCCAGAGACCCTTATGGCTATTACTCTGACACCCAGAGACCCTTATGGCTAACACTGTGGCACCCAGAGACCCTTGTCTAACACTGTGGCACCCAGAGACTCTAATGGCTAACAGTGTGACACCCAGAGACTCTAATGGCTAACAGTGTGACACCCAGAGAATGGCTAACACTGTGACACCCAGAGATCCTTATGGCTTACACTGTGACACCCATAGACCCTTATGGCATGTATGGCTAACACTGTAGCTGTAGCCGCCAATTCGGATACGGCTTAACAATGTGGTATATGAATGTGTGATAATTACATGTATGCTAGATTCCTTGATCTACATGTATGTTGGGTTTTTTGTCTTAAATTTTGGTCTTGAGTGGGCAAGGCAGTTTTTTCTTTTAAAGGGCACTCCTATCCTGTACACGTGTGTAAATGAATGTCAATTTCTACTAGAACATTTCAAGGTGCAGCAAGACAATTAGGGGCATGGAGGCAATTGCCTTAAGTAGTCTTGATTGCTGATGCCAGTTTTTGTATTAGTCACCGGTAGAGGGTGCAACATCGACCGGCTCGTAGGGACTGGGCAAGCCTATGATTTGTATGTTTGATACAGATATCTCTTCCCCAGTAGTTCGTGTTGCGATGTCGGCGACTACGTTAACGAAACTATTGCCTCAGCTGCCTCCATGAAGTATCACTCAGGCCGGCATACATGTACATTACATGATAGGTATAGAATGCCAACCATGTGTTGTTCACCACTGCAAGTCAGTATGGTCACCATTCCAGTGTTCATACAATCACCAAATTCCCTTTGTCATAGAAAAAAAAGCACAGTAAAAAATCCGGAACCAATATTTAGTTGTATTTTTTTATATGCAGACAATAGAAAGCCTGCATTCCTGAGCAAAAAGAAGAAAAAAATACTTGATTTATGGTTTTGTTTATTAAGAGGCCAGAAGTGTGAACAATTCCTCTACGTTTATCACCGTGAAGGTACAGGTACCTGGTATACAGTGTACATTGTACAATCATTGTGTTTATGAAGTTATTATTGTTATTATTATTATTTATTCGGCATAAAAACACATAAAAACATACATTCACAACATATTTAACAAAAACCTAAAAACAAAAGCCAGTAGGCATATGCTGGAATTAAAAAAGTTTGCTTTTAACTGTGGCCCGAAGGACTTCAATTCCAATACCTCTGGCTCAAACACACAAAAATATAAATAAAATATAAATATTACATTGGGGTGTAGTCATGGATTCATTATGTATTCAAGTATGTATTATTCATTGATTTATGAACGACCTCTCACCTCATTACCCATAATATACCGCGTCACGGAGGTAAACAATAATACAAAGTACACATTGAAAGCAAACAGTCTGTTATGGAATAATTGATAAAGAAAAAAATCTACCTGAAACAAACAGATTTGAGGCCGTATTCGAATTGGTGGCTATGGCTATGACTGTTGCTAAGGATGTTGCTAGGGCTTTCTATACTTCAATGCAGGATGCGGTGATCCAGCTGAGCTGTAACCATAGCCGCTAATTCAGGCATGGCCTAACACTCAGTGCTCTTTTATAGCCGTAGCCAATAGCCACAGACACAAGATTTTGTCCGAAGTGGCGGCCGCAGCTGCGGCTGTCGGCCACTGAGGGTTTGGTTAAGGGCAGCCTACATTGTATGTTTCATTATTTAGGCCTAATGCTTGTTACAATGTGATGAAACGGCCTTAGCTTGACACTAATTTAATACATTATACAACACACCTGGACGTGTCATGGTGATGTGTACAATGAATTATCTTTGGGTGGATCTTGTCTATCTCTCATGGCTTCCTACCCTGTGACTGCTTTGTATACTACTGCAGCATCTTCTATTGACTCTAAGGATCACCAGCTCCATGGAGCACGTTATCTAGTTTCCATGTGGAGCTCAACCATGGCATGACTAGCAGACAAGAGATAATGCCTGGCCTGGTACCGGATAACATTCATGTGCCAACATTACCCGGGATTCTTTAAACGCATTAACCGTGGAGAAATTGAAACTGTCTCCAAACAAACAAGTGCTCCGTTTCGTAAAGCCGGTTGGGCGAGACCATTTTCTACGCACATTATTGCTTAGCAGAAATGGGTTACCAGCCAATATGTAAATTGCATTGCAACCGGTTCCCCGCTAATTCTTGCCCAGTAAGGCCGTATCCGAATTGGTGGCTAGAGCTACGGCTGTGGCTAGATTGCCGCATCACCATGCATTGAAGTACATTGTATAGGACATCCTTAGCAATACGCTTAGCAACAGTCGTAGCCGTAGCTGAAGCTGCCATTTCGGATGGATACGGCCTGTAAAGGTGGAAATTACCTACATATGTAGTGTGACAGGGCGGTAATGCTCAGCAGACTAGAGCATGTCTAGCCATCATACAATGCATTCCCAGGGGCCAAGTACAGGTATATTGTGTCTTGCAGATCTTTGCATTTTTAATTAACAATGTAGAGAAACCAGCGTGTATATATCTCCTGTACAAATAGTCATTGTTACGAGGAGTGGCTATTTGTACAGTAATCTAAATTGTAGGCCTAATTAAGGCAATTAGGTATTGTGAGATTAAGCATTGTGTTGACATTGTTAAGTACATGAATTATCAGCCAGTTAACATGTACTGTATTGATCGCAGCTTAACTTATTTTTCTTTATTCGTCAGCAATATCAGGATATTATACAACATTCTGCTGCCTCACAGTAAAAACAAGGCTTTGAATTTTGTATATTTTACCCCCAAACAGGAAAGCAAGAATTATTAACACTTCTACTTTCCATGACATACTGGGCCGAGTTCACACAAGGACAATTGTTGACAATAAGATTGCCTGGTACCTAACACATGTTTTTGAACATGAGTACCAGTTAATATCGGAGACCTTGGCCCTGTATGCTTGAAAGTTCACCATTGAACAGCCATTTGAAATCGTTCAGCTCTATACATGTACATGTAGGTCATGTATACATGTATGGTGACTATTGTGCACAGAAAGTCCATATGATGTGGGATGCATTCATTACATGGTATCATATTGCAGGCTGGCATAGTTTGTCTGTCATTCAAAACCACATTGGATGATGTTGAATGGTCAGATGGTAGGAGGGTTGACTATATGCATTCATGTCATGGTATCATATTGCAGGCTGGCGTAGTTTGTCTGTCATTCAAAACCACATTGGATGATATTGAATGGTCAGATGGTAGGAGGGTTGACTATGTACTGTGTATGCATTCATGTCATGGTACATGTATCATATTGCAGGCTGGTGTAGTTTGTCTGTCATTCAAAACCACATTGGATGATATTTAATGGTCAGATGGTAGGAGGGTTGACCATGTACTGTGTATGCATTCATGTCATGATACATACATCATATTGCAGGCTGGTAAAGTTTTTCTGTCATTCAAAACCACATTGGATGATATTGAATGGTCAGATGGTAGGAGGGTTGACTATGCACTGTATTATGCATTCATGTCATGATACATGTATCATATTGCAGGCTGGCACAGTTTGTCTGTCATTAAAAACCACATTGGATGATATTGAATGGTCAAATTGTAGGAGGGTTGACTGTGTACATGCATGCATTCATGTCATGATATCATATTGCAGGCTGGTGTAGTTTTTCTGTCACTCAAAACCACATTGGATGATATTGAATGGTCAGATTGTAGGAGGGTTGATTGTGTACATGTGTTTAAATGCATTCATTGATATGATATCATATTGCAGGCTGGCATAGTTTGTCTGTCATTCAAAACAACATTGGATGATATTGAATGGTCAGATTGTAGGAGGGTTGACTGTGTACATAGTATACATGTGTGTATAAATGCATTCATGATATGATATCATATTGCAGACTGGCACAGTTTGTCTGTCATTTAAAACCACATTGGATGATGTTGAATGGTCAGCTGGTAGGAGGGTTGACTGCGTACTGTGTGGATGCATTCATGTCATGATATCATATTGCAGGCTGGCATAGTTTGTCTGTCATTCAAAAACCACATTGGATGATATGGAATGGTCAGATTGTAGGAGGGTTGATTGTGTACATGTGTTTAAATGCATTCATTGATATGATATCATATTGCAGGCTGGCATAGTTTGTCTGTCATTCAAAACAACATTGGATGATATTGAATGGTCAGATTGTAGGAGGGTTGACTGTGTACATATATGTATACATGTGTGTATAAATGCATTCATGATATGATATCATATTGCAGGCTGGTGTAGTTTGTCTGGCATTGTAAACCACATTGGTTAGATAGTAGGAGGGTTAACTAAGTACATGCATGCACCACATTATTAATTGCTCTTTGGCATGGTTTTTGTCATTCAAAAGCAGAGTGGAGCGAACATTGATCGGAGATATTTAAAAACAGGTATCAAACATTCAGTAAAAATTAATCTCATCCAAAGGTGATATACTTGTACATAGATGTACTTTATGGATTGTATACAAAATGAAACTTCAAATATTTGTGCCAGGTGGCCCAGAGTTTTGAAAAATGCTGCACAGACAACCCTGTAGTGTGCACCTAATGTTGTCTTGATGTTTGGAGGCATTGCACTGTCCTGCTATTAAAAGACCCTTAGATGTGTCTCATACTAATCTCAGCAGTGTCTGTTCATTCATCCATTCACCTGTCAGTTTTACACAGGTTCATTACTAAAAGCTCCTATCCATTATGGTGCCCGTTCGAGCATGCAACATATTCATTACCGCAAACTCTCATCTTGTAAAGTGACCATTGATCATACACAATGTTACCCAATGGTCCCCAGTGCATAGTAATGTACAGGTTACAGGCCTGGAATTACATGGAGGCCACAGAGGCCATGGCCTCCATTGCCCTGGTCTTGGCCTTGGTGCCCCTAGTCTTGGCCTTTGTGCCCCTTCAAAAGTCTCCAATAGACTTTAAGATTTTCCAATGGAAGTACCCTTTGCAAAATGAAAATGGCCTTGCCCTCTCAAGGATGAAATTCTAGACCTGCAGTCAACCCTCATTATAAGTAAGTAAGTTGAGTGAGAGGTTGTCTTCAGTCGGCGCCTTCTCGGGAATCCATTATAAAGAGCACTGTTATAAAGAGGTTCTGCTTAAAAGAGTACTTTCTGAAGTCCTGAATCTCATTTCTGCCATGTTGTGTTTCTTTGTTTTCCTGTCCTCTTGTTGTAAGTTGTAACAACCTTCCTGTTAATTTGGCCAGTCCCAGCGATCTTGTTACAACAAGAGTCGACTGTGTACATAACCGCTGGTTCCTATCTCGTAAAGTGCCCCTACATGTACACCACGTTCATTATCAAACACCCCATAGTGACCAGCCATGCATGCAAAGCTATATATAATTTTATAGCTCCAAATTGTGTACTGTCTCACTTAGCGGAGCTGCACTGTTTGCCAGTGCGTTTCGTCTCGGCTAACATTCAATATTGACCCTGTGTAAATTGTGTGTGGCCGGTGAATAGTTTGGATTCTACTTTAGTTTTTATGTCCTCAGAATCATCCATGTTTTGAATACTAAAGAATTTGTACAGGGCGGGTTGTCAGGGGTTTTTTTTAGCATTGGAATATCGACATGACCAATAGTGTTGCTTTGAGATGCATGTCTGTCATCTGAAATTTTTAGACTTGTTTTTTGTGTACATACTACAAATTATTTAGAATGGTCTCTTGTGTTTATAAGGTTTACAGCACCCACTAGGCCACTAGCCAGAGTCCAAACATTTAAGCACTCGACCCCACTTTAAAAACCAACAACGTTTGCAGCGTTTTAGTTTTTCCCAAACACGTTCTTCTGAGGTTTACTATTTTGTAACTATTCATTTTCTGAAAGTTCAATTAGTGACAAATATGATATTTACTTAAAGGAAATCACTGTGGTCTTCAAAACAATATTTAGTAGCCCAGTGACAGTTCTGAGCTACGTCCTAAGACCCGTGTCCCAGAGAAGATTTTTCTGTGAAGTAACAGCTCTGGTTAACCCTAGTTATGCAAAAATATTGTGAAAACAGCACATTCTGATCATTTGCATCTCATAAATTGACCTCTTGTATGCTGAACCATGTTTAAGTACATTGTGTGAACCAGGTTTAACAGGTACACCAACCAATGGGGTCAAATTTGAAAGTTTGCCATGACCAATCGATGGGGTCAGAGTTGACAGTTTGCTAAGAACAACCATTTGGGTCAGAGTTGAAAGTTTGCTAAGACAAACCAATGGGGTCAGAGTTTACAGTTTGCATAGACCAACCAATAGGGTCAAAGTTCAAAGTGTGCGTAATACCAACCAATAGGGTCATAGTTTAAAGTTTGCTAAGATCAACCATTGGAATCAGAGTTGAAAGTTTGCTAAGACAAACCAATGGGGTCAAAGTCAAAAGTTTGCTAAGACCAAGAGTAAATGTAGTGGCAGATAACGTGTGACTTTTTCACAAACCCTCCAGGCATGATGTCATATCTTGGGGCACAATGTGTAATAGAATGGGTTCAGAATGATGTTCCAAATATTCATGAGTTTGCCTTCAAGAATAAATTGTTTATCCAGAACTCAGTTAATGTAGGCACTTGCCCTTAAACTTGACGTGCAGTCCATTCCTCTAGCATACATTTAACATCACACTGTATTATTTATGAGGTTACCGAGGGCATAAATTAACGGTGTCATTGTGATAAAATGAGGACTTAAAATCGCTGGAATAACATGAACTTTATGGGAGGGTTTTTTCCCCTGAATTCGCTCTGTGAGGGGTTGTTTGTACTTTACAAGGTGTATGTACAGTGTAGTTAAAGGAACAGTCTGCCATGTGTTGAGATACATGTACAATGTACTGTAATCAGTCTATGGAGGTCAGTCATGTTCATTATTCAGGTAACCCTGAGAAAAAACTGCTTTAATTTCAAATCCATGGGCCGCATTTCATAAAGCTGCTTAAAAGCAGACAATTTCGCTCACAAATTTTGTGCTTAGCACAAAATTAGCAGGATACCAGTCAGAAATGGTGCATGTTACTTGGTATCTTGGCTGGTATACTTATTCTGGTAAGCATAACTTTGTTGTGCTGAACTACTTTTTGTGCTTTAAAGCAGCTCTAAGAAATTGGGCCTTGGTCATTTTGATAAATGGACTTTACAAAATAAACATCTATTGGAATCCCTTTAGCTCAACTTAAAGGGTCTGTATACGTTTGGTAATGACTGTGAAAATTAATGGCAACAAAAACATACTTGGTGAGAAGTACAGCAGCTTTGGATAGTAATGCATTTTGAGAAACTTTTCACTTCGAAGTACTGCGGTTATGGAATTTTTATCCCCAAAAATTTGAATCTGAGAAGCGTTACTGCAGTAACGTTTCTCAGATTGTGTATTCCAATTGCAGATTATTCTTCCTGCGTGGACATAACCGCTCCAGATTTTCGGCAATATCTTGAAAACGCTACCACCTTTCGAAATGAAATCTTCACAGGTTAGTTTTATGGTATATCTACAACTACATGTATGTAAGGATTGAAACAAAAAGTGGGTTCCAATTACCAAATGTATACAATCCCTTTAATATAAAAGACCAATTCTGTGGACTCAAATAAGACTGCACACTAGGCATGTGTGTTGTAGAATTCCGTGCCCAGCACAAAGAATTGGCTATGCTGAATCAATCAAACTTGGGCAGAAAAATTGATTGAAGGATACGCGTACACGTCATTGGGTCCGTACCATTCTAGAGTGTCGGGCGAACATGCTCACACAGTGGATCTGCAATGCACCTGAAAAGATACAGGCCCCTAGTGTTTGCCGATTATTGGGAGGATTACTTGACAATTTCGCTTTGTATGTGTTTAAAATTTCCCATTGTAGTTCTAGGGTAATGCAATTTTTGTTCACATCAAAAATTAAAGCCCATGAGGTAAATTATAAATGAAATGTACATGGCATTTGTGCACACTTTTTTTGATAGTACAATACTAAAATAATTATAATTATAATAATAATAACAAACAGGACATTTATAAAGCATTTAACAAAGGATTTACCAACCTCCCAGGACATTCCCCAAAGGATGCAAAGCGCTGGGAAAAAAAAGAGGAAGACAGAAAAGGGAGGGGGGGGGGGCGACACAGTCAAACTGGAGAAACCCAGATTACATGCCAATGGAGAAAAGATGGGTGTTGATGATGTTGTAATCAGGGCCCAATTTCACAGAGCTGCTTAAGCACAAAAAGTAGCTAAGCATAAAAAATTACTAGAATAAGATTACCAGCCAAACTACCATGTCACAAGTACAATTTGTGACTGGTATCCTGCTCATTTCTGCGTAGCAGAAAATTGTTGAGCAACATTTTCTGCTTAAGCAGCACTATGAAATTGGGCCCTGGTCGGATGGCTTTTTCCCCCTTGCTTTTCATCTGTGTGGACCCTGGTTCGAATCCAACCTCAGGTCATCAGATTATAAAGTTGGGGAACATAGGCTGAGCTCGGGCCATTTCAGCAAGCAAACTCCTTTGATGCAACAATAGATCAGCGTGGAAACTGACCATTGCTATCAATGAATAAGGAAACATTTGCTTGCTGAAATGGCGCCCGTGAGTATTTCACGCTCCAACAAAAGATAAGAGCTCCTGTTCCCCACCTTGGGCTTTCGGCGCTCTATAATCTTTGGTTTTCCCCTCCCACATCTATAAAACAACTCCATCATCCAGGGATGCCAGTTTTCCGGCTATTGCCGGAATTCCGGCTTTTTCAAATTTTCCCCAAATTTTTCCGGCGCTCCGTGTTCCATCAGGCCGGAGAAAATATATTTTATTGAAAACAGATTTCCGGCGCTTGTTTGAGGCGACTTGTGTTTAATGATAATATGTTTTGAAAGCACCCTCAAGCGTTCGTACATATAAATGCCGGAAGTATTGAGCGAAGACTAGACTTTTCTGTCGAACGTGTGCGTGGTGCCGTATGGTATGTACTGATATATTTTGTGTGTACATCCATACACGATCTTTGGACCGTACATGAAATCGCTCTGAGAATTTTGTTTCGCAGATGATTGGCGTTACCATTGAGACATACCGACTGAGTTTTTGGCGTTACATTGAGTCATTATGGATGTTGAAAGAGAAGCTAATTTGAAACAAATTGATTGAGGGGTAAAGAATAGGTTTAATTGGCGGTGGCTGGAGTCGAAAGACAGTGGGGGTTATTTTTTATCAGACTACATGAGGAAGATCGACAACGCGGGTAAATTTTCTTTTTCTTTATGTTTTATATTTTAAAAAAATCGCTGTTATGTTTTTTATTGTTTTTTGGTCTGAGTGGGGGGGCGGTGACCCCCTTTCCTTCGCAGCGAATTTTTTTCAGGCTCTGAAGGAAAGAGTCACTGGCATCCCTGATCATCATGGCTATCTTCAGGCCAACGTGGTCACAGTGCAAGGCACTTCTGTAGATTCCTTGGTTTTATTACCGGAAAGATGTAGTAATAGTTAATGAACAATATAATAGAACATCAATTTAATTTTCAGTGATAGCAATTTACATTCCTGAGCATCTCCCAAATCTTATATACGACAAAGCGAAAACTCTTTATAAAAAAAACCCACACACACCATGTCTACCCTGAAGCAACGATGGCGCTATTAATAAGCATGATGCAAATATACAGACAGATATATCCCCAAGGCAGTCGCAAAGAAATCCATGAGTAGTCGAATAAACATACTATTGACGCGCTGCACCTCCAGAGAGGTTTTCCTTCCCACGAATCCAACGTGTCCACCAAGCTCTCCTAGTCACAAACACCACACACACACACACACCGAGTGCAGTGATACAGTTAATACTTGGTCTCTGATGACGAACGCCGAATCCTACCCATCGATGTAAAAAAAGGGGTTTATCCCCATTGCCCCCGAGATGAATTTCTGATGTGGGTTTTTTTACTGCAAGAGTTGTGATGATTGTTTTCCGATGCGAGGAGAGGGGGTGGTGCTGTACTATTATTAATTGAAGTGCTTGGATTTTTGTTGGACTCCATTGAGTAGGCTGTATGTTAACTGATGCCCTCTTTATGTTGATCTAACCGTCTAGACAGACAGTAGAGATGATGCCCGCTCTTTGGGGAAGCAAATTTTGACGGGGATTTCGGCAGTTATCAAAACCTTACTCTTTGACAATTCTTCTGAGGAAATTTACCGTGTCTTTTCATGTTTCTGATGAGAGTACTTGTGTTGGCGGGATTCGAACCCAGAACCGTCTAAACTCATCATTTTATGGTTTCTTTTCCGGATGGACTTTGATGGTGAGGAAGTATTAATCGAACTGTTGTTTCTTGTCAATTCATCATTTTACGGAAAAGTTTCCGGTTGGACTTCGATGGTGAGGAAGTAGTAATCGTACTGTTGTTTTTCTTGTGTGTGTGTTTTTCACTACAATGGAGTGATTCCTGTACTTGGATTTCACTGTGCAGTGATTGATGATTTTCATTTTATATTTAGTTTTGCATTGTCCTGACTCGGTAGTTGGGACGTTTGTCATTTTGTGGATACCATTGTGATCTGCAATACTGAGGAACCAAATTTCTGAGAAACCTTCACCCAGTTGAAGACTTGTGTACACACTACGGCTGTAAGGTGTCATCATTTTTGGAGCGACCCGTTAAGAATGTGACGGTTTCTTCTATTTTGGGAAAACTTCTATAAAGCCATCAAATTATGGTAACTGACGTGGATCATATTAAGTATTTTGATTCAGATGAAGCATCCTACATGTACATGTATGTACAGCATGAGCCAGCAGACCAGACACACAGTGTTTATCTGCCGAGCATCCTTCAAGTAATTTGTCATCGTCCTCATCAGTTCTCCATCTACTCCACCGATCCCTCGATCCCCTACACGGCCCGGCTCGTTGAAATACATACCGGCTCATTAACACTGTCAGATGTACTGTGGTTGCAGGAAACGCTGTGCCCACTGCTGTATCCACTGGTGAGATTATTACTGGCGTTATTTTCCCATCTGAATATAAAACGGGATCTACCTCAACTCGAGATTTCTCAGATGTTCTGCTGAAATAACACACACGAGTGCTCCTCTTGAAGAGGTCTTATTAAAGGATCTTGGACTCTCTTGGAGACATTGGCTATTGGTTACCCTCGTCTCCCGGAGTTTCGGTTTCGTTACGAGATGGAGAGTGAAGCCTTGGACACTGTGGATATGCTCATCCATGTAAGAAGATCATTTTTATTTTATTTTTTGTCAAGTTTAATTGGGATGTAATTTTATATCCCAAGGGTAGTATTTTGCGGGATTATGGGATCGGGAAAGTAGAAGAACTTATTGATCGATGTGACTAATGGAGGAATTAGTGACCATGAAAATCAGAACCCCACCTAAGGCATTTTTTATGTGCATATTTTTGTGCATAGTTTGTGCATTACAATCCTGTTCAATGTAAATGTGCATGAAATTAAGATTTTTTTCTCAGTATTTTGTATGCAGAGGTAAGAGGTCAAATTTCTGACATGGGGTACAAACATTGAAAAAAGTGGTGGGGAACTTAAAATTATTTTGATCTGACGCAGTGTCTGGCCTGGATTCTGGAAATACATGGAGGCCACGGAGGTTATGGCACCAAGGCCATGTCCTCTGTTGCCCTGGTATTGGCCTTGGTGCCCCTTCAAAAATTTCCTGTAGACTTTATTAAGCAGGCACGATACAGGCATGATATTATTCCTACTTGAGTCTGTTTTCCGATTTTGTTTTGCCCTTGGAAAAATCAGAAAAAATTGTTGTTAACAAAGCTTGAAAAGTCCATAAGAGCCTACACCATACGTGTATGTGTACATGTAGGTCAGCCCTTGTATGTACTTGATAGTGTTCCTACTTTTTTCCAAGCACCAAATATCATGCCTGTTTAAGATCCAATGAAAGTGCCCTTTGCAAAATGAAAATTGGCCTTGCCCTCTCAAAGATACAATTCCAGGCCTGCAGTGTGATTGTGATGTCTTGGAATGACATAGAATGGCTGTGATGTCTTCTAGTTTAAGGGATTTGTCTTACGTGGCAATAGACCTTTGTCATGCTGCCACCATCTTGGTCATGTTCCCAGAATCCAGTAACAGTAATGAATGCTGATATTCATTGCACAAAAAGGAACCAGACTATTTTTCCTTCCAGCCTCGCTTTGATTACATTGAGTTGAATGGGAGAATATCAAGATGGCCGCACCATGATAAAGGTCTATTGGGGGGCAACTTGGAGGCAACCATCTTTACTATGTTTGAAATAAATTTTCAGTTTCGAGAAGAATATTTTGAACAAGATTATCTCCCGGCGAAGATCATTCAAGAAGTTGAAATGTGAATGTTCATTCTTCTTTGAGATTTCCTGGAACTCTTTGCTTTTAAAGTGCCGTTTGTCCCATGGCCTTTTCTGAATATGGGCTTTCAGATATAATCCAGTTTCGCTTTGAAAGAGTATCGAATGAAATGACAATTTACACCACTTTATTGTGAGGATGGTGACTCTGTAATTGTTGTCCACTTTCATAAGGAAAATTAAGTGCATCACAAAACCTTAAAACCTCACTTTAAAGGTATCGTACACGTTTGGTAATGACTCAAAATAAATATTAGCATAAAAACTTACTTGGTAACAAGCAACGGAGAGCTGTTGATAGTATAAAACATTGTAGGAAACGACTCCCTCTGAAGTATGTAGTTTTTGAGAAAGAGGTAATTTCTCACTAAAATGATAAAAACTTCTTGCAAGAAGTTTTTATTCCTATCTGAAAGCACACAAATTTGTACAACAAGGGTGTTTTTTCTTTCATCATTTTCTTGCAACTGCGATGACCAATTGAGCCCAAATTTTCACAGGCTTGTTATTGTATGCATATGTTGGGATACAACAAATGAGAACACTGGTCTTTGACAATTACCAAACGTGTACAGTTATCAGCATTTTGCCGTGTGCTGTAATCGTACCATCTGTACCATTGGACAAGGAAAAAACCAGTAACCAGCCCGTGCATTGTCCCCTGAAGAATACATTGAGACGATAGTTTCATGTGATGCAAAAAAAAACAATCTTATTTCTGAACTCACAAATCTGATTTGTCCACAGAAAGTGCAAATAAAATCAAAGCCACCTTAAGTGGATTTTGGGTTGATCTTTTTTTATATTTTTATGATGAACGTCTGACAGCCGTAAAAACGGAGTCCGATTAAACCTCGCATGGCCTACTTCATTAGGTCAGTGCAATTGAACATGACATCATTTGTGAGGAATTAAGACCAATTGTATTGTAAAACCGACTGTATATGAGCTGCTGTAAGAAGAAGTTGACATGTGGAAAGCTAATTCCTTGTTCGTCTTCGTCCGTGTCCAAGTTTGAAATCTGGAGTTAAAGGGGATAGACAGTGTCCATGTTTCATATTAAACAGGGATGCTTCCAAAAACTGAACTAGCCAGCCGGAACACTTGGCGAAAATTCTGACTGGTCCTCTGGTGTTATAACTGGCGTTTGGCCAGCGGACCACTGTTAAGGGAGAACGTTTATTTAAATCGGTTTACTCTTTGAAAAACAAATAATTTGTCCATTCCTTTGAAAACAAATACGTCCACTTTATGAAAAGCTTATCTAAAAATTCCTATTACATGTAATCGATTTCAAACAGCGATTTGAAAGCCGTGAGAATGAAGCTCTTAATACGATTCCGTTTTCAGTTTTGTGATTGGGTTTTCAGTCCCTAGGGTAGTGCGTGGGTTTTTCGTACTTGGGGTTTTCCTCCAACATCTAAAAAACTGAGATTTCTTCGACATCTTCTCATCACAGCTATCTTCAGGCCCACGGGTCCAGGGCTCGAATTTTACACTGGACCGCAGGCCCCAGGCCCCAGGCCAACAGTTTTGGTGTCGGGCCAGTAAACTTATGCCGGACAAGTCCGGCGGTCTTGTGTATTTTTAATTGAATATTAATGAAGCATAATACCTCACTGTGTAACATCTTGAACAAAAAAGAATATGTTCAAATGTTGACTTTGATCTGATGAATTACCATTCAATTCTATTGAGTTATGACACAATGAAGTACAGTATATGTAATACACATAAAGACAAATGAAATCAATCTTCTCTTACATGTCTTAGCGCGTGTTCAAATGAAAATGGTTAACTTATGCATGTTAAACAGGGTTACGAAGCTTTCTCTTATTTTGATTCTGGTCTTGTAAAAAGAATTCTGATCCAGTAAACATTTTGAACCACAAGTCCTGTTGTATTGTGGCCTTTCCCCCCAAATTCGAGCCCTGGGGTCACAGTGCAAGGCCCTTTTGAGTTCCCCATTACCTGAAAGATATGATAAAAATAATAACAGTATTCAGTATTAACGTTAACTAATTGATCCCCAGTGAAAATCAAATCAACATCGATAATTGTGCCCCTTTAACGCCTCCGTTCTCAATGGAAAAAAGTACAACTCTATTCCCATGTGACCTTCTCTGTAATTGCGTTGAATACACCCCTGATTTAATTTCCACAATAACTGCCTGGCATTGCCTCGGCTGGGTTCAACAGTCTTTGGCTCTCAGGACAAGGTCTCAAGATAATCAATTTCTTGGCCTTTTATGCAGCACGCAGGTCGTTAATTAAGAAAAATAATCAAGGCGTAGTCTTGCGAACCCCACGGAAAGAAGTAGGCATGTTTTAAGTACATGTAATAGTATTGTGGTTTATCAAGTAGATGTTCATCAAATTTAAATAGGTGATCCCCTTTTTAGTGAAAACAATGAGAAAGTGTTTATGTTTTTGTCAGGGTTTTTCATACGAGTGGCAATCAAAACTGGCAATTTTGATTTTATTTGTTATTGATTTGTTTGTTTTCTTTCTTCTTGGGGGGGGGGGTTGGAGAGGATGGGGTCTCCAAATGCTGTTTCCTCATCTTTAAAGGAACGTTACAGAACTGGTAATAAAACATTTCTTTAAGATCACAGATTACATAAAACTTACACGGTCTAATGATGATGATAGTAGAAAAAATCGCTAGAAATATTTCTGTCTGAAATGCCATATTTGATGAGAAATAAATATAACTAATTTCCGATTGGAGTTTATCGCTCATGAGCGTTTTATTCATGCATTGTATAACACATGGAAATGTATAATCGGTTTTTCACTATTTTCTCGTGACCCAGATGGCCGATCGATCTCAAACTTCTGCAGGTTTGTCAGTTTATGTATATGGTGGATCATATAAAGTGCTTAACTGTTTTGTTAGCAAAAACCAATTCTGTAATGTTCCTTTAAAGCTGGATACCAGCATTGGTAATTTATTGTCAAAGACCAGTATCCACATTTTGTGTGACCCAACGTAATCCATGAAACAAGAAACTTGTGAAAGTTTAGGGCCTAAGCGCTGTTGATCGTCGGAGTCAACAGAAAATAGTGAAAAAAAAAACTGCACTGCTTTCAAACATCGGATTTTTGACTCGCGAGATCAATACTGATTGTTTTTCCAACTTCTTTATACCACATAAGTAAATCTGAAAATTAATATTATTTTAAATCTTACTTGGGTTGGGACATTTTACCAGTTAACCGGATAACTGTACAAAAATGATTGAAATCCATGTCCAAATTTCCTTAATGTCTTAAACGGAGCCATCAGTAAAACAATACAAGACCTTCCTTTTCCTACACTCTGGAACTCAATACCTTGTTCATTAGAAAATGCGACTTCCGCTTCCCAGTTCAAAAAGCATCTTTTCTAATGTTTAACTCGGTTTCCTCTTTCAGTTTTTCATTTGTTTTGGTTGTTAAAGCGCTTTGTAACCGCTTGAAAAGGTGCTCTAAATGCTGTTAATAATAATAATAATAGATGTTAATTTTGCATCGGGGATAAAGAATATAATTTGTTTTTGCCCTTACACTGATAAGTATTAAGCACTGTATACTCAGTACTTTCCCGAGTTCTGTGAAAAAAATCCACAGGCAAATCACCTGGGTGGGATTCGAACCCATGACCTTTGCATTGCTAGAGCAGAAGTCTTACCACTAGACCACCGAGCTTTATTAGTAATAATAACAATTCTTTAAAATGTTAGGCCAAGACACTATCCAGGGAGAATGATTAACATCCCTTTTGTTGAAGGGAATATAAATCCCTACAATTTGTCATACAATATTTTCAGTCCCCTACAATTTTGTAATACATTTTGCTTTGTAGCCACACAGTGGTGTTGTGGCTATCAAGCCCTCATCGTCTGTCACGCCACAAACTGACGAATGGTGCACCACAGCCAAAAGTCTGTGTTTGGAGAAAGTGGTATTGGTATTGGACTGGTAATATAATGGATTGGTGATGGTGCGAACATAATCTGAACTTTTACATTTAAACTTTTTATTTGCTTCCTGAAACCTGTATATTTTGGCTTTTAACCATGTTATAAAAATGTCAGATAAATTATCTTTCATTTTGTACAAATCAAATTTTAATCAAAATGATACCGAGTGCAAAGTATACACAAAAGAAAAGAGATGCTTTATATCTGGGTTAAAGTGTGGTATTTATTTGTTCTATTGTAGAAATGTATAAAAGAAGATTATGGAAACTTCGCCCTATTATGTTGAATGTAACTTTAAATATCTCCCTGATTGTTGTCCAAAAATTCCCCTGATTGCAAGATGCAAATGTTGTTGGCAGCTCTGATGCAATCCTAGCTACATTTATCCTTTTGTTACTTTTGAAACTGAATCGAAAATCTTATCCTGGGAAATTTATCCAACCGTGTTCGTCATTCAATCCTAACGCTAAGTGTTATTCCATCAAAAGTGACCAGGTCCCAGGCGACATACCATAAAACCAGAATGTTTATAATTTTCAGATGATTGGAATATTTCCCGGCCAATCTGTCCTCCACATGTACCCATCTGTGATCGCATCGGATTCATTAATCTCTCCCGACGCTGGGGTGTGAGTTCCTTTACGGTATTTCATACCGTCTAGGTGCGAGTTTCATTAAATGACGTCCTGTGCAGTCCCAACGTTTTACGTCATTAACTTCTTTTGATTACAAACTCGCTGTCATTCAAGTATCATATTAATCTGTGATTCTCAGCACCTTGAACTTTTTCTGAGACATTTCCTCCCTTCACTTTAAGATGGCCTTTAAGGGATGGTACAACAACAGTGTGTGTTTTGTGGTTTGTTTTGTAGACTGCATTCATTCATTCTTAGACACTTACGTTTTCTCTGTTACTCTCGGACCATCGTTTTTAACTCTTTCAGTGCCAAGAACGTACGTGTACGATCTATCTTATGTACTCAAAAAGTGTCATCAATCGTGACTCATATGTTATCATGAGAGGGCAATGTCACTCGAGAAATACTATTGACTTTGGGATGTACCAAGGCAACACAAATCAGCAAGATACATTTTGTTTGGTGAGAAAGACTTATTTATTATTTTTTGTATACAAAATTTTGAAAAACCTCAAAAAGCTGGGCATTTTAGATTAAAAACGCAAAAAAACGGGCACTGAAAGAGTTTAGGACTTGAGCCAGTGGCTTAAAAGTGCCCAAGTGAAGGATTTAGAAGGATTTGGACTGGCAGGCCCACCTATTGCTTATCACAGGGTCAGGCATTCCAATCTTATCAAAGTCCAAACAACTTGGTGTGGAGTGACATAATAGCAGAAGAGGAAATAGAAAGATTTGAGCTGCACTCTAGCCAAACTCACTGCCTCGTCTGTCAGGGTTAATCTTGGCCGAGGAGTGCACAAAATAGCACCCATTAAAGATTTTAAACATAATTTATTGAAAAACAAAACCAGAATTTTATTCACAACAGGAAATGAACTTACTGATGTTGCGTATATTTTCGCTTTGATCATGGAACAAAAATAATAATGCGCTAAACCGATCCTGCAATCTGGTATTATGGATATAAATCATCAGAAATATTTCAGTTGAACAGTCAGATTTTTAACAATCATGTTTTATTTTCACTGTTTTAGACTAATGTGTGAAGTTTGGTTCTGACCATGACATGACCTTGCTTCGTTTGGACAAACGGGTGTGGAACGATTAATTTGGAACAATGCTGCGAAGTGTCCGAAACGTCCTATATTTATTTATCCATATAGGACTCCTCTACTAAATTTTTGGAGCGTCACAGAATTTTGAAAGTATACATGGCAAAAAAGGATCTGTGTGTGTGGTATATAAAATAATTTGGGGTTGAACAAAGAAAAAAGTCGCATCCCCTTTATTAGGTGATCCCCTGGCTGCCGCTTCCTAGGTTGTATCGTAAAACTTGGTCGTGGTACCTGGCTACACGGCAGCTAATGGTTGTATGGCTTCTTACTGGCACCCCCCATGAACACAGCTATTGACCAATAGGGAGACCGCAAGGGCTACATGTACATGTAGATGGCTAAGTTGGTAGAGTGCTGGCACGTTAAACCGGAGGTCATTGTCTGAAATCCCTCCAGTCAATTTTTCTTTGTTCAACCCCAATTTATTTTTAAAAATGTACCCAGTCAGTTTTCCTTGTGGTTTATAACATGATATTAAGTTAGGTTTTACCTAAGTTTGCAGTTGTTGAGAAGAAACTTTACAACATGACAAGGTCAATAAATTTCTCAAAATAAAGCCCCTTTCACACTAGACGAATTACCCAGGAAATTCCCAAGAACAGTTGATTGACCTTTTCACACTAGAATCCCCAACCCAATGCAAACTCCCTGTAACATTTTAACCAGGAAATGCCAGAGACTTGAAATATTTCTTCCACTTTCTTAAGGACTCTATCTTTCGGAGAATGAGTGCTTCACAAAACTGTATTGGACCTTAGAGCCCCTCGTTAACAATGTAAAATTGTTAGTAACTTGGTGGTACACTTGTAATTTTGATTGAAGTAATGGACACCATCTAAACTCATTAGAAGGCATCCAGCATACCAGGCTGCTAATTAGTGTTCAGTGATCCGCTACGCCTTCATGAGTCCAGGCGTTGCGTCCCCCGCAGATTCCAGAAATGATTAATTTGATCTGCTGTTCACCGGAATTACAAAGGCATTGCTGTGTACCCTCTTAACAGTTGTATCGTGCACAACCTTGGCCTTGGTAATAAAATCAAGACCAGATCTTAACACTTCAAGTAGAACACCCAGAACATTCACGTTGTTGTAAGCTCCATACACTGGACTCCTTTGTTCCTGCCATCTGTTTTTATGAGAAGACCACACAGGCTTGATATTTCCAAACTGAAACTGGAGAAGTGACCATGAAAAAGTGAAACTACAGGCCCTTTCATACCCAAGACATATTTTTTCTGTAAACTTAATGCACTTTATGCAATTAAAAGGAAAACCCCCCAAAACACAAACACAAATGGTGTGAGTTCCGCCATCTTGAAAAATGCATCATTGTGGAGCACCCCAGTCTTTAGAATTTTCCCTATGGAGACCTTTTATTTTCCCTTTTTTTGTTTTGTCCTTGGTCTCCATAAGGTACCGAAAGTGAGCACCCTGTTGAAACCATAGAGAAAGGACCCACAAAAGTGCCTTGTTATAAAACCAGATAATTTTTACAGGCACCTTGCAGGCCTGGAATTACAGTTCAAGAGACATTCTTCTAGCTGTAACTCACCGTCCCCAAGAAAATAACTTTAACAAACTAAAATGTGAATGATTCTTCTTATTGGAGATTGCCTGGAACTGGTTGCCTGTAAATTGTCTCAAATGTGACATGGCCAGTCTAAAAGTGAATTTCAAGGTAACCTTTCAACACGGACGTTGAAGGAGACTGTCTGGTATTAAGAGGAAGAATGTTTAAGATCCAACTCTTGCTCTTTGATCCCACAAACCTAGAGTATGGCGTGTCATGGCCGAGCGGTTTAAGAGCACCGGACTCAAGCTCTGGTGTTTTTGATCAGCAGAGTGTGGGTTTGAGTCCCGGTCCCAGATTTGGCAGTTGTGTCCTTGAGCAAGATACTTTACCATAATTGCTTTGTCCTTCGGATGGGACATTCAGGATTGGTAGTGCACAAAACAGAACCCAGAACATTTATCATGGGAAAAGTAGGGGTTAACCCCGGTGTTTCTGGTTCACATACATGTAGCAAGCACCCTTGTTTACAGGTTTCTTCAGGCTTGCGAGCTACAGTGATTAAGTTCACTTGTGAGGCATCCTTGGTTTCATTACCAGAAATATATAGTAATAATAATAATAATAGTAAATTCCATAACGTGGTCAGTTAATACAAGCATTTTAAAGTCACAATACACTGCTCAGATCTTGCTGGTTAGTGCTTCCGAAACAAGGAAAAAACCTTTTAACTTGTTATGATTATCAGAGAGAGGTGGGGTATTTTTTTCTCAATGGAAATGCCTGGAGGAGTTTGAGAATTGAGCGTACTATTTTTAATCAGCTCTGTGCTTGAAACACTTTCATACTCAATCCAATGAAATATGAAATATGAATCTGTCATATCTCAAAGCATTTGAATAGTGTACATTGCTTGCTTCAAGGGGCCTGAGTTCACGGAGCTGCTCTGAGCACAAAAAGCAGCTAAGCATATCCAAATTATGCTTACCAGAAATAAGTTTCCTAGCCAAAATACCAGGGCCCAATTTCATAAAGCTGTTGAGCAGAAAATACTTCTTAGCAAATTTCTTTGCTCAGCAAAAAAAATGAGTTGGGAACTAGTTGCAACAATGGAAACTCTATAAAATTATGGCTGGTAACCTGTTTCAGCTAAGCATAAATTTTCTGTGCTAAGCAAGTTTGTGTGCTTACAGGCTGTATGAAATTGGGCACATGTCACATGAGTGGTATCTTGCTCATGGTTGCTCAGCGGAAAAGTGTTGAGCAATAATGTTCTACTTATGAAACTGAACCGAGGTCTGAACCTACTTTTGAAGTACTCACACCTGCTGGGGCGAGTGGGATACATTATTGTCTGTCCGCTCTAGGGATCCACACAATGGTCAGTGCACCCCCATCAAGGGAAGGATAGTATGCATCGTTAGGTCTGGGCCCAATTTCATAGAGTTGCTTAAGCACAAAAAGTAGCTGAGCACAACAAAATTATGCTTACCAGACTAAGGTTACCAGCCAAACTACCATGTCATGTGTACAATTTGTGACTGGTATCCTGCTCATTTCTGCTAGCAACAAATTGTTAAGCAATATTTTCTGCTTAAGCAGCTCTATGAAATTGGGCCCTGGTTTGCAAGTGTAAACAAAATTATGCTTACCAGACTAAGGTTACCAGCCAAACTACCATGTCATGTGTACAGTTTGTGACTGGTATCCTGCTCATTTCTGCTAAGCATAACATTGTTAAGCAATATTTGTTGCTTAAGCAGCTGTATGAAATTGGGCCCTGGTCCCCTGCGTCATGCGTTGTCTGTGGCGTTGTAATAAGATCGAGATCAGTGTGGGATTACAGCCAGTGTGAAATATGAATCTCACTGTATGATGTCTCCCCCTGGCTTTTCATTAAGGGAAGCATGCACTGCAAATGAAGGAAATTACACCAGTCTAGGACCAATCAATTATTGGTCATTGGTTAAACCATTGAGCATTAGCAAGGATCTGTACATGTAGTCAAGTGGATCAATCATTGGTAATTGTGTACATGTTAAAAATAAATGACCAATTACTGTCAACATTATTGTTGAACTGTCAACATTATTGTTGAACTTCCTTCTACCTTTTTGAGTGTAGCCTTCAAATGATTGAAGATGTACACACTGTCAGAAACACTCAGACACTCTCTGTTGCAGTTATTCTGCGGACATCTCTTTGTTCTAAAATCCTTTTCTTCTTCACTGTAAACAAAGCTGTGTGGATGTGTGTAAGTCCACATAGTGTTTGAAGTCCCTATCTACATTATGTGGACTTCTTTTGTTCTCTGGTCAACACTTCATATGTAGCGTTACATCACCGGGGCAAACCCCTTCTCTTAGCGATAAGTGTGTACTGGGGTCTTTGACGTGCGTTGATAGTTTTGATAACAACACATGGGACCTACGGACGAAGCAGTAATGGTTTAAGTGTCTTGCTTAAGGACACAAGTGTCAAGACCGGGTTCGAACCCCACACTCTCGAAACACCAGATCTTGAGTTCGGTGCTCTCAATCGCTCCGCCACAATACGCCATCTGTGTGTGTGTGTGTGTGATGTTACTTACAATCTTTCGACGATTGGTTAAATGTACTCATATCTTTAACTCCTAAGTTCTACAAAGCCAGCAAATTTCTACTCAGGCTCTTTTCTCCTTGAAAAAACTAATACAAAATATAAAGGCCCTCATCCTCCTCTTTTTGAAAAAAGAAACAGGACATCAACTGGTGTATTTGTTTTACTAGGCCTAAGCAGATCCAAGCGCCCTTTACACGGATCCGCCATGTGCGTGTAGAGCCTCGACTTCATGCTCCATTTGTATTGTATTAAATATTCATCTGTTTGGATGAAAGTGACAATACAGAGTTATATAATGAGCATTCTATTCACTGGTCCCCAATTTGAGGTTCTACATGCAAATGGCTGACCATGTTAGCTGTAGTGTTATCCCCCCCCCCAATCCAAATCAAGTGTACATGTGCCAACCATTCATCATAAGAGAGCGCCACCTGACATGTGGATGGTTCGTTGAAGGGTCTCATAAATCATGTGCACCTGTAGTTAAGCCCTCAATGTCAATCATTGTCTACTGTAGGTGATAATGAGTCCGAAATCAGACCCTCGTCACATTCCTTGATTCCTTGCTCGTTAACGCACAGCAGGATTATTAGCTTTAAAGGGTCTGTATACGTTTGGTAATGACTCTGAAAATTAATGGCAATAAAAATCTTACTTGGTGAGAACATGATAAAATACAGCAGCTTTGGATAGTATAATGCACTTTGAGAAACTTTTCACTTTGAAGTACTGCGGTTATGGAAAAATATATCACTTTTTATCCCCAAAACAACGATATTGACAATATAAGGAGACCACCATCATAGCTCAGTTGGTAGCATGCCGGCACGTTTATCAGGAGGTTGCAAGTTCAAGTCCTGCTCTTGTCAATTTTTCTTTGTTCAACCGAAAAGTTTTTATAGTATACTTGTTGTACAGGTATGTGTGCACATAAATTGTACCCTGACAGAAAAGACTGCAAGTCTCGCGCGTATCGAAACAAGAAAACATGTCAAACGAAGAACATTTTTTTTCTCTGAATCAAATCTTTGTTTTAAATTATATTTAATGATAAAATCTGAAAAACAAAAATACTCATCACATGTTTATAAAATCAGTTTTAGTTTTTATAATAAATACACAAATAATGTGTTAACTATTATTGAGACAAAATAAAAATTCTGGGTTAAGGATGCTTATTTGATCTTAACTTTTCAGAAACCACTAACGTGGAATCGCGATGGTCACACGAGCGTAAAATTAACGCTTGACGCAGTTTATAGAGGACGCAGACGCCTCAACAACGTAGACTGCAATGAAAAGGCTTCGCATTGCAATTACAGCATCTGGCGATTATCATCGCGCATTCAAAACAAGCGTTTACATTAGTTTTGTGATCGTACATTGTAGGTGAGCACAAAATTCTCAATTTTTTGCAGCAACCGGAAGCTGAGGTCAAGTTTAATTCTCGGGTTTTCTTCTTATATTGTTGAATTGATTTTACTTTCAAATTTTTCATCACTAAGTATTACATTCCCAACAACATATGTATTTTTCACGGTCATAAACCACGTCAAACTAAAATAATTGACAAAACAAAATCTTGCCCACGTAAATCTCCATATGGTTGGTACCACAATGGTCCCGGAAGCTCAAATATGTGCGAGACTTGCACAATCTATACACATAGTGAAAAAACCAATTGACAGTCTTGAATGACCTCCAGTGCCAGATCTTGATTGCTGCATCAGAAACCAGGAAGTGGCTTTCCTTCCTCTATGATTGATAGCCTCCAGGAATTGTGAGATTTAGAAATCAGATGCGGATAAATGTGTTAACAACTCAAAACAGTGCAATTAACAAGATTTGAGACAAACATACACTTAATGATTTACATTGGTTCTCACTTATCAGTGTATCCATGGCATTGTCCCCCGTTTATCTTCAAAGTTTAGTTCAGGAGTATAAAACAGCTAGAAATCTGCGATCTTCACATAAAATCCCTTCTGACTCCCCCCAATTATCAAAACCAAGTTGTATGGTTCCCGCTCTTTCCAATATGCAGCAGTTATGGAACAGTCTTCCAGAGGTTGGTAAACAGGCTGAGCGCAGCACAATTCAAAACCTGGGTGAAAACATATCGCATGATTGTTACCTGTAAACCTACTTACAATGTTAAACCCAGTTGTGATCACCATTTTGTACATGAGAAAGGTTGTGACAATACATGTTTAGAAACTGGGCTACGAAAACTTCCTGTTTGCAAGTTAAAAACCCCCATAATTTACAAGCTGGGTAGGCTCGACAAGGTTAATGGTACATGTAGGGCCTGCGGTGTTTGGTGAATAGTACACAGACCTGATTGGGTAATAGTACCTGGCCCAGCAAAACCCCAGGCCTGAAATAAGAAGCAGGCCATGGAAGCCTTGGCTTCTGTTGCTCCTGGTCTTGGCCTTGGTAAGAAGAGGATCTGAAAAAATATCCCCGTGGTCTCACTCTACCACCCAAACTTCTAATGTCGCAATCATCAAAATGGCTCCTTTGGTCACCCTTAACCCTTTAGAGACCATTCATGTCTGTATAATCATCTCAGTACGCCCAGACGTCGCTAACCTTGTTCATTTTTTTTATCGGTTTTCTCAGTAGAAATGTCTACAAACATAACATAAACAGAAATGTTTTGTTTTTTGAAATTGGGATAGTATGTTAACTCGGAAAACATAGGAAAATTTCATATCCGAACATGACCTTTACTTTGACTTATTTGTGTCAATGGAGGTACAAATGTAGGTCAAATTTTGCGGCCGTTTTGGGCCGCCATGGGCATTTTGGTACAAGTCGCTTGTGGCCGCTATGGTCTCTAAAGGGTTAATATATTCGCCTACCACATTCCCCTTTCACAATGACAAACATTGCGAATATAATAAACTGACACTGACCCTACCCATAAAACTTGTAAACATTATTTTGCAAACTTATGGTTTTCAAGCCAACAGTCACATAGTGTGACTGAATTGGACAGCGCCATCATTTATTTTCCAAATACTCTCAGATTTTTCAATACCCTTTTGCTCCTTCAGAGAGGGAAGTCCATGTCTGAAACCTTTTGGGTATAAACCAGCATGTACCAGACTTTGATGAGATTTTAAGCTCATAACTTCCTCTTTGGTTGGATGGTATTCATTATTAATCGATAATTACATTATACTCAGCACCCCATAATGTGATCATCTGGTGCTGCTCTCTAGTTAGGATTCACCAAGTCCATTGTGTCAAAGTCAGAGAAGGATCTAGTCCAAAGGAAACCCTAACGTCTTTTAAATGCGTCCAAAAAAAGTATGTTTATATCGGCAAATCAGTACATGTAAGTTAAAAACTGACCAAATAGCGTTGATTTAGTGTAGTTTTAAAATCTATTGAAACAGTTTTGTTCTAAATTTTGTTTTGACATCTGATGTGAAATGCCACTTTTGTGTAAAATGTATTTTAAAGTAATTTTCCGTTCTGTCTATTTAACTTTAAGGGACATTCTGAAGATCATTATACATGTAGTTTTGTTTTGTTTTGTTTTTTCAAATTGTTTTGACCCATCCGGAATTTTTAATTTCAATAATGTTTTTCTGTGTTATAAAATTAATAAATTAAAATTTGCCCCCTTGCCTAATGCGCAACGCTGCTGGTACGCTGAAGTTACGCGTCAAGAGCAGCTGTCGTTGGGGGGGGGGGGGCCCATCCACCAACATTTCAGGGAAAACTTAAATTGTAAAACAATGGTAATCCCAATGTCCCCTTAGACACATAACTGATAAAATGATTTATGTCCAAGAAATTAAAATTGGTTTCTTTTTTTCATACACTTCAAAGGCCATTTACGAATCCAAGGCTTAGGCCCGACTTAGGCTCCGGCATAGGCTCTGGCTTTGGCCTTGTCTTAGGCTTCTGCTTAGGCCTAGCCAATAATTAAGAAAGCATTCGCTTTGGGTACAGGACTTTACCCTGTGCCTAAGGCAGAGCTGAAATCTAAGCTGAAATCTAAGCCCAATTATGGCCCAAGTATACAAACGGAGGCTTGGAGGGAAAAACAGTCTGGCACCTCTTTGTTGTGATGAGAAAAGGTTACTTTGTGAATAGGGAACCCAACATGAACATTCATGTGAAGATCCTCATGTCTGAGTCATACCCGGAGTGTCTGTTACACTATTGTGTCATGGATCGTCCCCGGTAGACGGTCCCCAAACATCATAAATATTACATCAATGTGCTGGCTGGATGAGTCATAGATGAAAACCAAATCATATCAATCTTTATCGAGTTCATCACCTTGGGGGGCCTTGCATTCCGGGATGAGAAATTTCAGAATTGTATCTGAATTCGGACCTTTTTATGTCTTAAAATAGACTGTTATTTTGTGAATGGAAACCACGCTCTTTGATCTACTTCTCCAGCACTGAGGATACTGTTCCCAAAAGCTCCTTGGAATCTATAACTCTACGGGTTTATCAAAAGGTGGAAATTCCATCATGTTTAAAGGGTCTGTATACATTTGGTAATGACTCTGAAAATTAATGGCAATAAAAACTTACTTGGTATGAAGTAGAGCAGCTTTGGATAGTATAATGCATTTTAAGAAACTTTTCACTTCGAAGTACTGCGGTTATAGAAAAAGATATCACTTTTTATCCCCAAATATTTGAATCTGAGAAGCGTAACTGCAGCATGGAGGAACGGGGAAGAGACTTCTTAAACATTAATGTTCCCGTTATTGATGGATGAAAGGTCGCCCTCGTGACTCCACTTGTACTTTCCTTCCCTGAGCTCAATAATAAATGAACATTTGATTGTGAATTAAATCAATAGCATTCACGCTCCATATAATAGACACACCTGTGAAATTCAGGAGAAAGCTGAAACACAAATTATGGATCTTTGTATTATAATATTTTAAAATGTCAAGCAATAAACCACAGGGAAACTGACTCGGTAAGTTTTAAATAATTCCGGATTGAACAAAGACAAATTGACTAGAGCGGAACTTGAGCCTGCGACCTCAGGATTAACAGGCCGGCGCTCTACCAACTAAGCTATCTTTACCAGGGATTTATCTGAATTCAGATTTTTGAAGTCCACCAGGTGAAGAAAATCATGCTCTTTGATCTACTTCTCCAGTTCTGAGGATACTGTTCGAAAAAGCCCGGTCAAATCTAAACCACATGGGCTAAAGGTATAGGCCTACGTTTGGTAATCACTCTTAAAATTAATGGCAATAAAAACTTACTTGGTTAGAATAACATGCTCAGCTTTCGATAGTATAAAGCATTTTGAGAATCATTTCACTTCGATGTGTAATGTGGTTATGGACAAATATATCAGTTTTTATCCCCCCAAATTTGAATCTGAAAAACATTACTGTCAGTGTCAGAACGGTTCCAAAAACCAAAGGTATGTTCCCATTAATACCAAAAGTTGGAAATGCCATCATTTCAAGATACCTTCTAAACTTTGGATCCTAGTTCAGACCTTTTTGCCAGCAATGACTCTCACACCTGTTTGCACACATGAACTTAAGACATTTGTATCTTCCTTTGTATGATCATCTTCCATGTTAATTCAATATTTATTAACAGATTCAAGTTTTTTGCATCCATAGGGGTGCACCCCACTAAATAGCGAGAAAACAGAGCATCGGCCTCATTAATATTTTTTAAGGCCCTCAAAATATTCTATATTAGACAGATTTGAGAGCCCTATAAAAGGGGTACATTGTGAACAATTTGCCCAATTGTGACTTGGGGGGTTGTTGACTTCCAACTTGAGGTGTTTTGTATGACATAGGCCCTGAACAAAATGGTCCTATTTGCCACATTTTTTCAAGATTGATGCTCGGACGTTTGGAAAATTACACCCCTGTAGGGGTGTTTTTATTTGGAGGGAGAATAACTCCACGGGCATTGGGACTCCCCATATCAAATTGAGCGAAGGATAAAAGTTCTAGAGTCAATGGATAACTTTCCCTTTACTTCAAAAAGCTGTGAGACTTCTAAGTATTTTGTTTTGTGTATTTTGGAATATTTGTATTTTTGCACTGTGAGGTGCACCCATAGGAAACAGCACTGTGAAAGCCACTTTGGTACCTGGCACTGTACAGTCAATAGAGGGGGCTATAATTTTCTCTTCACTCATCTGCCTGACTAGTGTTATTGATTGATAAAGTTGTCATTGTGGAGTGTACTTGACCGTGTACTTCTGGCAGGTTTCCTGCATGTGACCTTGAGTACTCAGGGCTGTCACATTTTCCCCTTAGAATTGCTCAGGAGAGTTCAATGGGGGAGGTCTCTAATGGACTTGTAGTTGATGTTGTGGTATATTAGTCTGTACATGTAGATCTAACCCCAGCTACATGTACAGTGTATGTAAAACATAAAGTGGGAATAATTTTGTTTTTTAAGTGTTTTAATTTGTTAAGTAAGACAGACTACTGGACTGTTGAACAGGAATAATTAATAATAATAATAATACTTGGTTCTTATAGCGCTTTATCACACCCCTAGGGGCGTATCAAGGCACTCAGTATTTTTCCTGCAAGGTATGCGGAGCTACGTTTGAAGTATGAGACCTATTCCTTTACATAGCACCATGTAATGGTTTACAAGGTGCTGTGGCGCAATATGCTGACGATCAAACCAGGAACACTGGGGCGAACCCCTTCTCTTTACGATAAGTGCACTGGGTTCTTTTACGTGCATTAAACAACACACAGGACCTACAGCTTTATGTCCCATCCGAAGGACAAAGCAATAATGGTTAAGTGTCTTGCTTAAGGACACAAGTGTCACGACTGGGACTCGAACCCACACTCTGCTGATCAGAAACACCAGAGCTTGAGTCCGGTGTTCTTATCCGCTCAGCCATGACACGCCAGTGGGGGGGGGGGTAGATGTTTCATTCTGATTACAAAGTTCTTGCCAGTTGTAGGGAGTTTTGGTTGAAAACAAGAGGAATGTAACACAGTTGGAATAAATGTACTCTTCCAAATTCTTTGTAAAGGAAGTTTGGAATAACCATTGAATAAACCGGACATTGTACCTGAACATGTATGGAAATTAAACAAGTTTTTAATATCTCACGTTTTAATAATATTTTTGGAATTTTTGTGATTTTGTTTTCAATGTGTTAAAGTGGTTTTTGTTTGTATTTGTAATTCATTGTAGTTTAAAAAAATGATGGTTGTTTAATTCCTTTTTGACACATCATTATTGGTTCACCCATGTGCATTCAAAAGTTTTTTGACCTTTGACCTTTGGGTCAACTCTTACTCATCCATGCTGGCTGTCAAATAACCAGGATGTTCCAGGAACTGAAATGATGTGTAAATAATCTCCCAGTCAATCTACCATTGGTCTGAGTCCAGTGGAATGATCCAGTCAACCTTGAACTCATTTCCACAAGACTTCCTCAATCTCCCATGGGAACAATTTGACTGGATTTCTCACACATGGGTACATGTACATGTACAATTCTTTGCTCTGATCCCAAATTATACATCAGTGAATGGTTTTCCTTGTAGAGCAGTGAAATACACAAAATGTATCAGTTATGCTACTAAATAAATCATCATTTGCAATTAAATAGGGCCTACTAGCATTCAATGTATAAAAAACAATTCTGTCCAACTATATTTTGCTATCACAAAATGTATCAGTTTTGCTACTAAAAAAATCATCATTTTCTACTCAATACTAGCATTCACTGTGTAAAAAAAAATATGCAATGCAAAATTAATGGATAAAATCTTTCCCTGCACATGTAATATCTCTTGATCCAATATACCTGACGTGATTACACAATAGAACTTGATTGTGCCATTTTGGGAGCCAGTTTCCCTCTGTGTTATTGTATATTATTACGCAATTTAACTCCCAAAATGGCAGAACGTGGGCAGCATGAAGCAGTGCGTGACATCCATGCAAGGAGTTAATAGAGCTGTACAAATTATGATTATAGACAAACAATAAGAAGCAGGTTCTTGTTGAACCATGAAATAATGTTATTCATTATATATATACACAGTATATCAAGTTATAAACCACAAGGGAAGTTGACAGTTTCCCTTGTGGATTATTACTTGATATATGAAAGGAAAATGTCACATCCCCTTAATTTGAGGTGATCCCCTGGCTGTCGCTTCCCAGGTTGTATCGTAAACTTGGGTGTGATCCATGGTTACACGGCAACTAACACAGTATGGCTTCTGACTGGCACCCCCGAACAAAAATATTGACAAAATATGGAGACCGCCAACATAGGGCTAGATAGCGATTGAAGCGTAACTGGGTTCTTTTACAGGCATTACACAACACACGGGACCAACGGCTTTATGTCCCATCCGAAGGACGAAGCAATAATGGTTAAGTGTCTTGCTTAAGGACACAAGTGTCACGACTTGGGACTCGAACCCACACTCTGCTGATCCGAAACACCAGAGCTTAGTCCGGTGCTCTTAACCGCTCGGCAACGACACGCCACGCCTACATGCATCCCTCTCGATCGGGGGGGGGGGGGGGGGGGGGGGTGACAGTACCAATGAAGCAACCCATAACTTGACAAAGTTTGAAGTTCAAACTCGGCTGACTAATCCAGTCTTACTGTCAGTCGAGAGTGGATTTCCTCCCGATTAGGAGCCATAATGCTAGTTGCTATACCTAGAAAGACCGAAGGACTTTCCTCCCTCCAGGTATTTATTAGTCATACTCTAAGCCATATCTTCCACAACCCTAGTATTTTTATCAAAAGTCTGTATGTATGTTTCACAGGCCTGGAATTTTATCTTTGAGAGGGAAAGGCCATTTTCATTTTGCAATAAGGGCACTTCCATTGGAAAATCTTAAAGTCTGTGGGAAACTTTTGAAGGGGCACCAAGGCAAAGACCAAAGCAATGGAGGCCGAAGTGGCCTCCATATACTTCCAGGCCTACATAATGTACATCTCAGGGGAAGGGGGGATGGGTCCCCCCAGTACAAGGCACAGGCTCAGGCACAGGTTGGGGTGTCGTGTGTGTCATGTGGCCGAGTGGTTTAGAGCATCGAATTCAAGTTCCGATGTTTAAGTTATCAAAGTGTGGGTTCGAATCCCGGTCATGACACTTGTCTATTTGAGCAAGATACTTTACTATAATTGCTTCTCTTCACCCAGGGGTATAAATGGGTACCTGCGAGGGTAGAGGTTGATATTGTGTTTGAAAAGTCTTCGGAGCGCCACGGCAGCTCGGGGCTGTGTATATTCCCCAGGGAGCTAAATAAAGAATAAAGGAATGTTATTGGCCCAATGACCAGGGCACTTATGTAAAGCGCATTGATACGTTATTGTAAAATGTGCTACATAAAAACTAGTTATTATTATTATTATTAATATTCAGGCCTGGACAATTTTCTCAAAACTTTCTAAGCTACCATAAAAATGCACGTACTATTTAAAACCATAGTGGATTGCATGTATATTGAATTGTCAGATAGTACGAGGGTTGACTGTGTAGAGTACTTTGTACATGTAGGAAGATTCACCACATGGTTTCACATTGCAGGTTTATTTTCATTTAGAACCGCAGTGGATAAGATTTTGTGGTCAGACAAGAGGAGGTTGATAAAAATAATCAAACAGAGTGGATTGTCATGGTATGGTACCAAACATCCTGAGCTATTATTGTCTGAGTGAAATGAGCTGCTCAGACATCTCAGTCCGTCAGACTAAGTTGTCTTAGGAGATTGGTTGACGCTCGTGGACCTTAGCTGTAGGGTATCATTTGCTACAGGGTTACCATTGGCTACAGGGTACCGATTACCAAAGGAAGCTATCGACAGACTTGCCTTATCCATTGTCTCGCTATGTAATTTCTGATCGTAATCTGTACTATCAGTTTCAGGTTGTTGGGGGGGGGGGGAAGCCTAGTACCAGCTTTCATCGCCTTGGGTATTTTCAAGTGTGGTGTCCTTGCTCTATGCTTGGAAGATTCTTCATAAATTGTGGGACAGTCTTGAACGATTGGCCTACATGTATAGAATTGTGCTGCTTCGGTTTCCCTTTTTGGCAACACTTTGCACATTTAATGAACAATTGACGATTGATCTTCCGCCCTAATGCAGAATGCCTGGCTAATATAACAAATGAATGTACTTTGTAATAGTTTATGATGATTGATTTCCACTCTGTCTCCGTATCAGCCATTAATGATGGACTCAATGTCGTAATCTTATATTCCCGCATCTGTTTATCATCACATCATTGCCCCCTCCCCTCCCCTCCCTCCTTCCCCAATGATTTCATTAAAACTAACTCCCATCCACATTAATCCCATCTGCTGTGCTTGTCTGCAAATGTCTGTTGAAATTAAAATAATGGCCAAAGGAAACCACAACACAACAGGGCTCAATTTCAGAAAATTTTGCTTAACAATTGTCAGCTTAGCAGCAATGAGCAGGATACCAGTCACAAATTGTACTTGTGACATGGTAGTTTGGCTGGTAACCTTATTCTGCTAAGCATAATTTTGCTGTACTTACATGTAACTACTTTTTGTGCATACATGTAACCCTTTAGAGACCATAGCGGCCGCAAGCGGCTTGTACTGAAATGCCCAGAGCGGCCGCAAACGGCCGCAATATTTGACCAACTTTTGCTCAAACAAGAGGGTCAAAGAAAAGGTATGGGACTGAATTGACATTTCCAATGTTTCATATGTAAACAAAACCATGTATTTCTGTTTCTTATTAATTTTCCTGATATTTTTCCTGAAAATAGCGGTGCAAAAAATCAACAAGATTAGCAATGTCTGGGCGTATGGTGATGATTATACAGAAATGAATGGTTTCTAAAGGGTTAAGCAGCTCTATGAAATAGGGCCCAGGATGCTACTTACTTAGTACATGTAGGTCCGGCCCCAATTGTGGTGTGTACAACATTGGTAAGAGTGAAAATATGAATGTTCACAGATTTGCACATAACTCACTTGGTATAAAGATGGTCATGGTGGGAAACATCCCTTGGTATATTATTTTTGCTTTCGGAATGCTATAGTTTTATGAGTCAAACAAGTAGTTTTTGTCTCGCGAGTCCAAAACCTGATGTTTGAAAACAGTAAAAAACATATAATTGGATTTTTCACTGTTTTGTTTTGACTCCAATTACTGATTGTGCTAAAACGCTCACAGGTTTGTTATTTCATGTATATGTTGGGTCACATAAAGTGTGGTTACTGTTCTTTGACAATTACCAACACCACTACAGGGAGGAAAGAGAATGTATCAATATTTTTTTCAAATAGTAATTTTATATTAAAAACAGTTTCACGAAAAACAATGTTGAGAAAAACAACCTCCACTTTGACAGTTAGTTGCTTTAAATTCCAGCGCCCCCCTCCCCCCCACCAATAATATTTTGTAGACGTCACTATTGTGAATTGAATCCTTGCAAAAGAATTGTTTGAAGAATGCATGTACCAAACATTGACGTGTGTTGCGTGTGACATCCAGTCAAAGGACTTGGCATTTTCATTTTGTCTCTGATTGCTGACGAAGGTCTGTGGGTTTCGGAAGAGTAAATTCATGCCTGTTCACTCAGATTGTACTCTGTCTTTAAGCAGCTGCCAGAGATACAAAGCAGTTTTGTGCACGTCATTTAAAAAAACAATTTACTTCAAGTAACAGTGAGCTATTTATACTTCAATAAAAACAATTCATTCACTCAGTGAGATCTGATTCGGACAGTAATACTTCCTTCTTCATCTGTTTATCTTTTCACTTTTCCTCCGCTGTCCCAGAATATAGGTTTTTTTTATCAAAGTCACTGTGATTCCATAGAATCAATTGACAGAAAGAAATCGCCATTGCAAACTGAACGATTCAAATGGCAGAAAGGATTTGCAATTGCAAACTGAACGAATCAAACGACAGAAAGAATTAGCCGCAGCAAACTGAACCAATCAAACGACAGAAAGAATTAGGCGTTGCAAACTGAAAGAATCGAACAACAGAAAGAATTAGCCGTTGCGAACTGAACCAATCAAATGACAGAAAGAATTAGCCGTTGCAAATTGAACGAATCGAACAACAGAAAGAATTAGCCGTTGCAAACTGAACAAATCGAACAACAGAAAGAATTAGCCGTTGCAAACTAAAATCGTACAACAGAAAGAATTAGCCATTGCGAACTGAGCCAATCAAATGACAGAAAGAATTAGCCGTTGCAAATTGAACGAATCGAACAACAGAAAGAATTAGCCGTTGCAAACTGAACAAATCGAACAACAGAAAGAATTAGCCGTTGCAAACTAAAATCGTACAACAGAAATAATTAGCCGTTGCAAACTGAATGAATCGAACAACAGAAAGAATAAGCCGTTGCAAACTGAACCAATCGAACGACAGAAAGAATTAGCCATTGCAAATTGAACGAATCGAACAACAGAAAGAATTAGCCGTTGCGAACTGAACCAATCAAATGACAGAAAGAATTAGCCGTTGCAAATTGAACGAATCAAACAACAGAAAGAATTAGCCGTTGCAAACTGAACAAATCGAACAACAGAAAGAATTAGCCGTTACAAACTAAAATCGTACAACAGAAATAATTAGCCGTTGCAAACTGAATGAATCGAACAACAGAAAGAATAAGCCGTTGCAAACTGAACGAATCGAACAACAGAAAGAATTAGCCATTGCAAACTGAACAAATTGTACGACAGAAAGAATTAGCTGTTGCAAACTGTTAACCAATTGAGTAAAGCCTTGTACTTGTAGCTGTTATCAAGAATTTGAAACAAACTTTATAATGATCCAAAGGCCAGTACTAAAAGATATTCCGCTCACAGTGGCAGGTCGTGGCTGAGCTGTCAAGTGCACTGGTCTCAAGCTCTGGTGTTTCTGACCAGCAGAGTTTGGGTTCGAGTCCCGGTCTTGACACTTGCGTCCTTAAGCAAGACACTCAACCATTATTGATTCGTCCATATTGGACATAAAGCCGTAGCTCCCGTGTTTTGAGTGAAGTTCTTAAAAGAACCCAGTACACTTATCGTTAAGAGAAGGGATTCGCCTCGGTGTTTTCTGGTATGGTTGGCTGCAGATTCACCTTGATCTAGCCACTAAGATGTACGCTATAGAGGTTTTACAGTCTTGTGATGTTATGACGTGACTCTGTGTTTGAGACGCCATATTGCCGGTCAATGCCAGCGGCAAGATTCTAACCCTGACCGGCAAGATGGCTGCCGTTGCGGTAGGCGGGGCTATAGTGACGTCAGCTGTAAAACCTCTATAGAAGAACCAGGGCTTGAATTTTGGGTTAAAATCCACAATACTGCAGGGCTAGTAGCTTAAAACTTTTACTGGACCAGAAAATGTGTAACAAGACCAGAATCAAAATGATAAAAAAAGTGTCAGCACAGTTTCACATTTGAACTGTTTTTATTTAAACAAGCACTAAGAGAAGATTTGTCTCATTTGTCTTATGGGTATTACTCCAATACTCAACAAAATTGAAAGATATTTATCAGACTCCAAGTCAACATTCCATTTGAACATTTTTTCAATTAAAAACCACAAGATCGCCGGACTTGTACGGTCTCGTAAGTTTACTGGCCTGATTTTAAAATCTCTGGCCTTGGGTCTGCTGTCCAGTGTAATTGTTGAGCCCTGAGAACCAAATATTTGAAACCAGCCATTTGAGAAAGTACTGTATTTGTCACCACGAAACCAGCTACATTACAACTGAACTTTAATACTTTCGTTGCACCAATAAAAGCAGCCATCCGCATTATATATATGCCTGATATATTGAGTATGTGAAAAACAGATGCACCGTGCAGTGGTAATGGCTAATTAACCCAAGCCCAAGATCCCCCTGCACCAAAGTCATGCTAGAAGTGGAAGAGCCACAACAGACGTCTCATTCGGATCCGTCTTAAAGACAAATTAACTCAATTGGACAAAAACCAGTTTAAATCATTTTTATTATGAGATATCACCTAACATCACAAGACCGGACTGCCACTTAAAGGTGAGGGCTACACTTAACTGATTGGGCTGTCAACCCAAATCAACTCTCACCAGGGGCACATTGCCACCTACCATGCCTACTCCTGGGGCTGAAACAGGGTTACCCCCTTCACAGTCGGCAATGATGTAGGCATGGGTATCATCCACTAGGAGCCTGGCTGGGTAGAGCAGAATGCATTACCTTCCCAACTTTTTACGAAGCAATTATGGTTAAGTGCTGTGCTCAAGGGCACAAGTGTCACGACCGGGTTTCGAACCCACACTCTGCTGCTGACAACACTGGAGCTTGGGTCCGGTGAACTAGATGAATTGAAGACCCACAAACAAAATCATCGTTGCTTCTTTTGATTGAAGCCTTTCACTATGATTGAAGCAATTGCCAAAATGCAATTTGAACGAGCACAAAATCTTGTCTTAAAACAGGAACCAATTTTTGGTGTTTTCACTCAAACGTCACTGCTAATTTTGATGAGAAATACATGTATTTCCACCTTAGATATTGTCAAAGTCGAGCAAATTGCATTTAAAGACGCCCAAAATCACCGTTGTTACTTCGGATTCCGGCTATAATTTTTTTTGAAAGCACAAATATAAATGTGCACTAAATTCCTGAAAAAGCAGGAATAATATGGTTGTCAATTTCAAACTAAGTCACAAAATGTTCACAGGGTTGGGTAGGTCCCCTGCTCTCTGGTAATGGTGTGAAAACTGAAGAATAAATTTACTCTGTCAAAAAAACAATGATGCATTACCCTTTAAAAGTAATCACTACCCCAAGCAGCAGGGATGGGTTTTCTTTCTTGTTTTAGTCACTGCAACATCTGTGGCTTCCAGCACACAATAATGAGCACTCATATCAGTCAAGAGTTTTGAGTTTCCCTACAACTGGACCTGCTTAGTGGCTAATAGTGACTGTAATAAGTGGCTGAGGGCATTAACTCCAGGGCAAGAGAGCGGCTCTGGAAGGGGGGGGGCATTATTACACATTGTAATTGGCAGGAGTAAAGTGTGACAACTCCTGCCCTGGGAGGTGATGACATGCGTATAGCCAAGGCAAGAACAAACGCTGGGCTGCTTGCTGGCCAGCCTGTGGTGTTACTGTGTTAGCTCTACTGTGACATAAACACCAATTGCAAATGATTATATCATATGGTGTGCGTGATCATAGAACAAGGGTGTGATCATGATACATGTAGGATACATGAGCATAAACTGTACAATACAACATTTTGCAAGTATTTGTGCACACTGCACATGGTTGGAGCCTAGCTTGTCTGGTGAGCGTTCTTGACTCTTGTTACAGTGCAGAGAAGTGTGTGAAGTGAGTATTTTGGCTCAATACACCTTGAGCCATATTTCAACAATCTGTCCCTTGTGAACTTGTGTCTCAACTGCCATGGTAACCTCTCTGGAACAACTACTAGACGTGGGCTGGTAACCTTGGAGTGGGCACCAACCAAGTGATATCTTGAATGTGTGGTTCATTTGTACATTACATTTGTCGTATGTGTGAGGATGAGTGCAGTACATGTGTGCATGACGGTGACACTTATTTTACCACATGCATTGCTACAAGGTCTGTTAGTATCAGTGTATCACTACAGAGCTCTACATGTCTGTGTGTTGGATCGCTACCAGTAGATCAGGAAATACATGAACCAGGAATTTGATAACAGTGTGGATTGTGGAATCACAAACAGGAAGGCGGCCATCGGTGGTGAACTCTTCAGACGAACCCAATATCTATAATACACCGCTACTATATCAGTATCTGTGCACAATGCGAAACATTGTGGTCATTGCTTGGGAACTGAATATATCTGAAGTCATTTATTAACCAAGTACTCCAGATCTCCTACTAGAAATATTATAGTAATCAGCAAACTGTCAAATTGTTATCAATATTCGGATAAACCAAGTCACCGTTTGGTCATCTTGCGGAGTCATTTTGATTTACACATTTTTGTATGGACAAATTGCTGCTGGAGAGTGTGGAAATAAATACAGTGATTGGAATTGCATACGATTTCAGGCTGTTGTTGTGTCAATATTATGAAAAGTCGACGGGGATGTGTTTGTTTAGGACAAAGGATTAAGTTTTTAACAACACGACATTGTTGACGTCGCGTTCGTCAGTGTGTTTACACTCCCAGAGTATTATATGATCATCGCTTGACCTGAGTTGGGGCAATGTTCAGACTGAAACACGAGACCTCGGTACCCACCAGGTAAGAACCACAGAACAGTAGTCAACAAATATTAACAGCGTATTTGTTTTTTCATTGGAGTGATATTTTTGAGTGGCTACACTCATGGTTGGTTTAGTCTTCGCTCTAGCCTGTTTCTGATCTGCTATCCTGAATGTCAAGGCATACATTAGTCTCTTTTCAAGCAGTCTGTGTAATGTTATCCTTAAATGTCAGCAATGTGACGCGTACAGTGGCTTCGATTGCTGTCTCGGATGACTAATAGAGAAGACTACTTTGTGCATGTAAGGGAGCAATATGGTATCTGTACCACGCTGTGACATGTGTGTCATTGCAAATGATCCACAACGGTGATAAGAAAAAAATACTAGAGTTCCTCATGTGGATATTGTTTTGAGAGTCGTGACTATTTTTTGAGTTGATAGCATCGAAGTGGAGATTCACCATCATGTCGTCCAATGCTGTGGATAGAAAACCAGCAAAGGCCCTGATGCCCAGAGTTGGCGTGACAAATAGCGGGGCGTTGAAACCGACACTCGCAGTGCGGAAAATGACATCAACGTCTACGACATCAACTACCACGGCTTCAAAACAACCCACGTTGCCGCATTCTCAAAGTAATGCAACTCATGCAAAAGCGAGCGCTGGAACAACAAAAAAACCTGTAGCTCGACAACGCTCCACTGATGGGTTACAAAATGGCAAAACGTTGAACAGTCTGCCTCCCTCTGGGGCTTTAAAACCAAATGTTCCAAAGCGTCAGTCGGGGGAAGGAACTAAAGCGGCTGTTTCGAAACAAGGGTCAGGAGGGGCACAACATGTTGAGTCGTCGAAGCACGAATCAACTTCTGGAACTTCAAAAACGAGAGTGTCAAGTGGAGCCCCGATTTCAGACGCCACAAAGCATGGATCCACTCACGGATCCACTAAAGCAACGGTTTCAAAGCAAGGATCAAGTGGATCACTAAGCAAGGAGCCAGTCAAGCCGACCAGGACTCCAAACGGCATTGCCACAAAGCGAGGATCCTTCTCAGGCGAAGCCAAGCCAACTATTGCAAAACGCACGGTCGGAACCGGATCTGTGACTTCATCAAAGGGAACTGTTTCTAAGCAGAGCTCAAGTGACGGCTCGCTAAACATAGATGCAGCTAAGAGAGGCTCCATTTCATCTTCATCATCGAGGGGGTCAATTTCCTCATCTCTGAGGAACTCGTCTTCTCCTAGAAACTCATTGACTCCAAGAAACTCGGTGTCTCCCCGAAACTCGGTCTCACCAAGAAGCTCTGTAGCCCTAAGATCCTCAGCCTCTCCAAGAAACTCGATATCATCCGGGCACTCGGCCTCTCCAAGGAACTCAACATCATCCGGGCACTCGGCCTCTCCAAGAAACTCAATATCGTCTGGCCATTCGGCATCACCAAGAAACTCAGCATCTCCTAGAAACTCAGCATCTCCAAGAAACTCGGCATCTCCAAGAAACTCAGTATCCTCTGGAAACTCGACATCTCCAAGGAACTCGGCAGCTTTGAAAAACTCAGTATCTCCAAGAAACTCAGCGTCTCCAAAAACCTCAGCAACTCCAAGTAATTCAACTTCTCCGAGGAACTCGTCAATTTCTAGCGGGCCCAAAAAGCCTGCTCCATTACCCCGGGGTCTAAGTGTAGACCGAACACCTGTGTTGCAAAACGACACGTCCACATCAACGCAACAAATTCAGCCCCAAAATTCAAGTGCAGTCAAACCATCTACATCACCAAGGCAAAGTGTCATGACATGTACATCCAAACCTGATGTCTCATCTGAGCCAACGAGTATTGAGTCACAAAACATCTCACCGAGATTACCGCCCACAGCAACCCATGCAGTCCAAACATCAGTCTCGCAAAAGGACATGTCCACATCAACCCAACCAATTCAGCCCCAACAAATATGTGCAGTCAAACCAACTATATCACCAAGGCAAACTCTCATGGCAACTACATCAAAGCCCGATGTCTCATCTGAGCCAAGGAATATTGAGTCACAAAACATCTCACCGAGATCATCATCCACCCCTGACCTGAACTCGACCGTCATTCCCGACCCCCCACGAGCCATCTTACGAAAAGCCGCTTCAGAGAAAAGAGAGCGAGACGTGACGATAAAACTCCCATGTAAGAAATCAAGTTCAGTCAACACAATGCCGATCCACAAAGCCGAAGCGACCATGAGGATTTTATTAGCTCAGTCAGCTGCTCGGACGAGTAACCAATCATCGACTCAGATCTCACGAGCGACCTCCAAGGAGAAACTCGAGTTGATCTCCTCACAAAACACTTCCCCAAGACCATCTGGTAAATCTCCGGGTTTGACGATCGGGAACGGACGGAAGATAAGCATCTCAGCGCCCGAGCCAATCAAGGAGGAACTACCCCCTTCCCCTTCATCACCAGCTCCGCCCACTTCGCCACTCATCGATTTCTTTGCGGTTAGTAAACTTTCAAGTTTTCCAATTTGGTATTTATCCATTTTAGTTTTGTTTTGGGGTTTTTTAGCCAGCAGAAACTGGTTTTAAACATACAGTTTTTCAGTTGGTTGTGATTTTAAAATAATCGCTTTGAGTTTAGGGTTTGTGATAAAATGCCAACATAATGTACACAGTCTGGCAAACTGAGAGAGTTAGGCACGGCAAACAAAAATAGTAGACCTTTTTTATTATGTTTTTGATAAAAATTTCCTTGACGTTACTGGTGTGTTAAAAAATGAGTCGTCTCACAGGTGTAAAAGAAAGCCGTTCTCAAATACTTTTGTCCAGCAAATTTCTAGGCTCAGTCTGTGACAGTTCATTTAATTGGAGATCCCCTTGTCAAGATTAACAGCATCTGAGCAAGAGTTGTATAGTAGGACGTTTGACAGGTCTTGCTCATTTCTAATTCGGGATCCTCGGAAGTCCTGCTGAGCGCCTCATGACAGTCAGCGTTTATGATTGTGCTCGGAAGTATTGTAATTACATGAAGGAAGTGATGTATGTCCAGACGACATGTAGAGCTATATATAAAGAAAAATTGACTAGAGCGGGATTTGAACCTCCGGATTAACGTGCTGGCGCTCTACCAACTGAGCTATCTCACCCTATATGTTGGCAGTCTCCCTATTTTGTCAATATCTTTGTTTGGGAGTGCCAGTTAGAAGCCATATAACCATTAACTGCCGTGTAGCCAGGGATCACACCCACTAGCGCGCTAAGTCTTTTTTTGGAAGCCTCTTGGGCGCAGACATTGTTTGAGGCTTATTTTAGTCTCGGTGCAAGACATTGTTGTTCCTTATCGCTCAGCTATTGCGATTCCCACTATATCCGCGCACACTCTAAATACACAAATCATCAAAGAATAGCGGGCGCTGTTGGGAAAACTTCAAATTCGTCCATCACCCGCCACACGTAACTAGCGAACGCCCTCTATCAATGAAATAGTCACGCCATGTATGCAGTGTTGATCGTGTCATGTTATGCAGTGTTGAATCACTGACAATAACGTATGAGAACATCTTGCACCAAGACTAGGCTTGTGGGTGACTGAGGAACAAATTCATTTTTTTGGTAGAGCTTTTGTTCGTGTTGAAACTGAGGCACGTACACGTGCGGGTTTGCATTTTGCGTGCAAAATTGTGCACATTTAGTGATTATGCATTGAGTTTATAGATTCTATAGTGCACAAAAATAAATCGGTAGAACATTTGGAGGGTGGATCAGATAAATTTGGAGGTGAAAAAATCTATGACAATTCTGCATGGCCCCTTTATCTACAAAACACTGCCTTAAAGGCAGGGTATACTTTTGGTAATTGTCAAAAACCAGGGGTCGATTTCACAAAACTCTTCCTAACTTAGGACTAGTCCTAGGCAATGCTAAGAGATAGGACTAGTCTTAAGTACTGGTCCTAACTTAAAGGTATCATACACGTTTTGTAATGACTCAAAACAAATATTAGCATAAAAACTTACTTGGTAACAAGCAACGGAGAGCTGTTGATAAAATATTGTAGGAAACGACTCCCTCTGAAGTAACATAGTTTTTGAGAAAGAGGTAATTTCTCACTAAAATAATAAAAACTTCTTGCAAGAAGTTTTTATTCCTATCTGAAACCACACAAATTTGTACAACAAGGGTGTTTTTTCTTTCATCATTTTCTTGCAACTTCGATGACCAATTGAGCCCAAATTTTCACAGGCTTGTTATTTTATGCATATGTTGGGATACACCAAGTGAGAACACTGGTCTTTGACAATTTCCAAACTAGTTCAGTGCCTTTAAGACTAGTCCTATCTCTTAGCATTGCCTAGGACTAGTACTAAGATAGGAAGAGTTTTGTGAAATCGACCCCAGTATCCTCACTTGGTGTATCCCAACATTTATGCGTAAAATAACAAACCTGTGAAAACTTGAGCTTAATTGCTCATAGAAGTTGCAAGAAAATAATGAAAAAAAAACCCAACCTTGTTTCATAGTATGGTGTGCTTTGAGGTGCCGGAGAAAGGCTTCATGCTTGAGGCCTTTCTCAGATTCAAATTTCTTGCTGAAAATGTACCTACTTCTGGAAAACTACATTACTTCAAAGGGTGTCGTTTCTAACCATGTTTTATAATATCAACAGCTCTCCAGTGCTCTTGACCAAGTAAGTTTTTTGGGGGGAGTTTAAGTTTTAGAGTAATGACCAAAGATATACCCTCCCTTTAATGTTAAAACAGCATTCCAGGTACTGTTTATAATTCTAGGCATTTGTAGGAAGACCTGTAATGCGCCTCCATGAATGTACATGTACTGTACATGTACACACATGTACCTAAATTTACCAGTTACATTCACACATAAATATACCTTGCTCTCAAATTACTCCTGGGGTTAGGAACTTAATCACTTAAAGGTCACCAGTCATGTCATTTGAGGTCACTCACAGGTCAAGGAGGGTCTTATAGTCTGATACAGACATAAACCCTGCTTTGTTATGAAAATTGACCTCAGGGGATGAGCTGGATGTCTTAGCTTGCGGCCAGTGGGCCAGTAAACTCATGAAGGGACAAGTCCAATGGTCTTGTGTTTGGATTCAAATGTTGACTCTCAGTCTAATAAATATAATTCTGTTGATTATTGAAGAATACTTACCCATAATACAAATGAGATAAATCTTCTCTTAGAACTTTTTTTTCAAATTCAAACAGTTCAATTGTTAAACTGGGGTGTCTGTCAGGCATTTTTTCTTCTCATTTCAATTCTGGTCTTGTACACAAAATTCTGGTCCAGTAAATATTTTGAGCTACAAGTCCTACGGTCTTGTGGATTCCCCCCACCCACAATTCAAGCCCTGGTGCATATTTTTCGTCTTGCAGCCCCTTACAAGAGTGGCTTTTAGCCTTGTTTGGTGTGAACTTGCATTAAAAAAAATATATTAGTAGTGTTGATGTAGTGTACATTACACTTTGCCGCATCACAGCAGTAGACAGTCCTCCCGAGAGCACACACACACACACATCACAATGTGTATCCACCTTCAGTATCCCATTACTGAATTTAATTTTCTGAGAAAATTGCACGGGTGCTTCTTGTTGGATGTCTGGATGCAGAGGCCTCCCCCCCTCCCGAGAGCACACACACACATCACAATGTGTATCCACCTTCAGTATCCCATTACTGAATTTAATTTTCTGAGAAAATTGCACGGGTGCTTCTTGTTGGATGTCTGGATGCAGAGGCCTCCCCCCCCCACGCACGGTTTTAGCCAGGATTTGGTAAAAGGGTGTCCAAATTTGCTGGAAATTAAAAACTGGGTGTCCAAATTGATCACTTACAATACATTTTCATGTTAAAAACAGATAAAACAGGGTGTCCAAATTTAAAACAGGGTGTCTAAAAGACACCCAGACACCCCTCTGGCTAACACTATGCCCCCGCGCCCCAGGGGGTCGACAGAGTCTCAAATATTGGAACATTAGCTTATTCTATTGCATAGAGGTTGGTTTCTACATTACTTCACCAGACAGAGTCCCCCTTGCCTTCTGTTATAATATTAGTCATCGGTAGACAAAGTGACAAACATCGCCTTTCGCCGGGATTGCATTTCCATTTCCGGGTGATGTTGATTGCTCCTGGTAAACAATCTTGGTTTGTTTGATGGTTTGGGATTGCCGCATGATTAATTATCGCAATAAATCCAATTTGTTTTTAGTTTATATTTCGGGCCTGGGATTTGTTAGCTTTTTTTTTTCCGCTCTGATTTCCGGATTTTTTCGTATAGATCTTTGACCTTCCTTGAAGATGTTAATTTGTGCCAAACCTTTCGTTCTCCGTTTGTAGTGATGTAGAGAGTCTGTGAATCCATTACTGTAACACACTGGAATTTCAGGGGGTTTTATCTCTTGACCAAAAGGAGACTGCTGACCAGTTTCAGGTTGTTGCCATGGGTCTTCTTTTGCCTTTGAACTTTGTTGAAGATGTGAACTTGTGTCTAAACCTCTAGTCTGTAGTGATGTAGAGAGTCTGTGAATCCATCATTTTAACACCCTGGACATTCAGGAGGTTTTATATCTAGACCAAAAAGGGACTGCTACCCAGTTTCAGGATGCTGTCATGGGTCTTCCTTTGCCTTTGAACTTTCTTGAAGATGTAAACCTTTGTCTGAACCTCTAGTCTCCCATTTGTAGTGATGTAGAGAGTCTGTGAACCTATTCCTGGAACACCCTGACATTTCAGAAGGTTTTATCTCATGACCAAAAGGAGACTGCTACCCAGTTTTAGAATACTTCACTTTTGTACAATCACATCCCTTTATAATTAATCTTTAACCTTTAATTAGGATTACATGTAAGAGGGGGGCTCAAGTTAAATGCAAAATAAAATACAGAACGCCAGGTTTTTGGGGTGTGTCAACAACATCCCCCGCCCCCTTTCAATGCTTTAAATGCTTCTTTGATAACAATTTTCCCTTCCCTGTCCATTTTTAACCACCCCCCCCCCCCACAAAAAACCCCAAATTTGCAAATCAAATCAAACAAAAAATAAGTTGGCCCTTGGGGAAGATTTGAGCTCCCATACCCACCCCTCTCCCTTTGAAACCATTTCCTTTTCATCTAGCGCCCCCCCCCCACCCTTCCAATCAGAAAAATAATTTAAAAAAACGTCAGGCCCATGGGGGGAGGTTTGAGCCCCCAAGCCTCCCTCGCCCCCTTGCGTGCACCGTTGTTATTTGTGAGACCACAATCGGACTTCAGTCTATTTTCCTAGAAATATTATGGGAACCAAAGTTTCTTCTCACACGTGTGGAAAAAAAACCCCACCAAATTATTGGCCACGTCATGAAAGTCTCATCGTCTCGTCTGTTTACCAGACAATCAAGCTTCTCTCGCCTTTAACTAAACCTAATTGGAATTCTCATCCCGCATTCTTGGAAAAATATTTTCCTTCTCATTGTTGGCCGAGACACCACAGCCACGTTTTTTGTTTGTTGTTCGTTACACCGCGTTCGGAGTCATTATACCCAAGCCATCCTCGGCCGATATTGACGATCACTCCTTGCATCCGCGACGCCTCTCCCCCGAGGGATTGTATGTTCTCTTCTGTCTCCGTCGGTGGCATTCAGTACGCGAGACGGTGATAATAAAGATTGATCTGTGAGATGCTGCGGTAGACGTTGCGAGGAGTCTTGAGAAAGATGATTGTTGTGGGTGGTTTTTTTTCATATATGATAGATAAATGAGGTATTTTAAGATCAACATCGGATAATTGATAGGAGATGTGGTTAATTGTCTGTCAAAGTTGTTAAGATGTGGTAGATGAGGCGAATGTATTGAAAGTAACTTGAAAATGGGAAATCTGCTTGGAACCTTAAAGGTATAAATACAGGATTGGTAGAGCTGACAAAATAGTCAGACAGTGTTTATGTTTATATACATGAAATAACAAACCTGTGAAAATTTGGGCTTAATCCTTCTTGTGAGTCAGGAGAAAATAGCAAAAAACCATTCACAATTTTTAGCATGTAAACACATTGTTCTTAATTTTAGTTGTAACACAACCGAAAACAGCTAAAGCGTTGGTTTTTTTTAGATTTTCAGATACAGTTTTCTTGAATATGACTTCATTTTGGAGGGAAACATTTCACAGAAAAAATGGTTCTAATATGAACTTAATAATCAGTAAGCTTTCAGAATGAAATGAAAAAAATTATGTTTTTTATCTAGGATACTAATAGTGTATAATACATGTACCTTTAAGATGTGGCAGAGAGTATTGAAAGTAACTTGCAAATGGGAAACTTCAGACAACCTTAATGATCTGTGGTAGAAATACAAATAGTGCTAAGGGCTCACGTTAAGACCCTAGCAGAGTCTTTCTCTAAACCTAAAACCTAAAAGCAAGACACTTAACCACATGCTTCGTCCTTCGGATGGGACGTTTAGCCTTAGGTCCCGTGTGTTGTGTAATGCACGTAAAAGAACCCAGTGCACTTATCGTAAAGAGAAGGGGTTCGCCCCGGTGTTCCTAGTTTGATTGGCTGCATATTGCGCCACAGCACCTTGTAAACCATTACATGGTGCTATGCAAAGGAATAGGTCTCATACTTCAACACGTACATGTAACTCCACTTACCTTGTAGGAAAAATACTGAGCGCTTTGACACACCCATCGGGAGTATAAAGCGCTATATAAGAACTACGTATTATATATTTCTCAAAGGCTGAATGAGCAAGGCTTTGAAAAAGGCTCTGAGTGTTCTTTCTTAACAGTGGTCCGCTGGCCAAAAATGGCAGTTAAAACACTCAAGGACCAGTCAGAATTCTATCTAACCATAGACGAAGGACAGAGATGATCTAACTAGTCCAGCTGGCTAGTTGATTATGTCAAAACCACTCTTTGGTCATATTGCTTTAAGTTACATACACTGTAGTCCCATTCTAACTCAGAAAAGGAAACCCCAAAATTTGGACCATTGAAAAAGCTAGTGGACCAGCGAAATGACATGTTAACTGGTCGTGCTGGCTAGTCACTGAACAAATTATGGGCACACCCTGACATCGCTGTCGCCTACCCCCCCCCCCCCCCCTTCGGGCACTTCTGCCTCCCCTCACCACATCCCCTTTCCTGTCCCAACCTCCCACTCCCAGTCTAATGCCCCTCCCGCCCATCCCTAACCTTCCGACTACTGGCGCTATTCCGGTAAATCAATACCTCACACGCAGCACCCATCTGCTGCATGGGCAAAGTTTTCACAACTTTTCCAAAACTGACGCACATACATACATTGTACATGTTGGGCCCAGGGCCCAATTTCATAAAGCTGTTTAGCAGAAAATTATACTGAGCAAATTTCTTTGCTAAGCAAGAAATGAGTCGGGTACCAGTCACATCAATGGTAACTGTATGGTATTTTGGCTGGTAACCTGTTTTTCCTAAGCAAGTGTTTTCTGTGCTTACCAAGTTTTTGTGCTTACATGCTTTATGAAATTGGGCCCTAGCCATTGCACTGATTTCATTATCAATAAAAACAGGTTTTTAATCAGTCTCGGGTGCCCCCCCCCCCAACTATAGCCATCACACCCCATCATGACCTCGTTATAACACATTCATTGAGGGGGGATGTCCTCCCCCACCCCCCTCACACTCCATGGTAACACGGTTTCATTCCTTTATTGCTTTATGGCGACACCAGAGTGCAAGGATCAGACTATGATAATAACCACCCATATCCAATGTGAAGAAAGGACTTGTATCACTCGATTTGACTTGAGAAATGTCTTAAATGGTTTCACACCTCTATTAATTTATTTGGAATATCAGACGTTGGGTGGATTGATGGACAGTTAGGCATAGGTGGTGCTTGTTCTTCGTGGAGGTATTGGAAGCAAATCCTCCACGACCGGAGGCGACTGAGTGTGATAGTTCCAACCAACTCTGGCCACTGGGCCCCAGTTTCTTAGAGCTGCTTAGGAAATTCTGCTTAACAATTTTCAGCTAAGCAAAACTAAGTAGGAAACCAGTCACAGATGGTACATGTGACATGGTGTTTTTGGTGGTAACCTTTCCCCAGTAAGCATAAGTGTTTTAGTGCTTAACAGTTTTGTTGTGATTGAAATTGTGCACGGGGCTCTAATAAGCAAAAATAAGCGGGATACCATCTAGTACCATAGAGCAAGGACGTACGCATGGTATAGTCGCATGGTATTTTGGCGAGCAAGATTTTGTTGTGATTAAGTACCTGTAGTTTTTGTGCTAAAAGCAGCTCTGTGAAATTGGCCCTGTGCACAATTTTTATAGAGCTGCTTAAGCAGAAAACATTGCATTAAAAAGTTCTGCTAAGCAAAGATAAGCAGGATACCAGTCACAGAGTGTACATGTGACATGTTATTTTGGCTGGTAACCTTATTCTTTTAAAGGCACTGAACCGTTTGGTAATTGTCAAAGACCAGTGTTCTCAATTGGTGTATCCCAACATATGCATAAAATAACAAGCCTGTGAAAATTTGGGCTCAATTGGTCGTCGAAGTTGCAAGAAAATGATGAAAGAAAAAACACCCTTAAGGTACGATACCTTTAAGCTCAATTTTTCTTAGCTGCTTGTTGTGCTTAAATGCTCACATGTATAACATTGGTAATTTTCAAAGACCAGTATCCGCACTTTATGTGACCGATCATATACATGAAATAACAAATCTGATTTCCAATTTTAAGCTCAATCGGTCTTCAGAGTCATGAAATTTGGCCCAGGTCTTTGCCTACATGTAGGTGTCTTCAGAGAGGCTTAAAATTGAGCATCAAGAAGGCCACTTTATCTTTAACATGGCATCCTTCAAATTTTAATCTTATTTTCCTGAGGGTTTTTTTGCTATCAGAATATCAGTAAGATTATTTCAGAGTAAACTTGATTAAAAAAGGCCTATCAATGCCATATATAGGTCAGACCTGCTGGGCTCGATTTTACAAAAAGCTACGATTAATCTTAACTGTGAATCGATCTTAATTGCCAAGCAAAGTGTGATTGTCCTGATACAAATCACTATGGCGATATTGACAACTCATCGGAAGATGAATCTTTGTGCTTTGTGGAACCCAGCCCCGATACTCAGTAATACAGATACTGTTTATTTGTGAACTTTTATCATCAGTGAGCTTTCAGATTGGAAAAAAAAAGAAAAAAAAAAAAGCAATTACCAGTCATGTACTTTATCATGTCAGGGACCTTATAGAGTAATGCACATGCATAAAACATATTTATGTACAGTATTTCTGATAGGGTTCTCCCCATGCACAAGCTAGCATATCCGGCCGATACGCACATTTTGGCTGATACGCAAAACAAAAATAATAATAATAAAAAAAATGTTTTTATTTATAAAAAATAAAAAAACCATCAAGAGAAAACCATATACAATGCTCCAGATTGCACAGTGGGGTTTTTAAAACCAAGATAAACACCAAGTAGAAAACATTCCAAAGACCTTGTTTCAATTCAGCATGCTTCAGCCAAACATCCATACATTTTGGTCCAGATTGTCCCACAGTTTTTTTTAAATTCCTGTGGAGAACCCTGTCTAATGTTTACATCCCTGTAGAGACATGTTTTGTTCTTTCCTTTGTCCCTGTAATTAACATCCTCCCATATACTTTGAACACAAAATTCCTTGTGGAGCACCCCAGTCTTTAGAATTCCCCTGTGGAGACCTTTTGTTTTTCCCTTTTTTGTTTTATCCTTCGGTCTCCATATGGTAATATTAAAACAAGGTACTACATGTACATCTACCCGTATATTGATTGTTGTGACACGTGTAAGAACATATCATTTCAATTGTGTATTCTGTTTGCCAACCTTACTAACTTTAACCATAGAGAAAGGACCATGTCTCTCTGCTTTGAAGGCACTGTACAAGTTTGGTAGTTACTCAAAATATCTATTAGCATAAAAACTTACTTGGTAACGAGCAATGGAGAGCTGTTGATAGTATAAAACATTGTAGGAAACGACTTTCTCTGAAGTAACGTAGTTTTTGAGAAAGAGGTAATTTCTCACTAAAAAAATTAAAACTTCTTGCCAGAAGTTTTTATTCCTATCTGAAAGCACACAAATTTGTACAACAAGGGTGTTTTTTCTTTCATCATTTTCTTGCAACTTTGACGCCCAATTGAGCCCAAATTTTCACAGGCTTGTTATTTTATGCATATGTTGGGATACACCAAGTGAGAACACTGGTCTTTGACAATTACCAAACGTGTTCAGTGCCTTTAAACAACTTCATATTAACATAGAGAAAGTGTCTATGATATTAATTGTTAAGCTTCGGCTAAACAACATACAGCCTGTACATCAAAATCTATTTTCTCTCGGCCTGTGGGTATCGGAACACTACTGTACTTTATGCGTCACCTTTGTGGTTTTATGCGCTGAAATCTCGGCATCTTTCCAAAACACTCTCTAAATATAGCGCCAAGATTCCTTGTCATACTGACTGTAGAAGCTTTCCCCTAGATCAAGGAAAATAAAATAAGTTAATTTATCGGTGATGTAGATGAGATTAGATACTGTGTATATATCCGCTTTCATGTTTGAAGCGTAACATACCCAAGTAGGATTTGCCATCTGTCTCTATATTAGTTCCTTTGGTTGAGGTAGTGCAGGCGACCTTGTTTTACATTGCAAATGAGCACCGGTAGTTTTATAATTTTATAAACCTCAGAGTAGGCCTACCTAATGGGAGTATACTGAATTGCAGTGCATTTTGCTTGCCGGTAATCCGTTTTTTTCATCCACTTTGACTTAAAACTAGTTGTGAAGTCAATTGCCTATTTTTACAAATTTGCATTTTACATAAGTTGTGAGTCTTGTATATCTCATCTTTTGGGGGGTGAAGGAAAATAAAGACATATTTTATAACAATAATAATAATAACAATAGTGGGACAGAATTTTGACTGAATTTATAACTAGCATATTTGGCCGGCGGACGACTTGTTAAGGGAGAACGCTGAACTTTCCAGCTAAGAACTGATGGCATGGTGTTGCTTAGCATGCTTTTAAAGCACAAAAGTGGCTAAGCACATAAAAAAGCTTACCAGAATACGGTTACCAGCCAAAGTACCATGTCTCATGTACCATTTGTGACTGGTATCCCGCTAATTTTTGCTAAGCAGAAAATTGTTTTAAGCAATTTTTCTGCCTAAGCAGCGCTTTGAAATTGGACCCATGTTCTCATACATTCCACTCTTTTATTTGAACAAGCACTAAGACATGAAAGAGAAGATTTATCACATTTGTCGTAATGGGTATTAAGTATACTTCATTACTCAATAGAATTGAAAGGTATTTATCGGACTCAAAGTCAATATTTGAACATAATTTGTTTCTGCTCAAGGTATTACGCAATGAGGTAATGTTATTCAATTGAAAAACACAAAACCATCGGACTTGTCTGATCACGAGTTTACTGGCCCAACACTAAAATCACTGGCCTCTGGGCCTGCGGTAGAGTGTAACAAAGTACGATCCCTAAACATTATACTCTAAAAATTCCTGGTGACCCCCACCTTCTTAACTAGCCCCATGTCCTACAAAGACAAATACTTCATGATTCATGCTGGCACATTGAACGTAACATAATAGTGTCTTGTGGCTGAAACTAAATATCACAGCGCCAAAACACAGGCTCCCCTCACGATGTCACAGCAGTCGTGATTGTCTGAAATGCAGTCACTGATGTCAATTAATGTATTGGCCAATCCGCTAATGTGTTCGCCATCTGGCCTTCTTATACCTGGTCTCTCTATGCCCTCTTCCCTCAGTGTTGAAAAAAAATAAGAATCCCAGAAATTCTTGCCTCAATAAAAAAAAACGTGTCTGAAATGGAATCAAATTAAATTGTTTGTCCTGTTTTTTTAAAACCGCAAGATGACGACTTTTGCTCAAGACACTTTTTGTCGCAGCGGGTTTGTAGAAATGTTGGTGAACATTTGGAATGTGATTTTTCAGTTCTGATATTTTGCTAAGTAGTGAGTTCTACTTGGAACTTTCAGCTGCTGATGTTTAATGCCTGACAAGTTGCTCTTGTAAGGGCAAAGTTTACCCATCATTCAAAAACACAGTGGATGATATTGAATGGTCAAACAGTAGGAGGGTTGACTGTTTAGATGAATTCACTACATGATGTTATATTGCAGGCTGGCATAGTTTACTAATCATTTAAAATCACAGTGGATGATATTTAATGGTCAGACAGTACTCCTACACGTTGCCTTGGATCGGGCGAGTTGGTCTATGAAAAGCGTATCGTAGGCCTATGTAACCTTTTGTTATAAAATGCATTATGGTTAGAAAGATGTATTAAAAGTAGAATACAATGATCCACACAAATATGCCTCGAAAATGCGTGGGTTTCCTTTTACATCGTAAACTAACAGGGCACGCCATTTTGTAGAGCCAAATTATTGACTCCACAAAATGGCGGACCGTGTTAGTTCGCAAAGTAAAAGGAAAACCATTCAATTTCGAGGCATATTTGTGTGGATCATCGTATTCTACTTTTAAAATATCTTTCTAACCACATGCATTTTATAACAGACGGTTACAAACATTACATTTTTCTGCTAGTGTATAGTGTAAGCAGCACAAAAGTTTGCCAAGCAAAAAACAGCTTTATGAAATGGCCTGGCAATAAATACCCAGAGATCTTGCTTTAGGAAATAATACTAAATATTTCACTTTATTTATAATTATTTTGTTTTATCTCTAATTCTACAGGAAAAGCTAGAGTTGATCGAGCCAGTGGAATATGAGGAACACATTCTGAAAAATCGAAACGTTATCAACAATGACCCGCTGCGCTCTCTCATTGTGTTTCCCTATGATGATGTATCGGTAAGTTTAACGTTGTCGGACTTCCTTCGCCTGGTTGAGAAATTAGGCAGACCGCCAAAACAGCAAAATACATCACCGTTAAAGTGCAACAAATTCCAAGCAAGCCAGAGCCCACTCCAGGGCCCAATTTCATAGAGCTGCTTACATGTAAGCATACTATTTTGCTTACATATTTTGTGCTTAGCAGAAATTAGCAGGATACCAGTCAAAAATTGTGCATGTGACATGGTATTTTGGCTGGTAACCTTATTCTGGTAAGCATATTTTTGTTGTGCTTAGCTACTTTTTGTGCTTAAGCAGCTCTATGAAATTGGGCCGTGACCTTCTCTAGATATGTATAAACCCTGGCTGCATGCATCATCTTTGATACAATCTCCTCCAGGCGATAATAACAATGCCCCAGTTCTCCATCTCCCCCCCCCCACACCCCTCAGGGAAGAAACAACCCTACCTGCTCCTCAAGACGCTACAGTGTCTTGCCTTATTAAAACCTGTTGACAAGTCCCTACTTAGCAGCCGCATATCATTGTCACAGCCAGCACTCAAGAAAAAAAAACAAAAATTGTATTATTCCGAAAAAATGAAGCATCCCTAGAAAGGGGGCCGGTTGAGAGCGTTTATAATGAACATCTGGACTGTATAAATTAGCCAGGTTTTTACAGGTTGTAGCAATCATGTACGGAGTAGATTTGTTGAATTTCAAATGAAAGGATACAAGATGCTGTAATGAGGAGGAGCAGAGGGGGGAAGATTTCTTCTAGAGGAGGTGGGATGTTGGGCTTTGATGTATGAGAGGAAGATGGATCTTGAGTGCCCTTCTTGAAGGATAAGACACTTCTTGAATGTCATCTGGGGAGGGTCGGGGCTATTCCATGTTCGCAAAATGTTGGGGACCTGACAATCTGTAAGGCTTTTCTTATAGACATTTTGTTTTAAACTGTGCCAGAGACATTTCAACTGACTTTAATTGTATTTTTTATCTCGGTTGATTTTTTTGTTTGTTTATTATTATTAGGAACTTGAAATTTTACTTTTGATGTATACTTTATTTGTACATTTACGTGTAGTGTGCATTCTGTTGATATTTTGTATGATTTCTTTATAAAATGTTTGATTAATGTAGTTTCTGTCGAGCACTTCAAGGATAAATACTCGATTTTGGAACAAGAGGATTTTAAAGTTGCATGGTCCGATTTTCACTGATTAACAAAAAAAATTATAATTGATTGATTGATATTTTTTTTCTACAATTTTGGGTTGAACAAAGAAAAATTGACTTGAGCGGGATTTGAACCAAGGACCTCCAGATTAACATGTCAGCGCTCTATTAACTGAGCTATGTATCCCTATGTTGGCAGTCTCCCTAGGGCTAGACAGCTCAGTTGGTAGAGCGCTGGCACGTTAATCCGGCGGTCGTTGGTTCAAATCCTGCTCAAGTCAATTTTTCTTTGTTCAACCCAAAATTATTTAAAAGTTACCCTGTCAGTTTCCCTTGTGGTTTATTACTTGATTCTTTGTTCTCTCTGAACAAATTTTTGAAAAGACCAAAAAATATACACAAAATTTTGCATAATATGACACGGACATTGCACAAAATACATGAAACATGCAAAATCGTTTCTACATGGCTGATGAACGTGAGATAATGTCTGGATCCTGACAATAATTCATGTTTAGTTTTGAAATAACTACCACTTATCATTGATGCATACTTTCCTGCAATACCTTAAATGAAAGCCTATACTACATAACATTCTTGAATCTATACAAGTAGCTATTTAAAATGTAAATCTAAATTTTGGGGTCAAATCGGCCAAAAATCGACCAAGCATCTTCAAGAGAAGTACTGAGCCTGGATATTGAAGGAGGCTGTTGTATTGAATGAGACTATTGTAGCGCCTTTAAAAAAAAATTATATTGCTATAATGCAGGCATGATATATATACTACTCTTCCTACATGTACTTTGTCAAATAATAAACCACAAGGGAAACTGACTGGGTAAATTTTAAATGATTTGGGGTTGGACAAAGAAAAGTTGACTAGAGCTGGATTTGAACCAACGACCTCCGAATTAACATGCCACGCTCTACCAACTGAGCTATCTAGCCCTATGTTGGCAGTCTCCCTTTTTTCTGATTTTCGTTTTTCTCTTGATGCCCTCCGAAAAATCAGCCAAATTGTTATTAAATAGCCTGAAAAGTGTATGAAAGTCTTTTCTATCGACCCTTTTCTATCAACCCTTTTATCATGCCTGCCAATTATCATGCCTGCCAATGTCCATCTTTGAAGTCTGCGAGAATGAGATAGTGCTCTGTCCTGTTTGATATTAAGAATATCTACCCACTTTTCTTGCCAATAATTGCCTCCGTCTGCCGGCTTTCCATTAATGCCTTGGACTTTATTTTGTTTTTACTTCCCACAGGCGTCTACGATCCCACGACAATTACGGACTACAAAATCCACTGTACCTGAAGGGGCTCTCGGGGAAGCTTCGTCGCTGTTCGTTAAAGAGGTAGACTCCTCTCAAATCTAAATCGATATCTCTGAAATCAGTGAAGTTCTTTGTAGTTAATGTGACCAGTGTTGTTCAGAGGCCACTGAAATCTTTGAGATCAATGATATCAGTGAAAATCATTGAGATTATTGAAACCATTGAAATACATGTAGGTGTCTCAGTGAAATCATTGAGATCATTGTAATCATTGAAGTCTACGAGATCATTGAGATACTAGACCACCTGCACATGGGGTCACAAGCTCAAACAGCGCCCTCACTGAGGTCAAAGGAATTGTTATCAGTCAGGGCTTGAATTTTTTTGAAAAAAATCCACAAGACTTGTACATGTAGTTCCACAGGGCTTGTAGCTCAAAACTTTTACTGGACCAGAAAATTTGTCACCAGAATCCAGAATCCAAATTACAAAAAAAATTATCTAAACATTGTCATAATTAAAGGAACATTACAGAATTGGTTTTTGCTAACAAAACAGTTGCTGGCAGTGTAAGCACTTTATATAATCCATCATATACATAAACTGACAAACCTGTAGAAGTTTGAGATCGATCGGCCATCTGGGTCACGAGAAATAGTGAAAAAACGATTACACATTTGCATGTGTTATACAATGCATGAATAAAACGCTCATGAGCGATAAACTCCAATCGGAAATTAGTTTTATTTATTTCTCATCAAATATGGAATTTCAGACAGAAATATTTCTGGGGATGTTTTCTACTATCATCATCATTAGACCGTGTAAGTTTTATGTAAATCTGTGATCTTAAAGAAAATTTTAATTACCAGTTCTGTAACGTTCCTTTAAACTGTTTTTAATTGAACAAGCACTAAGAGAAGATTGATCTCATTTGTCTTATGGGTAATACTCTCATACTCAACAGAATTGAAAGATATTTATCAGACACAAAGTCAACATTGAAACAGAATTTTAAAAATTAAAGATGAGGTGAGGTGTTATTCTTCATAGACACAAGACCGCCGGACTTGTCAGGTCGTAAGTTTACTGGCCCGACGCTAAAAACACTAGCCTTGGTCCAGTGTTAATTTTGAGCCCTGTCATTGGTTGAGAGTTGTACGTGGTGCGTACACATGAATACATTTCCATTGTTTGACCTCAGCGATGGCGGCCTTCGCAAGGGGTCTATGGAGATCATAGCAGGCCTGGAATCACACGGAGGCCATTGCTTCTGTTGACCAGGGCCCAATTTCATAGAGCTGCTAAGCACAACAATTTGCTTAGCATGAAATTTCTTCCTTGATAAAAACAGGATTACCAACCAAATTTCCACATGATTTTCAGGATAAGCAAACAACAGCTGAATACCAGTAACAAGCAATATGCAACACATGGAAATTTGGTTGGTAACCCTGTTTTTATCAAGGAAGAAATTTCATGCTAAGCAAATTGTTGTGCTTAGCAGCTCCATGAAATTGGCCCCTGGTCTTGGCCTTGGTGCCCCTTCAAAAGTTTTCATTAGACTTCAAGATTTTTAAATGGAAGTGCCCTTTGCAAAATTAAAATGGTCTTGCCCTCTCAATGAAGAAAATTCAAGCCCGATAAAGATTATTAAGATCAGTGAGATTTGTGAAATCATTGAGACCATTGGAACAGCAAGGTCATTGAGATCATAGTGATCATTGAGATCATAGTGATCATTGAGATCATAGTGATCACTGAAATCAGTAAGACCAAGGATATCTCATTGTCATTAACTCCATTGGAATATCAAGTTCAGTGAGATCATTGACATTTTGTTTAGATCATTGAGATCATAGGGATCAGTGATATCAGTGAAATCGTTTGTGTCATTGAAACCAATGCAATGGCAAGGTCAGTGAGATCATTGAAATCATTGACATTTTTGGATCATCAAGATCAGTGTAATCAGTGAAATTCATTGAAACATTAGGGTAAGTGAGATCATCAAAATCTTTGCGATTATAGGGATCATTGAGATCAGAGATCAGTTTTAAATCAATGAGATAATCGCAATCATTGAAATCAATGACACGTCCGTATGGTCCAATGATAATCCTAAAATACACAGACAAGCATTCACACTCTTTTCCCGGATTTTTCCAGTGAAGGAAGTATTGTTTGAATTCCTACACGTTTTTGTTTTTTTAGGTCAAGAGGATCCTATGTACATGGTTTTAAAAACATTTCCTGCATTTATGCATGCTGCATTGGCAGCCCTGTGCTCTCTGCGTTAATGTGATCAGACAATGAGGAAATGACAGATTAAAAACGAAAAATGACAAAGTGGAAGATAAACAAAGAAATGTTTATTTTGGTACCTCTTTCTTTTACATTACCCCCCCCCCCAAACAAATAAAGAAATACAACAATTAAGCCTACTTAGTATAAAGATGGGAATGGTAGAATGCATCTTGCGAAAATTATTTTGTCTGAAGTGCCTCCCATCGATTAAAAGGTCAATAAAAGTAATCGATAAAATAAAAAAATTAAATCTTCAAAGATTGCCTACTTGTACATGTAAAGACTAAAGGTGACTTTTTGAGCAAATTTCTGTGGTGTCCATTTGTGAATGCGGCCAATTTTAACGGTTTTGATAATTACAAATCATGCACTCTGCCCTTGCTGCAGCTATCAGCCGCAGCTGGAACCAAAATATTCTTCACAAAGGCGGTATTTTAGTTTCTGGTTGACATGTTTTTTGTCTGATTTTGTTATATCTTTTCTTTCTTTCTTGTCCCTTTTTCGTCTGCGCAGTGCATCAACAGTTACTTAACAGAATGGAAAGTTATCAATCATAAATATGGCAGCTATGGAGGTCCGTTCCAAGATCTGCCGGGGTAAGTTAGAAGATTATTTCACAGTAGATAATTTGTTAAATAATATTAGTATTATTGTTATTATTATTATATTTCTGGTAATGAAACCAAGGATGCCTCATAAGTGAACTTAATCACTGAAACAAATGCACCACAACCCAATGCAGGGTTCTCCCCAGGTTTTTTTTCAAAACTTTGGGGCATTCTTGGCCCAAAATGTTTGGGATGTTTGGCCGAAGCGCACCGAATTGAAACAAGGTCCTCGTAATGTTTTCTACTTGGTGTTTTTATTGGTTTTCAAAGCCCTACTGTGCAATTTGGAGCATTCTGTATGGTTTTCTTTTAATGTTTTTTGTAAAACTACCGTAATTAAAAAATATATATACAAAAAATATATATATGAGTAGGGTAGATGGCCTTAGCTTTCGATCCAGACCGGACCTTCTTCAGAGGCATAAATCAAGTACAAACAAATACATATCCATTTATAGAAAAAGAGAGGGGAAAGGGATTAAGGGAAGGATCCAGAAAGAAGCGGGAAAATTATAGCCAATCAAAGTTTCTATTTCAGAAACAATTGGTGGCTATGAACCAATAGGAGTAAAGTGGTGAGGACAAAGGATGTATAGTATGAAAGGATGGATTACTTGACCATAAAAGTGGTAAATGCATTGTTCGATAACAATGCAGGGAAACATGAAAGGGTAGGGTTGGAGAGCAAGTTGCATCATGATGCAACTAACAATAGTCAATTAAAGAATAGCAAGATCAAAGGTAGGATGATATATATATTTTTGTTTTGCGTATCGGCTGATTTTTTTTGCGTATCAGGCGAAATTCTTGCGTATCGGCCGAAATTCTTGCGTATCAGCACTGTGCAATCTGTTCTGGCACCCTATGTGCGCACATGCAGGGTTTTTTGAGGGACCGAAAATGGCTTCTAATCCATTGTCACAACTTTCTCAATAAACGGCTCTGACAGTTGCAAGGATAGTCAGCGCTTATTATATTGTGCTGTTATGGAAGTCAAACATGATCAAAATAAGAACTTTGACCTCTGCTCCTTGACCCCTAGCTACCAGAAGGACGTTGGTCCAGGGGGACTCCATGCCCAGGTTTACGAAATCGACGAGGAAGACGATAGCAAGGAGGCGACGGACAGCAAACCCTCTGGAAATATATACATGCAGGGATTCCTCTTCAAGACACCCTTTGGACAGCAGACTGGGCTCATCAGGGTAAGTCATGAATATTCATTCATTCATTCATTCATTCTTATTCATTAACGCACAAGCTTTTTCTGTCTCCTGAGTAAGTTGTCATCTGCGTGTAACCCTCGCTACATGTCACCTAGTAGTCAGGCATTTCCTGCCCCCGTCTAGTACTGGTGTCCTCTTTTTACCCCCCTCCCCCAACGTCCCTTCCGCTCTACCGTCAAACTTATTTAAGCTTCACAAACTCCATAATGAACACTTTCCTATGAAACACGACAAACGCTTTCAGAGGAGGTGAAACACGAGTCGTTATTAAAGAGATGGTGATGGTTGGGTTTGTTATGGTCCTATAAATCTCCGGAATGTGGATTGGTTTTATTCATATCACACTGCTAAAAATGGTATTCTAAACAAAAACTGATTTCAAGAAAAAAATTCTTATAATTTGTTTTTACCCTTACACCGGTGTGTATTAAAGGCATCGTACACATTTGGTGATTGGAGCCAATTGTTTGTTTCAAACCTATATAGTTGGAGATATATACCATAAAAATAAACCTGTGAAAATTTCATTTCAAAAGGTGGTAGTGTTTTTGAGATATTGCTGAAAATCTGGAGCGGTTATGTCCACGCAGGAAGAATAATCTGCATTGGAATACACACTCTGAGCGTAACGCTTCCCAGATTCAAATGTTTTGGGGGACAAAAAGTGATATATTTTTCCATAACTGCAGTACTTTGAAGTGAAAAGTTTCTCAAAATGCATTATACTATCCAAAGCTGCTGTACTTCTTACCAAGTAAGTTTTAATTGCTATTGATTATCAGAGTCATTACCAAACGTGTACAATGCCTTTAAGCACTGTATACTCAGTACTTTCCCGAGTTCTGTGAAAAAATTCATAGGGGTTCGGATAAACACAATGCATGCTGTGAACATGACTCACTCATTATGACAAGTTGGGAGAACATGGTCGCACAATCAACTCTCGTCATGTGCTAATAATGTTCACATACATTGCAGCACGACTCAACAGGAAAATGTCAATCTATGTTAACATTCAGTCTTGTAATGTCAGGGGTGATTTTAGCGTATCGTAATAACCGACGACGCCAGCAGGACCCCCTTATTTTCACTCGGGCTGCCACGACCGTTCAGCATCAAAAACCAGATTTTGTAGTCGTGACTTCCTGAAACCTGAAGGGAAGGAGAGGGGGATAAAAAAAACCTCCATGACTGGAATGGGAAGCGGGGGAAATTGGAAAGTCATAAACGGAAGCAAAGTACAAAATCGTCGGGCGTGGACTTTCATTTTTGATAGGGGGTAAACCCTACTTTTTCCTTCATAAAAATGACCTTCAATTACTACATTTATATCAGCATGTGAAGGGGATCTGGTTTGATTACCAAGGCCCAATTTCATAGAGCTGCTTAAGCACTAAAAGAAGCTAAGCGCAACAAAATTATGCTTGTTATAATATGGTTACCAGCCAAACTACCATGTCACTTGTACAATCTGTGACTGGTATCCTGCTCATTTCTGCTAAGCAGAAACTTGTTAAGCAATATTTTGTGCAGCTCTATGAAATTGTGCCCATATCGACATAAGCAGCAAGGTATTTTGATAAGTTGGTTATGCCCAACAAAATTATGCTTACCAGAATAAGGTTACGAGCAAAACTACCATATCACTTGTGCCATTTTTGACTGGTATCCTGCTCATTTCTTCTGAGCAGGAAATTGTTAAGCAATATTTTCTGCCGAAGCAGCTTTATGAAATTGGACCCAGGTGGCAATTTTATAGAGATGCTTAAGCAGAAAAAGTAGCTGAGCACAACAAAATCATGCTTTAATGCTTATTAGAATGTTACATGTGCTGTCTTTGACTGGTATCCTGCTAAGCTTAGCACAAAATTGTTAAGCTACATTGTCTGCTTAAGCAGCTCTATACATACAATACATACATACAACAGAGCATTTATAAAGCACCTTTTCGACAAGATCAAAGCGCTATAAAGTGAGCAAACCAATGGAACTATACTACAACATATTACATTTGATACAGATAAGTTTTAAGAGATTTCTTGAAAATTGGCAAAGAGTTACAATTTCTAATGGATACTGGGAGGTTGTTCCACATTTGGGGAGCAACATAGGTGAAAGTTCGGTTGTGAGCAGATGAGTGTTCTGATGGTTGAAATAAGGTCCAGGTGGCATTTTCGTAGAGCTGCTTAAGCACAAAAAGTAGTTAAGCACAAAACAATTATGCTTACCGGCAAAAACACCATATCACATGTACCATCTGTGAATGCTTAGCAGAAACTTTGGGCCCAGGACAGTTTCTTAAAAGAAACTTGATCTTCACTTCCTCGACATAATTCGAAGAAACTGCTTTTGTTGCTTCTAACCAACTAGCTACATGCAGCTCCTTTTGTTTTCGTGTAAGCAACGTTTGCGGTAACACCATGTGTATATCTACTTGCTAGGTAGATTTTGTTCTTAGAGAACTTGTCTTGCTTTTTATTCTACTGCCGCAGAGTAGAATATTCAGAATATTCAGAATTCAGGAGACTTCTCAGTTCTGAAAAGAACTATCCTGCTTATTAACTACTACCTGGGTGGGAGGTAGGAAATCGGGCGGGACTACTACTTTCGCTATGTGGATCGGGGGACTTCTCGTTAATAACTACACTGCCGCTGAGTGAGTCTAAATAGGTCTCAACGTTTGGACTAGCTTGCTCTAGTCATCATTATGAAATAACATAAACCACTTAAGAGGTAGATTTGAATGATGTCTGGTAACCCTGCCTTGCATAAAAATATGTGTTATTTTGTGTGATTTTTTCTTTACAGGCATTCAAGAGGCGATTTTTCTACCTTCGCCAGCTCGGAGACAAATCTTTCTTACTTGAATATCACAAGGATGAGAAGAGTAACTCTGCTAAGGGAACCTTGTTTCTGGATTCCCTCGCTGATGTCATCAAGGTAGGTTAGAGTCATGAATCTCTTACAGTCATCTGCCCCAGTCAATATAACAGCTCCTTGTAACTTGCTAAGGGAACCTTGTTTCTGGATTCCCTCCTTGAGGTCATCAAGATAGGTTAGAGTCAGGAATCTCTTACAGTCATCTGCCCCAGTCAATATAACAGCTCCTCGCAACTTGCTAAGGGAACCTTGTTTCTGGATTCCCTCCTTGATGTCATCAAGGTAGGTTAGAGTCAGGAATCTCTTAATAGTCATCTGCCCCAGTCAATATAACAGCTCCTCGCAACTTGCTAAGGGAACCTTGTTTCTGGATTCCCTCCTTGATGTCATCAAGGTAGGTTAGAGTCAGGAATCTCTTAATAGTCATCTGCCCCAGTCAATATAACAGCTCCTCGTAACTCCGCTAAGGGAACCTTGTTCATGGATTCCCTTGTTAATAGTCAATATAGCATCTCTTAATCAGTCAATATAACTTTTTTTGCAGACTGTCAAGCAGCGAAAATATGGCATGGAGCTGCAGATGCAGGACCGGTCAGTCCAGAGTGTTGCTGCTGAGAACCAACAGGAGATGGACGATTGGTATAGTGCCTTCAAGAGGGTCATTGACCTACAGAAACAAGAGTCAATCTCGGACAAGCAAAGTATGTCGTCCATGGAAGACCTACTCGATCAAGGTATTAAGCAAAACTGTCAAGCAAATGCCAATCTGCTAAGCACAGAGCCAGTCATAAAAGTTATTTTGGTGAACTTTTTTTCGCTTGGCAATACTTGATGGGTACCAGTCACGAGCATTGCATATTACCAGTTGATGAAGCTAGTAAACTGTTCCTGCTTAAGAGAGAGCTTATCATAGTTAGCTAATTTGTGGTCTTAACATAATTTAAGACGGTGAACCCAGATGTGTCATTTTTTCATCGAGGAATTTTTTTAATGCAAATTCACCCAAATAAGGCGTAAAAATTCAGGGAAGCTGAAGGTAGGGATTGATATTCCTCTTAAAATAGACTTGATCGTAGGATGGAGGGAAACATGCACTGGGCAAGGAGTTCCAAAGAGATGAAGTATGTGAGAAGAAGCTATTGGAATGGCTCTTTGTTCTACATCTCGACATAGTTAGAGAGTGTGGATGAGATTAATCAGGAAACCTGGTTTCATGCTCTAACACCCTGATGAGAAGAACCAAGTTGGTTGAACTGGTGGAACATTTACTATGGAAAAATCTGTAGAACAGAGGGTGGACTTTCATAACCTTGGCAAAACATTGAGAACTGTAAATTTAAAAAAAATGTTTTCCCTCCGTTTTAGGAGAGTACGCTGACGATCCCATCCCCTCCCCGAACCAATCAGAGTCTCAGAAAAACCTGGAGAAGAGTAAACATCCGGAGCTTCAAGGCTACGGGAAGGAGACGGAGAAAACAAACTCACAGAAGCGCAAAGAGAACAGGAACAATGTCTTCTTGCTCTATCCAAGAATGCAGGTAAGCTGGGGTGTTGGAACCACAGCCCACCAAAGTGAAATTCACAAAAGTTTGAAGGATGGTAGAAAGATTCATGATGCCTTCTCGATCCCTGAACGGATGGGTGTCAGAATGAGGTGTAAATGAGGAACAAATTTCTGAGCAAGAGTTCCAAGTCAAAATACTGAGGAACACGGATGAAAACAATTAATAAATAATCATAATAATACTACTCGTTCTTATATAGCTCTTTATCTACAGGCATCTCAAAGTGCGTACTATTTTACTGACAGTTACAATGTATGCAGAGTTTTTTAATTATGAGACCTATTTACATAGCACCTTGTTTGGGTTTTGTGGTGCAATCTGCAGCCAGCCCAGCCTCACTACCATGGGCAGCGCGCCGTATCGATACCTCTCGTCACTAACCCCTGGTAGGGTGTGTATAAAACAAATTGGTGATTGGCTATCTAAAGTGAATACTTTGCATCCACGCATGTTGAAAACTTTCGAGCGCTCGCATGGCGCTTGAAGATCGCTTAGTATGCGACGGTATGCTCGTGTAAAAATCCAAGTATTTTGATGCGTTTCGATTTCAAATTAATATTGTTTTTACACAGTCACCTTAAACTGCATGCAGTTAGAAATACCACAAAATCAAAGAAGAATGAGAGGGTACCAGTTTCTCTGTGACTTGATGCAGGCGGTTTGCAGGCTACCACACTAAAGCGCGCGTAGAATGGATCGACTACAGACCTAATTTAAAATGTGCTAGATTCTAGCACATTTTAATGAACCATGAAAGGGACCCAAACCCATTGTGGCGTGTCGTGGCCGAGCGGATAAGAACTCCGGACTCAAGCTCTGGTGTTTTTGATCAGCAGAGTGCGGGTTCGAGTCCCGGTCGTGACACTTGTGTCCTGAAGCAAGACACTTAACCATCATTGATTGGTCCTTCGGATGGGACTAAAGCCGTAGGTCCTGTGTGTTGTGTAATGCACATAAAAAAAACCAGTGCACTTATCGCTAAGAGAAGGGGTTTGCCCCAGTGTTCCTGGTTTAATTGGCTGCAGATTGCGCAACAGCACCTTGTAAACCATTACATGGTGCTATGTAAAAGAAAAAGGTCTCATACTTCAAAACGTAGCTCTACGTATACCTTGCAGGAAAAGTACTGAGTGCTTTGAGACGCCCATCGGATGTGATAAAGTGCTATACATGTATAAGAATTACATATTATTATTATTATTATTAAGAAACAAGAATGAAATAATTTTTCATTACTACTAAAGAGTCTATGGTTTGTTTTTTTTCCCCTCTCTCTCTTTTGAGTTCTTCATCTGAGATCAATTCCTTTTTTTTAAACATTCTATTTTAGGGAGGAGAAAAGGTGATGACGGAGCCTGACTGTAAACCCTATGAGGAAGAATTCCCCAAAAGATTCGTCGTTGAATTCCAGAGACTCAACTTCAAATTGTCCGCTGCCCTCAGTATAGATGGAGAACCGATTGAGAGCACGCCAGAGAAAGCGGAAAATGTAAGTCTCCATCAGGGAGCATCCATTTTCAGTGCAAGTCTAGTCATCTCAAAATGAGGCCGGCAGTGAAAATAGAAAGGTTCCTTCTTTATGGGGGAAAAAAAAATGCTTACATTGTGGTTGAAGGCTGGGAATCGGACAGAAGTTGTAGCTGCTGATCAAAGTTTTTTTGACCATGCTGTAATCATGTTTATCTCCATTTCAGTATTAAAACCCAAAAGAGACTTTTTATTTCTTATTACTTCACTTTTTATCATTATTACTTTTTTTTCTTTCTTAGCTTTGTCAAGTACCTGTACTTTTCGTGTTTGCAATTTTTGTCAGATATTGTTTTTATCTTGTTTTTTGTTTGTTGGGGTGTTGAGGTGGGTTTGGGGGTTTTTTTGGGGAGGGGTTTGGGGGAGTGGGGGCTGAACAAAGGAAAATTGCAATCGCAGGATTAACGTGACAGCACTCTTCCAACTGATCTACATGTATCTAGCCCCATGGTGGCGATCTCCCTATTTTGTCAATATCTTTTTTCCGGGGTGCCAGTCAGAAGCCATTCAATCTTAAACTGCCGTATTATAACCAGAGATCACACACAAGTTTACGATACAACCTGGGAAGCTAACAAATTGATAGAATAGGGAGACAGCCAATAGATAGTTCTTCAACTTGTTAATTTTTTCTCCGTAACTTGACCTCTGGTTGCTATAGAAGAACTTTAAATTTTAAGTAAATGAATAAAAAAAAAACAGGACAGGCTTACCCTTCTTTCTAAAAGCGTTGTTTAAACTCCGCCCTGTAGATTGAGCCATTCTTTACTTCCATGGCACTCTTCGACGCCCGTAACAACCGCAAAATATCGGAAGATTTTCACATCGACCTGAACAACCACGCCATCCGAACCCTCCTGGAGAAGTGTCGTGACCTGCCCAATGGCTCCTCGGCACCGGGGCCTGGCAGAGAGTCTCGGAGATCGAGTACGTTACCAGACGTAAGCGGGCTGGACGAAAACTGGCTCAAGTACCCACTGAAGGTTAGTCTCGAGAACCGGGGCCTACTCTTATAAGGCTATTAAAGCAGAAAAATGGTGCAGTGCAAATTTTTCTGCGACAACGCAGAAATTAGCAGGGAACCGGTCAGAAACAATATGCATTGTATGGTATTTTTAGCTGATAACCTGTCTCTGCTAGAGACCATTCATTTCTGTATAATTATCACCTTCGCCCAGACGTGGCTGATGTTGTTGAGTTTTGACACAATTTGTTCTTGTAAAATGTCTGAAAAATAATAAGAAACAGAAGTTCAGTTTGTTTTAGAAACATAGCTATACTATGTTAACATCCAACAGCACAATTACTGCCAATAACAGGATGAATAGGAAAGGAGAACGAATGTTCAGTTTTAGATAAGGGAGAAACCCTTGCTATCATGTAGGGAATGAAAAGCCAATCCACATGGAAGGCTCCGGTCTGAGGTGGGATTTGAACCAGGGACCACAGAGATGAAAGAGGCAGGGAAAGAAATCACTGAGCCAACCTGATCACCAACATATATATGTTTTTGTCTTTCAGGCGATCTTCTCTGTCAAGAAACCTCATTCAGATATTTATCTGGTTATTAGAATAGAGAAAGTGTTACAAGGGAGTATAGCAAAGTGCGCCGAACCCTACATCAAGACAGGTGACACCGTTAAGGTTAGTCGTAGTATGTGAATAATGACTGTTTTGCATTTGTGCAATGATGAAAATATTCTCATGAGTTGTGGCGTGTCATGGCTGAGCGGTCAAGCACACCGGACTCAAGCTCTGGTGTTTTTGATCAGCAAAGTGATGGGTTCGAGTCCCGGTCTTGACACTTTTGTCCTTCAGCATGACACTTAACCAGGGCCCAATTTCATAGAGCTGCTAAGCACAAAAATTTGCTTAGCATGAAATTTCTTCCTTGATAAAAACAGGATTACCAACCAAATTTCCATGTGATTTTCAGGATAAGCAAACAACAGCTGACTACCAGTAACAAGCAATATGCAACACATGGAAATTTGGTTGGTAATCCTGTTTTTATCAAGGAAGAAATTTGCTAAGCAAATTTTTGTGCTTAGCAGCTCCATGAAATTGGGCCCAGTACTGCACATGTAATGCACATGAAAGAACCCAGTACACTTATCGTTGAGAGAAGGGGTTTGTCGCGGCGTTTTCTGGTATGGTTGGCTGCAGATTGCGCCACAGCACCTGGTAAACCATTACCTGGTGCTATGTAAATAAATGGGTCTTATATGTCAAATATAGCTCTGCATACCTTGTAGAACAAATTATGAGTGCTTTAAGATGCCATCAGGTGCTACATAGCGCTATATAAGAACTGCGTACTATTAAGATAGAATGTTTTTGCCTCATCTTATTTGAGTAATTTGCGTTTTCAGAAATGTGACAGAATTACGAGTGTTCTTAAAGGCACTGAACACGTTTGGAAATTGTCAAAGACCAGTGTTCTCACTTGGTGTATCCCAACGTATGCATAAAATAACAAGCGTGTGAAAATTTGGGCTCAATTGGTCATCGAAGTTGCAAGAAAATGATGAAAGAAAAAACACCCCTGTTGTACAAATTTGTGTGCTTTCAGATAGTAATAAAAACTTCTTGCAAGAAGTTTTTATTATTTTAGTGAGAAATTACCTCTTTCTCAAAAACTACGTTACTTCAGAGGGAGTCGTTTCCTACAATGTGTTATACTATCAACAGCTCTCCGTTGCTTGTTACCAAGTAAGTTTTTATGCTAATATTTTTAATATGTCATTACCAAATATGTACGATACCTTTAAGTGAGTATTATAGATTCCTTTCAATCACTTTTAAGTCAACTATTTTGAGGTGTAGCACCTACCTCAAATATTGAGATTTTATTTCGAAAGTTTTTGACAAAAAAGCTCGAATTTATGTTGTTGTTTTTTTTTTAATTTGATGACAGACTTGCCAGAAAGTGATGAAGCAGGCCCAGATATTCTGCAGTCGGATGGGCCAGTACAGAATGCCATTTGCTTGGACTGCAAGGTAAGACAAAGCCCCTACTGGACATCTGTGGCTGTGGCTGTGGCTATGGCTGATGTCTTCAATGGCAATGTTGAGATAGAGTGTAGCCAGATGAAATGCAGCCTCGTTACCATGGGCAGCGCGCCAGCGCTGGTGTTTCTGATCAGCAGAGTGTGGGTTCGAATCCCAGTCGTGACACTAATGTCCTTAAGCAAGACACTTAACCACATGCTTCGTCCTTCGGATGGGACGTTAAGCCGTAGGTCCCGTGTGTTGTGTAATGCACGTAAAAGAACCCAGTACACTTATCGTAAAGAGAAGGGGTTCGCCCCGGTGTTCCTGGTTTGATCGGCAGCATATTGCGCCACAGCACCTTGTAAACCATTACATGGTGCTATTTAAAAGGACTTGGTCTCATACTTCAAAAACGTATAGCTCCACAATACCTTGCAGGAAAATAATGAACGTTAAAGCGCCTTGAGCGTCACTGAGTGACGGATATGTGCGATATATAATAAGCCACTATTATATTATTATATTATTATATCGATACCTCTCGTCACTAACCCCTGTAAGGGAAGCACCGAAAATCATCGCTGATTGGCTAACAAAAGTGACTGCTCTGCGCGCATGCTTGTTCAAAACTTTTGAATGCTTGTAGGCACTTGTCGGGCGCTTAGTTTGCACGTGTCAAAATGCACATGTTTCGACGCAATACACTTCAAATGAATCACGTTTTTATATGGTCACCCTGAACTGCATAAAGCTAGACGTATCACCAGATTGAAAAAGAATGAGAGGGGACCAGCTGCTCTATGACCTGATGCGTCTTTTGACAGAGCACTCTGCGTGGTCTCTATACACAGAATGCATCAACCACAGGACTAATTAAAATATCCAATATATTTTGATATTTTCAAAGTCACACTTCTAGGGGTTATGATCGTAACAAGGCATTCTGGGAAAGAAAAGAAAAATGGCACGGCGAAATCGTACACCACTGGGAACGAGGTTGAGATGCAATGATCTAGCTAGATGCCAAATACATTCTACCATTGCTTCCAACAAATTCAACACTATGTTTTGATTATTAGTGTAACATTTTTACAAACTGTGGCTATCTGTTTTTGCTTTGCATTTGCGGCTTCCTATTTGTGGGCTAAGCAGAAACTTGTTAAGCATTATTTTTATGCTTAAGCAGCTCTATGAATTTGGGCCCTGATAGCTAGCTTTCATGACTAGCTACAATGGCCAAATCAGTGTAGCCCACAAACTCGTTAATCCTGTGCATTACACTACCACTCAGCCGTCGATTAGATCCAATCTCCCAGTGTTGTTATGATAAACTTGAAGTGCTTTCCTATGAATCGCTGTATCTGTCATCGTGGCATGTCGTGGCCGAGCGGATAAGAACACCGGACTCAAGCTCTGGTGTTTCTAATCAGCAGAGCGTGGGTTCGAGTCCCGGTCGTGACTGCTTGTTCTTAAGCAAGACACTTAACCATTAATGCTGTGTCCTTTGTATGGTACGTACGTGAAGCCATAGGTCCCGTGTGTTGTGTAATGCACATAAAAGAACCCAGTGCACTTAGTGTAAAGAGAAGGGGTTGGCCCCAGTGTTCCTGGTTTGATCGGCAGCATATTGCGCCACAGCACCTTGTAAACTATTACATGGTGCTATGTAAAGGAATAGGTCTCATACTTCAAAAACGTAGCTGAGCATACCTTGCAGGAAAAAAATACTGAGCGCTTTGATATGCCCATTGGGTGTGATAAAGGGCTTTATAAGAACTCGGTATTATTATTATCTGATAACCTCAATACAGAACAAATTGCGGCTACCGGTCAAATACTTACTCCTCATTCACAGTCTGAATCATGCCGTGATACACCTGTTTATTGCAATCAATTATTAAACTGATTGAGAGTCAGGTCAAAACTGGTTTGTTCACCACCACCTCCCCCCCCCCCCACCTTCTGCCCTTTTTTCCTTCTATATGTCAAGGCACTTGATCTAGATCTTGTAATCCATCATCAGGGTTGAGTAATATTTGATTGAATCAACTGCTGAACCCACTCCAAGGAGTAATTAACGATTTCCCAGGGTGATCAACTCCACGTGCCACCTGCCTCTTGCCGGACCTAGTTTAGCTCCAAAAATGTTTGTAATTCGCTTTTTAATACGACTGGAAGAAAAATAATCACACACAGCAGAGCTGCCAACTCTCCCTGATTCTGCAGAAAGTTCCCTAAAAGAATAAACAAATCTTTTCATGTTCTGATGAACAGCTTTGACAATCTCCCTGATTATGGAAACTTTTGCCCTATTATGTTGGATGTTACATCTCCCTGATTGTTGTACAAAATCTCTCTGAATGCAAGATGCAATTCTTGGCAGCTCTGACACAGTAATCGTAGGTGTTAATTTATTTGTTTATTTTATTGTAGCACAATTAGCGCCAATACAAGGATGAATAGGAAGGGAGAAGGGAAATGTTCAGTCATAGATGTCGGAGGAAAACCCCCAATGGGGAAATCCATGCAATCATGTTGGGACTGAAAACCCAATCTGCATGCAAGGCTCCGGTCTGAGGTGGGATGCGAACCGGGGTCCACAGAGGTGAAAGGCAGGGAAAGAAACCACTGAGCCAACCTGATCCCCATGTGATGTGGGAGGAAAACCCCAATTGGGAAATCCATGCAATCATGTAGGAACTGAAAACCCAATCCACATGCAAGGCCCCGGTCTAGATTTAAGTTTAGTCAATATATTTAACTTTATGAGTCATAGTCATAGATTAAGTCACGGCCATATCCTAAGGCATAGCCTAAGCCAAAGCTTAAGCCATAGCTCAAGCCATAGCCTAAGCCATAGCTATAGCCTAAGCCGTAGCTTAATCCAAAGCCTAAGCCATAGCCAAGTCATAGCCTAAGCCATCCATTCAATCAATCAAAGTCTGTCAGGGATGAACAATTTCAGATTTGTATCTGAATTCAGACTGCCTGGTAAACAAACAATTTTTGTCCAAATAAAGATTCTGAAGATTCTGGTCCCAAAAGCTCCTGGAATCTATAACTCCAGGGGTGATCAAAAGGTTGAAATGCCATCATTACAGTGTACCTCCTAAGATCTGGATCCCAGTTTCAGACTTTTTTTGTCGGGCAGTGACTCTCACCCCCCGGTCTAATAATCCGCTGTTTTCTTGGGTTTTCAGACGTGTCTTCAAGGATGACCACGGTGAACTGGATCTGAGAGGCGAGTTCACGTCGATGTATCGCCAGGAGAGCAACAAGCTCAGCAACGAGGATATACTGAAGCAGCTTCAAGACATCAAGAGAAACCCAGAGAAACTCTCCAAGCTGACTGACATCCCATGCACTCTCAAAGTCACTATTGAACCTTTCTCCAGAATGTTGTCAAGTAAGTAATAATAAATGCTAATAATTTGCAGTTCTTATATATCGCTTTATACTCCCGATGGGTGTCTCAAAGCGCTGAGTATTTTTCCTACAAGGTAAGTGGAGTTACGTGTTGAAGTATGAGACCTATTCCTTTGCATAGCACCATGTAATGGTGCAAGGTGCTGTGGCGCATTATGCAGCCAATCAAACCAGGAACACCGGGGCGAACCCCTTCTCTTTACGATGAGTGCACTGGGCTCTTTTACGTGCATCACACAACACACGGGACCTACGGCTTAACGTCGCATCTGAAGGATGCAGCAATAATGGTTAAGTGTCTTGCTTAAGGACACAAGTGTCACGACTGGGATTCGAACCCACACTCTGCTGATCAGAAACACCAGAGCTTGAGTTCGGTGCTCTTATCCGCTCGGCCACGACACACCAGTAGAAACCATACTTCTATTATATGGGTTCATTTCAGTTCCTCGGAGTAGCATGGATGAGAAAATTCTGACTTTTATCAGGATTCAGACTTTTTGTGACGATCAAGCCACAGCCGCTAATTCGGACATGGCCTTATTTTCTAAGACGAAAGTGAGGCTAGAAAGAGAATATGGTCTGGTCTCTGTATCCTTTCCAAGAATTGAGATACCAAACTACCATTAACTGTCGGGGAACATGACAAGGCTTGCCACAGATTGATAACAAACTCATACCACAGGCAGCAGAAGAAAACAAATAAAAGGTAAAAGCTCTAAACATTTTATTATTCATGCTTCTTAAAACTTTCTTGTTAGATTGTCTGACATCATCATTGGTACCCACAATGCCTTGGCCAGAGACACCGATGACGCCCCCAACGCTGGAAATTGAAGAGTTTGTTCCAGAGAAGGGACAGTTAGCTCACCCCTACACGACCTACACCAATAATCTCTACGTCTATCCCTTACAACTAAAGTATGACAGTCAGAAGACGTTCACAAAGGTAAAGTATTACGGGGTCTTGTCAAAATTAATCCAGGACAGGTGGTCGGATAACAATTCTCCGATGTCAAATTTTTGTTGGATTTCTGTCGGACTGTATTTTTATGACAGACATGGTTTTACTCGCTGAAAGGCACACAGTTCTTCGATGCACTAGAGACATGCCTGCACCTGTTTGAATCCCTGTTTTCAAAAGCACATGTTTTATATATAACTGACAGAGCCTCAGCCGTGGGTTGTACAGAGCCATAATATTGTGGTAGTCTGGAGTCACTCATAGAGGGAAAACAACTCTAATGTATTGGGTGTTTGATACCAGACATGAGAATCAAGTAACTTGGCTACGGCTACGGCCGTTTGCTGCAAAGAGTAATAGACCGTGCATGTCTCGCGCGTATTCAAACATTTTTGGGACCACTTTGGTCCTACGCATATTGCTTTAACGCGTGATGGAAACAAACTCGCGTACTTTAACGGGTCCCAATGTTCGAATACGTGCGAGACTTGCACAGTTTATACCAAATCTAAAGTAAAATTTGTCTTTTCGGTATTTGTCAGGCAAGGACTATTGCTTTGTGCGTTGAGTTCCGAGACTCGGACGATGAGGGAGCGCAACCGTTGAAGGCCATCTACGGCAGACCAGGGGGACCAATCTTTGTCTCATCAGGCAGTGCAGCTGTACTACATCACCAGCAGGTGCCAGAATTCTACGAAGAGGTGAGTCACTATGGGTGAAGTGGGGGGGGGGTGTGGTCAAGAGAATAACGTCTTGGCCAATGAAAAGACATTGTAACGCCCAAATAGCCTTTACACAGCAAGGTTGTTTTTAAACCAGGAACCGTCAGGGTTATCGCACCCGATACTGGGCCTTCTTGCATGATTATTTTTGTTAAAAAATTCTGCAAATTTTTGGCTGTGAAATATTATTTTGTCATGTCAATAAAACCATGATGAAACTAAAGTAAAGACCTACATGGTGATCTGGGCCCAGTTTCATGGCTCTGCTTACCGTAAGCAAAGAGTCGGCGCTTACGGAAGCAGGGAATTCTGCGCTTAGGTCAAGCGTATTTCACGGGTAAGCAGGGACTTTGTGCGCATCCATGTTACTAGGCATTCTTCGCTAATACGCAGCTAGCGCAGAAATTTGGCGCTTGCCCTGTAAGCTGAGAATGGTGATGGTAAGCGCAGAATTCTTCGGTAAGCAGAGCCATGAAATTAGGCCCAGTAGCACTGGGATTTACCGGTTTCTGTTGAAAATTCTTGCTTGGACTTGGAGGCCCTCTGTCTCCATCGCTATCATAGATAGGCTCTGCTGATAGTCACCCATGGCGTGCTGGGAATCACCCACACATCTTGGTGCTGAGAACTAGTTAAACTGCAACAACAATGGTTCTTGCTTAAAACTTACTCAGTTGAGTCGAGAATTGAGGCCTGAATACAGTGTCTATACTTGCTGAGAAAACAGCAAAAAAACTGTGACGTGTTTTCACAAGAACGTCGAATCCATCCACATTTGCGCAAGATAAAAAGACCTAACAAAACGGAGATACCGTATTTTTGAAGCGACGATATATTTGATGTCATAAGTTGGACACACTACTATGGGTGAAGTCAGAGGGTGTGGTCAAGGCCACGGTTGACCACTCAGAGCACTTCCACTCAGCACAGCCCTACGCCTACTAAGTAAGAGACTCCAGTAATGATTTGAGGGTGTGGTCTTGGGTGTGGTCATTGGTGTGGTTATGGGTGTGGTCAAGTCGTATGAAATATTTAAGAAACCTTACTGTATATTATTTAAACAGACATCATTGCCTCTCTCAACAGCCATTTGGGTTGATGTACTAATACTAAAAAATTAACCAATGATAACTTGCTGACTTCATGAATGTGTATGAGATATGGTTTTTTGTAATATCAACTTTCCCCTCTCCCCCCTCTAGATCAAAATAGCCTTGCCCACACAGCTGAATGAGAAGCATCATCTGCTGTTTAGATTCTACCATGTTAGCTGTGAGGTAGGGAAAGGCACTGTCAAGAAGAGGGACACTGTGGACTCATTCGGTAAGGCACCCTCCTGTAACAAATCCCTGCAAAGTTCAAATTTACAGCAACACAGGAGCACACTTGATAAAATGTGGGGCTCCATGTCAAGCCCCCCCCCAAAAAAAAAAAAGATAAAACTGATCATCATATATTCCATGTAACCTGTGACATCACATGTTTACAAAAGAGCCACAGATCCTGCAACATTCACCCTTAACAGTGGTTCGCTGGCCAAATGCCAGTTAAAACACCTGAGGACCAGTCAGAATTCTCTCCAAGTGGTCCGGCTGGCTAGTTCAGTGTTGAAAAGCATCCTCATTTCCTTTGAAATATTGACTAGTTAAAAAGCTTACGGACTAGTACAATGACGAGCTAACTGGTCCTACTGGACGATCACTAAGAAAGTTAAGGACAAACCCTGGTCTAGACCTCCTACAGCCACGATTTGTACACAGCTCAATGGAAGAAAACGTTTTATGGAGATTTGCACTGTCTGATTGTTATCAACTTTTGATATAAAGAAAGGGGGCACATCTCAAAACTTCTCCTGCCGTTGTTTTGATAAATCTTGAATTTTTGTGGAAATTATGTCACAAAATGTAAAAGTTCCCATATGATCAGTGTTGTATCTCGCCTGCCAGAAAGGCCCTGGAATGTACAAGGTCACTCTTTTTGTAAACGGGGGTTTTCATGGGCTATAGATGAGCAGAAAATTTTTCAAATAACACCTATTTATGGCCAGTAAAACGGTTGAGTATTTCTCAACTTGTCAAATGTTTTTAAACATTTATGACATTTTATTCTGTCTGAGAACTACCTGACTTTGGCATGAGGCATCACAGATATTGTTTAGATTCTAACAATATGTGAAGTTTAACTTCTTTTTACAAGACATAGAGAGGACCAGTACTGTGCTTATACGAACCATATTGGTGAACGGTTCCAACAAAGAACCTTTTCCGATACTTGGAGAACGTGAGATTCCCTTCACAGAAACCGAAACCCTGTGTCTATCCATCAATGTGCTTAGCCTCTAAACTGTCATAGCATCTGTTTATCGTCAATACAGAGAGCTGCCAACTCTCCCTGGTTCTGCAGAAAGTTCCCTGAAAACAAACCAATCTTTCCATGTCCTGATGAATAGATTTGACATTCTCCCTGATTGTGGAAACTTGTTTTCCTATTATGTTGAATGTAATTCTAAATATGTTCCTGATTGTTGTACAAAATTTCCCTGATTGCAAGATGCAAATGTTGGCAGCTCTGTCAATAATAATTCCCTAGATTGTCAGCCCTTCGTCCTGGCACAAGCACAAGTCTGTCGTTGCACAAGAAGCATGGCATTTCACACACCAATAGCTTTACACTTCGATCTATTAAGAAACAATCTCCCCCCACCCCCAACCCTATTCAATCCACATTTCATCGCAAACCATTGTAGACAGATTGTAGAGAGGTTGACCCAGCCTGGAATTGAACCTGTAACTTGAAAGAGATTGACCCCAGCCTGGATTGGAAACCTGTTACCAGCCGAGCTCACCAACCCCCACAATTTGATATTGTTTTTGCTTTTAAATAAATAAAATAACATGCTTTATTCCTTTTACCCATGTCTTTCCTTCCCTCCAATATATGTCCATGTCCAATCTGTCTTCATCCATTGTATAATCCTTTGTTTTCCGCCATTGTCCAATTAAATGTCTTTCTCCTTTGTCCAATCCTCTTTCTGAATACATCGTCAAATCCTTTGTCTTTACTCTATTGTTCAATCCTTTGTCTTACTCCATTGTCCAATCCTTTCTCTTATTCCATTGTCCAATTTATTGTCTTACTCTATTGTTCAATCACTTGTCTAACTCCATTGTCCAATCCTTTGTCTTACTCCATCGTCCAATCCTTTGTCTTACTCCATTGTCCAATTTATTGTCTTACTCCATTGTCCAATCACTTGTCTTACTCCATTGTCCAATCCTTTGTCTTACTCCATCGTCCAATCCTTTGTCTTACTCCATTGTCCAATCTCTTGTCTTACTCCATGTCCATTTTATCATCTGTCACTGCATTGTCTCTCCTCACTTACTCTTCTCCCCTTCTCACTTCCTTCTCTCTTCCTGTTTCTCAATCATTCCGTTGCATCTACTTCTTCTCTACCCCACTTCTGCTTTCCACATAGCGGAGCCATTAGAAGGTACAGGAGACATATTCTCTGCTATTTCAAGCGTTCTGTGCAGTCGGTGATGGTTAAATAATTAGCCGCGTATCTCTCTCCAATCCCACCTTACCGTGGCGCTACACTTTGTTCAATCACTCAAGCTAAATGAGAATTTTGCTCAAGTTCTATCGCTACTGCTGAAAAACTGTCTGTCTTGGTTTCAACTTACCACAGACCTCTGAATATAACTGGGTTGTTTTTCTTTTGTGAACAACAAAAATTATCTTTGTCTGACTATATGCCTTAATACATTTTCAAACTAGATTTTTCAGTTATTTTTTTGTAGGTTTGAAGTGTATTTGTGTAATATTGACTTTATAAAGCTATCTTATGCATACCTTTGCAGCTTTAACTCTTTCACGCACCAACCGGTCGCCTTCAGAAAAATAGTTATAAAATGAAAAGAAAAAGTATATATCGCACGGCCATACAGTTTTGCCATTTGCAAAAAAACCGAGTTAACAATTAATGTTATATGATCATTCTATCACTAAAGCTCAGAGTATTTTGCTTCGAAGATGCTCTTGAACTGGTTGTCTTCTGTAGTTTGAACTGGTTCTTTTCTATAGCTAAACTGTATCTGTTCTGTAGTTGAACTGGTTCTTTTCTATAGCTGAACTGTATCTGTTCTGTAGTTGAACTGGTTCTTTTCTATAGCTGAACTGTATCTGTTCTGTAGTTGAACTGGTTCTTTTCTATAGCTAAACTATATCTGTTCTGTAGTTGAACTGGTTCTTTTCTATTTCTGAACTGTATCTGTTCTGTAGTTGAACTGGTTCTTTTCTATAGCTGAACTGTATCTGTTCTGTAGTTGAACTGGTTCTTTTCTATAGCTGAACTATAGCTGTTCTGTAGTTGAACTGGTTCTTTTCTATAGCTAAACTGTATCTGTTCTGTAGTTGAACTGGTTCTTTTCTATAGCTGAACTGTATCTGTTCTGTAGTTGAACTGGTTCTTTTCTATAGCTGAACTGTATCTGTTCTATAGTTGAACTGGTTCTTTTCTACAGTTTGAACTCCTCTCGAGTTTGAACCAGTTCTCGCCAATCACTGAACAAGTTTCTGTCTACAGTTCAAGCTGCTTCTTTGTTTGTATGACACACAGAAAATTATAACAACATGAATTTTTTTTTAAAGACATTCTTTAACTGGTTGAAACCAAACAGAAACTGGTTTCTCGTTTTTGGTTGTTTTGGGTTTTTTAAATGAGATATCGCCTTACATCACAAGGCCGAACATCCACTTCAAGGTGAGGGCTACACTTAATTGATTTGAGCTATCGCCCCAAATCAACTATCACCAGGGGCACGTTGCCACCTACTCTTGGGGCTGAAACAGGGTTACCCCTTCATAGTCCGTAAGGATGTAGGCACGGGTATCATCCACTAGGAGCCTGGCTGGTAGAGCAGAATGCAATACTGGTTCCATTCTGCAATACTGTGGCATGTCGTGGCCGAGTGGTCTAGTTCAGCGGACCCAAGCTCTGGTGTTGCCAGCAGCAGAGTGTGGCTTCGATTCCCGGTCGTGACACTTGTGCCCTTGAGCAAGGCACTTAACCATAATTGCTTCGTAAAAGTTGGGAAGGTGGTGCATTCTGCTCTACCAGCCAGGCTCCTAGTGGATGATACCCATGCCTACATCCTTACGGACTGTGAAGGGGGTAACCCTGTTTCAGCCCCAGGAGTAGGTGGCAGCATGCCCCTGGTGACAGTTGATTTGGGCCAACAGCCCAAAATCAGTTAAGTGTAGCCCTCACGTTGAAGTGGCCGTCCGGCCTTGTGAGTTGGGCGATATCTCATAAAAAAATGTTTTTTTTAAATACCTTCCCAAATTGACAGTAACCAAGATATGCCACAACGTTTAACCATCACCCAAAGTCACTGGATATATGAAGTGCAATTGAATGCTCCTTGTGTTTCTTTTAGTTTTGAGATGAAAGTTCTGTTGGCAAATCATTTTGCAGGACCTGCATGGCATTAGTGTTGTTTTTACCTCGGATGTCTTGTTTCGTTTTTCTGTGGAGAATTGTTTGATGTTTCATTCTGTCTTGAGAAAGTTTTTGAACGGAATGAACCTTGTCAAGTTTGTGTTTCTTTCCCTTCCTTGAGATCAAAAGCTGGGTGGGTTTTTTTTCCCTATGATCCAATAACATCAGAATTACATGTTATAAACTAGTGGATCTATCACAAGCGATAGTTGTACAAGGAAAAACGACCTCATGTTTGGGGTGGTTTTTTTTTCGGAAAAGTAAATTAAATTCACATCCACACACCATACAGTAATATGTCAGATATGTCAGATAGATGATCGGATTTTGCCTTTGATGATACAAGCAAGGAATTTGGCACACAGCTTTGGGGGGGTTTTTTCATGAGAAAGATATTTGGCTGTAGGGCCATCGCAGATTTGTCCTTTGAAAAATTGTAGGAAGAATAATAACCAATGGCAGCCATTTTGAAAATTGTGCTTATTATTCTACAGGTAAAACAACAAGCAATTTTTCAAAATTTGATGGCTCAGGTCTATATTTTGGTCAAAGGTCAAATCTGTGATGGCTCTACTGGTAGGCAGTTGTAACCAGTGAGCTTTCTGATTAAAAACTCATCAATTACTGTTTTTGATAATTACTTAATCCTTTAAAAAAGATTTAAATTTGGCAGCTGTCTATCTCTGGGGTTTTTCCCCCCTGGGGGGTCCTCTGATCTGTCAACTCTGGCTGGCTTTTGTAATCTGTCCAAAACATGATGGTAAACCCCCCCCCCCCCCTCCCCTCTATTGTGTCTTCATTGTGTGCTTGGAATCTCAGTAATTCTTTAGAGGTATTTAGGGGGGGGGGTACTTCTGTACAAGAGGAAAATAGTGTGTTAAAGTATGGGAACATTTGGGGGTACCCTCTGCCCCAAATCAGGCAGGGTATAGCATAGCAACCTCCAGATGGTCAAAGCCTGGTACCGTTGTGCCGCACACATTCATTCAAGATTGTGTATGGGTGTTCGCGGTCTCTTAACCTGACTACGCCCGGAATCATGTGACATAGCAACCGTTTTATACAGTCGGGAGGAAAAACCCAAAATATTGAAAACCCAGGGCCCAATTTCATAAAGCATGTAAGCACAAAAACTTGCTAAGCACAGAAAACTCTTGCTTGGGAAAAAATAGGTTACCAGCCAAACTGCCATACAGTTACCATTGCTGTGACTGGTACCCCACTCATTTATTGCATAGCAAAGAAATTTGCTGAGCGGAATTTTCTGCGAAATGGCTTTATGAAATTGGGACGTGGTAGGGACTGTAAATCCAAAACCACATGCAAGGCTCCGGACCGAGGTGGGATTCGAACTGCGGTCTACAGAGGTTCAAGGCAGGGCAAATAACAATAAGCCAAACTGATCCCCATTACAGTTGCCTCTTCATTCTTCATTCCATATCTTACTTTTTTCCCACCTTATTTGACCTCCTAGTGAAGCGTTATTGTCAGTTTGATATCATTTTTAATTTTTTTTCTCCTGTTCCGGACTATTTCCCTGAAAGTGGTGTCTATTTGATCAACTAACCAGAGTTTTGAGTTGACGCAATTAATCATGATTAATTGGATTTGAGTTTCACAGTCAGTTTGGATTTGTTGTTAACAGTTTTCTGTATTTTATTTATTTAATTTAATTCATTTCGTTAATAAGATCCCAATTCATTCCGTCAAATTATCATGAAGAATTCTGAAGCAGATCATCAGCATTATTTTGATAAACTGTTTTTAAATACTGTATTACATATCAGCGTAGTTAATCAGTCACTGGAATGAACTCGCAAGTTGTCCCCAAAAAAATCTTTTAAAATGCATGTGCAAAGAGAGTCTTCCTCTGTCGCCTTCTTCCTTCCCCCTCTTCTTTACCCAGCCCAATCCAGTCCCACTAAGCCCACTGCAGCCTCCCCCAGCCCAGCCTGGCCGAACTCTGCTCCACCCAGCCCTGGCCAGCTTTGCTTCGCCTCACCCAGTTCCACCCACCACCAGCAAGCACCACCTAATCCAACCCAACCCAGCCCAACCCAGCCAAGCCCACCCCTGCCCAGCCCCAACTGCCTTCACCCAGCACCACCCGACCCCACCTAGCCCAAGCCTCACCTAGTCCCACCCACCACCAGCAAGCACCACCTAATCCAACCCAACCCAACCCCTACCCAGCCCCAACTGGCTTCACACAGCACCACCCGACCCCACCTAGCCCCGGCGAGCTTTGCCAAGCCTCACCTAGTCCCACCCACCACCAGCAAGCACCACCTAACCCAACCCAACCCAAACCAACCCAAACCAGCCCTGCCCAGCCCAAACTGGGTTCTCCCAGCACCACCCGACCCCACCTAGCCCCGGCGAGCTTTGCCAAGCCTCACCCATTCCCACCCGCCACCAGCAAGCACCACCTAACCCAACCCAACCCAAACCAACCCAAACCAGCCCTGCCCAGCCCAAACTGGGTTCTCCCAGCACCACCCAACCCCACCCTAGCCCTGGTCAGCTTTGCCAAGCCTCACTCAGTCCCACATACCACCATCAGGCACAACCCAGCCTACTTGGCCCCAGCCAGCCTCGTACCGCCCTACCTACCCCGAGTCGCCCTTGCATAGTCTCACCCAGTCCCACCCACCACCAGCAAGCACCAGCCAACCCGGCCCAGCCCAGCTCTTCCCTGCCCTGCCCTGCCCTGCCCAGCCCCAACTGGCTTCACCCAGCCCCACCCAGGCCTACCTGACCCCACCTATATTATCACATGCACCAATCCCCACAACAGAATGCTCAAATTCTGTGCGGAGCTGTGCTCAAAGCTCCCCAGACATTCTTAATGCGCAACAGCCAGGAATCGCCTGCAAAACAACGAAGAAAGAAATATCTCAAATCTATGCAGGGTTGCTTTCAATTCTTGCTGTATTGCAAAATTCTTAGTGAAAAAATCTTTTATAAATTTAACATAACGGCATTAGTATGCACTTACTTTTGAAACTTCAGCAAGCACAACAAATCGAATAATTGCCGCGATAATTTTACCTTTAAGAATAATTAAGTTCTTATGGGTTTTTTTTTGTTATTTATATTGCAGTTGGTTATTCCTGGGTTCCACTCTTAGACTCTGGAAAGTAAGTTGAAATTTTTTCTCTTTTTTGTCTTTTTTTTTCTTGTTCTTTTTTCTCCCTTTTTTTTAAATATAGCATCCAATAAATCAGCATGTTTAATTTATGCACCTTCAGGTTCTGGAAGTAAGATGGCATTATTCCATTAATTCCCCTACTGCCTGACCATTCAATATCATCTGCTGTGGTTTTGAATGATAGATAAACTATGCCAGCCTGCTACGTGATATTAAGTGGTGAATGCATCAACACAGTACACAGTCCACCCTCCTACTGTCTGACCATTCAATATCATCCGCTGTGGTTTTGAATGATAGATAAACTATGCCAGCCTGCTACATGATATTATGTGGTGACTGCATCAACACAGTACACAGTCCACCCTCCTACTGTCTGACCATTCAATATCATCCACTGTGGTTTTGAATGATGCATAAACTAAGCCAGCCTGCTACATGATATTATGTGGTGAATACATCAACACAGTACACAGTCCACCCTCCTACTGTCTGACCATTCAATATCATCCACTGTGGTTTTGAATGATAGATAAACTATGCCAGCCTGCTACATGATATTATGTGGTGAATACATCAACACAGTACACAGTCAACCCTCCTACTGTCTGACCATTCAATATCATCCACTGTGGTTTTGAATGATAGATAAACTATGCCAGCCTGCTACATGATATTATGTGGTGAATACATCAACACGGTACACAGTCAACCCTCCTACTGTCTGACCATTCAATATCATCCACTGTGGTTTTGAATGATAGATAAACTATGCCAGCCTGCTACATGATATTATGTGGTGAATGCATCAACACAGTACACAGTCAACCCTCCTACTGTCTGACCATTCGATATCATCCACTGTGGTTTTGAATGATACATTAACTAAGCCAGCCTGCGAGTGATATTATGTGGTGAATACATCAACACAGTACACAGTCAACCCTCCTACTGTCTGACCATTCAATATCATCCACTGTGGTTTTGAATGATACATTAACTAAGCCAGCCTGCGAGTGATACTATGTGGTATATAAGAACTCAGTATTATTATTATTATCTACAGCACCTTTAAAGGTATCGTACACGTTTGGTAATGACTCAAAACAAAACTTACTTGGTAACAAGCAACGGAGAGTTGTTGATAGTATAAAACATTGTAGGAAACGACTCCCTCTGAAGTAACATATTTTTTGAGAAAGAGGTAATTTCTCACTAAAATAATAAAAACTTCTTGCAAGAAGTTTTTATTCCTATCTGAGAGCACACAAATTTGTACAAGAAGGGTGTTTTTCGTATCATTTTCTTGCAACTTCGATGACCAATTGAGCCCAAATTTTCACAGGCATGTTATTTTATGCATATGTTGGGATACACCAAGTGAGAACACTGGTCTTTGACAATTACCAAACGTGTACAGTGCCTTTAACTGCAGTCATGAATGTATTATTTTTTTACCCTGTGTAGACTAAATGCTGGTGAGATGGGATTGACTGTTTCATCAAACCTTCCTCCAGGCTACCTGGGAACTCAGCCCCCTGGAGGGGGAAAGGTTGGTTACCGGTCTTGACGGATCTTCATCTCCACTTAGGAATATAGCCTGCCCGATATGGAGCAGAGGGTCCCCCCCCCCCAATGTTCCCATACTATAACACACTATTTTCCTCTTGTATAGAACTCCCCCCCCCCCCTAAAATCCTTAAAAGAATTCCTAAGATTCCAAGCACACAATGAAGACACAATAGGGGGGGTACACCATGCCCCGTATCGAGCACCAATTGCTTAGGGAGCATGGATAAATTATTTCATGGGCACGGCCGCGTTGCTTTGCGTGCAAGCTCAAACAAAAGAAAACCCACCCAATGTCACGCACTGGCACGCACTGTCACGCGTTCTTCTGCAATCGCCCGATCTTGAGGGAGACTCACTGTATAACAAAGAAGCAATGCTGTTGGCCAGCTTAAGCCAAAAATCACTTTGTAGTTATAATCGGCTTACTAGATAAACCATTGTCCGGTATACCTACCTGAGCTAGACCGCAAACACTAATCCTTCACTCCTTTGTGGGCTACTTTCGAGCTGCCTTGTCCGTGTAATCCGACCAACAAAAATGCACCAACAATAGAGTTTGATAATGAGGGAACCTAAAAATCACTGGAGCGCAAATCCCATCGTTGCAAGGGGCTGTGACAATTTTGGAACGACGGCGTGCTGTTTTGCGTCGGCACACGTGCGACCGCGTTCTTAATTTATCCATGGTCCCTTATATAAATCAATTATAGGGTGGCATGGTTGGCTATTTGTTATATAAAGCAAATATTTAATGCATTTTTGTCGTGCGTTGTCGCAAAATATAATCACTCTGTGAAGTCCAGTTTTCACCTTGTGGTTTATATTCTGCGACAATGCTCTCTTCTCTTATTCATTCATTTTTTTGTACAATCTGACATGGTGTTACTGCAAACCAGGACTATAGTTAGCAATCTATAACTGAAAAAAAACAACTCTCTGTTTTTGTCACGGTTATTTTCAGGCAGTGAGTCCAGAGCTCAAACTTGTTGGTGGTGGTAAACAACTACTGACGGTCAACTTAAGACTGGCGTCAACAATCTACACAAAGGTAAGATCGTCATCATCTTTCGTTTTTAGATGCTCTTAACCAAGTAAGTTTTTATGCTCATTAATTTTTTGAGTAATTACCCAAAGGTATACCCTCCCTTTTAGAACTTTATTTATTTATCTTTATTGTGTTCCTACCCTGATACAGGCCCCTCATCTGCACAATTTCTTTACTCAATGCCAAGCCTGGGATGGCACCAACGCAGGAGGCCCTGAAATTATCCAACACGTCAAGGTGAGTAACCCATTCTATTCTATCTTCTGGCCAGAGAGTTGTCTGGATTTCCCGATCAGTCCTGGAATTTCATCTTTGAGAGGGCAAGGCCATTTTCATTTTGTAAAGGGCACTTCCATTGGAAAATCTGATAAAGTCTATGGGAAACTCGTCTTAAGATGAATCTTAACTCTTTGTGAAATCGAGCCCAGGGGCATGTCGTTTTTCCGATCAGCAGAGTGTGGAGACCCATTTTCCGGGATTTTCCAGTTTGATACAACCCCGGGCCAGTGAATTGTCTGTTTTAGCAAACACAAACCTGGGGCGGATTGCAATAAAACGGTCTTAGTCAGCGGTCTAAGACCAGTCAGTTATAGCCGGCTATCTGCCTTAGACGGTCTTAGCTCAGTCGGTCTTTAAGCCCGTTGCAATAAGCCGGTCTTAGTTAAGTCGGCGAAGAGTAATGAAACACGAACAAACGTCCCTTACTTAGCTTTGCTCCGTCCGTAGCGACCGGCCGCCATTATTCAAACTTGCCAAACGAGCCGTAAACAACAATCAATCAATAATGGCCACGATGCACGGCATTGTTCTTATTGCTTTGGTTTAAATCATCGGATATCAAATCTGTGAGTTGTAATATTTTTACTCTTGGGAATCTATATTTACGATCTATTTCTACCTCCATGGTATCATCATCTCGTCGTAGAGCTCGTCGCATCAAATCGTCTACAACTAACAGCGCCATCTTTAAAAACCAAAACTAAGACCGGTTATAGCCAGCTCATAGCGGGCTTTAATTAAAGACCGCGCTATTGCAATCGGTCTATAATTAAAGACTGTCTGAGCGCGTCTCAAGTTAGCCGACTATAGCGTATAGACCAGTTTAAGACCGCTTGGTGCAATCCGACCCTGGCCCCACAAATAAAGACTGGCCCCAAACTCTCTGTGGACTAAATTTAGCAGGTACTACTGAACTGAAATCTATAGACGATTTTGGTTGAACAAAGAACAATTGACTCGAACGGGATTTCAGCCTGCGACCTCCGGATTAATGTGCCGACGCTCTACCAACTGAGCTATCTAGCGCTAATGTTGGTCGCTCCTTATTATTACTTGAAATCTTTAAACAGAACATATAAAGTTAAAACTAAATCTGCAGCCCTCAGGAACGGAAAATATTTGACCCTTACAAGCACATCCTCTATCTTAACCATTTTGGTTACATCTGGTTATTTGTTGTCTAAATATATAGCGCATTCTTTTTAGGGGAGGAATGCAAAATTAAACAAGAGGTAACTTGAAGGTTTTTTTAAAGGTTTTCTAGGGTTGTCTTGATGTCCTATTGTGACCGGTTGGCGTTGTTTTGGCTGGTGCATTTTTTAGTGTGCGGGTCTTTTGTATTTTGTTGCTTTGTATTTCTAACTTAACTTATTTTGTAACTTATATAGTCTTTATATTGTTTGTATATACTTGTAATTTGGCCAGTGGATGTCAAGTTTCTATATTTTTAACGTGGACAATAAAATTATTCTATTCTATTCTATTCTATTCTGTTATCCCGGGTTCAACCTTGGGTTACCTTCAGGTACCGCTTGTTTAATTCTGCATTTCTTCCTCACAATCCTTTACAATTTTTTCATTTTGAAATTTGTATTATTGTATTTTTTTTCAGGCCATGCATGCTGTGGATGCAGATGTGCTAATTAACTTCTTACCTGTGATTCTAAATCAACTCTTCCGAATCCTTCCTACGGCAGCCATGGATGAGGTACAGCTCAACGTTGTCAGGTAACACCAACGAACGCCCCTCCAGAGAAACCTCTTTGAAATGTCTCCTTGACTCGTCTTTCTTTCATACAGATTCGAAAATAAGTTTTGTATTATCGTGCCGAGCGGTTTAGTGCATCGGACCAAAGTTCATCAGGGTGTGGGTTCGAATCCTGGCCATGAGCGAGACACTTAACTATAATGGGTTCTCTTCACTGATGGGTAAATGGTAACCTCGTTCCCAGTTGTGTACGATCTCGCCATTTTTCTTTTCTTTCCCAGACTGCCTTGCTCGATCATATCTCCTGGAAGTGTGACTTTGAAATATCAAAATATAATGGATATTTTAATTAGTCCTGTGGTTGATCCATTCTGTGTTAGAGAATACACAGTGCGCGCTGTCAAAAGACGCATCAAGTCATAGAGCAACTGGCCCCTCTCATTCTTTTTTGATCTTGTGATACGTCTAACTGTATGCAGTTCGGGGTGACCATATAAAAACATGACTCATTTGAAAGGTATTGTGCAGAAATACATGCATTTTTACACGCGCACACTAAGCGCCTGACTAGCGCCCTGCAAGCGTTCAAAAGATTTTAACAAGCGTTCGCGTTTGGGCAGAATTCTTGCATATAGTGAAATGGCGTTTTAACCATGATGTCAGTGTCTTAAGAAATACTTACCTTAAAAGGGAGGGTATACCTTTGGTAATAACTCCAAAAATTATTGACCATAAAAACTTACTTGGTAAGAAGCACTGCAGCTGTTGATAATCTATAACATTTTGAGAAACAATTCCCTTCAAAGGAATGTGGTTGTAGAGAGAGGGATTCAAAAACATTTCAATCTCAGAAACATTTCTGCATGAAACATTTCTCAGATTGTGTATTCCGATGACGGATTATTCTTCCTGCGTGGGGCAAACCGCTCCAGATTTTCGGCAATATATCAAAAACCCTACCACCTGTTGAAATGAAATTTTCACAGGTTAGTTTTATTGTATATATCTACATTTATGTAGGATTAAAACAATCCAACGGTTCAAAAAACCAAAGGTATACTTTTCCTTAAAAGGCACTGAACACGTTTGGTAATTGTCAAAGACCAGTATTCTCACTTGGTGTATCCCAACATATGCATAAAATAACAAGCCTGTGAAAATTTTGGCTCCATTGGTCATTGAAGTTGCAAGAAAATAAGGAAAGAAAAAACACCCTCGTTGTACAAATTTGTGTGCTTTCAGATAGGAATAAAAACTTCTTGCAAGAAGTTTTTATTATTTTAGTGAGAAATTACCTCTTTCTCAAAAACTACGTTACTTCAGAGGGAGTCGTTTCCTACAATGTTTTATACTATCAACAGCTCTCCGTTGCTTGTTACCAAGTAAGTTTTTATGCTAATATTTGTTTTGACAAAGACATTACCAAACGTGTACGATACCTTTAATAGACCTAAATTAGGGTGGGTTTTTTTAAACACTTATTCTCATCTATTTGATGAGCGAATCAACCCAGTTTTGATATGTCTTTTCTTGGATTGATTAACTTTCTTGTGCCACTTTTTTGAAGGTTAATAATCTTCATCGTGTCTCAAGTCCACGATGTCGGACGTGCGGATGTCCTCTACTCTTATGTCAAAGTAAGTCAAACACCCTCTCAAAAACATTCCTTCACCAAATTTTGCTTTAATTTTGCTTTCCTCCTCCGGATGGGACGTTAAGCCGTAGGTCCCGTGTGTTGTGTAATGCACATAAAAGAACTCAGTGCACTTATCGTAAAGAGAAGGGGTTCGCCCCGGTGTTCCTGGTTGGATTGGCTGCATATTGCGCCACAGCACCTTGTAAACCATTACATTGTGCTATAAATGAACAGGCCTCATACTTCAAAACGTAGCTCCACATACCTTGCAAGAAATAATACCGTAAAGCACTTAGAGGCTGGCCTGCAGTAGGCCCCATACAAATACGTTATATTATTGTTATTATTATTATTATTATTATTATTATTTTAATCTCCTATGGGTTTTTGCGACAATATCCAAATAAATAATAATAATCATGTCAAATGTTTCACTGGCTGAATCAAGTTCAATTTTCAAACAATTTTGTAGCATACTTTAAGTTTATCCTGGGTTCATGTTACCGTACATTGGTTGTGCCGGGCAAGAAGACGCGTACTCATGGTAACATTGCGTGTCCTTTATAGCTGGCTGTCAGTACACAAAGGTTTTGCCCGGCGACATGCGCGCGCATCATGTTATGATTTTCGAATGACGTCAGAGGTCACATCGTCTATTGTGGAACCGAACATTTAGGATCAGTAGGTCAGATTTTATTTTCATTTTTGTAATTAGCTGAAAAGCTTGTGGTGATTTTTTTTTTTTAGTGTTTTTTTTTTTCAATTTCTTTTTCTAACAGTATGTGTTTGAGACAGAGAAGGAGAACCAGTTGCAGAAGACTGTCCATGAAGAGTTAGTGAAGAACTTAGCCATGTCACTTCGACCGAGCACTGACCACACAGTCATCAAGAATCTCATGAAGGTGAGGCGTAATGTCCGACTTGGCCGCTGCGGCTCTAGCTAAAGGATGTTGCCAAGGCAGCCTATGCTTCAACGCATGTTGGCTTGGTGATCAAGCCGCAACAGCAGCTGCTAATTCAGAAATTGGCCAAAGTATTGATCTAAGAAACGATAAGGTCTTGATCTAAGAGACTACGAGGTCTTAAGAGACTACGAGGTCTTGATTTAAGAAACTATGAGGTATTGATTTAAGAAACTATAAGGTCTTGATTTAAGAAACTATAAGGTCTTGATTTAAGAAACTATGAGATTTTGATCTAAGAGACTGAAGGTATTGATCTTAGAAACAAACTATGAGGTCTAGATTTAAAAAACTATAAGGTTTTGATTTAAGAAACTACATGTATAAGGTCTTGATTTAAGAAACTATAAGGTATTGATTTAAGAAACTATAAGGTCTTGATTTAAGAAACTATGAGGTCTTGATCTAAGAAACTATAAGGTCTTGATTTAAGAAACTATAAGGTCTTGATTTAAGAAACTATGAGGTCTTGATTTAAGAAACTATGAGGTCTTGATCTAAGAAACTATAAGGTCTTGATTTAAGAAACTATAAGGTCTTGATTTAAGAAACTATGAGGTCTTGATTTAAGAAACTATGAGGTCTTGATCTAAGAAACTACAAGGTCTTGATTTAAGAAACTATAAGGTCTTGATTTAAGAAACTATAAGGTCTTGATTCAAGAAACTATGAGGTCTTGATCTAAGAAACTATAAGGTCTTGATTTAAGAAACTATAAGGTCTTGATTTAAGAAACTATGAGGTTTTGATCTAAGAGACTGAAGGTATTGATCTTAGAAACAAACTATGAGGTCTAGATTTAAAAAACTATAAGGTTTTGATTTAAGAAACTATAAGGTCTTGATTTAAGAAACTATAAGGTCTTGATTTAAGAAACTATAAGGTCTTGATTTAAGAAACTATGAGGTCTTGATCTAAGAAACTATAAGGTCTTGATTTCAGAAACTATAAGGTCTTGATTTAAGAAACTATGAGGTCTTGATTTAAGAAACTATGAGGTCTTGATCTAAGAAACTATATGGTCTTGATTTAAGAAACTATAAGGTCTTGATTTAAGAAACTATGAGGTCTTGATCTAAGAGACTATGAGGTTTGAGTTAAGAAACTATGAGGTCTTGATTTAAGAAACTATAAGGTCTTGATTTAAGAAACTATGAGGTCTTGATCTAAGAAACTATAAGGTCTTGATTTAAGAAACTATAAGGTCTTGATTTAAGAAACTATGAGGTCTTGATCTAAGAGACTATGAGGTTTGAGTTAAGAAACTATGAGGTCATGATTCTTTTCTTTATTTTCTCGCAGCACATGTGGTTCTTCTTCACCATCATCATCAAGAGCATGGCTCAGCATTTGATCAAGAGCGACCGTCTCAAGCTGCCGAGGCACCAGCGCTTCTCGACCAACTTCGAGACGGGACTGCGGAACCTCGTCCAGGTTCTGATGCCGCACATCCTGCTGAAGCAAGACGTAAGACAGCTGCAAGACGCCAAGGATGCCAACTTCCATCTCGCTAACTTCATCAAGGTTCGCTCAGACATCCTCGTTTAGATTTTGGTCTCTGTGTTTACAATTGTGTTCATCTTTTGAAGTGTTTGATTACTTGAGTTATTTTGTTTTGTAAATTTGTTTATGTGGTTTTTTGTACTTATTTAAACGATATCGAATTTATTTAAATGATATCGAAGATGGAGAACAATGATATGTGTTTGTTATTTATAAGATTCAGATTCTGATTCCGGGATTTTCTCAAAATGACCTTCTGCCTTCACATTTTCCTAAAAAAAAAACTTGAATTCTTGAAATAAGAAAACAATCTTATTTCAAGAAATGTTTGTTATTGTGTCACTCCCTAGAAAAAAAGAATTATATTAAGAATTTTTGGGAGTGACACAAGAAAAGTTTTTCTTGAAATAAGATTTGTATTTATTTCAAGAATACCCTTTTTAGCAGTGAAGTTTTGTATTTCTGATGATTGCACAACCTCCTGAAAGGTAATGTAACACTTAAAATGGGTGTCACTGATAGAATTGTGGGCTGGCCAGTAAAGCATATAAATGAAACTCCGATAAACTCCTATCTATGGGCTTGAATACAGAAGACGATTTATTATCACTGTATGGCTTTACAAAGATGTGTATCAGACGAGAAGTAGCAGGAAAAGATGGAAGAATACTGGATCGGGCCACAGTGCAAGAATTGGCACTGGGCTGACCAGGAGGGTCTGTCAGTAAGTCCAGAACAGAGAAGAATAATCTAAAGATGGGACATAAGGGCATTTTGTACTAAAGTTGTGGGAACAGACTAGGTGGGCATTGAGGTCGTAAATTTGTCAAGTCACAGACAGCCAGTCTGGACACTGGTGTCTGGGTGGGCATTGGTTAATTATGATGGGTGCTTGTGAGATTGGGGGAAGTGCCTGGGGTAAAACCAAATTACAAGCTTACATTAACACCTGGAGGTTCCGGATCTAGAATAAGGAGGAATCCAGGACTGCAAGAAAAAGTTTTCAGGAACTTTCACATTTTGTCAAATCTCATCCCTGCATGCAAGCCTCCTGTGATTTAATTGTTAACACATGACTTGGAAAGCACTGAGTCACTATGCAGCTGTGCGAGGAAGAAATTAATGGCGTGTCGTAGCCGAGCGGATAAGAACACCGTACTCAAGCTCTGGTGTTTCTGATCAGCAGGAGTGTGGGTTCGAATCCCAGTCGTGACACTTGTGTCCTTAAGCAAGACACTTAACCACATGCTTCGTCCTTCGGATGGGACGTTAAGCCGCAGGTCCCGTGAGTTGTGTAATGCACGTAAAGGAATCCAGTGCACTTATCGTAAAGAGAAGGAGTTCGCCCCAGTGTTCCTGATTTGATTGGCTGCATATTGCGCCACAGCACCTTTTAAACCATTACATGGTGCTATGCAAAGGAATAGGTCTCATACTTCAATACGTAACTCCACTTACCTTGTAGGAAAAATACTGAGCACTTTGAGACACCCATCAGGAGTATATAGCGCTATATAAGAACTGCGTATTATTATTATAATTATTATGTAACTTTAATTTGATGGTTTTGGGTTTTCCAGCGATGTTTCACATACATGGACCGGGGATTCGTCTTCCGTCTCATCAACTGCTACATGTCATTCTTCAGTCCAGATGACCCAAAGGTAAGTCTGATGACAGGGCTCGAATTTTACACTGGACCGCAGGCCCGAGGCCAGTGATTTTACCTTTGGGCCAGTAAACTCAGGACCGGACAAGCCCGACTGTCTTTTCTAATTGAATAATAATACCTTTCTGATGTTCAAATGTTGACTTTGAGTCCGGTAAATGTCTTTCAATTCTGGTGAGTATCAAAGTATACTCGCCTTAAGACTAAGATAAATCTTCCCTTAGTGTTTGTTCAAATGTTAAACAGTTTATATGTTAAACTTTGTAGAAAGATCTTTCTCATCTAGATTCTGGGGCGGAATGCTTCAAGTGGTCCTAAACCGGTCTATGTGCTATAGCCGGCTAACTTGAGACGCGCTTAGACAGTCTTTAATTGTAGACTAATTGCAATACCACAGTCTATATTTTTAAGCCAGTCTTAAATCTAAGACCTGTGCTGAGCTTGCTATAATCGGTCTTTGTTTTGTTTTTAAACATGGCGCTACATGTACATCTGTTAGTTGTTGATGATTTCATGCAAAAAGCCCAATGAGGAGACAGTGTATTGATAGTGTTTACTCGGTCCGTAATTTTGTCCCAGGCTTTTTGTTTTCCCTCCATTGTCGCCTTTCTGGTTGATCTTTGTTTACCTTTCAAAGCCATTGTCACTGTCTCAGTGTGCTGTGGATAATGGCAGCCATCGTAACTAACCAAGCTTAGGAATGCTTGTACGTACATGTATTTCACTACTTCTCACTGACTTATCTAAGACCGGCTTATTGCAACAGGCTTAACTAAGCTAAGACCGTCTGAGGCAGATAGCTGGCCATAAATGACTGGTCTTAGACCGCTGGCTGAGATCGTTTTATTGCAATCTGCCCCTGGTCTTTTAAAGGCATCGTACACGTTTGGTAATTACTCAAAATATATATTAGCATAAAAACTTACTTGGTAACGAGCAACAGAGAGCTGTTGATAGTATAAAACATTGTAGGAAACGACTCCCTCTGAAGTAACGTAGTTTTTGAGAAAGAGGTAATTTCTCACTAAAATAATAAAAGCTTCTTGCAAGAAGTTTTTATTCCTAACTGAAAGCACACAAATTTGAACAACAAGGGTGTTTTTTCTTTCATCATTTTCTTGCAACTTCGATGACCAATTGAGCCCAAATTTTCACAGGCTTGTTATTTTATGCATATGTTGGGATACACCAAGTGAGAACACTGGTCTTTGACAATTACCAAACGTGTACGATGCCTTTAAAATAAATTCTGGTCCAGTACAAATTTTCAGCCACAAGCTGTTATGTGGAATACTACCCCAAACTCAAGCCCTGGATGAGGAGGTCACTTCTTACGTAAGGTCGTGAGGTTGAAAGATTTGTTCAGCCGTAAGGTTTGAATAGTTTCCTTGAATCATCCTCAAAGGCCTGGGGCCGATTTCACAAAGCACTAAGATTCATCTTTAGATAACAAGCAGTAATTACCATAGTGATTTGTATTGTGACATCACTCTTTGCTAAGCAACTGCGATGGATTTGCAGTTATGATCAATCTTAACTCTTTGTGAAATCGAGCCCCAGACATTAAAAATACAAAATGAGACAGACAATGTTAAAGGTAGGGGTCATAGATTGGTAAATTCTCCAAAAAGTGAATTACCATAAAAACTTACTTGGTGAGAAGCACTACAGCTATTTTGACAAAAGGATTCCCTTCGAAGTAATATGGTTTGGATAATTGTTCGCCCAAAAACATTTGAATCTGAGAAAACGATTCATACAATTCATACATGAATCGTTTCTTAGCTTTCTGAGGGTTGGTGCCAGAGGTGCGGTTGGTACCTGCTGTCACCTCGCTAAACGTGGATGGATTCAACGTTCGTGTGAAAATACCGCGACAGTTTTGTTGCTGTTTTCTCGGCAAGTAGCCACTGTCAGCTGAAACTTTCACATGTGACTTTTGTTGTATCTTTCTTGATAATTTTGCCTGTAAATCAGCATCTTGTTGATAAAAAACAATCTATGACCCTACCTTTGAAGGTCAAATTCAGTTTTGTGATGCAGTCATTTGCCTATAGAGGGAGTCCTTATAGAAATGGGGGAAAATTACAAGTCAGTAACCTCACGTGGCCACGATGCAATGTTTCTGAATGAACCGATTCAATTCAATTCAATTCTTTGTCGATACAGCAACTGTTCGAGATGAAGTTTGAGATGATCCGAGTGGTCTGTAGCCACGAGCACTACATCGCTCTCAACCTTCCGCTACAAAAGAAAGGGCAGCAAACCAGTAAGAACTTCAAAAGTAAGCCAGTCTTTAAATCGTAATGTCGCTTTGATTTCAATTTTTTTTAGTCCCTCGTTAGCTGTCTTTTTGTTATTAATTGCACTGATATTATTATCTGTGTTTTATTTTAAACTGATGTTTGTTAAGCGGCGTATACTCGGTGCTTCCCGAGTCTTGTGGGAGAAAACAAATCCACAGGCATATTACTCGGGTGGGATTCAAACCCACGACCTTTGCCTTTCTAGAGCAGATGTCGTACCACTAGACCACCAAGCTTGCCCGGCTAGAGGCCAGTCGGAGCCTGTGTATTTGCATCGGGTACCGCAATGAACGATGTTAAATCTGATGCACTGGTATTGGACCAACTGATCAATGTCGTTCATTTCCAAAGGGATGTGTAACTTTCAATATTACCCAAATCTTAAGAGATTTTTTGTAGAAAGGTATTTTTTAAGAAACGTTGGAGAGGGGAGGTTGCAAGCCACATGAATAGGTGCTGAATTTTCGCTAACGCTTTTTTTTGTATAAATGTTTTTCCTAATTTTTAATTTTGTCTAAATAACAAAAAGTATGCTTGTTGCTTTTCTCTTTTCGCTTATCTCTGAATCACCATCTCTGATGTGGTTGGTTTTAATTTGCAAATCTTTTAACTGCTGTTTGAAATGTCCTTAATTCTACTTCTTTTCCCGACAGGTTTTAGTCAAAATTATAACTTTATTCCCCTACACTTTACCCTTTTCTTAACCAATAACTTAATTTTGTTTGGTATATAACTGAGTCAGGTCCATTTGAAAGCCTGGCTTTCAGGAATAAAGTGGTCACACTTTTTACCCCATTTGATTTGGAGCACCTAACAAACTATAACATGATCACCATAATCACCATTTCGTTTTCAAACAATCAATTCTGCCGTTAAAAGAATAGCCCTTACATATCGGCCAATCACAAAGCTTCTTGCATGGACAAAAGACACTTGCATTTGCACCATGAGCGTTTCTTTAAGCGACTATTTCTGATAATTTTAAAATCTGTTTCTGATTCAGTTTGAGCTCTTCACCTTATTTGACTTTGTTTTGATTAATTTCACCTGCTTTTAATTTTCTTTTTGTGTTTTTTATGTTGATTTTTTTGTTTCTTCATCTTACACCTAATTTTTGACTAATAGGCACCAGTGGCTCCGCAGTAGCAAGTGGTACGTAAATCAAAATCATCGCTGTTTGTAGAATTTTTAGCCAGCATAGCGCTGAGACTCTAAATTTCATCGGCAACAGATACAAATAAAAAATGGTCTGGATTAGAACAAATATTTTCACCATTAAGAGAGTATTCTGAAAGTGTGATATACAAATAAGTTGTGAACTTAAATTTTGGGCATAATCAGGCATGATATTCTTCCTACTTTGGTCTGATTTCTGATTTGTTTGCCCTTGGGAAAAAACTGAAAAAGTGTGATTAAATAGCCTGAAAAGTCTATTAAAGCCTACACCATGTGTACATGTATAGGTTAGTCCTTGTTCTCAACTAGATGTTCCTACTTTTTTTCCATGAACCAAATATAATGCCTGGTATAATACAACGGGTGGTTTTAAGAAAGTTCTTGTCTAGTTTTATTCAAAATTTTGGGGTTCAAAAGTGTTGGAACTATATCAATCATGTTCACAACTATAGTCTAGACTGTGATGGTGTGTTGACAGAATGAAAGGTACAAGTATAGTACGACTCTTCAGAGACTGTTCGTTTCTGTATAATCACCAAGATATCACACATGGCTAATTCTGTTGATTTTGTGACTTAATTTTTTGTATTAAAAAAAGTCAGGAAAAATATCACATAACAGAAATGTGGTTTTGTTTTAGACCTTTAGACCAACAAGTAGATTGAATGCAAATATATAAGCAGAACTTTGTAAAACAAAGCCCTGTGTTCTCTCTTAAAGCCTCACATTTAATTGCTGCTTTTCACATCTACAACCCAAATTGAGAAAAAGAGAATACCTGGCCGTTACGTACATGTAGGAAAAAAAGAAATTGACAATTTTCCTAGTCAAGTTATATATTTTTTTTCAGACTCTTTCCTGAGACTTATAGATACTTGAAGTTCAGCCTATCCCTTCTTCCCAATGCGCAAACTTAACTGCATGTTTGTCTACTTCCCAAGGAAAAGATGCTAGGAGTTGTTGAAACGTAACCCCCCCCCCCCACACCTTAATTTGCTATAAAAGGCTAGCCCAATACTCCAACGCACAACCAAAAAACGCATTAAATTAATGTGGACCAAAGTCATAGAACTGCTAAACTCACAATTATGCTTAGTTCAATCCGTTTTGTTTTGCTCTTCATACGGAGGGTTTCTGGGCCCAATTCATAAAGTTGTTAAGCACAAACAAAATTGCTTAACAGTTACAAATATTGCTAAGTGGTCAAAATGGAAATATTTTGGATTGTGACTGGTTCCCTGCTTATCTGAGCTCGAAAAAATTGCTTAGCACTTAAAAGTCTTGCTTAGCAGAATCAGGTTACCAGCCAACATACTATGTTAGGTATATTGTTTGTGGCCGGTTCTCTGCTAAAGCACCTTTTTCCTGCTTTAAATGTGCTAAAAAAGCTGGCTAATGCACTCCCATCTTTTCCCCGTCCCTTTCACTGTATGCTTTGTATCACAGCTTATATGGGGAATATGCGGAAATATGGTGAGAAAAAAATAAGTCTACGGCCCATGTGACACGAGGCAATTTACAGGCAACCAGTTCCAGGCAATCTCCATGAAGAAAAGGCATTCTCATTTGAATGTTCACATTATATTTTTCTTGGGGATCGTAAGACACTGTTTGAAAAATGACTCATGTGCCACCAAAGTGGTTCTGTAGCATACGCTGCAGTTGGTTGCCTCTAAGTTGCCTGTAAAGGTTGCCTCATGTGACAGGGCCCTATCACTACTAACCCTGCTCGAAAACCATGTTCACATGTCATCCAAAAAGCAACCATTGTTTGTTTTTGTTTTTGTTTTGTTCTTTTTCCTATGAAGCCTGGGTCATACTTCACGTAGATGCTGAGCCATTTTTCATGATGCAAGCATTTGCTTTGCTTTGGCAATTTAGTGAAGTGTGAAGCCGGCTTTGTCTTTTGTCAAAAATAAAATTCATTTCACGAAAAATACAGTCATTCACTTCATTTTTTATTATTAAGCTATGTCAAAAGTCATAATCAGACCACATGAAAAACCAGCTTGATGATTGACTATTTGTTATCGCACAAGCGTGAGTGGAATACGGAAGAAATACAGCGTGTCCGCATACCAACAATTTAAAAAATATTTTATTTTGTTTGCGTATCGGCTGAAATTTGCGCTTATTGGCACGCAATCCGCGTATAGGCCCGATATGCTAGCTTACGCTTGGGGAGAAACCCTGGGGTGCAGACACACTTTATTTTACGTATTCCACGAATGGGCGCGTAATTACAATTTATCCTCAAGCTCGTGTGATAACGATGTTATCTTCAAGCAAACTTTACACATGGCTTAAATTAGCGCAATACACAGAATTAAAACAGCGCAATGGAACAGGGTTTGATACGGTCCATACAGTATAGGCTAATATCACACTCTTGTTGCTATGGATCGACCAATCATATTTGAGGATTCAAGTTTGCTTTTTGATTGAGATGTCTGTTATTTGTCCTTGTCAACAGTCAAGTTACACTAAATGAATGAAAAGCCTTCCCTTCTTTTTTTTTAGAACCCTTATCAAAAAGTCAAATTTCACATAACATGAAAAGAGAAGCATTCAAGCATTCCTTAAGTTTCTCAGATTATTCTTGTCAACAATCAAGTTCAGACTGCAGGAAAAAGTGAGCCTTCCCTGATTTTCTTGAAGAACCTTTTTCTAAAGTGTCATATTCACATAACATGAAATGAGAAGCAATCAAGCACTCCTTGAGCTTCTCTTATTACCCTTGTCAACAGTCAAGTTCAGACTACAGGAAAAAGCGAGCCTTCCTTGATTTTCTTTTAGAACCTTATCAAAAAGTCAAATTCACAGAACATGAAATGAGAAGCAATCAAGCATTCCTTAAGTTTCTCTTATTACCCTTGTCAACAACCAAACTCAGACTACAGTTAAAAAGCGAGTGTTCCCTGATTTTCTTTTAGAACTCTTATCAAAAAGTCATGTTCACATGACGGGAAATAAACAAGCATTCCTAAACTGTTTGCTGTTGCCTGTTGACAAGGCCCTTCAACTGACACAAACACTGTCTACTTTTGATCCTTTTAGGCTTAAAATCCATGTGTTTGCCATGCGTTGTGAAGAATGCGTTGTGCGAAATGCGTAGTGTGCAATACGTACAAAATGAAAGTACATGCTGAGCAAAGCACATTTTTTACGGATAACACAGTATGCAATAGGGATACAAGGAATTGTGTGTCTTGCTTGGCGTGTTTTTTAATTTTGGGTTGAACAAAGAAAAATTGAATCGAGCGGTATTTGAACCAACGACCTCCGGATTAACGTGCCGGCCCCATACCAACTGAGCTATCTAGCCCTATGTTGGCGGTCTCCCTATTTTTGTCAATATCTTTGTTCAGGGGTGGCAGTCAGCAGCCATACAACCTTTAACTGCCATATAGCCAGGGATCACACCCAAGTTTATGCTACAACCTGGGAAGCGGCAGCCAGGGGATCACCTTAAGGGGATGCAACTTTTTTTAGTTTCCAAATACCATGTAATAAACTTACACAACGCATGACAGACACATGGATATCCTGCCTTATTGTCATAATGTCCATTGTTCTTTTGTATGATTCATTTTCTTCGTATTTGTTCATCAACTTCAGTGTATGTTGAAAGAAATTTGTCATTTTACCATGTTGTGTTTTTCAATGAATGTCATGGAAATCAGATGCAATCGTGTTTAGAATGTTTGTTTTCACATATTTATTTCTTGTCAGAATTTTGTATGTCACAGATTTTATGTTTTTTATGTTTTGATAAAAAGTTGTTCCATGTTTACTTTCATCGTTTGTTACCATGTCATCCAATTCTTTTGTTAGAATTTGTATGCAAATGAGGCAAGCAAAAATTGCATGAAAAATTTATAAGGCAAGCGAATGTGGCCAGCCGCATTGCATGAATAATTGATTTGAACCTAAGCACAAACTTATCTGCATTAAGAGTTTTGTCTTCTAGGTTGTTGTACAAGTGCCCCAAAACAACTTAACTTCACTGTTCTGATTGGTTAGAATAAATCATGTGACCATGGTGACAACAAAAATCTACTCCAATTAGATTGAACAAATGGAGATTTCTGTTTCATGCAAAATAATCATTTTGTTTAAAACAATTTTTTTTTTACAAATTGTTATGAATTCAATCTGTGGCGTGTTGAGCCGAGCGGTTTAGTGCATCGGACTCAAGTTCTGGTTGCCAAGTCATCAGGGCGTGGGTTCGAATCCCGGTCATGACACTTGTGTCCTTGAGCAAGACACCTAACTACAATTGCTTCTCTTCACCCAGGGGTACCTGTGAGGGCAGAGATTGTTCTTGTGATTGATTTAGCTTAGTGCGCTACATTACTTGGCAGCACAGGCTGTATACTCCCCAGGGAGCTGAGATGGTTTAAGGAATGAAATAAATGGCTCAGTGACCAGGGGTAATAATGTTCGAAGCACAATGATCACTCTTTTGAATTGTGTTATATAAGAGTTGATATTATCGATATTATAATCCACTTGTTTCCACGAAGTATTACAGACTATCCTCTTGTTAAAGGCACTGTACACGTTTGGTAATTGTCAAAGACCAGTGTTCTCACTTGGTGTATCCCAACATATGCATAAAATAACAAGCCTGTGAAAATTTGGGCTCAATTGGTCATCGAAGTTGCAAGAAAATGATTAAAGAAAAAACACCCTTGTTGTACAAATTTGTGTGCTTTCAGATAGAAATAAAAACTTCTTGCAAAAAGTTTTTATTATTTTAGTGAGAAATTACCTCTTTCTCAAAAACTACGTTACTTCAGAGGGAGTCGTTTCCTACAATGTTTTATACTATCAACAGATCTCTGTTGTTTGTTACCAAGTAAGTTTTGATGCTAATATTTGTTTTGAGTCATTACCAAACGTCTACGATACCTTTAAGTCATTGTGTCACATGCCGACTCATCTGCTTCACGCCAAAAAAAATTCTACTCCCAGCTCCAAAGCTGGCATACATTTGTGTGTACATTTTACAAAAAAATTACCCATTTCATCATTCAAGACAGAAATTGAAATTGTTAATAGAAGAACTTAGTCTTTGAAGAATGTTTGTAGAAGCCAAGTTCAATAACAATTTTCTTGCATGAACCATCAAAGAAAAACTAGCTCAAATGCAGGTTCTACAGACCGTGCAATCTCGCGCATATTCAAACATTTTTGGGACCACTTTAGTCCCACGTACATTGCTTTAACGCGTGAAGGAAACAAACAAAACTAGCTCAAATGCAGGTTCTACAGACCGTGCAATCTCGCGCATATTCAAACATTTTTGGGACCACTTTAGTCCCACGTACATTGCTTTAACGCGTGAAGGAAACAAACTCACACACTTAATCGGGTCCCAATATTCGAATATGCGCAAGATTTGCACAGTCTATTGGCTTCTGGTAAGTGGAGCCAAGTGGGCGTGGCTTATAGTGGATTAACGTCACACTTACCAACAGGATCGTCAGCAGATTATGAAAAAAACAATTTTATTTTTAAGTATTTCCATTGGTATATAACTGGGTAAATTCCTTTCAGTGAATTTTTTCTTTTTGTCTAGTTGTACATTACCATTGCCCTTGATCGGTACTCTGCATCCAACTTTTCGTTTGTTTGCATAAAAAAAAATCACCGCAGAATTATTTGTAATGCATGATGCTGATAAATATAAACCCCCCCCCTTAAAAAAAAGCACTACTCTCTAGCCTTGTTTTTTTCTTTCTATTATTCGTTCCCATTATTACTTCTTCCTGCAGTGCAAATCCGCCCCGCCAAAGACCAGTACAAAGGTTGGTTGTTTCTTTGCATCATGTTCCTTCTCACGGAGACACTCTGAAAATGCTGATGGAATGAAATCCGTTGCAATTTCATGGCGATTAAGCCGTCTTTCTGAAGAACCAGGGGTCGATTTCACGAAACTCTTCCTAACTTAGGACTAGTCCTAGGCAATGCTAAGAGATAGGACTAGTCTTAAGTTAAGACCAGTTACTGGTCCTAACTTCGGATTAGACTAGTCTTATCTCTTTGTGAAATCGGCCCCTGGGGGCCTAACTCCTTTTATCAGACAATGTTGCTTAACAAATATCTGCTTTCGTGCTTACAGTTACGGATAACCAAAGAACACAGACATTTTTCAGATATTTTGACAAACTTCAAACCTGGGCCTGATTTCACAGCCCTGCTTACAGTAAGCAACAAAGTTAGCGTAACAGTAGCAACAAAATCTGCGCTTAAAGTAAGCGTATTTTACAGGTTAGCAAGGAATTATTTCTCGTTCGAGTGTTCATATTACTTAGGCGAAAATCTGGCACTGACCCTGAAAGCAGAGAATGGTGAACCTAAGCGCAGAATTCTGTGGTAAGCTGAGCCATTAGCCTTTTTGAGATATGGTGTGGAAACACTATAGGAGTGCACTGTTTGGTTTGAGTGTTCACAGACACGATTTACCCAAACCTCGTGTCAACCATACCTCAAAATTGCCGATGAAAATGGGCCCTGTATTTTTTGGTTTGTCAAATCTTTTGTCGATCTAAAGACAACTTTGATCATCAGCATTTTGGAAGAGTCTCCTTTTAACCCAAGTTAAAGTCTTTCTTTGTGTCTTCTTGTGCACAATTGTTTTTTAACATTTTCCCCCAGGAATGGCCACCACTTTTTGCTAAAATTTGTTATGAGCTTTCAAGAAAAAAAACCTTAATGGCATTTGGCTTAGGCAATCTTTTAAGTCAATTCAAGCTTGGCAGCATATTTCTTTGGTTAACGGTTTGATTTCTACTCAATATTTTTAGCAGCACTTGATTTACAGCTACTTTTTAAACAGCGGATTTCTTTTGTCAGGCAAAGTAAACTGCTGAGAAATTTCATTTTTTTCTCACACGGGGAGGAAATGTTCTATTTAGGTGGAATTAATTGACTTGACTGAGGTTTAACTATAAATTATTTTGTCTATAATATTTTTAAGATACAATTATGTGAATTAGTAGCATCAAAGTTTGACTTATTTAGACAGTGATTTATTGAAAAAGAGATCGCAATATTATCCAAAAAGACCAAGTCTTTAAAGTTTACTGGCAAACTTCTTTTTTTCATTTCTTTTTGTTATACATTTCACCTTAATGTTTCTGTTTCACGCAACCCCCGACATCTTTTTCAAAATGGCGGCTGCACAGATCTTCACTATGACTACCAGCTGACGGAGGAGTATTGCCAGAATCATTTCCTAACCGGCCTTCTGCTGAGGGAGGTCGGAACAGCTCTCCATGACGTCACCGAAGTACGACAAAATGGAATCCGTGTCTTGAGAAACCTTCTGGCTAAGCACAGCTTTGACGATCGCTACATGTCAAAGGTCAGGACTTTTTACTGTTTTTACTTTGTGGGTTGAACAAAGAAAAATTGACTAGAGCAGGATTTGAACCTACGACCTCCGGATTAATTGTGCCGGCGCTCTACCAACTGAGCCATCTAACCCTAATGTTGGCGGTGTCCCTATTATGTCAGTATCTTTGTTCAGGGATGCCAGTCAGAAGCCATTCAACCTGTACCTGCTGTATAGCCAGGTATCACACCTAAGTTTTCGATACAACCTGGGAAGTGGCAGTAGAGGGATCATCTTACGGAATGCGACTTTTTCTTTCATATATAAAATAATAAACTGGGAAAATTTTAATTAATTTTTGGTTGAACAAAGACAAATTTACTACAGCGGGATTTGAACCTAGAAGGTCATAGGTTCAAATCCCGCTCTAGTCAATTTTTCTTTAGAGTGGAATTTGAGCCTAGGAGGTTGTAGGTTCAAATCCCGCTCTAGTCAATTTTTTTTGTTGAACCCAAAATTAACTAAAGTTTAACCAGTCAGTTTCCTTTGTGGTTACTATTTGATGTTTTTAGTTTTATCAGGAAATTTTTAAGTGCTATAAGCACTGTTTACTCAGCACTTTCCCAAGTCCTGTGAAAATAAAGGATTCGAACTGCCTTTAGCCACCGAGCTAGTTGGCTGTCACCACACCAAGCACCAACATTTAATTTTCAAAGTTGGAGGACACTGATACGCCTGCGGGGTTTTTTGCACAGGACTCTGGAAAGTACTGAATATACATCGGTATAAAAGCAGAAACCCAAATCATTTTACTGTCAATATGTTTCGTTCATTCCGATGATGGTTTGTGTTTTTGGAGAAAAAGCAAGACAATTTTATTTGTGTAATTTTGTTGCCATGACAGCAATACCAAGCCCGCATCGCATCCCTGTACCTCCCCTTGGTGGCGATCATCCTGGAGAATGCGCCCCGCCTCTCACGGGAAGGCCCGCCCACTCCAGGCTCCGCCTCCATCAACGGCGACTCCCCCTTCGACATGTCGTCTCTCTCCTCAAGCTCCCTAATCACCGATTCCCCTGGAATGGACCGGCATAACAGCGTCTCGGCCCAAGCTGCCAAGACCAAGTCGCTGCAGCGAGACTCCGCAGTCCTGGATATGATTGCTGGAAGAGGTAAAAATCAAAATTACGTTCTCGGAGATGTAACAACCATCGAAATGGGTCGATAAGATTTCATTTTTTTCCAAGTGATGAACTGGGTCCAATCTCCAATCTCAAAGAGCTGCTTAAACAGAAAATATTGCTAAACAATTTTCATCTCAGCAGAAATGAGCAGGATACCAGTCACAAATTGTACACGAGACATGGTGTTTTGGCTGGTATCCTTATTCTAATAAGCAAAATTTTGTTGAGCTTAGCTACTTTTTGTGAAATTGGGCCCTAGTCTGATCATTCTTCCTTGGAAATGATGGTACCTTTTGAAAGAAATTTTTCCCAAGGGCAGTTTGGTGGTTACATTTAAAAAATCCTTGGTGCCGATGTCGATTCTGTAAACAAATCTTGCAATTGGCTTGAAAGTGTTCTTTATAAAACATCAGCAAATTGTTGATGTTACATTTTTGCATGGTTGCATTGTGGTGGTTTTTCTTTTCCAGATTTGTTTTCTTCAGTTTTGCAATTTACTAAAAGGAATTATTGAGTTATGAATTGAATTTTTGCATATGTAAATTTGGATGTGACTTTGCATTGAACAAGACACACGCTTGAGGCATAGAGTTGATATATTAAAGGAAGTAGAGGGCGTACAAAAGCATGTGACACGTCCCATCAAGAAGTATTTCTCCCCCATTGAGAGAATGGCGCTGACCTGTCATGTGACACAGGTCACTCTTCAGGACCTAATTTCATAAAGCCTGTAAGCACAAAAACTTGCTAAGCACAGAAAAATCTTGCTTAGCAGATATTGGTAAACAGCCAAAACTCCATGAAGTTTACATTGTTGTGACTGGTGCCCCACTCAAGTTTAGCTTCGAAAAGTAATTTGTTAAGCGGTGTTTTCTGCTATAACTGTTTCATGAAAATGGGCCCAGTTCACACAGCAAATGTTTTTGTGAGTGCTTGTATATTTACCCATATGGATAGTGCCTGTCTGGGTTAGTGTGTTCCTGACATGGCAAATGCCCCTTCTAGTTCAATTATATGACTCTATGGGTTGAGGTGATGTTTGTCAACTCTTATGGCGGGAAAGTGAAGACTAAAAGTTCACAAAGCGGTAAACTGGAGGTTGATTTTTACGAATATTGCAACAAACCCAGGCCTTGAATTACACGGAGGCCATGGAGGCCATGCCTCTGTTGCCCACATCTTGGCCTTGGTGCCCCTTCAAAATGTTCCAATATAGTCTTTAAGATTTTTCCCCAATGGGACTGCCCTTTCCCTAAAATGAAAATGTGCAAACCACCTCAAGGGTGTTCTCTGTTAAATAAAGAGTAGGACCACGAAGAGGGTGTCAAATGATAATCTTTATGATAATGCTAAGCTGTGTATAACATGGTTTTTTTTAAATGTGTTAAAGTTAACAAAAATTTAAGAGGTGTTTTTAATTAAATTATTTTTCATTTTGAACTTGGTTTATGAGTAACGCTGTAATTTACCCAGTGCTTCCCCCGATACTAAAGTACTTCCTTCCTCAGCTGCAACGTAGTCGGTGAAAAATGGCAGTTTAATCTTTTTTTAAGCCTTTCCATGTAAAGCAGGAAAGACACCAAAATGTCAGGACAAATATCTGAGATTGAGCATGGGTGATTGACTGATGACAGCGATTCAAGCAGACGGTTTTTAGTGGAGTCGTATACTCTTGACTTTCAATGTGATCACGAGAGAGGATTCTGTGAACTTGTGTAGTTTATTTCAAAACCCATCTGTTAAAATTTATCACAGACATCAGAGTTATCCACTCATCTTGTTTATGAAAACACTTAAAATGTTCTCCCTTAACAGTGGTCCACTGGCCAAATGCCAGTTAAAGCACCTGAGGACCAGTCAGAATTCTCTCCAATTGGTCCGGCTGGCTAGCTCAGTGTGTAAAAACATCCCATTTAATATAAAGTGTGGATTAGTGAAAAAGCTGTTGGACCATTAAAATGACAAGCTAACTCTTCCTGCTGGCTAGTCATTGACAAAAAGAAGGACTAACTCTGACTTAACCCTCCTACTCTTGGTAACCTTTTTCCGGCGAGTTTGCCAAACATTTAAAAACCATTCAACTGCAGGGGTTGTATATGGTGGCACCACTATGCACTGACTGGTGTACTGTGTAGATGCATTCACCACATGATATCATTTTGCAGGTTGGCATAGTTTATTTATCGTTCAGAACCACACTGGATGATATTGAATGGTCAGATAGTAGGAGGGTTAAAGAATAAATGTTACTCATAATGAATGATTGAAATTACAAATGCAGTGTTTTACTAATTTTCTTTTTTATTCATATCTTTTCATTTAAATTTGAATTTTCCCTTTGCCAACTGTGAGTTTTCATTTTCAAAATAATATCTACTCAGTGATACATTCAGCCATTCACAGCCTTCCTACAGTGCAACTGTCTGCATTTCAATTTCTAAGACGCAATGCGATTGGTTCATGTCAAATTTTAAGAGGCGTTTGTAGAGGTTGTGAGGAAAAAGTTGACCAATCATGTTCGCCGAACCACACCTAAATCTCAATTCCATCTTGTATTCATTCTTTTCATTGGTCTATAAAAAAAGGTCGTGCTCAATCTCAGATTCTTGTCCAAAATCTGCTACTAACCAAACTTTGATGATAAACTAATAAAATGCTTTCTATTTCAGCAGTCAGCATCTCTAACCAGCTCAAATTTCTTTTCAATAACGAAAACCTTTTTTTCCTCTTTTTCCCCCCTCCCAACTTTGTCTTTCGGGGCGTTTGGGTTTTATTTCCTTTTTTGTGATCACGGATATTCTCTCTGCAGCTCATTCCTTCAGCGTGGGGAGTTCCATGGCAAGGAATTTTGGTACAGCGTCTATTTTCGTTCATAGCGGCCTCTTGGTTTAATGTTATGTATGGGTTGCTGGATTGTTCACTACTCTCTGTTTGTTTGTTTCTTTCTTTCTATATTTTGCCTGGTGTACCATATTGTCTGGATTGTTCAATAGGTGATGAGCATAATAAAGCCATCTTGGAGTGGAGGTTCAACCAAACAATTTCTAGGTGTAAATGCAACAAAAATAAGTACAATTGTTATGAATCGCATCGCGCTTTCAGTGGTCCACTGGCCAAATGCTAGTTAGACCACCTGAGGAGCAGTCCAAATTCTCACCAAGCGGTTCGGCTGGCTAGTTCAGTGTTGAAACGCATCCATATTAGTATGAAATGTGGACTAGTGAAAAAGCTGACGGACTAGTTAAATGAAGAGCAAACTGGTCCTGCTGGCTAGTCACTGAAAATGTTAAGGGGAAAACCCTGACTATACAGCGTTCTCCCTTAACAGTGATCTGCAGGTTGAATACCTGAGGACCAGTTAAAATTCTCACCAAGTGGTCCGGCTGGCTGGATCACTGGCGAAAAGCATTTCTAATTATATAAATTTTGGTTTTTACCCATACACCGATGTGTGTTAGCACTGTATACTCAGTACTTTCCCGAGTCCTGTGAAAAAATATCACAGGCTTATTACTCGGGTGGGATTCGAACCCACGACCCTTGCAATTTGAGAGCAGTGTCTTACCAACTAGACTACCGAGATTGCCCGGTAGCTAGAGGCAGTTCGAATCCTATGTTTTGGCAGCGGGTACCACAACGATTATAATAGATGTTAAATTTGCATCGGGGATAAAGTATATAAATTTTGGTTTTTACCCATACACCGATGTGTGTTAGCACTGTATACTCAGTACTTTCCCGAGTCCTGTGAAAAAATATCACAGGCTTATTACTCGGGTGGGATTCGAACCCACGACCCTTGCAATTCTAGTTAATCAGAAATATAGACAAGTGAAAATGGCTGACACACTATTGAACTGACAATCTAACTGATCCTGTCGGCTAGTCACTGAAAATGTTAAGGAAAACTCAGCATTGTGGGTAACCAAGCAGACATTTATGAGGCTACCTATGCCCCCAAATGTATTTAAAAAACCGAAACGAATACAAATATTTGCTATGAAAGGAACTTGAATAAGTAAATACTACTCCGCAAACGTTGTTTTTTAACAACCTAGCAAGCTTTCCACTCCAAGATGTCTTGTTATCAGGGTTAGTCAGCGTGGCAACCAATCTCAACATCTTCAAGCATCACCATCCTCCTCTCTCAATTCATCGTTTTCATCCATGTTACCATAGCAACCAGATATCAATCAATCATATTTTTAATTTATTTTTTATTTTTAAACACAATGTCCTGTTCTTCAACAGTCGTAAATTTTGACCATAAATATGTGAAATTCGTTAATGATTTATTGGCAATATTAGTCAAGTGCATGAGTAGTTGATGTTTGATTGTGTGAGTCCAGATCATATGAATCGGTCAAGTTATTAACTGATAAATAAATAATTATAAATACTAATCCCACATCTAGGTGGCATTATAGGGACATATGTTACAGCCCTCAAAACAAAAAATGAACCAATTTCATGAATCTTTAAAATTATTATACAGGATTGGTAAAGTTGACAAAATAGTCGCAGACAGTGTTCATGTTTTGTGTGATCAACCATATACATGAAATATCGAATTTGTGAAAATTTGGGCTGAATCCTTTGTGTGAGTCAGAAGAAAATAGTGGAAAACCATGCACAATTTTCAGCATGGAAACACTAAAATTTTGGTTGTAACAACCAAAATCAGCTGTTGCGTTTTGGCAGGTTTTCAGATACAGTTTTCTCGAATATGACTTCATTTTAGAGGGGAAATATTTCACAGAAAAAAAAGGTTCGAGCGTGAATTTCATCATCAGGAAGCTTTCAGACTAAAGTAAAACAATTATGTTTTTTATCCTCACCAATCCTGTGTAATACCTTTAAGGTTGAGAAGAGAGTGATGTTGTGAAAGAGAAGGACAAAAAAGCGAAAACAAGTTTATTAATTTACATTAAGCGAATGTCTACCTCCTTTGTTTTGATTATTACTTTGAATTGGACAGAAACACGCTTACGTGAACACGCATCAACACCAACACATGGTCTGTTATTTATTTGTGCATGCCACCACCCCCCCCCCCCTGTCTTTTACCCCGGCTATTGTTTATTTGCTTTATTTTGACAGTAGGCTAAAGAAGCAGGCCTGCATTAGACTAAATGCACTAGTGCTCTATACTTGAATGTGGCTTGATTTAAGTAGCAGTATGATTTTATTCTGCTCTCCGTTTGTTAACTGGGCTTTTTTTAGATTCCGTTTTGAGGGTCTTGCTTCACATTTATCTGAGACATACTAATTTTTCCCAAAGGAATGTGTATCGGGCGTTATAAAATATTGTTCACATTTTAGAAAATCTTAAACACCTTCACAGCATAAAAAATCTTTTTAAATTATTTTTGAAGTAAATTTGGCAATTCTAAAAATTAAAAAAAAATTAAAGGACTAAAATTCTGAGACAATTTTTGAATTAATTTTTTTGCAATGCAATAATATTTTTATTTTTGTTATTTTTTGTGTTTTCTGATGAACTTAACTTTTTATCACTAAACGGGAAAATACTTTTAAGACTGACTTTGAACGATGCAGACAAGAAGATAAATTTCAAATGCCATTATCTGCTTCCACCAATCACAACACGCTTGGTTCAAACTGCAATACTTGTACGTGATTTGGTCAAATTTTGCCATTACATAGTTCCTTTAATCAGATATTGGTGACTCGAGACCCCCTAATGGGACATAGTGAGCCGTCTGCTCGGCTGAATGTTGCAAATTAGTTTTAGAATTGTTTTTTTATTTTGTTTTTGTTTTTTGTAAAACATGTCACTTTGTTGGGGGTTTTGTTGTCTGTCATAGCTGAGAGTCTGTTCCAGTGTTTTCGTCATGTTGGGTTAATTGTCAACAAAAAGTGGTTATATTTCTTTCCAATTTGTTTGTTACATGTTTATAAGAGAAAATGTTGAGTGTCTATGAGACATATTTTTTACTCTGTTCAAACGGGGAAAGCTGGTTACCATTCAAAAGAACTAGTTCTTTGAGCAAAAAACTCTGGAGCAAACGGGGAACAAAAAATATGGAAACTTTGTTGGCAAAAGGGGAAGATAAACACGTTTATTTGTTATCTGAAGTTGACATCGCCTTGTGGAGAAAGGGTAGCGATATATAGATTTTTTGAAAATGTTGTCTCTTTGGACTCAAATGAAACTCTGGGGTTCTTTGTTTTGTAACAAAACAAGGAAAATTGTAAACTTGATGTGAAGTTGTTTGCATTTTTTTTTGAGTTCTTTCAGTTTTTACCTCTTTTTTTTGAAGGGGCGGGGGGTTGGTAGGCAAATAAATTAAGTAAAAGAATGCTTGCAACTAAACTCTGTAACCGCTAACTGAAGCAGCTTAGCAAATCTAACCAACCTATTACTTCACTAACAAAAATCCACAATGCTGCTTTTTCCCAAAATGCACTTATTAACTCTAATAACTGTGCTCCTTACACTTACCTTTTGAAGATTGGAATGTTCCATTGATTAAGGTTTTTCTTTGTTTCCTTGAAAAGTTTAATTTTATTTTTGGAGAAAAGTTTATATCTTCCTTTGTAGATATTGTAATGTGGAAAAATGAAAAGTACATGAAAATCTTGTCAGTTATAATGTTGCTAAATTTTACGATTTCCTAGTATAAATATGTTCAGAGAGGGTTCAGAGATAGGTTTTTTTTTAATGTTTTTTTTTGGGGGGGAGGGGGGTTTGCAGAATTATACCTGTCAAATAATTGAAAGAAAACAGTTTAGTCTCTGTGATGGTAAAACAAATTTGTTGAAAACCTACTTCATTAGAAATGATAAATCCTCAGAAGTAATCATCACAATGAAAATGGATTTAGAAAACAGTGGAATATTCCATTAAGTGTATAGGGATGGGCTGAAAGTGCTGAATAACCTAGACCCTTAATTTTTATTTTGGTTACTCCTCCTTTGCACAATCCTAAAAATGCACAACCCTTTTAAAACAAAATCCCCCCACCAAAGAAATTACAAAACAATATTGAAATAATAACTAATACTGACTATTTATGTTGTCGTACTAACAATGTCACCCCTCCTTTCATTGTTCACAACACTGTTCCACCCCTTCAACAGGAGTGCGGCATTCCACATCTATACCCACTCTGCCGAATCAGCACATGCGTCGAATGAGCGCCGGAGGTTGGTTGATAAACTTTCTCATCTATTTCTTTCGTACATTTGCCTCAATTTCTCTCGCTCTTTTTCTCTCTCTTCTCACCACAAGGCACGTCTTCTAGTCGCACTCGATGTGTTTTACAGTACATGCTCAATGTTGTCTTGACGAGTCTTTGTAGTATAATAGCACACAGAGCTGCCAACTCTCCACGATTCTGCAGGAGGTTCCCTGAAAATAAACCAATCTTTCCATGTTCTAATGAACAAATTTGACTATCTCCCTGATTATGGAAAATTTTCCCCTATGAGGTTGAATGTAATTCTTAAAAAAATCTCCCTGATTGTTGTACAAAATCTCCCTGATCGTTGTACAAAATCTTACTGTTTGTTGTACAAAATCTCCCTGATTGTTGTACAAAATCTTACTGTTTGTTGTACAAAATCTCCCTGATTGTTGAACAAAATCTCTCTGATTGTTGTACAAAATCTCCCTGATTGTTGTACAAAATCTCCCTGATTGTTGTTCAAAATCTCCCTGATTGTTGTACAAAATCTCCTTGATTGTTGTACAAAATCGCCCTGATTGTTGTACAAAATCTCCCTGATTGTTGTACAAAATCTCCCTGATTGTTGTACAAAATTTTCCTGTTTGTTGTACAAAATCTCCCTGATTGTTGAACAAAATCTCCCTGATTGTTGTACAAAATCTCCCTGATTGTTGAACAAAATCTCCCTGATTGTTGTACAAAATCTCCCTGATTGCTGTACAAAATCTCCCTGATTTTTGTTCAAAATCTCCTTGATTGCAAGATGCTAATGTTGGCAGCTCTGAGTACACTGTATTATTGAATCTCAAGTAATAAACCACAAGGGAAACCGAGTGGGTACATATATTTAAGTAATTTCAGGTTGAATGAAGAAAAATTGACTTGAGCAGGACTTGAACCTGGGCCCTCCAGCACATTATTCCGGAGGTTCAAGTTCCGCTCTAGTCAATTCTTCTTTGTTCAACCCAAAGTTAATATTAAGTCTGTGAGTGAAGCAATATATATGCAGCACAAATGAAAACTGTCTTCTAAAGCAACGTCCGTTTTCTCACCTATGCCAATTTCAGCTTAATCGAAAATTGTGATTTTGGGGGGGATAATTTTAAATTTACTAGAGCGAGACTTGAACCTGCAACCTCTGGATTAATGTGCCGGCACTTTACCAACTGAGCTATCTAGCCCTATAATAGCGGTCGATCCTATTTATCCACGGGGGTGCTAGTCAGAAGCCATTCAAACTTTAACTGACGTGTAGCCAGTGATCACACTCAAAGTTTACGATACAATCTGGGAAGCAGCAGGAGAGGGATCACCTTAAGGGGATGCAACTTTTTATTTCAACTATGAAGTAATAAACCACAAGGGAAACTGAATGGGTTGAACTAAGAAAAATAATTTGAAAAAATAATAATCGTTAAAAATCACATGCCAAAATGCACCACAAGCTGGTAACCACGGTACTGCGGCCATTTTGTATGGTTTCTTGACTCCATCAATGACACATCTTGATGTAAGAGTTACAGCTTTTTTTATTGTCTTCTTCTTTTTCGCACAGCTGCACAAACGGTGTTAAAGTGGAATGCACAGTGGTGCTATAGAGTTGTATCTATTGAGAAGAACAATTTCTGTTGATGTTTTCTGCTGCCTGTTTCACCTTCTCACTCTTAATTTCTGAAATATGTGGCATCCTTTGACTAAAGATTGAATCAAATTTGAGTGGTAGTTAGCAAAGAAATCATGAAAACTTGTTTGTGAAAGTGAAACTTTTTAAAAGGATTATAGAAACAAATAATTGTTCGTCATGTATTTTCCATATAATTGACAATTTAAAACAGATTTACTCAATTCTGTTATTTATTACTTCCTACGCCAAAATCAGGCACCTCTTGAGAAAAGTGGAAAAAAGTGAAGAACAATCAGAGCATCAGCCTTGATTTTAATGTGATGTGATGTCTTAAAGGTATCGTACACGTTTGGTAATGACTCAAAACAAATATTAGCATAAAAACTTACTTGGTAACAAGCAACGGAGAGTTGATAGTATAAAACATTGTAGGAAACAACTCCCTCTGAAGTAACGTAGTTTTTGAGAAAGGGGTAATTTCTCACTAAAATAATAAAAACAAATTTGTACAACAAGGGTGTTTTTTCTTTCGTCATTTTCTTGCAACTTCGATGACCAATTGAGCCCAAATTTTCACAGGCTTGTTATTTTATACATATATTGGGATACACCAAATGAGAACACTGGTCTTTGACAATTACCAATTACCGTTCAGTGCCTTTAAACATTCTATATGTTGAGAAATATTTGAAATGCCCTAATTAGATGTTTTTTTGAAAGCTGTTATTCTCATCTATTCGATAGGCAAATAAACCCATTTTCAAGTTTTTTGGCAGGAAGTGCTTGGCTTGGCTTGGAGCGGCACATTTTACCAAATACAATCGAAAAACAACATAAACAGGTTTTCCATCTTTGTATTCAATTATGAATTTGGGTTTTTCTTGTTAAGAAATGAGAAAGAAAGTTGATGTTTATGATACATTTTTTGTTGTAGTTTTAAACTTGATATCTGTACGCTTTAAACTGCGAATCTCTCGCTTGCATTTCATTTCTACGTCACGCTTACATCCTTTCAACAAATCTTTTCACCGCTTTAAAAGTACAGTTGTTGCTGAAGATTCTTTCTCGCATTTCTCCTCAAATTTTCTCGCATCAATTTCTTCTGAATTGCTTGAAATACTGCATCAGATCTTTTCGACCTGTTCATTCATAATTTTGTAAGTCGGTGTGAAGTAAGTGTTGGACTGTATCGCTTACCTTTTTATATAATGTTGTCTGTAAATTTCACCTTTTAAATAATGTTGTCTGTAAATTTATTCAAATGAATAGTCATACCTGTGTAACATGCTAGATGAAAAATAACATACAGGTTTATGGAGGCACCTTCTCCAGTGTGCAGGTGCAAGCATGGAAGAGTCGGAATCGTTTGGGGAGGGGGGCTTGGGCCCCTTCTGTGCCCCCCCCCTCCTTTCCAGGGAACTAGCACATTAGATACATAAACCCTTTTGAGATATGGTGGACACAATACTATGACACTATTAGGTTTGGGTAAATTTGTCTGTATACACCCAAACCAAACAGTGCACTCCTATAGTGTCCACCATATCTCAAGAAGGCTAACTTACTTGGATTCAAAAACTGCTCCTATTTTTGGTGGGTAGTGGGATCTTTTCTTCTTTTTTCCCCCCTTCTTTTTACATGGGAACCATTCGAGACCTTTATTTCATGTAGTGTGCCATCAAGTTTGTTTTATTGGTTCTGTAGGTGTATCAGGTCATGCAAGGAGACGGACAGTCAAAAAGAATCTCATGTTTATGGTGTAAACTTTTTCTGTATTTCCCAAAGCTAATGTTTTTCTTTGCAGGGTCATATTAACAGTTTTCTTTCGCAGGTCTCAAAGTCTAAATTGGCAGAATTTTGTGGAGTTTTACACCTTGTTACACTGTACTCCTGGAGGATGGTTTTCATCTGAAATCAATATTTAAATTATTCATAAGGTCATATATATGTATGTTGTTAATGATTGCTGGACAACAGTTATGTTTTTGTGGCAGGTATCTGTTGACATGAGTTTTGCGTCAGCGTTTAGTTTGTCTCATGATTAGTGTATGACGTCTCATGAATATTGAACACCTTTACAGTATTATTTTGTAGGGCTGAACACGTATTGATTTAAATGGTTATGAATATTCATCAGACAGGTAATGTAGGGCTGACATGTATTAATTTAAATGGTTATGAATATTTAACTGACAGGCAATGACTGGTAAAGCAAGATAAAATTACAAACCAGGTTGTTTTGGTCTGCACATGGCTCATTTGAAGAATGCCATGAATATGTATCTTGGGTCTACAATCATGTAGGGTAGAAGTCTTGAATAATGTATGACGTGGTCATGAATATGCAGGTTTCGCCGATACCACTTCGCCTCCAAAGCAAAACAGTGAGATAAGTCGCCCGGATCGCGGCAGTTCTAAGTCCGATCGCAGCAGCACACGCTCCGATCGGAACAGCACCCGTATCAATCGTCTCTCATGGATGGGCATGTCAGGTTGGTCAGCATCATTGGAGACATCACTCACCAACAAACAGCCCATACTGCCTAATTACCATTTAATTTGCATAATATAATCTATCAATTTGCATACGTTACAAAGTAGCTCAAAATGTGGCCATGTTAATTTTGCTTTTTTGTTGATAATAAGTAGAGTACAAACGTAACAGTTATTTTAGACCATAGCAGGATTAACTTAGCCAACCTTTCACAGTCGTAGGAACATTGTATTTCACAGTTCCTTATTCAGGAAAAGTGTAGGTTGAAACCATTAATTAAAGAATAATAATATTTATCTTTTAAAATTAACTCTGGTATAACAAATAACAAATTTTATTTGCAGATATAATAGCGTAATAATTCTAAAATGCATGTTTCAATTTTTTCATCAAACTAACCATCAAAATGTTTTAAAAATGAAAGTAGATTTGTGAACAGCAGTAAGACTGACTCCTTCCTTTTCAAGTGGCGCCCCACCCACTTTTCCCCCTCCTCCCCCCCCTTCACTAGAGATTTTAGTAAAAGCGTCCAATGTGTGTTAAGTGGCTACTCCACTGTACGTATATTTATGTAACTGTACGTACATGTATGTAACTGTACGTACAGTACGTAACAGTAACCTCTTTTGTACATGTATGTAACAGAAGGTACATGTGTAGACCATGTAACCTTATTCACATAACCGAGACCTTGTACATTCCAGTGCATTTCCTGGCAGGCAAGATACTTGTCATGTGACAAACTTGTTTTGGTTTTTTTTTTTCGGTTTTTTTAAACTATCACACATCGAGTCAAGAAATATAAAAACGACACCTGAATACATTTTGAGTATGTGACCCCTTTCGTCATATCAAAAGGTGATCAAAATCATACGGTGTAGTCTCCATGAAATGAAGACCTACATGTTACCCTTTCGTCATATCAAAAGCTGATAAAAATCATACGGTGTAGTCTCCATGAAATGAAGACCTACATAAATGGTTGACACTTTGCGGCGGCGATACATCAAGCCTTCTGGTATTACCGTGCATATATACCGTGCAGTCTCCATGAAAAGTGGAGAGTTTATGTTTTCTTCCATTGAGCTGTTGACAAAAATTGTGGGTCAATTTCGTGCAAGGACCAATGGTTAACTAGTGGTTTTTTAGTGACATACGTAGGGCATGCGCACAGAAGTTGAAGTACAAATGACTCTAGTCATGTCATGTAAACAGGATCGGCGGCTCAACGTGCGTTTATATCATTTTCTGATAACTGGTCCTCTCTGCATTGTGCTATGGAAAACGGCTATTGATAACCGGCGATGTGACCATGCCCGGTAGGCTGGTTCCAAATAGTCGACTAGCGTAGTCTTTGACTAGACAAGAGTTCGACATTTTTTGTATTGTAACTACCACGCATCAAATCAAGAAATATAAAAACGACACCTGAACACATGTTACCCTTTCGTCATATCAAAAGCTGATAAAAATCATACGGTGTAGTCTCCATGAAATGAAAACCTATATAAATGGTTGACACTTTGCGGCGGCGATACATCAAGACTTCTGGTATTATCACTCTCGACCCTACCTCAATTAAACCCTCCATTGCATGCAGTGATATCCTGACCTCTAACCTTTGACCTTCTAACTTTTGACCTTCTAACTTTTGACCTTCTAACTTTTGACCTTCTAACCTTTGACCTTCTAACCTTTGACCTTACAGGCATGAGATTCGCCATAGTGTTGTTTGGTTTCTAGATTCATTTGGCTGATTGATCATGTCTTTATCACTTTTTGTTTTCCTGGATGACCTGCAACTCTGCATGTCCTGCTAACAAATTATCAATGGGTGACTTGGTGGCAGCAAGGGGGTATCAGGAATTTTCTTTGATCTCCCTGCGCCTTCAGATTTTCCTGAAGAAGGCGAAATTGACATCACAAGAGATGGAAGACTCTGCCCTGGTTATGACCAAACCTTCAGATATTAATTGAAATGATGTAGAGAGTCTGTAAACCTCTAAAACGTAGCATTACATTCAGGGGTTTCATCTCCACACCAAAAGGAAACGTTTCTTCAACTTTTCAGGACTTTTCATTTTACAATCTCAGTGCGGCATCCTTCAAATGGTTTATCCATACAGGGTCAAATTGTATTAACTTACTAACAGTATCACCGACTGACCCCTAAATATTTCGTTATCGATAATGCATGCACGAAGAAGTTTTTATTTTGATTTTCTTTGACCTCGCACGATGAGTATTGATTTCTCCTGATTATTTTCCGTTATTTTTGTTCTCATTTTGTTGTTTGATCCCCGCGTGTCCCTCCCTACCCATTTTCTTTTCGTAGACTCCCTCCGTAGCCTCCACCTCTCTATGCCTTCCAGTTCCACCTCCTTTCAAAACCTCCTCACTCCGCCCGCCTCTTCGTCAGGGGACGTAAGCCCAAGACGTTTCCGTAAGACTCCGTTTTCCGGGAGCGGGGGAAAGACTGAGCACTCCCCCCTGGGTGCTGGGGGGTTGACTCTGCCCTCCCCAAGCCCTTCCACAGAAGGTTGGTGTGTCTTTTTCTCAAACAGGGGAGAGAATATATCTCGGCAAAATAACATTTGAGCTTTTATCACTTCTGACGTCTCTTTTTTTTTCTTCTACTAACAGCGACAGCCTCTAAGTAAATGATTTTTATGTTAAAAATAAACTTTATTCCAAGCAGGAATAAAAATAGATGCAAATGGGAGATTTCGGGGAGTTAGGTAACAGCAGACAAGGTAGATCTATTGTTGTTGGAAATTGCCCGTGCTCAGAACTGTGTAACCAATGTAAACTTCTATTATATATTTCTGGTAATGAAACCAAGGATGATGCCCCATAAGTTAACTCAATCAATGTATTTGCAAGCCTGAGGAAACTTGTAAACAAGGGTGCTTGCTATGTGAACCAGAAACACACCGGTTAAACCCTACTCTTCCACGATAAGTGTTCTGAGTTCTTTCACGTGTTACCTGGTATGTCTGCTGCCACCGAGCAATCCAAAACCTCCCGTTGGTGTAATATATCTTGAGATTCTTAATCCTATTGGTGACTGGGAGGTAGCGGTGCTCCCTCTATCAAATATTACTCAAGTTTTGGAAGCATAATCTTCTGTCCTGGTATCGGATTACTGCTGCTTCTAGATAACTGAGAACCCTTGGTGCTGTGGATAACTTTCTATGGAGCAAGTTTTTAAAAATATAACAGCAACTTTGAAGCTTTGGCTTCTTCTGAATTGAAACTCTTTGGCTGTGGCTGATGGATTCTTTGGATGTTTAAGTATCCAGGCAGATGTAATCTAGCCATAGCCGTTGTCAAAACCACTCATTTATAAAGAGGCCCAATTTCAAGGCTCTGCTTACTGCGGAATTCTGTGCTTATGGTCGCCATTCTCCGCTTATGGTCACCATTCTCTGCTTATAAAGTTGGCCCAAAGTTATCAGGACCCAATTTCATAAAGCTGTTAAGCACAAAATTCTTCTTAGCAAATTCTGTTGCTAAGCAAGAAATGATTGGGGTACCAGTCGCAGCAATGGTAACTGTATGGTAGTCTGGCTGGTAACCTATTGCTGCTAAGCAAGAGTTTGTTTGTTCTTAGCAAGTTTGTGTGCTTACAGGCTTTATGAAATTGAGCCCTGCACTAGCTGTGTAAGCAGAGAATGCTCTCTAATGTGAAATGCATGAGCACAAGTGGTATATCCTTGCCAACCTGTGAAATACGCTTACATTAAGCATAGATTTTTCTGCTTCCCTTAATTTTCCATTTATTGCTTACTGAAAACAGAGCCATGAAATTGGGAACCTGGTGTAGGTCAGATCTTGGCGCTTCTCAGCATGGTTTCATTATATTTTTAAAAACCTCAGGGAGATTTCTTTCCAACAAGGGTGAACTTTGACCTATCTCCCATCATGCACTGCAGAGCTAGTCCTAATCTCATTGTGTATCCGATCATATTATATCGTTTATTTCCATGTTTATTCATCAAAACCACTCGTTTGTTTGTCAATATTTATTATTAAACAGGATTACTCAGTAGTGAGCCGATTACAGGTGCACTTTATACCAAAAAGCGAGACACGTCCAGCTCTTCTTCCCGGCCTTCTGGTATGAGTGGTCTGAATCTAAACCAGCAAAAGCAAAAAGAAGCAGCTAAATTCCAACCGCGAAGAATTTGTTTGTTTATTTCACTATTTTGCCTTGAAATCAAATTTCATACTGGTTGATTGTCACATGACAACCTGCTTACATATTTGAGCCACACAATTTAATTTTTGCATCTTTTTTTTCTGCTTCTTGGAAAAATTTTGGGGGGTATCAGGCGCTTGTTAAATTAACCAGTAATCATAAAAGTTTTAGTTTTTACAAACTTTACAGTGCCGTTTATTTTGGGCGTAATGTTCATCAAAATCATCTGCCTTTTGTTTTCAGTGATTTGTACTGATCATCACATGACCAAATACACCTTTCAACACACGGCCAAAGTAAACTCGTCAACAGGTGGCCTAACCAACCAATCAACACATGGCCAAATACATACACACATTCGTGTTGCATACACTCTGTGGACATTCCTTTGTTCTGTGCACTTAAGAAAAAAACATATTCTTCAACACTGTCAAAAAACACTATGTGGACGTGTTAAGTCCACATAGTGTTTCAAGACCCTACATTATGTAAACCTTTTTTGTTCTCAGGTCCACACTTCCTATGTAATGCTTAAACACTTGTCAACACACACAGCTCTGTGTTGCAGTCACTCTGTGGACATTCCTTTGTTCTGTGCACTTAAGAAAAAACACATTCTTCAACACTGTTAAAAAAACACTGTGTGGACGTGTGTAAGTCCACATATTGTTTCAAGTCTCTGCACTCTGTTGACCTCTTTTGTTCTCGGGTCCACACTTCGTATGTAGCATTAAAGCATGGTCAAAATGCACTTGTCAACAGCCAGCCAAAGTTCAGCTGTCAAAACCCTTGCTTGCCTCCCTTCCCTTGGAAACAGGAGGAGAGAAAAATAATAAATTATGCAACAAATCGCTTTCTCCGATTTGAATCCCCTTCTGTCCACCTAAATTGCCTATCTTGTCATTCTGTATATAACAAAACCATAAAATGTATCATGAGTTTGTCTAATGAAGAGAGTTCCAAACACTTCATATCCACCTCCCCCGCTTGCTCCTTGAAGTGTTCATGTAAGGTCAGTCAATTCAAATTGAATTAATGTTTACCTCATTTACCATGTACTGCAGACTATATTGCAGAATGTACTGCAGAATGTATTGCAGAATGTACTGCAGAATGTACACAGAATATACTATAAACTACTACTGACATGCTGCAGAATATACCACTGCTGTATATGCTGCAGAGTGTACTAACTAACTGAATATACTGCAGAATATAACACTTCTAAAAATACTGCAGAATATACAAACTACTCAATATGCTGCAGAATATACTGCAGAATGTACATGTACAATGATGTATAAAGATTTAGGTTTGTAGGGAATAACTTCACAAGCTTATGCTGTTGTCATTTTTGTATCTCGCCCTTAAATCCCCGAACTCAGACCCCCGAATGAGGGATATTCGAAACTCACACGTGGCGTTTAATCGTGTCCTAACACAACTCCAAGGTTTGGTTTTTTGTATTCAAACTAACTCAGTCAATTGAGTTTGCCTCATCAGTATCCATCAACATAGTTGTCTCATTCCACAAGCAAGATTTCATTTGAGATTCAGATCAGTGTGTTGTAAACCTCATGAGCAAATTGTACACCACCCGGTCAGCTCGACACCATTATTCAAAGGCGATCAAATACTACCTTGTAGTCATAGGTCCGTTTTGAAACGATGGCTTGGGCTTGGGCTTGGGCTTGGCCTTGGCCTTGTGCCTGGGCCCAGGCTTGGGTTTGGGCTTGGGCCTGGGTCTGTGCTTGGGCTTAGGCTTCGGCCTGGGTCTGGGCTTGGGCTTAGGCTCGGGCCTGGGCTTGGCCTTGTGCCTGGGCCCGGGCTTGGGCTTGGGCTTTGGCCCGGGCTTGGGCTTGGGCCTGGGTCTGTGCTTGGGCTTAGGCTTTGGCCTGGGTCTGGGCTTGGGCTTAGGCTTCGGCCTGGGTCTGGGCTTAGGCTTGGGCTTGGGCTTGTGCCTGGTATTGGGCTTGGGCTTGGGCCTGGGTCTGTGCTTGGGCTTAGGCTTCGGCCTGGGTCTGGGCTTGGGCTTAGGCTTCGGCCTGGGTCTGGGCTTAGGCTTGGGCTTGGGCTTGGGCCTGGGTCTGTGCTTGGGCTTAGGCTTCGGCCTGGGTCTGGGCTTGAGCTTAGGCTTCGGCCTGGGTCTGGGCTTGGGCTTAGGCTTGGGCCTGGGCTTGGCCTTGTGCCTGGGCCCGGGCTTGGGCTTGGGCTTTGGCCCGGGCTTGGGCTTGGGCCTGGGTCTGTGCTTGAGCTTGGGCTTTGGCCTGGGTCTGGGCTTGGGCTTAGGCTTCGGCCTGGGTCTGGGCTTAGGCTTGGGCTTGTGCCTGGGCTTGGTATTGGGCTTGGGCTTGGGCTTGGGCCTGGGTCTGTGCTTGGGCTTAGGCTTCGGCCTGGGTCTGGGCTTGGGCTTAGGCTCGGGCTTGTGCCTGGGCTTGGGCTTGAGCTTGGGCCTGGGTCTGTGCTTGGCTTAGGCTTCGGCCTGGGTCTGGGCTTGGGCTTAGGCTTGGGCTTGGGCTTGGGCTTGGGCTCCGTCAGTTGTTAGGAAAACGTGCGCTGTCATTGCGGGGCTTCAAATAGGCAGATCAAGCCCAAGTCCAGGGCCCAATTTCACGGAGCTGCTTAAGCAGAAAATACTGCTTAAACAGTTTCTGCTTAGCAAAAATAAGCAGGATACCAGCCAGAGGTAGTGCTTGTGAGATGGTATTTTGGCTGGTATCCTCATTCTGGTAAGCATAATTTTGTTGTGCTTAGCTACGTTTTGTGCTTAAGCAGCTCTATGAACTGGGCCCAGGCCGTTGTCTTGAAAAGGGCCAAACAACCGTACCATACTTGTAAGGTCCTCAACTTTCATGATTCATCTTGTGTTGTAAGTAAGTTTTCCATAACTTCAAAATTGGTAGAAACACCTTCTCATCTTCATAAAATGTTTATCAAGTTTTAAATCATGACAGTAAATAATTATTCTTTCTTTCTTTTTCCTTTATTTTTTACAAAATAGTCGTAAATTTTTAAGAATTTGTTTTTTTACCAAGCTTACATCTCATAAGCATTTGTGTACCTCAAGATCATTTTTTCAAAGGAACGTGTTGTGTTCTTGAAATTGTCAAAAGTGTTAACTGCGTGACTCTCTTTTATGTAGGTGATCATCAAACAACTTATTAATTAGGTTGTTAATTAGCTTATGGCTATCATGAAAAGCTCTAGATTGCATGTTTGTAACATACGGAATCGTCGTCATGGCAATATCAGGTCATCATTTTTACTTCATCTTTGGGGGTTTTTCCTCCGCCCTCCTCCTCTGGTCGGAGCAATTTCTTACCGGCTTCTTCTCACTCTTCATTTTCATGCTGCTCTTCATTACGGATTTAATCATTTCTTCCATGAATTTTTTCATTTATTTATTTATTGTCCATCATAAAAAAAAATCCAAATTTTTCGGGGCAAATTTTTGTTTTTAACACTCCAAATATTTGTTCCAAAATTTTTTGTTAACAATTACTACTTCTTTGGCAATTTATGCACTTTCCCCAACTTGAAAAAACAATTCTTTTAAAATGTCACCATCAAAATTAAAAACCCTTACAAAAAAAACTTTGGGAAAAAATGACTTATTTCATAAAATTTAATTTTAATCAAATATTTCCTCGTTAAGAAAAAATGGAAAATTTGGAACGTAGTTCCTCCGTCCCTACCACTTGTGTATCACAACCTCCCACCCCGACGAATTCCGGGCGCGACTCGCCAATCCTGGACATGCAAAAGACGCCCTCAGGGCAACGTTTTCGCAAAATCTCCATGTCCAAACCGCCCCCTTCCCCGACTATCTCATCAGGGAGGGTGACATTCACTTCCACCGTGTCGTCTCCAACACTGCTGGTTACGCCTAGTCGAGGTTTGTCTGTTTGTGCTTGTGAGCTCAGCTAATTTCTCTTTAGACCTCCCGTATTTTCTATCTGTGGCTTACTTGAACCTGCTGAATGAGGTAGCCTCTTAAAGGGAAACCAGTAGGTGCGACCTCACTTGACCTTACCATTGAGGATTACTCACTGACTTGTACATAACTCTAAGGGATAATTACTGATGAGGTCGCAGCTACCAGTTACCTTTTAGAGTCTAGAGTTTCTCCTCTTAAAGGGAAACCAGTAGGTGCGACCTCACTTGACCTTACCAATGAGGATCACTCACTAACTTGTATATTACTCTACGGGATCAATACCTATGAGGTCGCAGCTACCACTTACCTTTTAGAGTCTAAATTATGTGTTTTTTTCCATCAAAGTTCGCCAAAATAATTTTGTTACCACAATAATTTTTCTGGTTGAATGCCAAGATATTTCTTTGTCAAGTTGAACTGCTATAGTGCATCCATACTTTAAGATTATTCATCTTTTATTTGTTCAAACTCCGAAACTTTATTGCCCCTTTTCGATTCACATGTTCCACCATTCAGCAGGTTACAAAAGGGTTTGCAACATTGGTTTTATGCTACAAATGCACCTTAAAATCAAACCAAGGGGATGAACTTTTTAATGCCCTTTTTTTGGCATTGTTTTTTTGTGTTTCTTTTCATTCTAAGAACCATCACAACTCAAGAGAGATTATTTCCACAGTGATACCACAAACCCTACTAGATTATATATTCTTTCAATTAGTTTCTTCAAAAACAAACAATTGTTTGCAACAAAAGAGTTTTTGCTATGATTAAAACTTGTTCCAACGTGACTCAAAATTGGTCTCGTGTTTGCAGGGGGGGGGGGGTGTCACCGAGTTTCCAACCAATGTTGTGCTCCCTTCTGTACCACAGTATACCTTCAGCAATACTTGACTGCAATGCAATGTGTTCGGCTCTTCCTTCAGATCTCTCACACCCTCAGCCCCACCTTTGCTCTGTACTTTCCCGCTGCCACTTTCCAATGAGCCATTTGCCAGTTAGATTTGAATGACGCCTGGTACCATGCCTTGTTGGGTCACAACTGAATGCTTAACTTGTACTCCTCAGACTACATCCAGTGTTTCTATGTCACGTGGTTCTGGGCAGCCTCGCTACCATGGGCAGCGCGCCGTATCGCCGTCACTAACCCCTGGTAGGGATGTGTATAAAAACAACGCTTATTGGTTATCTAAAGTGATTACTTTGCGTCCACGCGTGTTGAAAACTTTTGAGCCCTTGCATGGCGCTTGAAGAACGCTTAGTACGCGATGGTACGCTCGTGTAAAAATGCAAGTATTTTGACGCGTTTCGATTTAAAATGAATCTTGTTTTTACACGGTCACCCTAAACTGCATGCAGTTAGAAATGTCACAAGATCAAAGAAGATCGAGAGGGTAGCAGTTGCTCTTTGACTTGATGCCGGCGGTTTGCGGGCTACCACACTAACGGGCGCGTTGAATGGAACGACTACAGACCTAATTTAAAATGTGCTAGATTCTAGCACATTTTAATGAACCAATTCCAGGGGGATATGAGGGAGCAAGGCATGCTGGGAAAAATGGCGCTGCGAGATCAATCCTCCCTGGGAACGAGGTTGGGTTCTGGGGCAAGCCTATGCATAGTTACACAAGAGACGACCAACACACCCCATACACGATTCTCAATGAAATGTGTCTCACAAGGACACTGGTCTTTGCTGATATGGAGGTGCGATGCAAAAAGCATGCCCTGAACCATTTGCAGTGTTCTCCCTTAACAGTAACCGGCAGGCCAAACGCCAGTTAAAACACATGAGGACCAGTGAAAATTCACTCCAAGTGGTCCGGCTGGCTAGTTCAGTGCTGAAAAGCATCTCTATTTCATTTGAAATATTGACTCGTGAAAAAGCTTACGGACTATTGAAATGACAAACTCACTGGTCCCGCTGGCTAGTCACTAAACATTTTTTAGGGCAAATCCTGATGTGACATAGCGACACTCCGGAATTTTAGTCTGGGGAATTCAAATTGAGCTTTCACTTGTGACCGAACGAGGCGTTGTACTCTGGTACATCACCATCACTTCAAATGAAACTCACAAATGGTTCATTGATAGAAACCCATCAACCCTAACCCTTGTCCTGATAGATTTAAATTGCCTCAGTTAACCATCCATTACACAAAACCTTCATGAACAACAAAAAGATCAATCTTTTTCTTTTTAATCTCACATCCAAAATATCAAGCCCAATTAATTTTCACAAGTTCGCTCAACAGACGCTTTCAAATGTTAAGACTCTGTTTCAGAAAATACAACAAATTCCCTTGATATTAGCCATCACATTTTTGATCAGAAAAGTTCAAATTGTTGAGCGTCGTTCTTTAAAATAAAAGACAAAAAGATGGAGGGCAATGAATTTCCAACACCCTCCCTCCCCCCTTCCCAGCCAAGCTCATTTTTGTTGGTCGCTGCTGTCCGATAAACTCTTTCCAGTATGCATCTTTGTTTTCTTATAGGATGGTAGACGCATTCAACTTCATTCATGTTCTACAAACTGTCGATCCTGCTTTATTCCTTTGATATTATTTAACCTATCTCATTCTTTACTTTTTCTTCAGATGTTTTCATTCCTCATTTTTATACTTAGTGTTACATGATTTTACTTTCTTATTTGTTACAGATGTAGCCTAGCTTTTGATTGACAAATTTTCATTTTTGGCATGCAATATTTGTAATTGTAGAAACAGATGTATTTGCATTGCTATGAATTTATTATTGAATTGGTTTTTTATCCCATTACCGTTTTGAAATTAAGAATCCGCAATTCCTGTGGAGCTGAACACAGTTCCTGGGGAACTGAACACAGTTCTTGGGGAACTGAACACAGTTCCTGGGGAACTGAACATAGTTCCTGGGGAGCTGAACACAGTTCCTGGGGAACTGAACACAGTTCCTGGGGAACTGAACACAGTTCCTGGGGAACTGAACACAGTTCCTGGGGAGCTGTTCATACGCCATCAGCTTAAATCTGCAAACTGTGCCACAGACCCACATTAGGCTGCAGCCATTTTAGTCAAGTACCCCGTGTGCTTCAAGCGCTACTGAATATAACATTTACTATAGATAAAGGGTACAGACTAAGATTCCTTTCCAACCTCAGTTTGGTTGCATCGATTTTGGAAAGCAAGACAAAATGGCTGCTCCTTGATAAACGTCCTTACACAGTTGAACCTGTGTATAGTGGGCACTCAAATGAATTGGTCACTGTAGACAGGTTGTAAACTTGCACCATGTTTCAGTATGTAACTTCCCACAGTAGATGCAACATTGGCCATTGCCAAGTGTGAATAAGATCCGGTTATGTGATGTCACACTCTGAGATGACCCCTGACCCCTGGCCTTTTGACCCCCTTACGACACCTGTTTTGACCCACCCCTACCCCCTCATTTCATACCATGTGTGAGTAATTACCAGTTGTTGAAACATATTCCCAGACATATTGTACCTTTACAATACGGCAGACATTTTGGTCATGTACGTTACAAACCCTGACTACAAGGCATTGATCGTGGCATTGAAATATAAGCAACATCAAAGGTGCCAGACTATTTGCATTCAAGCCTCGCTCTGGTTACATACATCTGTATGATAGAAAAACAAACTAAAATGGCTGCTGTACATTAAAGGTCCTTTGCATAATGTGATGTAATAATGTTGACAGCATGAAGACAGTGTTTTGAGTTTTTCAGCATCCATCAACAACAATTTTGTTTGCATGTACAATTGTTATGCATTGATTTACGCCATTCATTTTTTTAACCTGTGATAATTCTTTCAAGGCATCCAAGTGTCATGTTATTATCCTTTTCAAACTTGCGTTGACTGTTTCTATAAATGGCCTTTTCGAAACCACGGATCCGGTTAAGGCTCCTGTTTAAACTCTGTCAGTAAATTTGAAAACTTGTGCTTTTGGTATGGGACTAACAAGGCAGGTGTAGCTGGAGCTAAAACTGAAGTCGTGGTTTGGAAAATGCCCCATGTATTGAACTCTAACAAGTTTCTTTTTAAAAACAACATCAAAATGTCTGATTTATTTTCTTCTTTTTCCGATGAAGTAATCAAAAGTCGGTTTTAATTTCAGCATGATATTACTTTTCAAAAGCCTTATAATTTTCTTTTATGTATTTTGTTGCACATTTGTTAAAATGTGTATTAAAATATTTGCAATTTGCGGGGTTTTCAAGCTATACTTCGCAGCAATGGCAGCTTTAAAAAGTGCATATCTTATATTTATACCAGTTGGGTGTGTTACTTTAACCCTCCTACTCTTAATAAATATTTCCAGAGATTTGACCATCCATTTGAAACTGAAGGGTGTGTGCCTAAAACTAAATTTGTACATGTGTGTACTATAATAACACATTTACTTCAGGATATCAAGTTGCTAGCTGGCATAGTTCATCAATCATTCAAAATCACAGTGGATAATATTTAAATGGTCAGACAGTAGGAGGGTTGATGTTTTTAATTCCCATTGTACATATAGTTGTTTGTCAATTACAGCGTGTCATGCCATTTATATCACTATTAATATGTATTTGTGTGTCACATGCTGCATTCTGATCATATGTTTTTAAGTCTTACAATCAAATTATCTCAAATGTCAGCTTTTCTCAGTAAATTACAGTGCATAACCATTACAATCTACGCGCTTTTAAATTTTACCAATTGCGTTGAAATTTCTTGGTTATGTACATATAAATATCTTCAAAGCTAGATTATAGACCGGAGTACCTTTTTAAAACCCAAGAAAGTTGACTTGTGACGTTTCATGCGAAAAACCAGGCACTTTCTGCCAATACCCATACCTGAGTTGACTTGCTCATCAAACAGATGTGAATAAGAGCTTTCAAATAACACCTAAAAAGGGCTTGCAAGGTAATTATTTTCTATAACATCACATCACATTGATATCAAGGCTGATGTTTCAGTTGTCTTCCCTTTCAATGCCATTTCACTGTTTCCAAGAAGTTCTTGATTTTGGCAAGGGGTGTCACAAATGTCTTATGTATATCTTCAAAGCTAGACAAGTGAACGGAGTCAAAACACAATCAAGTTGATTTCTTCAAATGGTTTATGAGAAAAGTTGATTTGGAAAACTGGGATGAGTACACTCTTCCATATTCAATGCTGTGTCTATCACTGAAACACATGATTATTATGCAGCTATTAAGTTCCGCATGTAAAATCCAACCATAGCATCATTGTCATGTGAGCATTACACCCGCTTTTTTCTCATCCTCACTCCCAACCCTTCAACCTCTTACCCCCCCAACAAACAGGTACACCCCTGATATCCACTCCTCGCCCCCTGGACAATAAAGACCGTACCGGCTCCAGCGGTTCCCTTAGCAGTAGTGGTAGCGGTGTTCAGTTTTTAGCAATGAATGGTGTGTCGGCAGCCACAGCGCCCTTACCTGCCCACGCCTCTATGCTTTCAGACATGTCAGAGCGGAGCGAGTCCCAGTCGACGATCACAGGAAGTACGGCGGCCGGGAAGGGCCACCAACGAAGCAAGTCCACCATCATGTATGATAAGTTACTGGACCATGAGATCAAGGATCTGTTGATCTGCTTGATGTACATCGTCAAGAATGTCAACGAGGGTAGGTGTTCTTTTGTACGCTTTGATTCTTGATTTTAACATCATTATCGATTGACTACAATTTGCATTTACGTCGGGGCATGATAACAGATGTGCCTCATGTCCCGTTCCATCATCAGTGTCTTGAGTTCATCGACAGTCACTGAGATAAATGATGTTGCACAGCGCCTTGATCTAGTTATTGTTGTTACATCTTCCTGGTAATGAAACCAAGGAGCCCTCTAGTGGCGTGTCGTGGCCGAGCGGATAAGAGCACCGGACTCAAGCTCTGGTGTTTCTGTTCAGCAGAGTGTGGGTGCGAGTCCCGGTCATGACACCGTTGGCCCCGTGTGTTGTGTAATGCATGTAAAAGAACCCAGTGCACTTATCGAAAAGAGAAAGGGTTTGCCCCGGTGTTCCTGGTTTGATCGGCAGCATATTGTTCCACAGCATCTTGTAAACCATTACTTGGTGCTATGTATAGGAATTGATCTCATACTTCAAAAACGTAGTTCCACAATACTTTGCAGGAAAATACTGAATGTTGAAGCGCCTTGAGCGTCATTGAGTGACGGATATGAGCGCTATATAAGAAGCCACTATTATTATTATTATTATTATTATTAAAAGAAAGCGACTTGCACTGTGAGCCCTAGGCCTGAAGATTCCTGTGAAGAGAAGATGATGAAGAAATGTCAGTTATAGATGTGGGAGGAAAACCCCAAATGGGGTACAACCCATGCAATCCTCAGGTAGGAACTGAAAACCCAATCCACATGCAAGGCTCCCGGTCTGGGATTTAAATCGGGGTCCACAGAGGTGAAAGGCAGAGAAAAAATCACTGAGCCAACCTGAATGGAATCTAAGATGTGTGTGCTATTTAAGAACGAAAAATAATTATTATTTTGTTTCTCTTGTCTTAATTGTGCAGAGGTTCTTCTTGGATGGTGGAGCAAAGCCACCGAAGATGACCAGCTCAAGCTGTTTGATGTCTTAGAGTAAGTAAACCTGTTTACTTTATTGCTTTCTGCTAAGTCAAAACATCTATTGCAGCTTATATTTAGTAGGGCCCAATTTTTAAAGAGCCACTTAAACAGAACGCATTACTAAACAACTTTCTGCTCAGCTAAAAAGAGCAGGATACCAGTCAAAGATGGTCCATTTGACACTATTTTGATTGGTAACCTTATTCTTGTAAGCATTATTTTGTTGTGCTTAGCTACTGTTTGTGTTTAAACACACTTGGGGGAACCGTTCATTTTCCACATGCTGGAACTATCTCTTTGGAATGCTCTTCCACTGAACCTCGGACTAGTAGACACTCTCTCCAGTTTCAAAACTAACTTGAAAACACACTTGTTCAGTCTACGCTTTAAGTACCGTCATTAGCAGAGTTCTTTTTCTATGCGCCAGGAGTGTCTTTCTGACAGACATGGCGCACTTCAAATGTCCATTATTATTATTACTATTAAATTAATTCTTGCATTGAATGTATTCCGACAGAATGTGCCTTCACCACTTCAAGTACAGAGGCAAGAAACATATCCTCGAGGCCAGGTAAGTTATTATTTCCTTCAATATTTAAGATTCTAGTTTTCAAAACTCATCGTCTTTCTCTTCAAATCTTTGGCTCTTTGTTTTAATTTGATCATGGTTAGGTAAAACTAAAACTAACGTGGCGGCCATATCAGTTTCTGAATACTTAAGTCTATGGGACTCAAAATGAGGTTTGTTTCAATTGTAGACTGGTGCTCGAATACGTTTAAAGTAATCTGCACTATGCACTCTGGGTACTAAACAATAATGGCTGTCAAAGTAACACTAGTTTTTCATTTACTCATTTCCGATCAAAAACCAATTTATATTTATGCATAATGATTAAATTTTATTTTGCAAACACTAATGTGGAAGGGATAAGTTCTAACTTATTGTACTTTTATTTTGCTGAACATTAATGGCTTAATTTTATTTCCAATTTAAAATTTGTATTGTACATTATTTAAAATGGCACCCTTGAACAAAGATATTGACAAAATAGGGAGACCGCCAACATAGGGCTAGATAGCTAAGTTGGTAGAGCGCTGGCACGTTAATATGGAGGCTGTTGGTTCAGATCCCGCTCTAGTAAATTTTTCTCTGTTCAATTAATTTAAAATAATCTTTTAAAGAATTCTCCTTCATTTCTGTTTGTCAACTTGTTTATCCACTGTCCAACTTCTCACCCCAAAAAATCCTATTTGAAATTTGATTCAATGCAATATAAGCCATTTGTGAGTTAGATTTGAATGATATCTGGTACAATGACTTGCTTGATCACAAGTTACCGCTTAAATTGGAATTCCTCAGACTATCGAGACAGTTGCTATGTGACATGACTCGGGGCAAGCGTAGTTACGTAAGAGACGGCGAACACCCATACACACTTTTGAATGAATGTGTATGGCACAATGGTACCAGGGTTTGCTCATCTGGAGGTTGCTATACTAAAGCTTGCCCCGAACCATTTGACATAGCAACTGTCTCTATAGTCTGAGGAATTCGAATTTAAGCGGTAAATTGTGACTAAGCAAGTCATTGTACCAGACTTTATTCAAATCTTACCCGCAAATGGCTCATTGACAGTTCAAAGAAATTCAACATTTCGAGTCTAACTTTACAATGAAATTTAGATGACTGTGATTGAAAGTGAATATTTTCTGTAAAATTTGCACATTTGTTCTTTCTCAATACCAGGCCTGATACTTCATGGAGGCAACAGAGACAATTGCCTCCATGCCCCTAGTCATTGCCGCGATGCCCGTTGAAATGTTACAGTCGAAAGTTGCATGCCCCAATTTTTTGCAGAAAGAATTTTTGTTAGTGAGAACTTTTCTCTGCATTATGACAGATGATGGTGTTTCAAAATGAAAGACAATACCAAAACTTTCTTATATGCCACGGACAATGCACAAAATACATGTAACATGGAAAGTTGCTTGTACATGGCTGATGGACGTGAGATAATGTTGGGATACCGACAGCAATTAATTTTTAGTTTTAAATTAACTACCACTTATCATTGGTAGATTTTTTAGTGCAATACCTTAATCGAAAGATTATAACTTTTTCAAATCTATAAGAATAGCCATTTAAAACTAAAATCTATTTTGGGTCAAGTCGGCCAAAAACCTGACTTAGCACAGGGCTTGATTTTTGGGTAAAATGCCACAGAACCGCAGGGCTCGTAGCTGAAAATCTTTTGCTGGACCAGAATTGATTTTTACAAGACCAGAATCAAAATGAGAAAGAACTTTCTACAAAGTTTAACATACAAACTGTTCTATTTGAACAAACACAAAGGGGAAGATTTATCTCAGTCTTATAGGCGAGTGTACTTTGATACTTTGATACTTTACAGACTCAAAGTCAACGTTTGAACATCATTTGTTGTTAATAACACAGAGAGGTTTTATTATTCAATTGAAAAACGCAGACAGTCGGACTTGTCTGGTCCTGAGTTTACTGGCCCAACATGCCCAAGGCTAAAATCTCGAGCCTGCGGTCCAGTGTACAACTCAGGCCCTGTAGCATCTTTAAGTTTCCCTGATAGAGTACAAATTGCCTCACTCGTACAACGTGAAGTATCAGGCCTGGTACCCAACTTTCTTGCACTCTAAAGGAAGTCTACGTCGCTGTGCAATGTGCATGAATCTCTTGAGGAAGAAAAAATACCTCCTTGAAACGTATCTTGTTTTCTTGACATCTTCCATTACGATTCTTAACTCTTTCTACCTGTTTGCTTTTTATGGTTTCGTCCATGTCCAAATAAATAATGGTAAGCCGATATTGCGATATGAATATGTGTGACAGATTGGCGTCTTGTTGAACTAATACCGTGCATGGCTTGCTTGCAAAGTTTTTTTAATTGCTAACAAGTAAGAAAATGTCTTGCGCTTGTTTACAAAAAACAAAAAATTGAAGAATTTTTGTCTTGCTGACGGTCTAATAAGAGCGATTTTGTGGAATGGAACTAACACCAGGCATGACTTTAATGAACATGGGGGGGGGAGTGTATGACAAGATGTGGTAGGCAAAAAGTTACCCTTGCGCCTACCATTAGAACGGTCTACACACTTGTATTGACCCCCTTGCACCAACTTCTCACGTGGCTACTGTCTGCCACGCTCGCCATTTTGGGAGTCAAATTGCACGTCAAAATTATGGTAAGCGTGTACACACCGCGTCGCCTAAATGCGCACTACACTGTGTAACATACAGGAACATTGACTCCCTAAATGGCGCGACCAAGATTATTGTGATTATGACATCAGGTGAATTGGGTTAGTATTGCTTGTACACATGCTGGTATCCTGTTGGTTATAGTCAATACATCAGATGAAGGCATGGGCCGCACGCTCGAACCTTTTGCAAAAAGCTGATGTATGTTTTTAGTGTAATTTAACCTGAATTCCCTTTATGAACCAAAGTGGCCGCAAGTGGCTTGTACCAATATTTCCATAGCGGCCACAAATGGCCGCGAGAATTGACCTGCTTCCACTCAACCAAAAAGGTCAAGGTAAAGGTCATGTCCTGACAAGTTCCTGGAAAGGAGTTTGGAGGAATTCAGACTATTGAGGTTAACTGTTTAAAAAGCTGACATTTTTTAACAAAAGCACTCTAGTGTTACTTACAAGGGGCTTTTTCCAAACCTCGGAATAGGCTCCGTCTCCGGCTCCGGGTTTTGTTTTATGTTAGAAACACCGTTCAACATGACAGAGCCAGAGCCGGAATCCAAGTTGAGGTTTGGGAAAAGGCCTAGGATCACTCCTCACTCTATATGGCGTCACAGCAAGTCCAAACAGCGCCCTCACTGAGTTCATTAAAGATCTATCATTGGCTGAGAGTTGTGCGCGGTGTGTACACGCCTGCATGTTTCCATTGTTTGACATCAGCGATGGTGGCCACTCCGAGGGGTCTATTACACTGAACATGTATCTAGACAAATCTGCAAAAGTACTATTCTAAGAGCAAGTTCGAGTGCACACATTTAGTTGACCCGTGGTTGACCTCTGACTATAGCAACGTACATGCACAGTGACATACTCACTTGATCGACTCGTTTGGAAGTCTGGTCAACCATCGGTCTAGTCAAGTCCAACACCATATGGTAACAACCGAACTGTATGGACTCTGATTATGGTGGTATGCCTGATCCCATGTAAAGCACAGTTTACAACTAGTGCAGTCCTCAGTCCAGCACCATGTGGTAACTCAACACCCAAACTGTATGGACTCTAATTATGGTGGTACGCCTGATCCAATGTAAAGCATAATCAGTTACTAGTGCAGCCCTCAGACCAACACAGTTCAGTAACTCAACACCAAAACTGTTGGACTCTTATTATGGTGGTATGCCTGATCCAATGTAGATCATAATCAGTTCACTAGTGCAGTCCTTAGTCCAACACAATGTGGTAACTCAACACCCAAACTGTATATACTCTGATTATGGTGGTACACCTGCCGTCGATTTCACCAAACTCTTCCTAACTTAGGATTAATCCTAGGCAATGCTAAGAGATAGGACTAGTCTTAAGTACTGGTCCTAACTTAAGACTAGTCCTATCTCTTAGCATTGCCAAGGATTAATCCTAAGTTAGGAAGAGTTTGGTGAAATCGACGGCCGATCCCATATAAAGCATAATCGGTTTACTGGTGCAGTCCTCAGTCAGACAGAATCAAACAAAACATGCAGTTGGATTTTGAAGGGTTTGGGTGGTAAGTGGAATTACAAAACACTTTGCCATAAGGATGGCAATATAGTTGTGTTTTTAAAATATGCATGTTTGTAAATCAGTGGCTGATGTGGAAAATGAAAGACTGGCAACTAACACATGGATAAGCTGTCTCTTTGTTTGTTTATTTGTTTATTTGTTTATTTGTTTGTGTGTTTCTCTATGACCGTGTTGAGCAATTTAAATGCGGCATAATAGTGTCGATTTCTGTATGTGCTGTGTTTAGGAAATACAGTGTTGTGCAATCTATACGCAGCATTATAGTGACGATTTCTGTATGTGCTTAGGAAATACTGCAGTATTTATTTGTTGACACAATTTTGATTTAAGAATGCCACTTCAAGCATTTTCTTTGTGAAAAAAAGATATTTTTAGATTTTCCAGTTTCTATTCCTGAGTAATGCCTCTGTACAGACAATGAGTGCTTAGGCTACTGTATTACTGGAGGAGGTTTGTAAACGCTGGGCGCAATTTCGTAGAAGTGTAACGCCACAGATATGCAGTCCAGAAAAAATGAAAAAAAGTTTAGCAAACCAAAAATTCAGCAAAAAAAACTCTGCTTCTCTGTCATGGTGGACTATTATTGCTATTATTGATGATGAAGATTACACAGAGATTGTACATAGATCATAGATCATTCTGGAATGGTGAAGGTGCAGAATGTACAGAATGTACAGAATGAGAAGCTAAGCCTGCTCAGGCCTAGTTGGGTCAATCTGTGTCGGAATTGTGGTGGGCATTAACCCTCCTACTGTTAGTGTATTTCTCGAGACAACCAACCCATTGAGATGTACAATACAGGTTTATAGATCATTCTGGAATGGGGATGGTACAGAATATACAGTATAAGAAGCTCGGCATGCTCAGGCCTAGTTGGGTCAATCAACGTGGTGGGCATTAACCCTCCTACTATCAGTGTATTTCTTGAGAAAACCAACCCATTGAGGTGTACAAGTGCATAGACCATTCTGGAATGGGGATGGTACAGAATATACAGAATATACAGAATGAGAAGCTTGGCATGCTCAGGCCTAGTTGGGTCAATCTGTATCAGAAACGTGGTGAGCATTAACCCTCCTACTATCAGTGTAATTCTCGAGACGACCAACCCATACCTCACTATGCCACAACAGTGGATGGGATGACAGTGCTTCTGTTCAGGTCTTTGCCTCGGTGCACTTTTATAAAATGTTCCCATAGATATTAAGGATTTTTTATAATTGAATTATCCCTCAATCACGACAAGAAGCTAAGCCTCTCCAGAAGAAAATTTCCAAGCCTGGACCACGTGAAGAGCTTTTGAGTTTATTTCGTAAAAAACATGATCAGAAGTTATCCGATACTTCCATATTCCGTTCAGCTTTTTTAACATCTAGTTATGATCTAACACAAGTTCAAAACCATTGAATGTGAATTTACTGATCTTGTGCATGTGTAATGCAGGAATATATGAACTCAGACACCTTCATGAGTCAATCACATAGCGATATCTAGCTATCAATATATTTATATCGATAATTAATTGCTATTATTTGGTGATGGTATCAAACAACTGTGTAGACATCACTATGATGAGGTTTGTAGTTGTAGCAAGCTTTATAGTTGGTGATCATTTTTTTTCTGATCCTGAACATGCAAAGTCACCAAGGAAAACAAACTCTTGTCGCAGAGTACCAGCTGTTGCTATGAAAATGACTCTTGATTGGTTCAGAGGAGATGACACTTTTGGAAATTTCAAATAAAAGGGAAATTTGAAGAGAAAAAAGGGGAACTAACGTTTTCTAATATTTCTGCAGAAATATTACTGTTAGGTAGTCCTCTTAAATTTAAATGGCAACAATATTTGTTTTGCTACATGAAACTAAGTTTGCATGAATTTAAAATGGAAAATTCTCAACATTGCAAAACATTGAACTTTATTAAGCAGTTCGGGACCGTTTTTTTGTTTTATCCTTCGTTGTGTTAGGATGAATTTTTATGCATTCTACCAAAAGTGTCATCTCTCGACAGCTTTTTCATGATCAGGAATATTTGACGTCTTAAACCCTCTGTACTAATTGTTCAAACCCTACAGGTTGCGTGAAAAACCAACCAGTAATGTGGAAGAGAAGAGTAAGACTTTACCTGCAGCCAGAGCCAGGCATGTCCAGACCAGATCCCTCCATGGAGATCTACCCATAGGTAACAATCTACTTACTAACAGTCCCCCTTAAACCTATTATCTTGGAGGGACTTCATCCCACGATGCGTTGTTTGTTTCCAGGAAAATTCAACACAAATTAAAGCGGAAGGGAAATAACCAATTCAATTTGGTGATGTGGTGATGTACTCATGTGAGTGGAGAAAAAATTACAAGTCTCTAACCTCACGTTAAAATGGTGACATTATTCTTAGAAAAATTGGTCTCTATATTTTTGTACGGGGATGTTTCGGTTCATTCCTGACTTATGATAACATTTCATAAAAACAGCTTTGAATTTGACCTTATGACTAACAAAAAATCCTCCTTGGTGTTTGAAGATCCATTTGTTGTTGAAATCCAACTAAGTCATGTTTCAAATTTAACTATGAAGTTTTTAAGTCCAAAGCTCAATGTTCAAAAACAGTGAAAACATTTAAGGTTTTTCCCACTTTTTTTCTCGTGACTCTAATGACCGATTAAGCATAAACTTTCACAGGTTTGTTGTTTCATGTATATGTTGGGTCACATTAAGTGTGGATACTGGTCTTTGACAATTACCGATGTTACACATGTGCTTTAAAGGCATCGTACACGTTTGGTAATTACTCAAAATATATATTAACATAAATACTGACTTGGTAACGAGCAACGGAGAGCTGTTGATAGTATAAAACATTGTGAGAAACGACTCCCTCTGAAGTAATGTAGTTTTTGAGAAAGAGGTAATTTCTCACTAAAATAATAAAAGACTTCTTGCAATAAGCCTTTTATTCCTATCTGAAAGCACACAAATTTGTACAACAAGGGTGTTTTTTCTTTCAACATTTTCTTGCAACTTCGATGACCAATTGAGCCCAAATTTTCACAGGCTTGTTATTTTATGCATATGTTGGGATACACCAAGTGAGAACACTGGTCTTTGACAATTACCAAACGTATTCAGTGCCTTTAAGCAGCATCGTGATTTCTGTGCTCTTCTGACCATGTTCCCTCGTTGTGCAGTCTTTGCCTTAGCAGAGGCTGAATGTGCACCCAGAGTGTCGCAAGAAGCCAATTTAGCTGCAGAAGTGGGATTGACTGTCCTGGATGTCATGGGGACCTACTGTACACACTTCAAGGTAGGTCAAACAAGTACACTGTTTAATAGACTTATTTAGGTGCAGAAGTACGTATTGACTTATTCGTATTCATACGTATTGACTCACTTCAAGATAGGTCAGACGATTACACTGGTATGAGATTTAAATGCAGAAGTAGGACCAACTGCTCTGAGTGTCCCGGTGGCCTACTCTATACACTTAGAGGTAGGTTAAACAAATACACTACAATGGACTTATTTGGTGGCAGAAGTGGGATTGAAATATGTAGACTTCTTGGGAACTTGCTGTAAACACTTCAAGGTAAAGTTTAACAAGAGAAATAGATTTGATAGAGGTGCATAGCTATCCAAGACTGTTTTGGTGCAGATAACACTTTTGAGGCAAGTAGCGAAAAGACACCAAAACAGAAGAAGCTCTATTTTCTTTGGAGATCGTTGTTGAGAAACCACCCAGAGAAAATTGCAGACTTTTTGAGAACCCAGTCTCACTGTTTATTTTTCCACAGCCTAACCTCGACTTGGATGACGGCGACAACCCCTTGATGCATAAAGTCATGGGTATCTTCTTATCCTTCATGCGAACGGGCCAATCAGAAGCAATGAGCAGACATCTGTTTGCGTCGCTGCGCTCATTTGTGCACAAGGTGAGAGAGTGTTCATGATCAAAGGCAAACATACATCAATGGATGAATAGTTCAGAATGAAATCTCTTTTGATGAAGGATTTGATATTGTTGATTGACTGGGAGCATGTTCAGGGCTCAATTTCTATGAGCTGCTTAAGCAGAAAATAGTGCTTAAAAAGTTTCTGCTAAGCAAAAAATTTGCTGGACGCCAGTCACATATTTTACATGAAAAATGGCATTTTGGCTGGTAACCAAGTTTTGGTAAGCATTATTTTGTTGTGCTTGGCTACTTTTTGTGCTTTAGCAGCTCTATGAAATTGGGCCCAGTTCAGAGACTGTAAGATTTTAAAAGGTGTTTTAAAACGATGAAATATAATCAACAGAAGAAATGCAAATGTTGAAAAACATACTGACAAATCTAGCACCAGCAGGAATTCAGGTTGATTATACTTTAAAAAGGGGGTTTACTATTAACATTATATTAACCCTCCTACTGTTTGACCATTCAATATCATCCACTGTGGTTTGGAATGATCGGTTAACCACGCCAGACTGCAATATGATATCATGTGGTGAATGCATCTGCACAGATCACAGTCAACCCTCCTACTGTCTGACCATTCAATATCATCCACTGTGGTTTTGAGTAATATATAAAACTAAGCCAGCCTGCAATATTATATCATTTGAATGCATACACAGTACACATCGTGTAGACAGTTTGTTCTGTGCACAGTTGTGCCACCATGCACAGCGAGTTGAGTGGTTTCAATTGGTTGGTCAACTTGCTGGAGAATGGTACCAAGAGTAGGAGGGTTAAAAAAGGGAGAGGGCCCTTAAAGTTTGTACTCTCTGTATCACCTTAACAAATGTGGATGATCTGTTTTATAGTCAAGGTGTCTATGAAGTAAAGATTATATTCGGCAGCACCTTAACAAGTTGAATTTTTTTCATTGTGACAAATTTTCAGTTCCAAATGTGCAAAGTCTTGTACCTCTGTAAGAACCCAAGTTTGACCAAAGTACACTAAACCATTTTTCTCGGCCCCCACCTTGTCTCCCTTCTCCTGCTCCCAATCCCTGCTTAAGAGTGAAACTGTTTCTATTGATGTTTGTTCTCATATCACAGTTTCCAGTGGCTCTGTTCAAGGGAAGCGCTCAGCTCTGCGGAGATCTCTGTCTTTCAGTAAGTAGCTTTTCAAACTGTGTCTACACTAGTACAGTCTGTCCGGAGCCAATATGGCTCATCAGGCCGGTGTTTATATTCAGTTTCATTGGCATTAAACGACTGAGAATATATGTATTTCCCCTGGACAGGATGCCAGTTCATCGCATGTTACTCCCCAGCTCTTGCCGGTACCCATTTGTACTCCTGGGTGGAGAGAGGCAATTATGATTAAGTGCCTTGCTCAAGTAAGCAAGTGTCACAACTGACCTGGCCAGGATTCGAACCCACATTCTGTAAATAACAGAACTTGAGTGTAACCGGTAACTCCCGTGTGAGACCATTTTATGAAGTGTCGTGGCTGAGTGGTTTAGTACACCGTACTCAAGTTCTGGTGGTGAAGTTATCGGAGTGTGGGTTTGATTCCCGGTCATGACATTTGTATCCTTGAGCAAGATGCTTTACCATAATTGCTTCTCTTCACCCAGGGGTAGAAATGGGTACCTGCGAGGGTAGAGGTTGATTTTGTTTTTTGAAAAAGCCTTCTGAGCGCCACGGCAGCCTGGGCTGTTAATCCCCAGAGAGTTGAGAAAGATTAAAGAAATGTTATTGGCCCAATGACCAGGGCATTAATGTAAAGTGCATTGATATGTTACTGTAAAAAATGCGCAATATCAGAACTAGTTATTATTATTATTATTATTATTATTATTATTAAGTTCTGTCGTTCACAGAGTGTGGATTTTGATCCCGGCCGGGCTGGTCACAATGCTTGTGCTCTTAAGCAAGATACTTTACCATAGTTGTTGTTCTTCGAATGGGACGTTAAGTCTTTAAGCCCCCTGTACTAAGTTCAATAGTTGGGTGTCTTATTCTAGAGTTGGCTTCTTCTTTTTTTTCCTTAGACGCTCAAGTGTCTGAACTCCAAGCTTCCATCCATGAGGAACGAGTCTTGCGCCCTACTCTACCTGATCATGAAGGAGAACTACGAATTCACGACGAGGAAAGACTTTGTCAGAGTTCATCTGCAGGTCAGTGTTAGATTAAAAGACAAGATTGATCGGAAATACTATTCTGGTATACCATGCCCGATATGGGGGCAGAGGGTGCCCCCACACCCCCCCCCAAACAGAAAAAACAAACAAAAAGAACAAAATAAAAACCTCTAAAGAGTTCCTGGGATTCCAAGCACACAATGGAGACACAATAGAAGGAGGGGTACCACCATGCCCTGTATCGAGCACCAAATGTATTTAGGTTATATTTTTCGTTGCATCGTTGAGGCCAGTGTTACATTAAAAGACAAGATATAGGGAGAAATGCAAAATTAAACCGACGGTATCTTGAGGTTAGCCTTTGGAGGTTTTTGGAGGTTTTACAGGTTCAACCTTGAGTTACTGCTTAATTAATTCTGCATTTCTCCCTTATCTGAAATATTTTCAGACATGACATTCGTGAGCGTCTCAAAAGTCAGAACTGTAGGAATGTTCTAATTGGATCGGATAATTCCAGCGCAGGCTCATGGACCGTTTCTGTTGGACCACCGGAACGTTCAAAATACTAGAGCGCGTATTCACTCATGTAGGATTGCTCCCGTACTCCGGCATGATGATGCGGTCTAGCAGACTGTTCTGGCGGTCAAATTGGATTGGGGAACGTTCTTTTGTGCCTAGAACGTGCCTGACTTTTGAGACCCTTCCATTGGGAGAAAAACACCTTGCAAATCACTTCCATTTATGCTTTGGAGGTTTTCTTTTTCAGGTGATTATATCAGTGTCTAAGTTGATCGGTGAAGCAAACAGCATCCGGTTCCAGGAATCTCTCGCGATGATCAACAATTTTGCCAACAGTGACAAAACAATGACCGTAAGTTGACGATATCCTTCATTAACCTGGGTTTTCGGGGGGTTTTCTTCCAATTTTAGGACTTGAACCTGTGACCTCCAGAGATACCAACTGAATTATCTAGCCCTAATGTTGGCTGAAACTTTCACATGTGACTTTTATTGGATTAATCTTTATAAATTTGCCTATAAAGCATTAATATGTTGACAAAAAACAGTCTATGACCCTACCTTTAACATAGGTACCTATGAAATATGAATAACATTTTGAAACTTTGAATGATTCTCCTTTCCCCCAGAATACCCAGTTTCCCTCCCACGTACGAGATCTGACCAAGAAGATCCGCACGGTTCTCATGGCAACCGCTCAGATGAAAGAGCATGAGAAGGATCCAGAGATGTTGGTGGATCTCCAGTACAGCTTGGCCAAGTCTTACGCCAGCACCCCAGAGCTGAGACGAACGTGGCTGGAGAGTATGGCAGTCATTCATATCAATAACGGCAATTACTCAGAGGTAAGATCAGAATCTCAAGACACACCTACATTTGGCTGAGACACAACCTTTTATCTTACAAGGCTGGGCATTTTAGGTTCAAAACAGAAGAAAAAAAGCGGGCACTGATAGAGTTAATAGCATTGTATCTCGCACAAGATGGGCTCCAGGCAAAAGCTAGTCTTGCTTCCAAGCACTCCAGTTGTGTAGTCACGAAATAATGTAGTCACGAAAAAAAAACCTTGTCACAGCTAGAGGGCGCTATCCATTCCTGTAACCACTATCACCCCATTAACTGCTCCTGTGATAGCGGTTACAGGAATTTTCTTGGCTACGTGCATTCGTCACTACACAACTGGAGCGTTCTTTGAACCAAAACTAGGCAAAAGCTTGTATCTCAGAGCTGTACTGGTTTGTGTGGGCATCTTAGATCATGCAAAGGCGCTGATGTTATAATTGCATCTTTCAAGATTAGCGTGACATATGGATGTCTTTCTTATTCTGGTCTCAGGCTGCTCATTGTAACATCCACATCGCTGCTCTCATCGCTGAGTATCTCAAGAGGAAAGGAACCTTCCCATCCGGCTGCGTCGCCTTCAAGGAAATCTCACCCAACGTGGAGAACGAGGAGAAAGGAATGAAGGATGATACGGGATTACAAGATGTACAGTACTCTGAGGTATTTATCCCATTCTATCTAATCCCTTTTTTTCCCATACTTGGTTATCCCCAAATCTCCTAATCCCCTTTCTTTCGCCATCATGCCCTCACTTCTACTCCTATTGTGATTAAGGAACATGAATGAAAGAGTGGTACCCGATAACATCCACTGTGCTTTTGAAGGATAGATAAACTATGCCAGCCTGCAATATGATATCATAGGGTGAATGCATCTCCACAGCACAAGGTTAACCCTCCTACTGTCTGACCATTCAATATCGTCCACTGTGGTTTTGAATCATAGATAAACTATGCCGGCCTGCAATATGATATCATAGGGTGAATGCTTCTCCACAGCACAAGGTTAACCCTCCTACTGTCTGATCATTCAATATTAGCGACTGTGGTTTTGAATGATAGATAAACTATGCAAGCCTGCAATATGACATCATATGATATGCATCTAAACAGTACACAGTCAACCCTCCTACTGTCTGACCAATCAATATCACCAACTGCGGTTTTGAATGATAAATAAACTATGCCAGCCTGTAATATTCTTGTGTGGTAAATGCCTCTACACAGTACATTGCAGTCTGTTCTGCGCACAGTTATTCTATCATACAGTTTGTGCAGTGGAATTGTTTTTGAATGTTGGGTCAACCTTGAGACAATTGTTATTGAAAGTAGTATAGTATATGTTTCTTAAACACTGACTTGCATTATTGCTTTCTTTGCATCAACCAGCAAACGCTACTTCAGCAGTTGGAGCGTTGTGCCGAGGGTTTACAGAAGGCAGAGAGATACGAATCTATGGGAGCTCTCTACAAGCTTATCATTCCATTCTACGAGAAGCAACGAGACTTCCAGGTACCAGACAAATAGTACCTTTACTTTATGTTGCCATCTTTGTTTTATTCCATTCAAATGAATGTGAACCAAACTGAGGCTGTAGTCGAAGTAGTCTGGACCCCTTTTTGGTAAAATAGAATTTGGTATTGATCATTGAGACATCCGGGTTCCTCTTATGACATGCAGCCATCTTGGTTTTATCCCATTCAAATCAGTGTTTCAAAGTGAGGCTTGAGGTCAAGGTAGTCTGGACCCCTATTTGGAATACTCCGATTTGGTATTGATCATTCTACTCCAAGAGAAGGAAGCCAGACAATCCTTACCTTTAAGACATGCAGCCATCTTGGTTATATTCCATTCAAATCATTGTACTCAAACTGAGGCCAGAAGGAAAAAATAGTCTGGCCCCCCATTTTGGGATAATAAGATTCAGGAATCCTTATTGCAAAGCATACAAGGAACGTGACTTACAATGCACATTGGGTCTAGACTCTTTACAGCCTCGTTTTCATACTCTATAAGAGAAAAATATAAATAATCTTAATTGTTTATAACACTTAAATAGATTTCAGTAGATGGTGGTCAGGTTGGTGTAGTGGTATCTTTCCTCGCCTTCCACCTCTAGGACCCCGGTTCGAATCACACCGGGGGCACTACGTGGATTGAGTTTTCAGTCCCTACCTGACTGTGTGGGTTTTCCCCTGGACTAATTCTCTGGGGTTTTGCTCCCAGATCTAAAACTGAAACTTCTTTCCTTGTCTTCTCTCCATTGGGTTCTTGGCTAGTATAGTGATTAAGTTCGCTTTTCTGAGAGTCCTTGGCTTCACAACCAGAAGCAAATTAAAAGAAATGTCTTTTATGAAAATTTCCTGTATTGAAATAATTGGTTTATTTGATTTTGTTTTGACGTAGCGTCTTGCGATGGCGTACGGTAAGCTGTGTGAAGCCTACAAGTCTGTCATGAAGGTCACCAACTCAGGGCGGCGACTTCTGGGACAGTATTTCAGAGTCAAATTCTTCGGTCAGGTAAACAACTGAACTTATCATCTGTTTCGGGTTTTGGGTTTGTTTTGATTTCTTTTCGTTTTGAGTAATAGCTGTGTAGACCCACCTTGCACTGGCATCACACGCTGCTACAGTCTGTCCATGATCTGTTATTTTAAGGGCTTTTTACAAAACGTCGGCTTGGGCTCTGGGCTCTGTTTGGTGTTGGAAACACCGTGCAAAATGTACACTGCTCTAAAATTAATGACAGAGCCCAAGCCAAGGTTTGGGAAAAGGCCCTTGGAGTCAAACTGCTTGTAAAGCACAGCTTTATCGACGCCCATATCACCCATAAGGCACACTGCACATTAGAACATGTGGAGACTGATTCCAAAAAAGACGTGTTGTGGCTGAGCGGTTAAGAGTACCACACTCAAGCTCTGGTGTTTCTGATCAGCAGAGTGTGGGTTTGAGTCCCGGTCGTGGCACTTGTGTCCTTGAGCAAGATACTTTACCATAATTGCTCTGTCCTTTGGATGGGACATTAAGCCAAATATCCCGTGTACTTGGGTTGGTAGTGCATGTAAAAGAACCCAGGACACTTATCGTGGTAGAGTAGGGGTTAACCCCGGTGTTTCTGGTTCACATAGCAAGCACCCTTGTTTACAGGTTTCCTCAGGCCTTCGAGCTACAGTGATTAAGTTTGCTTATGAGGCATCCTTGGTTTCATTACCAGAAGTATATAATAATAATAATAATAATTATATAACAATAATAATAATTAATAATAACAATTAATAATAATAATAATAACCAAGATTTATTGTGGGTGATGACGCCCGGTGAGGTGGGTCACTAGACCATGTTACTCATGACATCTCTTGTTCACAAAATGTGTGTGATTTCTCAAGATTTTTTCCTGATTTCAGGATCTTCTCAAAATCTTCTTGAGAAAGATGTAAAGCAGTCACAAAAGGAGGAAATAAATTTTCCACGTTGTTTTTTGAAGTTGTAATTTTTAGATTTCTGGTGATGCACAGAGTCTACAAACCTCCTAAATCGTAACATGTGGAAGGTTCTGGGTCAAGAATAAGGGGGAGAGAACCCAAGCCAGTTTTCAAGAATTTCCACATTACTCAAATCTTATCCCAGAAAAGTTCAGAGCATGGATAAAGGATGAAATTCCATTCCTGTATCTGTATGCAGATTGAAAAAGTGGTGAAAATGGCGATTTGTTTTTAAATTTTGTTTGTATAGAACTTTGAGGAGGATGACGGTAAGGAGTTCATCTACAAAGAGCCCAAGATCACAACACTTGCCTCCATCTGCGAGAGACTTCTCAATTTATTCTCGGATAAATTTGGCAAGGAGAACGTCAAACTTATCAGGGACTCCACAAAGGTCAGTTATCATTCCTTAGAAAGATGATCCAAAAGGGCCATCAGTAAAGTAGAAATTTGTTGAAAAGATGGTTTATACATGTACACGTACCTTTAGACATAAAGAAAAAAATGGAAAGCAAGTACATAGTCAACCCTCCTACTGGTCTTACCATTCAATATCATCCACTGGTTTTGGATGATTTATACACTATGCAAGCCTGTAGTATGACATCATGTGGTGAATGCATCCACACAGTACACAGTCAACCCTCATACTGTTTGACCATTCAATATCATCCACTGGTTTTAGATGATTTATAAACTATGCCAGCCTGCAATATGATATCACGTGGTGAATGCATCTACACAGTACACAGTCAACCCTAATAAATAATTACTCAAAATTACTCAAAATTTACTTGGTAACGAGCAACGGAGAGCTTTTGATAGTATAAAACATTTAGAGAAACGACTCCCTCTGAAGTAACGTAGTTTTTGAGAAAGAGGTAATTTCTCACTAAAATATTTGAATCTGAAAAAGACTTCAGGCCTGAAGCCTTTTTCAGGCATCTGAAACCACACAAATTTGTGCAACAAGGGTGTTTTTTCTTTCATTTTTTTTCTTCTTGCAACTTAGATGACCAATTGAGCCCAAATTTTCACAGGTTTGTTATTTTATGCATATGTTGGGATACACCAAGTTGGGATACACCAAGTGAGAATTCTGGTCATTGACAATTACCAAACGTGTCCAGTACCTTTAACTGTGCCAGCAAGCAATTTGAGAAATTGTTGTGATTGCATCAAATGCAGTCTACTCTTACCTTCCTCCATCTTTCTGTGCACAGTTGTGCCACTAAGCGCAACCCGTGCAGTTAAATAGTTTCAAATGATTGGTCAACTCATTGGCATGATATTCTAAAAAAACATCCCAATTTATTTTTTCTCAGGTGAACGCCGACGAGCTCGATCCCAAGATTGCCTTCATCCAGTTGACCTTCGTCAAGCCGTACTTTGACGACAACGAGCTCCAAGAACGGCAGACGAGCTACGAGAGAAACAACAACATCCGACGCTTCATCTACGAGACGCCGTACACGGAGGGCGGTAAAGCGCGGGGCTCCGTGGAGGAACAATGCAAACTCAAGACAGTCCTGACAAGTAAGACATGATAGATGTTAATTTTGCATCAGGAATAAAGAATATCATTTGTTTTTGCCCTTACACTGATAAGTATTAAGCACTGTGTACTCAGCACTTTCCCGAGTTCTGTGAACAAAATCCACAGGCAAATCACTCGGGTGGGATTCGAACCCACGACCTTTGCATTGCTAGAGCAGATGTCTTACCACTAGACCACCGAGCTAGCCCGGTGGCTAGAGGCAGTTCGAATCCTATATGTAAGACATGCTTTCTACAGCAGAAATGTCGAGAATAAACCAATAGAAAAATTTCAGTGCCACCATTCAGTGCCAAAAGCAGTCTGCAAGATTCAACGTAAATCTGTTCTAACCATGCACAACCTTGAGTCCATTATTAAGACTTACCAGAAACTGTTATGTTCATTTAGGTCATCTTCAATTGTTCATTAAATTATGGGTTACAGAAATCGCATTTTGTTCTATAGCTATTGTGAAGGTTTGTGTTTTCCACCCGCCTGGGAATCATTATGGCCAACTGGAGACTCAAGAAAACTCGTTTAGGAACAAAAGGGTTATGGTAAATGTGCCACCAGTGTGTTCGACCTGGTTCCTCCTATCGGGGTGTTTGAGCGTGAAACCAGGCTTTCTGCTTCTTCTCACCCATACACTCTTGCTTTGCTGAGATGTAGAACAAAGAGCAATTCCAACAGCTTTATTCCACGTACTGCATCTCTTTGGAACTCCTTGCCTGGTGCATGTTTCCCTCCATCCTACAATCTAGACTGTTTGAAGAGGAATATCAATCCCTACCTTCAGCTTCCCGGAGTTATTTTCATCTTAAATATTTTCTTCTTGTAGCCCCTTACCAAGAGTGGCTTTTAGCCTTGTTTGGGGCAAACTTGCATACAAATACAAAAAAAAACATTCAACAACAAAATTATTTTAAATACTTGGTGTTCAAACATTCGTTTACGTTACTACAGTTTACAAAATGATTGCCAAATCTAAAACCTCAGAAACGTGTTTGAACTTTAAATAATAACTACATTTGTTTCATCTTTGTATTTTCCAGCGTCCCATGCCTTCCCGTACGTCAAGAAACGTATCATGGTGGTCTACCACCAACACCAGAAACTCAACCCCATCCAAGTTGCCATCGACGAAGTCAAAGCCAAAGTACTGGAACTAAATGATGTACTCGTCACGGATGTCACAGACATGAAACGGTTACAGCTGCTGCTACAGGGATGCGTCAGTACACAGGTAAAGCTGACATAGCTAACAACTGTTTCATGCATGGAGTTATTGTTGCGTTAATCGCAGTTGGTATGGAAGAAAGGCTGTAATTTCATCAACCATCCCTGTAGCTTACCCACTGGTTGCATCAATTAGACTGCCCAATCGTCTGATAGTTGGCGTGTCGTTGCCGAGCGGATTAGTTCACCGGACCCAAGCTCTGGTGTTGTCAGCAGCAGAGTGTGGGTACAAATCACGATCATAACACGTGTGCCCTTGAGCAAGGCACTTCACCATAATTGCTTCGTAAAAAGTTGGGAAGGTATTGCATTCTGCTCTACCAGCCAGGCTCCTAGTGGATGATACCCATGTCTACATTCTTACGGACTGTGAAGGGGGTAACCCTCTTCCAGCCCCAAGAGTAGGTGGAAACGTGCTGTCTGGTGACAGTTGATTTGGGTCAAGTGAGGAGTTGAATTGTGACTATCTTTGGTTGATTTCCTTCCAGGTGAATGCTGGACCCCAAGCCTACGCCGTGGCATTCTTAGGTAAAGGCAAAGAGGAGAAGTGGAGGACACAAGACGTCTGGGAACTCAAACAACTCTTTAGGTAAAAGTCTACCGATATTTCAAAAGGATAATCCTAAACCAGAGAACTATGTTCGAATTGCCAGATTACTACTATGATCTCTTCATTCGGATACTGCCTTTTGCTCAGTCAGACTGCACCAGTGTGACTGTGGCTATGCCCAGGGTCCAATTTCATAGAGCTGCTTAAGCACGAAAAGTAGCTGAGCAATAATCCTCTGCCCCGGCCCCCGGTCCAAAAAGTATGTTAGGGTTGGGGGATTTGTAGGATTAACTCTCTCACAATAAAACCTTGAGTGTTGTGAGGAAATCACAGACCAAAACATCATGGGGTGAAGAAACGTTTACTACTGCCCCTTCATTGAGGAAAATTTTATCGGATCATGATTATTAAACTCTCTCCATCAATTGGCTTTGTTCAAAACTTCCCGCAAGACTCACCTAATGAGGACTGCATAAATTTTTCCCTGTACAGGGCTCAGTCTCATGGCTCTGCTTACCGTAAGCAAAGAATCGGCGTTTACGGAAGCGTTGAATTCCTCGCTTATGTCAAGCGTATTTCATAGCTTAGCAGGGAATTTTTGCTTGTGTGCGTGCGTACTTCACATTACTAGGCATTCTTCGCTTACACAGCTAGCGCAGAAATTCGGCGCTTGCACAGTAAGCGGAGAATGGTGATCGTAAGCGCGGAATTCGGCGGTAACCAGAGCCATGAAATTGGACCCTGATGTGTCGCAGCGCCATGAGCATCTCAAAGATGGATACTGGCACATTTAAATGCTCATTATTATTATTATTTTTATTAATAATAATCATGGTTTTTGTTATGACAGGGATTTCGTTGAGGTGTGCGGTAAAGCGTTAGACGCAAACGCTCGCTTGATCAAAGAGGACCAATATGAGTATCACGAGGACATGGTGCAGAAATACAAAGCCATGGCGATCATGTTGTCTGATCTACAAGAACAGGTAAAGTCCTTTTTGAACTAGATGAAGTTCCTGGGAAAATTTGGTTGACCTTTTTTCTTTTCACACTTGTGAAATTGTAAAAGTAAAGTCTGTCCCGAGCCAATATGGCTCAACAGGCCGGTGTTTATATCCGGTTTTCTTGGCATTTAACAACTGAGATTATTTCTATTCCCCTCTGGACAGGATGCCAGTCCATCGCAGGTTACCCGCCGGTACCCATTTGTACTCCTGGGTGAAGAGAAGCAATAGTGGTTAAGTGTCTTGCTTAAGGACATAAGTGTCACGACCTGGACTCGAACCCACACTCTGCTGATCAGAAACCAGAGCTTGAGTCCGGTGCTGTTATCCGCTCGGCCACGACACGCCACCCGTAGGGAGGCACTATGTGGATTGGGTTTTCAGTCCCTACCTGATTGTGTGGGTTTTCCCTGAAATAATTCTCCGGGGTTTTCCTCCCACATCTAAAACTGAAACTTCCTTCTTTGTCTTCTCTCCATGTGATTCTTGGCTAGTACAGTGATTGAGTTCATTTTTCTGAGAATCCTTGGCTTCACAACCAGAATTGATAATGAAATCAATTTTAAACAAAAATTAAAATGTACAGCTTTGGTACTGGGCTTCAAACAGTGGATGGAGTCGAGTATTCAGAAAAGGGACTGTCACTGTGTCTGTTGTACATAGAGTATCAATACCATGTGACATGCCTGTATGGCAAAATGATCCAGATCAACCAATGGGAAAGCTGAAATGTGCAAAATTAACAAGATCAACCAATGAGAAAGCGGTAATTACATTATCTTCATGCAGGCCTGAATATTCGATTCTGATTGGTCAATCCATAGCAACAAGGAGTGTGATATAAACTTATATTGCACTGCCCATCAATACCACACCCTGCGTATTGTGTGTTCTAACCGCGCATCAAGTTTGCTTGAAGATAAATACGTTATCACATGCGCCCTCGTGGAATACGGAAAAGTATAGCGCGTCTGCGTCCCATATCCAACTCGGCCTTCGACCTCGTTGGATATGGGACTCGGAAGCGTTTTATTTTTCCGTATACCACTCGCGCTTGTGTGATAACTTATAATATAGCTAAATCGTCAGCTTGCACAAATTGGCTCGAAGCAGAGATAATTACACACACAGCATTCTCGGAGTTGTATCCCTGCATTGTGTATACGTATCTTTTAGATTTTCATTTTCTTTACTGTCGTAGCCCAAGGAGCACGAACCAGCTGGTAGGAGGGTGTCTGGTCATTTCTTCAACGCAATCAGCGGAACATCATGAACATCAAACACTGGATCATGTAGACTTCAATCCAATATGCAACTATAGTAACAATGTCGGCTGGTAAACGGCAAGTTAGTATGTTACGTCAACCTGATGGATACCGGGCATTGGATCACACAAAGGTCCTACACGGCAGTCAGGGTTCAGTGACCTATAAGTTTGATGACCTGTTGAGGTCAGTGACCTCCCTAAACTACTATTTATCGCAGCATGGAGAAGTAGCCGGTAATCATCAAGACAGTATGTTGAGTTAGCTGATGGTGGGGAGCCATGGAAACTTTCTCAAGTTTATCTCCTGTCAATGGAGTTACTAGGGAAACTAGTCTACTAAACTGGTTTAGTTAACTAGTTTAACTAACTGGTAAGGTAATTAAACCACTTTGGTTAGGTTAGGTTAGGTTAGGTTGTCGGAAACAGAGACTATTAAATTGGTGACAAGTACTTGTGCCATACAATATTAATGTTAATTATATGATTGGATTTCGGGGGTTTAAAGGAAAACTTGTTGAAGGTAATGAAGAAACATTGTGAACATTTTAAAGTGAGGAGTAAAACAGAAAACATGTTTCTTCTCTTCACAAACCAAAATATGTCCAAGTTGTTAAAAGTGGATTGGTGTTAAAAAAAAAATAGAACCACAAAAATCTTCGACCAAACTAGTTCACTAAGGTGTGGGGTGATGTTTTTGTCTTATCCCAGTAAATGTTTTATCAAATTATTAATAATACGCATAAAATTTGCACATGTTTATTTTCATACAGCACAGATATTTAAATGTGAGACAAAAAATATACCTTGCCTAATTTAACTAATATATGCATTGCTTCCTTGGGTTTTATCATTTAAACAAAATTAATTATGCATTTGTAGTTAGTTTTTACTTTTGTACTAGAGAGATTAGGTTCATGATTACTTGACTTTGGACACCTTGAAGCTTTGCTTCCTTGATTTAAGAGACGACAAAGCTAGATGAAAGTTTCTCTCAAGATCTAGAGTTTGTGATTTAGATATGAAGAACATTGAGCTGCTTGGGAACGAAAAATAAGCTAAGCAACACAAAAATATGCCGAACAGAATAAGGTTACCAGCCAAAATACCATGTCACATGTACCATATGTGACTGGTATCCTGCTCATTTCTGCTTAGCAGGAAATTGTTAAGCAAAATGTTCTGCCTAAGCAGCGCTATAAAGTTGGGCCCACGAATGGAGATGTTATACCAGGGCCCAATTTCACGAAGCCTGTAAGCACAACAAAAACTTGCTAAGCACAAAATACTCATGCTTAGCAAAAATTGGTTACCAGCTGGAATACCATACAGTAACCATTGCTGGGACTGGTACCCCACTCATTCCTTGCTTAGCAAAGAAATCTAAATTTACACTGGTCGGGAGAGCACTGGGGGTGGAGCAAATATGGTTTAGTTTAAGACTCTTAAATTGTTCTGATATTTAAGTTACCAGCCCACCGTGTCGTTGATTCAAGTCAACACCAACCATTAAATTAAAACCCTACTGTTGAGATTTATAGCATTTCAGTGATTTAGCTTCCGCTGTTTGTGCCAAATATAGTATAAATATAATCCAAAAATTTACATTTTGATATTTAAATCTCCATTTTGAACCTTCTATATGAATGAAAATCATTTGTGAAGCCCCCTTGCCAAAATCAGACAGTTTTTCAGAAATGGCATTAAAAGTAAAGACAACCAAAACATCAGCCTTGATATCAATAATGTGGTGTGATGTCTTAAACATTCTATATCTTGTGAAATGCTTACCATAGTGGCCCTTATTAGGTGTTAATTTGAAAGTTCTTATTTTCATCTATTTGATGAACAAATAAAGCCACATTTTGAGTTTGGGCAGGAAAAGCCTTGTTTTTGGCGTGGGGCATCAAATAATTGTTAAAAACTCTCTAAGACTATTTCATGACTCTTAAATAATTATGCGACATACACTTTCAAGTCTGCCCTCGTTGTTCAAAAGGTGAAAGTGAATTTGTCATACTCGTATATACGCAACCTGTATACAAACTGCCTCAAAGGGGGATTTGTTACCCAAACTACCCCATGTGGGAGACAAACTTCTACTCTCAATTCTTCAAAAAATTTGAAACATTTTAGCATCCGAACAAAGCGATGGACTAGTGGTAGCAGAGAGTGGCAACTTGGACTTTCTTAACGATTTGTAAATATTTTTTTATGAAGTGTAATATATCCACTGTAGGCAAGTTATTTTTGTGATAATGGAGGTTGGAATTGTAGGTCAAAGGTTAAAGGTCGTTAGATTTCCAGAAGTCAAAGCTGGAAAAAAAAATCAAATTGAAGTTTGGTGAGTGATAAATGAAGGTTGTGATTATTAAGGGATTAAGTACTTTTTTTCAGTGAAATAATCCTCTTACTCATTGTTAAATCTTGAAAAAACTTCAGCTTCACAAACAATTGGAAACATTTTATGAATATGCAAGTATTTTGTAATCGCAGAGTAGTTATATATAAAAAAAAATATTATATAAATCAAAATGATAACAGTGGAATACTTGTGTGATTGCACTTTTTCTGAGAAGTTCCCCGGTAATTGTGTAAAAAGAACTTAATTTTTTGTCATTTTAGTACAAAAAACATAGATCTTTAGTTTAGTTTTATCCTGAGGTACATTTAATGCTTTCAAAAATTATGTAATTTTAAAAAACTGTAGTTTTATTTTACCTTGCATCCCCCCCCCCTTTTTCAAACATAAGAAATAACAAATCCAGCCTGAGGGCGGTAGATGAGTTTTATACAGCTATCCATGCAGAGCCAAATAGACCCCTTGCATCATGCACAACGCTGCTGAGAACAGCTATCGTCCAACGATCAGCCTCCTTTCGCCTCAGTGAGAGCGCTGTTTGAGAGTGTGACGTCACATGCAAGGGGTCTATTAACCATGCGGGATATGAGACCAGGCATACCCAGTGGCTCACCCAGAATTTATCATTGGGGGGGGGTGGTTTGGGCGGGGAGGGAGGGGTTGGGGGAAGCTGAGAAGAAACATCTACCTTGATATTCTTTGGGGGGCTCTTGATATGTTGGTATTTGGGGCTAGGTCAACCCTGTCCACCCTCCCCTTCTACGTTCTTTGAGCGTTCCTTTTCTATTCCCTTTTTATTTCTCTTCTTTCTCTTTATTAGAAAAAAATAGGGGGCCCTCGGAATCTTGTATAACCCTTCACAGAGTATGGCTCCTTAACACCCAGAATGTTAGACCCTGATGTGAGTGGTATGACCAGCACCACACCCATGGGGATGGGGGAATCAAGTGGCTTAGCCTCCATTGGCTCCAAATTCAAGTTCAATACAAGTAACAATGTTGAAAGGAAACCTTGAGATACGGGACCAGTGAAAAGGGGTGGTGGACCAGTGAAATGAGACGCTAAACCTGGTCCTGCTGGCAAGCCTTGGGAGGAAAAAGGGGCAAAACCTGTGGGTTTAAGGACTTTGTAAAGTGATTGGAATCCTTGCTTCTCAATTCTTTATGCAAACCAATGATTTAAATAAATGTTATCGACCAGTGAAAAATCTGGCGGACAAGTGATACAGTGAACTAACTGTGCCCAATATAAAGGCACTGCTTTCTACAGAATTACCATAGAATTCAAAAGAATCACATCGCTGTAACAGGGCAGCATAAACGCAGAATTCTGTGGTAAGCAGAGCCATAACACTGGGCCCTTCGTCCTACAGCAAGGCACCGAAAGAGCTGAGGGTAAACCCTGCTGGGCCCAATTTCATAAAGCATGTAAGCATAAAAACTTGCTAAGCACAGAAATATATTGCTTAGCAGAAATAGGTTACCAGCCATAATACCATAGAGTTTACATTGCTGCGACTGGTACCCAACTCAATTCTTGCTTAGCAAAGACAGCTTTATGAATTTGGGCCCTGGAGTGCCAAGTTGTAAAGAAGAAACATTTAACACCCATTTCCTGGCATCATACTGCGATTGAGATTTAATAAAAAAACTGTCTTTCTTGTGGATAATTTTTAAGGTGAAGTTCAAATTAATCTAAGATGGTAGACCTTGTGTACTATATTCCCCTTATATGATTGTTTATATATATTGAAGTTAAAAAAACCTTGAGTTATTAATGCATTTTGCTTGAAATCAAAGATTTTTTCTGTTTTTCGTTTTTGCTTTCAATGCTATATTAGAGATAATAAAAAGGTATACATTATGTTAAAATGTGTGGAATAATTAGTTAACACTTATTATATGGATCGATTTTGGTTGATATTGTTTATTTTTATTCACACTGTAAGCTATTACCCACATGATACTTAGGATCTCGATTGTTTGTGATCCGAAATAGAAAGTCAGACTTCAAATTTTGATAAATAACAACTGTGTAGTTCTCTTTTATAAAATGAAAACGATTGTTTTTAAAACTAAACGGTTTTCTCTCCAAACCTTCCTTTGTCATGTAAGAATCGTTCAAATCTTGATAAAATTACATGTAAATGTCTCTGCACAGAGCTAGTGCCAAATATCTTCTTTTTTTTCTGTGTCCCGTTTTTTTATTTACTCGTCAGTCAGTCTCATTCAGCCTTTTTAAAAAGATTACTGTTTCATTTCTTTCTGTTTATTATAGGGGTTTTTTAATGCAACATCATCTTGTTTAAGCCTTTTGTGAGTACTGCCACAAAATTATCAAAACAATAATTCACGAAGTGCGGCGATTTCAAAGTTATAAATGTTAATAACTGCTACATTTATTTGATTACACATCCAACAGTACAATTAGCGCCAATAACAGGATGAATAGGAAACGAGCAGAAAGGTTCAGTTTTAGAAGTGGGAGGAAAACCCCATTTCAGGGAAAACCCATGCAATCAGGTAGGGACTGAAAACCCAATCCACATGTAAGGCTCCGGTCTGAGGTGGAATTCGAACCAGGGGTCTGCAGAGGTGAAAAGGCAGGGAAAGAAACCACCGAGCCAACCTGGTCCCCCTCTTGTAGGATACTTCACTGGCAACCAGTGGGTCTCGGGTTCGAACTCACTCAAATGAAAGCCTTGATTTTTCCCAGTACTCTGGTTCCATTGATCCAAGTAGGATTTGAACCCAGGGCAACCATTCTGCAACTAGCTTTTACTGAATGCCAAGTAACAAAACCACAAGGGAAACGGACTAGGTTACATTTAATTCAATTTTGGGGTTAACAATGAAAATTTGACTAGAATGCTGAGTGCATCCACACAGTACACAGTCAACCCTCCTACTGTCTGACTATTCAATATCATCCACTGTGGTTTTGAATGATTGATAAACTATGCCAGCCTGCAATGTGATGTTGTGTGGTGAATGCATCCACACAGTACACAGTCAACCCTCCTACTGTCTGACTATTCAATATCATCCACTGTGGTTTTGAATGATTGATGAACTATGCCAGCCTGCAATGTGGTGTTGTGTGGTGAATGCATCTACACAGTACACAGTTAGTTCTGTGCACAGTGGTGCCACCACGCAAAACCCATGCAGTTGAATAGTTTCAAATTGTTCGTGGACTGTTAAAACAAATTCAAGTAGGAGGGTTGATGGAGATTTGTTAATAGAGTATTTCTAGAAAGGGTATATATTCTTCAGGAAGTTATTATATTTTTCCTCTTTTTCTGCAAATTCATGGACAGAGGAAGGGGATTATAGATACATGGAAGGTTTCTGGGCTGAAACATTGATCCTTAATCGATGATTGTTGAGTCTTTCCAAGTGAGCAATACAAAACAAACTTTCATTATTAGGAATCCTGCGGATTCGTCATATTATTGTTGTAAATTTGCTTCAACTAAAATAATAAAGTTGCTGCCTTACATTCAGTTAATTTTACAACAAAAAACTTTGTTTATTAAAATGTGAGGTTTTGTAAGTATTTGAGTTTAAATCACAGTTGTGTGTTTACAGTTTTGTCTAGTCGCGTTTTATAAAGCTAATTTCCTTTTTTATTAACATTAACCCCACAACAAAATGTACATTGGTTTGAGTAGCCACTATATGATAATAGAAAATACCACTTTATAACAAAACTACAGAATGTATTATAGTGTTGTGTACAAATTATGAATATTTAAGTACCAATGGTGTGGGTGTGTGTGTGTGTGTACACAGACTAAAACATGAATGGTAGTATTGTATAGAGTGCTGTATGCCCTTAATGAAGTTCGGGTCCCAGACAGGTTTGCAGAATATTAGGCCGCAGAATATTATTTCCAGATTGGTGGCTACGGCTGTGGCTTGTTCACTGCATTATCATTCATTGATGCATAGGCTGTTGGCAACACCCCTTAGCAACAGTCACAGCTGTAGCCGCCAGTTGAGACACGATCTTATAATCTCAAAGCATGGTCTGTTTTGTAGTGACTTTTACATTCTGCAGTTACAAGTAGTACAAATTGATCTGCAGTTTATCGATGCATAGTTTTTTTAAGCACAAAGGTGGCCGAGGTAATGTCAGAAATTTGGTACCTGGGTCAATTTCATGGCTCTGCTTACCACTGAATCCTGCGCTTACGATCACCATTCTTTGCTTACAGGGCAAGCACCGTATTTCTGCGCTAGCTGTTTAAGGAATGCCTAGTAACATGGACTATGCACGCGCGCACAAGCAGAAATTCCCTGTTAACCTGTGAAATATGCTTGACGTAAGCATGGAATTCCCTGCTTCCGTAAGCGCCGATTCTTTGCTTACGGTAAGCAGAGCCATGAAATTTGGCCCTGGTCCCAATGTCGTGGCTTTGCTTACCACGGATTTCTGCGCTTACAGCCTGTAGAATCACGCGCCTTAGGCACCACCCTAAGCACAGAATAGTGTGGTACGCAGTGCCTGGCACTTGGCCCAGAGCAGTTTGTTTCATAAACAAACTTTAAGTCACTCTACAGTCACAATATTTAAACACAAGTCTCATTTAAGTTTCAAAGTGAGGCTTATGTCACACTGAGGCAAGTTGAGGTCATGACCTGACCTGACCTGACATGACCATCAACTGAAATGGTTTTACATATCCATTGTGAATGTTTGAACCAAGGATTGGAAGGGGGAATTCGCTTTGAAGTTTTTACAAACTTGTCGTCGTTTTTTATTGTTTAACAATTCAAGTGTTTAACGTAAACTATCAGAAAATATTTAGCGTAATTTATCAATCATATTTAGATAATGATAATGTATTAATATCATGTGTATATTGATCATTGACATGTTTTGTTTTAAGTTAATGAGAATTTGATGAATCAGAAACTTGTAAAGATGGTGACATGGTTTTGGTTGTGATCTGTAAATAAATGCTACAATAAGCAATACATTTGAATTGAATCGCTGGCTGGTATCTCTGCTGTACATTGGAATTTAAATATAATTGTCAGTTTGTGTTCCTAAGAAAACTGAATTCACCACGTCGGTTAGGGTTCTTTAGACTACGGTTTGAACGGGCAGCCCACCCCCGCCCCCACCCAACCCAACCAAACACAACCCTGCCGCTGTATAATGGGTTTTAGACCCAAGGGATAGATGGACTGTGTTTAAAAAGCTCCCAAGAAAATATCAGGCATGCCAGTGTTAGATATTTGCTGACACAAAAAAATTGATTCAATTCAACTCACTTTATTTCCAATCCGTAAACAAAATAAACGACGGAAGATAAACATATAAATAACGAAATAGTTATAGGCAAAGCGTTGGTCTTTCTTTTACCCTCGAAAATTCTCTCTGATTTGCTCAGAAAATAACCTGGGAAAATTCCTATGGTCTGGAAGACGATGCCCCCGCCCCCTCAGAATACAGACGCCCCTTTCGAACATGTAGGGCCTATAAGGGTTTGTTTTGAACTTTTTCGAGTTCACAGATTAATAATAGTAGGCAAGATGGACGACTGAAAATAGTAACTTTCTGCTCTGTCAGTCCTAAGCTCTTTCCAAAATAATCAGGCGATTTGTAAACAGAAGATTTTCTGCAAAATATTGAGAAAAAAATGGGAAGGAATTTGGTTTAAAATTCAGTTTTTATCTTCATTTTGGGGCACCGTTATATCAAGAATTTGTCAATATCTTCAAAAGTTACCAATAGATAGGCGACTCAAACCAAGACTTTTCAGCTCCTCGCACTCCATTTAGGCTCTCTTCCAAATATCAGGCGATTTGGAAACAAAAAATGTCGACCAAATTTGGAAAAAACTGCAAGGGGTAAGTCTTGCATTTTTTTCAGCCTCGAAAAGTTTTTCTCTCTGATTTGCCTCAAAATTAAGTCAAAGAAAGCCCTTGGTATGTAGAAGACAGTCGCCAAGTTACAGGTGCTTTTGACAAAGGGTTTGGTTTAAAATTCAGTTTTTATCTTCATTTTGGGGCACCGTTATATCAAGAATTTGTCAATATCTTCAAAGGTTACCAAGATACTAGGCGACTCAAACCAAGACTTTTTAGCTCCTCGAACACCATTTAAGCTCTCTTCCAAATATCAGACGATTTGGAAACAAAAAAAATTCGACCAAATTTTGAAAAAACTGCAAGAGGTAAGTAGGCCTAATTAAGTCTTGCATTTTTTTCAGCCTCGAAAAGTTTTTCTCTCCGATTTGCCTCAAAATTAAGTCAAAGAAAGTCCGTGGTATGTAGAAGACAGTCGCCAAGTTACAGGTGCTTTAGACAAAGGGTTTGGTTTAAAATTCAGCTTTAATCTTCATTTTTGGGTCAAGAACAAGTCAATATCTTCAAAAGTTACCAAGATAGGCGACTCAAACCAAGGATTCTACCTCGTTCTCGATATTCACCTCGAGACCACGTGAGAAGGAGCGGCGTAACCAGTGACTTCAGTGTGCTGCTGAACCTTGTGACGTTCAGACGTGTTAAATTTCGCGGCGCTGAATAGTACATTCATGATGGCGGGCATCTTGAACTGCAGTGTGAACTAACCCTGAGTACCGGAGAGGAGGATTTTGATGACCTTTTCCCACCGAATGTCCCGGGTAAGTGCAGTCCCAGGGACTCAGGGTGTTCCGAGGCAGTTCTGGATGTTCCAGAACGTGTCCCTGACAGGGGATATCGTACGAAAAATGGTAGTACGATCAGTAAGATGGGAAAATTTCCCATAGGCCATATGACCTTTCTGAGATGATTGGGTTACAGACGGATAATTCCGAGCCCATATCCTGTAACAATTCTTCGGAATTGCTGGCTGTTGGCCAGATGATGAAAGGGGCCATCATGGAGTCTGTCCAGGCCAGTATTGCTAAATCTTTTCAAGACATGACACATTTAATAATGGCAGTCAAAGAAAACTCTGGTGAAGAGAATGCTTCCAATCCCAGAACGAAAAACAAACAACAAAAAATAGATGGCAGGGATTGTTCAAATTCTTCCATCCAAGACTATGACCATGAGTCAAGTCTCGCAAAATTGCTGGAGGAGACTGACATACCAAGCACTATAGTGATGAGGAACCGGATAATTCCGGACAAACTGACTTCCTAGCAAACATTGCACAGAATTTTCAGTTGGAAGAGCAGACTTCTGATGATATACATCCCCAATTAGCTTCCATTGCTAACTCTGTTTTTCGTGAGAAATTGTCGGATCCCAGCTAACACAATACGTTGTTACAACGTTGCACAACGTTGTGATAAGGTTGCAATTTGGTTGATGGGATGACAACATTTTGACTACGTTGCAAGAACGTCAGATCTTAACATGATCTTCAACCAATGTTGTACATTGGTTGCATGTTGGTAATCTATGCAACGTTACCGAAAGGTTTTATACGTAACGTTTTCACAACATTGTATTTTGGTATTATTACAACGTAGTATTTAAGTTAGGGCAACAACGTTGTCGATAAGTTATATTTTGGTCATAATAAAATGTAGTAATTGTGTTGTGACGAGAACGTTGTCTGCACATTGTATTTTGGTTTTATCAAAACGTCATATTTAAATCGTGGCGGATCACGTTGTCTTGACGTTGTATTTTGGTATTGCGAAGAAAAAAGTAGCCTACTATTCTAGGTGTGACAGCTACGTTGTCTCAACTTTCACGTATTATTGTAACCATCACGCTGTGGCCTTGTAGTTGTATCACAGCGTAGTATTTTTGTTTTTACCATCACGTTGTGACATAATGTATTTTAGTTTAATTACAACGTACAAATAATAGTATTTATGTTTTGACCATGACATCATATGGCATTGTATTTGAGTTTGCATTGGCGATGTTTAGACTATTGTGTTGAATAGTTCAAGCAGCTCGTTTGGTTTTGGAAGACATTATTAGCTAACAACTATTTGTAGGCCTAATGTTTGACATCGCAAACAATGTTTGTTCTCAATTTAGTTTTTTTTATATCGGTTTTCATAAATAAAATAGGCACTTGAGGAGTGGCGTTGCTATCACATTGGCATTTCATGATCAATCTGAATAGTACTAATCATTAGTTGCATTTAATTGAGCTTAGTGTGTCAAGCAGCAGTGCGCCGGTATGGGAGAGATTCGATTCTACTCCCCCCCCCCACCATCTGTACAGCGGCATTCGAAATCGTGTAGAATCTTCTAGAGAAAAATTTTCCCTTGATAGGATTTTCTATCCTCACTTAGGCTGTTTTGTCCCCGCTAAAAACTTTCTCTAACACCAAAATTTGTTCCTTAAATTCAAGACACTTTCAAAGTTTGCAGTACTTTTGGTTACCACTAGATGTGTTTTGTTTCAATTTTGAAGAACAAATTAAAGACCTACATTTCCGCTCAGGTACGCTGAACTTGTCGCATTAACCAGCGTGCAGAATGCTGCATGTCTATTATAAATTAATATGACAACGTCATGACAACGTAAATATCACATATGCAAATTAGTAGATTGGGCTTGGAAGTTGTACAATACCTACAAAATATTTCACGAAATTTACCAAATTTATGAACTACGTGTACTGGTTTCTTCGTGTAATTGTCTAAACTATCAGAGGATCATATGGATAAATATAATGCAGTAACTTTACATGTAATTTTATATTCAGAAATATTATTAAAATTGAAAAAATTAAAAACAATATACACACATGACAACGTTGTGTATACGTGCCAACAACATTGTCGTTTCGTTGCATCATTACGTTCTAAAGACATACAGGGGAGTCGACAAAGATTCGTTGCTACAACGTTACTTAGATAACGTTATAACAACCAAACAAACACGCTCTGGGAACGTTGTTTCAACGTTTATATAAGTTGTCATAAGGTCACTGGAAACGTGTCTTAAACGTGCCAGCAACGTGGTTGTTACGTTGCGTCATTACGTTCGGAAGACGTATAGGGGAGTCGACAAAGTTCTGTAGTCACAACGTTATATTCCTAACGTTACTTACACCAAAGTCTGACTTCATTACAACGTTGTGAGAACGTCAAATTGTTAGCTGGGATGACAATATCTTCAAAAGTTTTTCTCTCCGATTTGCCTCAAAATTAAGTCGAAGAAAGCCCTTGGTATGTAGAAGACAGTCGCCAAGTAACAGGTGCTTTAGACAAATGGTTTGGTTTAAAATTAAGTTTTAATCTTCATTTTGGGGCACCGTTATATCAAGAACAAGTCAATATCTTGAAAAGTTACCAAGATAGGCGACTCAAACCAAGACTTTTCAGCTCCTCGCATAAGCTCTCTGCCAAATATCAGGCGATTCGGAAATGTTTTTGGCTAATTTTGGAAAACGGCAGGGGTAAGTAAGTCTTGCGATTTTGTCGCCCTCGAAAAGTTGTCATAGATTTGGTCTGTAACATTATAAAATAAATCCTTGGGTATGTACAAGACGGTCATCAAGTTAGAGGTACCTCAGACGAGGTGACTGTTTTGTAATTTGATTTGAAGTTTGGAATTTCTATATTATAATAAATAATAAACAAACAATATTTAAATTACAACAAATTTGTGCAGAAAGTTAGTCAGAGTTACGACTGGGCGTTCAGGGGACTCAAAGTCTGGTCGAACCAGCATGGTGATCCCCGTAGTTCCCTTGTGGGATTGGCTAGTCCCGGTCCCTCCTTATCCTTTCCCACCCGGAATATTCACCCTACCTAATTTGGGGAGAGACATGACGGAACCCCAATCCATTACAGCGGCCAGCAGTAAAAGTCATGTCCATTTTGGTACGGGTAGGATTCGAACCGGGTGTACCAGCTCTGGACCACACGCAATTGAATGATCCAGTGCACCTAAGTGCCCGTTGGTGTTTGAAGGTGATTTTAAAAACTACTTAAATAACGCACTGTGATAACTTGATTGGCTTTGAAGTTGACAATTTTGTTCGTAAAATATCCAACTTTTGCAGAAATAAAAAAAACGGAAGTACATTTTAAAACACACTTTCCACTCGTTGAGTGTTGCACACATTGGAAAAGTGTTTTTTCCCAATGCCGTTTTTGCAATACAAACATCACAACACCGGTGTTCCGCTGCTTGAAAGTTTCCACATAAAAAGGGAATATTTATTTTCTGCAATTTATTATAATCATGTCTCATTGTGACATTTTAAGTCCTGCTTATTGCACACTATGTGCACACTTTGTTTTCTACATTTTTGTTTCAATTCACTGATATTTTTGTTGTTGTAAAGTCAACTGCATAATGCAGTTGATTTTTACAAAACAGCAAAATAAATAAATAAATAAAAAGGAAAAGGAATAAGAATGACACATAAAAGTGGTCTTCATTTCTAGTTTGTTTTAATATCATAATTGGTCAAATATTATTTGTTTATTACTTATCTTGAGTTGTTTTACAATCAAAGACCGAGTAAAAATTCAGAGTTTGGTCACAAAATATCAGAGATTTATTCTGAAAATGTTTTTGATAAAAGTCTGTTTTTGATTAGAGCTGCTTAAACACAAAAAGTAGCTAAGCGACAAAACCATTTTGCTTACCGGCAAAAAAAAGAAGAAGAAGAGGGTTACCAGCCAAAATGCTATGCCACACGTACCATCTGTGACTGGTTTTCCTGCTTTTTTGTTTGTTTTACTTAGCAGAAAGTTGTTAAGCAAATAGTTCTGCTTAAGCAGCTCCATGAAATTTGGTCCAGACTACCAAGCAAATATACCATTATTGTTAGGTTCCCTGTGTTACACAATGGTAATCCAAGTTATAATTTTTGCCACAGAAAAGAACCAGACCAATTTTTACCCTCTGAGCCTTGATTTCATTACATTGAGTTAATTGGAAGAAAAACCAAAATGGCTGCAGCGTGACATTGTTCTATATACGTAAAACAATACTGGGCCCAATTTCATAGCACTGCTTAACGGTAAGCAAATTTTCGTGCTTACTATAACAGAAAAATTTACTTAAGCATAAGCGTATTTCACAGGTTAGCAAGAAAATTAGGCAGCCAGCTTGCACGTTCACCATGGATTTGCATTGTTACGTCATTATTTTCATACAGTAAGCACTGGAAGATTAGAATGCCTTTTCTTGTGCTTACTACGGTTAGCAGCACTATGAAATGGAAACTAGCGCAGTAAGCACAACATCGGCCGTTAAGCAGCTCTATAAAACTGGGCCCTGGTTACATTTTGGAAAGTAACCGGCGTAACTGAAAGGCTTGGAAATATTGTTATAACAATGATAATAATCATTAACAAATTTTGCATTGATAATAACAACAGGTCTTTTGGGTTGGTAAGCAGTTTACAACAGCTTATTCCTTTTTCTCAATAACTTACAAATATTCAAATAAACTCCAATAATTTGTTGAGTTTAATGGAAAGAATAAAGTCAAAATTGCACTAATTCTGTCAATGGTTTAGTCTTGTATACAAGGCTGTCTTCCGCCATCACTTTGCCCAATAGTCCGCACAGAAGCCCTGGTAAGACGCCAGTCTCCATTGCACTGCACTGACATGCAACTGAGGAGTCCAACCTGGGCTATCTGCACACGGAGTCTGTAATTTGTCAGGTACTATCCCAGTAGTATTGCCGATAGTCCGCGCACGGAGTCCATAGGACAGTCCGTAGGACTATATACACACACACACACACACACGTTTGTAAATCCCGCTTACCGAGGACTTCTCTTTGTTCTCCCATTGTTTGGACATAGTTTTTTTTAGCGACGTCCCCATTGGGTTTGTACACGAAAACGAAGCGAGGACGTCCTCGATCTGTCAAACACCCGGATCCCTTTTGTTAAAGTCCTCGGTTTGAATGGATAGACACGCTCACACACACCCCAACAGCTCTGTGGACTTTCCTTTGTTCTGTACACTTAAGGAAAAGTACTATTCTTCAACACTGTAAAAAACACTGTGTGGAGGTTTGCAAGTGCACACAGTGTTTCAACTCCCTGCACTCTGTGGACCTCTTTTGTTCTCAGGTCTACTCTTGGTATGTAGCACTTAACACGCATGGAGTCCGTCATCAGAACAACCAGACTCCATACATGGTGTGGACTCCATGTACGGACCCGTGCATACTCTGTGCGTGGACTATCAGGCAAAAAGAAAGTACTGACGGTTACAGTACACCTATGTTCCGACACCCCTAGTGTATTTTCCTATTCCTAACCCTAGCCCGAACCCAACCCTAACTATAAACCCTAGCATGTAAATCATGAGGGGGTTTTCGGAAAATAGGGTTGTCGGAATATAGGGGTGTCGGAATATAGAGCAGTCACCGTGCTGACAGCCTAGCAAACAAGGCTATCATTGGTTTAGTTTGTAGAACAAAACAAATAAAAATCAGTGCCATTCAAATAAAGTCCTTTTCGCAAAATACTTAACAGAAACCAATCAAACTAATATCTTATTTCAATCAAACCCACCACCACCTTTAAAAATTCAAACGTTGAATTTCAACACACACAGTTTTATAATTTCAAGAGAAAATCAGTTCATCTTTCTAGGGCAAGAGAAGCATTTTTTGATAATTCCAAATTAAAACGCGCAGACAACATTGGCAATTGTCAAAGACCAGTAACCGCACTTTATGTGACCCAACATATACATGTAATAACAAACCTGTGATAACATAGGTTAAAGGTTCTGTATACGTTTGGTAATGACTTTGAAAATTAATGGCAATAAAAACTTACTTGGTAAGAAGTACAGCAGCTTTTGATAGTATAATGCATTTTGAGAAATTTTCTTTTAGAAGTACTGCAGTTGGAAAAAGATATCACTTTTTCTCCCCAGAAATTTGGATCTGAGAAAAGTTACTGACAGTAACGTTTCTCAGATTGTGTATTCCAATTGCAGATTACTCTTCCTGTGTGGACATAACTGCTCAAGATCGTCGGCAATATCTAAAAAACGCTACCACCTTTTGAAATGAAATGTTCACAGGTTAGTTTTATGGTATATATCTACAACTATATAGGATTGAAACAAACAGTTGGTTCCAACCACCTAACGTGTACAATCCCTTCCAAGCACGCGGACAACATTGGTAATTGTCAAAGACCAGTATCAGCACGAAAAAATATACACATACACAAAATAACAAACCTGTGATAATATAAGCTACATTGAGGACAAAAACTACAGTAGTAAACTTGCGGGTACAAACTTGTATAAAACTCTTCAGGAGAAAGAAGACGAGCAGAGTATACTGTTTGAACACTTCTCCGAACACTTCTCACAAAAGAGTTTTATACATGGTTGTACCCCCCTGTTTACTACTACAGTGTTTCTTATAAAAAATATCATGTTCTGCTACTGTACACATTGGGTTTTTTTCCCCTGGTATGTAGCACCATGAAATTGGGCTCCTGATAATAAAAGTCAGGATAAACTATAGCCAGTAAACTTTGCGGGTACGACCATGTATAAAACTCTTAAGGGAGAAGTGTTGGTTCTGAGAAGAACTGGTGTGGTCTCAAAGTTTCTAACAGTATACTCGTCTTCAGGACCACCACAAAATCTGACAAAAGAGAAACCCTTTTTTTGATATTTAGACTACATTGCGCCAGTTGAATTTGATGCAATTTCCACAGGTTGGCTGTGAATAATAGTAAAACCAGACGACGGGAATTCATTCACTCTTAAAAAAGAAAATTAAAACACCCAGTAACAACATGGGCCCAATTTCTTAAAGCTCTTTAAGCAACCAAAAAAATAAATTAACAAAATAAATCACTTCAAAAATAACCTCACTTAGCAAAAATAACAGGCATACCAGTCAAAAGAAATATACATCACACTCACTTTTTCATTGGTAACCAACTTCTGCTAAGCAGAGCAATTCTGCTAAGCGAAATTCTGCCAACCAAGAATGTTCTGCACTGAGCAATTTTGTGGGCTTAAACAGCTTCATGACATTGGGCCCTTATTCAAAAATGATCCAAAATTTATACAAAGGCTCAAGGAAATTATTTCACTAAAAATGCAGTTATTCAAAAAAAGTGATTTATCCCATTACATATAATTCACACACCTAGTCACTTTCATGTGTTAGCGTAGAAAATGTTAATGAGCACCTAACAATTTTTTCCTTTTCCCTCAAAAAACATCTACTACCAAGTGAGTATTCAACTTTACAACATTAAATTATTTTTACAATTCGGTCAAAAAAAGCTAGTAAAGCTTTTATGGGAAATTTACACTGATTTTGTGTGAATAAATTGTTTAAAGACAGGGTACACTTTTGGTAATTACTCTACAAGTTAATGACCATAAAAACGTTCTTGGTGGGAGCACTGAAGAGCTGTTGATAGTAAAAAACATTGTTAGAAACGACCTCCTTTAAGGTAATGTAATTTTAGAGAAAGAGGTAATTTTCACCCCCAAAATTTGAATCTGAGAAAGGCTTCAGGAATGAAGCCTTTCTCAGGCATCTGAAAGCACACAATTCTACGCAACGAGGGAGTTTTTTCTTTCATTATTTTCTTACAACTTCAATGACCAATTGAGCCCAAATTTTCACAGGCTTGTTATTTTATGCATATATTGGGATACACCAAGTGAAGATACTTGTCTTTGACAAGAACCATAAGTGTGCCCTGCCTTTAAAACATTCAACCACTTAAAAAAGAAAAGTGTTTTGCTCGTCCAACAGAAATCTTCTGAAACCAACAAAAATCCTTGATAAACACATTTCTCAATTAAAATATTTCTTGTCATGTAATCTATACATGTACACATGACATCTGCGTAGCTTAGGTCCAAATCAGGCAGTGGCAATTGTTTTTGTAAAGGTGTTAACACACTTAAAACTCGTTGTATCAGTGCAAAAACATCGTTTCTCCTAAAATAGCACTTAGGTTACGCGCAAGTCTGAAATTGTTAAAACGTCAGACATTGCTTTAAAATAGCCCGGATGTACACACAAAACAATTACACACTGAGATACAACGCTTTTGCACGAAGCATTTTCGTGCGAGATACAACGTTTTTGCAAAATTGAGATACAAGGTTTTTACACTGACGCAACCAACTGTTGTACAGCAATATATGTAGTAATAGACTGCATTAGTTTTGCACATTTTAGAACCTTGGTTCTCCACATACATTGCTTTAAGAAGAGAACGAAACAAAATTTCACGGGTCCTGACGTCAGTATACGCAGGAGACTTCAACAAGTCTATTTTGGGTTCTCACATACATTGCTTTTTAGAAGGAAACAAAATCACTGAGGCCAAAGGAGGCAAATCATTGGACGATAGCTGTTCTTTGTGCGTAAACACGTGGTGACCTCAGCGTCCCTGTAGTGTTTCGCATTGTGCAAGAGGCTATCGACCCAATTCACCCGACGTTATCCATCACAACAAAATTCTTTGTTGCGCCATTTTGGGAGTCAATGTCCCTGTGTGTTATATACACCGTGTAGTTAATGAGCTTTTTAAGCGATGCAGCGTTTACGCTTACCATACTTTTATGTGCAATTTGTCTCCCAAAATGGTGAGCGAGCCAAACAGTATCAGCATGTGCATTGGTCCCATGGGTCAATAATGCATTGAGACGTAATAACAAAACTGACATTGGCTTATTTTTTATACATAGCTAGTACCTATAGTCATACTGATATCACTAAATTTCATTTTTTAAAAATTCATATAAATATAAATATGTTTTTGATCTGTATTCAACTTACATTCTATAAATACTTTGAAGTAATCATAACCCAATCCCAATAACTACAAAACCATCAAAATCCAACTGAATTTTTCATTGGACCAGAGGACCTTATTTCATAGAGCTGTTTTAAGCAGAAAGTAGTGCTTAATGATTTTCTGCTTAGCAGAAAAGAGCAGGATACCAGTAACAAATTGTACATGTGACATTGTATTTTGGCTGGTAACCTTAAGCTGGTAAGCATAATTTACTTGTGCTTAGCTACTTTTGTGCTTAAGCAGCTCCATGAAATTGGGCCCAGGTTGCCTGTAGTGAAGCAAGGCCGTGTTGGGATCGATGGCTTCAGCAGTGGCTATGGCTTGATCACTGCAAATTCTTCAACATTGTCGCTGCAGCAAACAGCCATAGCCCTAGCTAAAGTCGCTTGATTCAGGCGCGGCCTATTAAAGTATACTGTGTGACAGACTGGTCCCCTGTCTTTCTCCTTAAAGGATACAAACGATGTTACCCACTAAATATTTCCATGAGGCAAAAATCCGAACCTCAAACACTTATGTAGCAATTGAAGTAGTACTTTCGAGGTAGCTGGTATAAACCTCATGAGTCATTCAATGGCACTAAGTAACAACAAACCAAACTGTCATAGGTACATCCCTGAGTTGTCCAGTACACGAGGGCTGGGCCCGATTTCTTGGCCCACCAATCGTCAGCAGACTTAAGCGAAAGCTTAATGCATTCCTGCAGTCATTAATACCAAAGAAATAGGAACACCAGTTTTTTGAGTCCACAGATAGTGATGCAAGAAGTGGTGCGAGTAAAGCCTTTTACATGTACACATGCAAATGATCTATGTATTGAAAACAATTTACAAAAATCACTGTCTCCCGTAAGAAAATCCCTACTGTCGCAAGCTAATGGCACCCTCCTTTGCCAGAACTTTTTGATCTTGTTCATTGCTGTCTCTTGTCAGAAATAGGAACGTTCTGTCCTGTAATCTGGACAATTCCAATTAAATCTGAACAGTTGGCAGGTATGTTAACGTAAGCGTACTGTGCTAGCAAGTTTAGTAAGGAACTTCTGCATATGCGTGGTACTAAGCGTGCTTCTTCTGCACAACTAGTGCTGAAAATTGTCACTGACGATTGGTCATCGAAAGCTCAGAATTCCACAGTATGCAGAGCCTTGATATCTGGCGTATTTCTTGTGACTTTAGATGCTGATGGATTAAAGAAGTGTAACTTTAGTTTTGTTTTGTTGTCAAATTTGCTTTATCAAGTAATAAACCACAAGGGAAACTTACTGGGTAAATTTGAAATAATTTGGGGTTGAACAAAGACAAATTTACTAGAGCGGGATTTGAACCAACGACCTCTGGTTTAACGTGCCGGCACTCTACCAACTGAGCTATCTAGCCCTAATGTTGGCAATCTCCCTATTTTGTCAATATCTTTGTTTGGAGGTACCAATTACTACTGTTAAAAAATTCCACAAACTGTTATAAAAAAATCTTTGTAAATATTATCTTGTGAGAATCACCGAGTAAAAAAAACAACGTCCAATTAAGTGCACCACTTACCTCTAACTTTTTTTTTTATTAAAACGAAAAACAAAGCAGGAATGTGTTGCAGTGTCATGGCCGAGTGGTCAAGCGCACCGGACTCAAGCTCTGGTGTTTCTGATCATCAGAGTGTGGGTTCGAGTCCTGGTCTTGACACGTGTGTCCTTAAAGCAAGACACTTCACCATTATTGCTTCGTCCTTCAGATGGGACGTAAAAGCCGTAGGTCCTGTGTCTTGTGTAATGCATGTAAAAGAACCCAGTTCCACTTATCGAGAAGGGGTTCACCCCGGTGTTTCTGGCCTGGTTGACAGCAGACTGTCCCGCAGCGACTTGTTATCCAATTCTATTGGGTCTCACATTTTTTAAAAGCTGTCACAAAATAATAAGTGCTTTGGAGATGCTACTATATAAAGTGCTATATAAAATTTGTGTAGTGATATTATTGTAAAAATTGAATAATGCTAAAGTAAATAAACGTTGGTAAACCTAAAGTTATTGCACTTAAAGACACCAGAATACCTACAATTCATCATAAATAAAACCATAACTACTATATTTATTTCCAACAAAAATAATTCTGAAAATGTTTAATCCAACTGCACTGACATAAAAGACAAGACATAAGGAGTTGTACTTTGAAGTTATGTTCTCTTTTGTTTTATCTTTCCTTGAGTTTGGCAAGCAGCTGAAGGAGTTGCTGCATGGCATCGTAACGGCCGTTCTCTTGACTTGGCTTCTCGCACTCAGCAATCAGGCGACTTAGCTCTTCTCTTTCCAGTAGGTGTTCCGGAGGGTCGTGGAGTAAACCTTTAGATTGGTCAGATGTTCCTGGGGTGTAGGCTGGGAATGTCAAGATATAACAAGAGAATAGTTTTAATCGATGTACCGGTAATCATTTGTGATTGGTTTAGAGCGTGTCACATGATATGTCTTATTTTTACTGGAAGGCCACGCAACCAATGTACTATACTCATAGCAACCAATGTACTATACTCATACCAAACAATGTGCTATACTCATAGCAACCAATGTTTTATACTCATAGCAACCAACGTACTATACTCATATTAACCAATGTTCTATACCCATACAACCAATGTACTATACTCATACCAACCAATGTGCTATACTCATAGCAACCAATGTTCTATACCCATAGCAACCAATGTGCTATACTCATAGCAACCAATGTACTATACTCATAGCAACCAATGTACTACACTCATACCAAGCAATGTTCTATACTCATAGCAACCAATATTCTATACCCATAGCAAACAATGTACTATACTCATAGCAACCAATGTTCTTTACTCATAGCAACCATTGTTCTATACTCATAGCAACTGATGTACTACACTCATAGCAACCAATGTTCTATACTCATACCAACCAATGTGCTATACTCATAGCAACCAATGTTCTATACCCATAGCAACCAATGTACTACACTCATAGCAACCAATGTTCTATACTCATATTAACCAATGTTCTATACCCATACAACCAATGTACTATACTCATACCAAACAATGTGCTATACTTATAGCAACCAATGTTCTATACCCATAGCAACCAATGTGCTATACTCATAGCAACCAAATTTCCTTAGCCATAGCAACCAATGATCTATACTCATAGCAGCCAGTGTACTACACCCGTAGCAACGGCTGCTTCTTGGTACCTAGACGTCTATGTTAGTGTATTTTATGGGGGTGTCATAAACTAAATATTGACAGTTTTGAGTGCTATAGTTGAAACTACGACTCCGCTATGATTCCTGGACTGTTCTATTTTCCCTCGGCTTCGCCTTTAGAACACTCTGAGGATCACCTCGGGAGTTGTAGTTTTAACCATAGTACTTGAAGCAGTCAATATTTGTACAGTATTCATACTAAATTATCCACAAAATCAGTTATGCTCAACAGAGGGGCTATTCTCAACTAAACATAAGAAATTTGTGGTGACACCATGTACTTAGATCTCTTTTGAGTGATGTTGGTTCTGAGAAGAACCGATGTACTCAACGCTTCGGACAGTATGGAAAAGGTGCATTGGATCCACACCACTGGTTTCCCGCCTTCACAGTCTAATGCATCCAGCATCTACAGCTCACCACACTCTCCCTTATAAACCATAGGCCCAGTTGGAAATCCAGCAGTCTCCTGATGGCGGACAGAGCGTACTGTACGAAACGTTGAGTCCATTGGTTCTTCTCAGAACCACCAATCACTCAAAAGAGATCTAACTACATGGTGTCACCACAAATTTCTTATGTCGATTGTCTTTCCACCATGCAAACCTTCAAGTCTTATTCTCACCTAGTAACCTATGGCATATAGCATAGTAGTTATGCTCAAGAGAGGGGGCTGTTCTTACCTAGTAACCCATGGCATATAGCATAATAGTTGTGGTCGCTACTGTGGCGTTTACAGAGAAGCTCTGATGAGAAAGAAAGACAACCTGGATGGCTCTTACACTCATCGTGAAATGACTGATGGCGCTGGTCCCAGTGCGGTTTACCATCTGAAAGTTGGAACGGATAAACTAGGTTAAACAAAAAATAATTGAAAAAACAAAATCCCACCCCATGTAAAACTCCATATGGTTTGGACCACAATGGTCCCCCCGGAAGTTCAAATATGCGCGAGACTTGCACAGTTTATTAAAAAGTGAGCGCATCACAAAAATTGAGTTCGGCCTTGGAGCCCCTCTTCAAACAAAAAACACAAGCAGAGAGGGAGAATTTACATACCTGTTTTGATTTTCTGTTTGTCAACGACGATTATATTCTCAGCGTCAATGATAAGAACCTCTCCTTTTTCGTTTACGGCAAAATTTTCCGGAATGACATCGGTCATGTAGAGTGCGTACCCTTGATCGTTATTGGTGAGCTTCTCGGCTATTCTCATCACCTGAAATATTATGAGAAACAGAGAGTGGAGGTCAACAGAGGTCAAATAATATAACATGGCGTGTCATGGCCGAGCAGTCAAGCGCTCTGGTGTTTCTGATCAGCAGAATGTTGGTTCGAGTCACGGTCTTGACACTTAAAGCAAGACACTTAACCTTGGAAAAAAGTAGCAGCATTTTATCTGCTTGTTTCAAACCTCCTATATAGTTGTATATACCATAAAACTAACCTGTGAAATTCGTTTCAAAAGGTGGTAGCGTTTTTTAAAATAGTGCCGAAAATCTGGAGCGGTCATGTCCACGCAGGAAGAATAATCTGCATTGGAATACACGCGTAACGCTTCTCAGATTCAAATGTTTTGGGGGATAAAAAGTGACACATTTTTCCATAACCTCAGTTCTTCGAAGTGAAAAGTTTCTCAAATCAAAATGCATTATACTATCCATAGCTGCTGTACTCCTTACCAAGTAAGTTTTTACTGCCATTAATTATCAGAGTTATTACCAAACGTGTTCGATGCCTTTAAGTCGGAGCCAAAGCCAAAGCCCTGGTTCAAAAAAACACCACAGTACAAATTAAAGTACAGTTACTTACTTGAAATGCCAGATCTAGTCGTATCGACCAATCCTTTTGGAAGTAACTTCTTAGTGGTTTGCCTACGTAGTCCTCAACGATGAAACGACCGCATGCTCCGTAATAACGAGGAAATGGCCAGCCCTCTGAATTAGGAAATATCTGTTTGCAGAAGAAAACAAATCCAGAATGTAAAATTTAAAGCTTTGCATTTTGGTAGATCTACTGTTCATTATGTCATAAACCACGTTTGCACTTTTGCTCTTTGTACAATTGTGTTGTTTTAGCAAAGATTATAGAGCGCCAAAGGCGCAAGATGCGGAACTCGGGCTGAAATGTGAAATCCCACTGGACGCCATTTCGGCAAGTAACTCTTTTGATACAACAATAGATCAGTGCCGATCAGCGCAGACGATGACCATTCCTATCAATGGGAAACAAAACATTTACTTGCTGAAATGGCGCCCATGCGTATTTCACGTTTAACAATAGATAAAGATTTCAGTTCCGCATCTTGCGCCTTCGGCGCTCTATAATCTTTGGTTTTAGTCAAAAAAATAATAGTAAGGCAAACATATATGCATTGTTTGCCCTCAACCTTTTCAGTGACTAGCCAGCAGGACCAGTTAGCTTGACACTTCATTAGTCTGTCAGCTTTTTCACTAGTCCATACTTTATATTAAATAGGAATGTTTTTTTATCACCGAACTAGCCAGCCGGACTACTTAGAGTGAAATATAACTGGTCCTCAGGTGTTTTAACTGGCCAGCGGACCAGTGTTTAGGGAGAAAGCTGACTATACGCCCCTTTGGCTTCGCTGGCGGGGCATAACAATAATAATAATAGTACACTGTAGTGGGTTTAACCAGGTGTATATCTGCATGTTGAATGTGTTTTACCCATACACCGATGTATGTCTATTAAGCACTGTATACACGGTACTTTCCCCCAAGTCCTGTACAAAGTAATCCAAAGCCATTTGGGTAGTCAAGGTTTGTAAGACCACGGTGTTTTCATGTACACAGAACTAACGATCGACAAATTATAACAATTATGTAATAATGAATAAACCATAGAGGGCGCTGTCACTTGTGTTATTTCCCCCCACCGACGACTGGGGGGAATAAATAACACAGCGCCCTCTATGTTTATTCATTACAAACGTGTACTGCGTACATAAATCCGAACATTGTTTGTGTGTTCGCAAAAACACCATGGGCTTGGAACCAAGACTAGCATTTGGGTGGGATCTGCACCCACACTTTTTCCATTCTAGAGCAGATGTCTTTTCACCAGACCACCGAGATTGCCCCGCAGCCATGGCTGCATACATTTGTTGGCAGTGGGTTTTGGACGTCAGATATTCCTCATCAATCCATAATTTTCATGAAATAATTCAGCTTTCAACGTTAAACATTTCTGCAGATTTTTAAGCACAGTTCATCTCGCAAACCTGTTACTCGTGTGTTTGCGGGCGCCGATAATGAATAAATGAATGTCACGCGACTGTCCTTCGTCAAAGACAATAGGGTACGGGCATACCTGCACGACAGGTATGTTTGAGAAAATGAAGAAAATGGAAACTTACTGAGAGCTGAATTCTTTCACAAAAATGACAGATTTATGAGGAATATCTGACGTCCAAAACCCACCGCCCAAAAAATGTATGCAGCCATGGAATGTTAATCCGGTGAGATGAGTGGCCTCTTTACATCCTCGCATTTAGTGACCCTCACATCCAGGACGTCTCTTCTTCTTCTTCTTCCTTTTGAGTGCAGCCTTTAAATCATGATTGAAGATAAACGCACTGCCAGGCACACCGGGGCGAACCCCTTCTCTTACTCTACAGCGATAAGCGCGTACTGGGGTCTTTTACGTGCATTGATAGTTTTTTAACAACACACAGGACCTATGGCTCTACGTCCCATCCGAAGGATGAAGCAAAAATTTGTTAAGTGTCGATAAGTGTAACTGGGTTCTTTTACATGCATTACACAACACATGGGACCTACTGCTTTATGGCCCATCCGAAGGACAAAGCAATAATGGTGAAGTGTCTTGCTTTAAGGACACAAGTGTCAAGACCGGGTCTCGAACCCACACTCTGCTGATCAGAAACACCAGAGCTTGAGTTCGGTGCTCTTAACCGCTCGGCCACGACACACCAGTATTAATACCAAAGTGGAAGGCCTCAAGGGCTATTCTTGTAATATCTCACCATATACATAATAGGCTCTGGATTAATTGCCAATGTTGTCATCAGCATCATCTTCCAGTCTCTCATCGAAGTGTCGGCTGGAATGTACTCCATAAACTTTGCCGTAATCCTTTCCAATAGTCTTTCTGAAGGACATCTTACGACGTCTGAAAGCCCCTCCGCGTCTGTGATCGTCAATTTGTCCGTCTCTAACACTCTCGAGAACTTAGTCTTAAAGACACTTTTCGCGACGTCGCAGTCAGCGCCGGTGCCCGCATTCTTACATATATCCCTGTCGAAACTGGCAAGTTCTGTGTTGTGGCCTAAGCGCTTTAAAATCACATCGGAGTTCAATTCTTTATGCCAACCGTAGAAGACGTTCTTCACGTTGACGATGTCCAGGAACCTCATCCTGGAGTAGGACGCCAGGCTGATGGACCCGTGGCTGAATTCATGGCACATGCTCGTCCCGTAACACGCCGGGCATTTATTCAATCCCACAAAGTCCGGGTTTTCCAGGTGATTCGTTGTGAGGAAGAAGAAGAGGTTGTAGTAGATGAAGGCAATTGCGACGAGGAGAAGAACCGAGAAGAAGCGGATGCACTTCGGAGAGGAGCAGACCCGACAGAACCTACCGCACAGACGTCTGCAGCAAGCCATGGCTCCCCAGTCAGTAACTACCAATCAAAGACGGAGGAGACGATGCTCAGATTTAACCTTGGCTCTAGCATCTTGGTGTTTTGAGGATCTCTTTGCGTATCCATTCCATGTTGTCAAGATGATCAAACACCAAACACTTTACCTTGTGGAGCATCCCTGTTGAGTAAAGGAGACAGTGATACAAACGGCCAGACCTTGCGATTTAAAGCTTTTTGTAAAACAGCCCAAAAACTGTGCGTTTTACTTTCCCCCAGGAAGTTTTAGTAGCCCAGATTTTAAACAAGTATCATCATAATTTTTTTTGATGTATTAACGGTAGTGATCACAACCAGTTTAGTGGTAAAATACATTCACACATTCAAAATAAATAAACACATTGTAGGCCTATTATTCACATCTGAAAACGAAGAAATACCAGCATTTTAAACAAAGTAGGTTGCACAGTTTTTAGTAGCCCAAAGGGCAAGTTGAGAAGTGCTGTTTACTAGATCACATAGCAGTTTTTACTAGACAATGTACGGCAAGCTAGTGCAAGGGCCTTGTCACACGAGGTAGCTTGGTGGCAACCAACTGCAGTGCATGCTACAGAAACACTTCGGTAGCACATTAGTAACTTAGTGTTTTACGATCCCCAAGAAAAATATAATGTGAACATTCAAATGTGAATGCCTTTTCTTCATGGAGATTGCCTGGAACTGGTTGCCTGTAAATTGCCTCGTGTGACACGGGCCTTAGGAGCCCTGAAACCAGTGAAATTCTCAATACATGAATCTGGACAGTAAGATGGAGGTTTTCCCCACCCCACCCCCTTATAATACATTTTAGATTTACAAACGATCTACAACAACAAGTCAACAAGGAAAACCACAGCCTCGTTCTTCATCAAGGCATTCTATGGATTGTAACCACTGTTTCCACCAACCTTGGAATAATAAATGGACAAAACAACCAGCACAAATTGAAAACTACCAGCACATTTGAAGGCATTAAAAGTGTGGTTGATGAATCAGCATTTTCACAGAATGAATGCGGCATCTTGTTAAACACATTAAGTGCTTTTTTAAAATCAAAAGCAAACCCCATGCTAGCTAAAGTCATGGATGTGGAGGTAGAAAGTGGACATTTTATGGCTAAAAATAACCTGGATCAAATCAAGGTTTATTTAAAGTTTAGTATACGTGTATGCTGTATCTAAAAATCAGATTAGACCCAGTAGGGGCACTGTACTCCTTTTTTAACAATTTTGGCATTTTAAATAGACCCAGTATTCCAGTAACAGGGGTGCTGTACTCCTTTTTTTTTACAATTTTGTTATCCTACTCCTACGAACTTAGTTCTAGCCACTTGCGCCATCATTTATTGTAACTTTAGAAATGTAAAAACTTTATTAAACATTAGCACCGCATCATTTCAGATCTGCCAGTCTGCAGGAAAACAATACACAATACTACTTAGTGACTGCCCAGAGCCCGCTTTGTATTTCAAATATATATAGGCCTAGGCCTAATTTAAACATTTACAATATCTACCTGTCTACACCAAACAACTACTCGCTCAAACGCAAGGCAAGGGCAAGGCCGGGGAAGATGTCGCCCTGCCCTGATTAATGTTGAAGTTGAACCATCATGCATGGAGGTAGAATGAGCGATATTGTCCATTTTCTTTGCGTATGGTCTTTACATTGATGTGAGATTGATGAAGAGAACTCACCTTTATCTGCATGCATGACTGCCCAGAATGCGGAAATAGAGTCAGCCCCATCCCCACAAAAAAACCCGGATTACGTTTATTATTTTCCCCGTGTACTGTACAAACAAACGGTGGCAATTCGGCGTTTGCAGTGGTGCCTTGTTCATTCAACCTTGACAATCTATCGTTGAACTAGAATCCATCCATTTCAAGTAGATCTAAATTGTCACACTGCTGGCGCAGGGGGCGCTCTCACTGGATCGTAGACATAAGATGTTTTCATGGGCAATGTTTTTCAAAATGTATTCAATCACATTTCATCACTATTCAAATATACTCCAATTAGTATCTTGTGAAAGTTTCAGCTCATATTTTCGTTTCAAATTAAATGTTTGAACTTTTAAGATTATCGAATGTTGTCTCGAAAGAGACCTGCTTCACTCTAGTCTGTCGGTCGCAGAGGAAATACAAATTTCTACCTCCATGGTCACAGCTTCTAAAGTACCAATGGATAAGACCAGTGGGTGGCCCTGAAGGGAGATCAAACATATATATTTACGTGAATATTCACAATTTGTGCCACAATCGCAAATATTTACGTCAATATTTACGTGAATATTGCGAATTGGGGCAAAAAACGTGAATATTTACGTAAATATTCACGTAAATATTTATGTTTGATGTCCCTTCAGGGCCACCATAGCTGGGCGAAGAAGACACACACGAATAAACTGAATCAAAAGCGTACTAGCACAAGAATCATACAGTTACATTCACAAGAATCATGCACTTCCTTTGAACAAAAAATAATAATCTAAATCTATTTATGACAGTCTTTTGGAAAAAATATTTTGGTCAAGTTTACTTTCAGAAGGTTTTGTGAATTGAACGGTTTCAGAATCAGTCTATTTATTATTTTTTTCTTCATATTATAGTACGGTCACAGACTCACGGCTACTTATAAATAGTCCCTTAATGATACAGTCGGTCAGGTAAATAAATATATGCACTTCTTATGGAAGAAAAACAAATCTAAATCTATATATGGCAGTCTTTTGGGAAAAACACACTGGAAAAGTTAACTTTCAGAATTGTTTTTTTAATTGAACGGTCGCAGTTATGTTTCTATATAAACCTTTTTCCTGTATTTATAAAACATCTTTAATGGTGCATATAAAACTGTGTTGTCATTAAATGATTTATATTTCCTTCTTGGAAACCAGTATACAGCTATATAATATTTTATAAATTGAAAATTCCTGTATTTACAATACATCTTTAAAGGTGCATATGAAACTGTGTTGTCATTAAAATAATTTGTTTTTCCTTCTTGGAAATATTATACAGCTATGTTAATTGTAGACATCTCAATAAATTGTTGGAATTGTTTTGATTTTTTTCAAAAAGCATCTTGAATTTAGAACATAGTAAAATTGAACAACTGTGTATTGTGCATTGTTTTTAAGGTTTTTATATTTATTTAAAGAGATTGTCTTATCTACTTTATTCGTTAATATAAGTGTTTCATTTTTACTATAAATTTTCCATTTTGATCTTCTTAATAAGTGGACAACAAATAAGTGAATTGAATTGAATCGAAACTTCGAAACTGTCGCGGCAACCACCAGTAAACTCTGCCACAGGTTGATTTGTATCCTTTTGCCGCATAGATTATAGGGAAAGTTTGCTTTGTTAACTAAACTAACTCCGCACGCATTTGATTGGGTCATCGCATTAAACATCATTAGGCATGTTATTACAAAGATCGTATAGCGCAGGGTACCAAGAGGAGTGTCATTTTACTTCCGACTTAACTCCCACGGACAACTGTAAATACTCTGAACTTTAAATACTCATCACCGGGAAATGGAATAAGATCGTGTTCGTATCCTTCAGTGAATGTGGTTCGTATCAATTTCAAATTGACATCAGATAAAGTTTTGATGAACATCAACAGTTTGTCCATCGAGAAATAGAGGAAGTTTTAAAAAGATCAGAGTGATTATTGAGTCAGTCAACTTTGTGTTTGTCACTGGATTTGCAGACTTGACGCTAGACGCTACGTGTGGTACGATATGGAGCAATACGATGCTTGAAATTGAATGAGGAAAGGGTGTACTGTTGAGATAGCTGTAGAGACGGGTACGTTGGTAGGCGGTGCCTTGCCGGGGGATGCGGAACAGTGTTGCAGTGGTGGATCAGTGCCTGAAGTCCGGGGGGAAATGAACAACATCATTTTGTATTCTTCGATGATAATTGATATAACAACTCAGATGGATTTGATTTTGAGTTAGAATTTCGGAAACTTTCAAAGCTGTTGTTTCAAAATCATCCCACCTGCCACATGTCGTACACAAACCAGGAAGAAAAAGCTGTTTGTTAAAACAAACGTTAAAAAAAGTGTTTTTTTAACTTAGGTTTGTTTTTTTGCCCTACACTGATTGTGTAACTTTGAAATTTAAAACTTTATGACTGATGACATAGTGTCACGTGTGGCAAATCAATTCCATGTTTGGGTGTTTTTGGAAAGGATGTAGGCCTAAGGCGAATTAATTTGAACCGTTTTGAGAATTATAGGTCCGTACAGTATAACAAATTGCACTCACAGTTGATTTGAGTAAACATTTGCGGCTTCTGTCAAAGATGATAAAGATGGATGGAATGAAACGGGCCGCAAAGATCATGATGAAAGGAAGTGATCTTGCTGCTGTTGTCATCGACGTGAAATCAATGCAAGACTTGATCAATGGAAAACTTATATCCAGTATAAACAATGGTAAGATCATGGTTTATTTTAATAACTGATTTTGGGTTGGACTGGAATATTGACTGGAGCGAGATTTGAACCCGCGACCTGCCAAATAGTGTCTGCTGAGCATGCGCAGCAGTTGATGCGCAGTGAACGCAGGGCACTATTTGGCACGTAGCTAGTACAGTAGTACGTGGCAAATTGATTCTGGTGCCAAATAGTGTCCAAGTGAAATGGACAGGAATGGACGTATATCTGGCCTGGAATTTCATCTGTGAGAGGGCAAGGCCATTTTCATTTTGCAAAGGGCACTTCCATTTGAAAATGTTAAGTTATATGATGGGAAACTAATGAAGGGGCACCAAGGCCAAGACCAGGGGCAACAGAGGCCGTGGCCTCCGTGCATAATTCCAGGCCTGGTATTTGCCAAGAAGTTACCTGAAAGTATTTGGCTGGAATGGTCGGCAGGAACGGACAGTATTTGACAGTTAAGTTAACGGACGTATTTGGCAGGAGGAATCGACAGCATTGTGGCAAGACTACAGTATAAATTGGCAGGAAGTTAATGGCCACTTGGAACAACGTTTCCTGCCATGATAACCTTAAAATCACAAATTATTTCAAGTAAATTTAACTCCAAAAGTTCAAATGAAAAGTGAAACTGTTAAAACAGACGAGGACACTTCAATGAATCATAACAAAATGTCAAACAAGAGAGACAATCAACAAAGTTCTGGGGTGCATGTTGTTATCTGCAGATAAAAATAATACGAACTGAAATCTCATCGTTTTGGTGAAAGGCCAATCAGGACCAATTTCACCGTAAGCAAAGAATCGGCACTTTATAGGGACTCGGGGAATTCTGCGCTTTACGTCAAGTGTATTTCACAGGTTAGCAGGGAATTTGTGCTTGTGCGCGTGCGTGCATTCTCCACATTACAAGTCCTATACTAGGCATTCTTCGCTTAAAGAGCTAGCGCTGAAATTCGGCGCTTGCCCAGTAAGCAAAGAATGGTGATCGCAAAAGTGCAGAATTTGGCGGTAATCAGAGCCATGAAATTGGCCCCAGATCACAGTATGCCAATGAGCGGACATACAGAGGACACTTTTTGGCATTACAGCGGCACTCTGCCAACTGAGCCATCTACCTAGCCGAGCCATCTACCTAGCCCTAATGTTGGCAGTCTCCAAATTTTGTCAATACCTTTGCTTCGCTCCGTCTTGGGCTCCGTCCTCCCTGTTTGGAGCCCTGTAACTAAGGGAAAGCACACGTTTTCTAAACAACTGACGAAGCCAAAGCCCAAGTTGTGGTTTCAAAAAGAGCCTATGATAATAACTTTATGCTGAACTGCGGACAATGTAGTTTTCTTGCAAGAAGTTACAAATTGTAGTTGTGCAAAATTTAAATAGTTAGTTATCCAATGCGCTCAGGAGCCATTCAGAGTTAATCAATGTTTAAATATTTCAAACTTTTTTTTCGAATTTTGTATAACCCACCCACCCACCCCGAATGTTGATTTTTAAATATTGATAGACTAATATACCATGTACATGAAAAACAAAGTAACGCCTCAAATGAAGCAGATATTGTAGATATAAATGTTCTCCCAGCTCAGGAGTTTTCAATGACTTTTCCTGACTTCCAGCATGAAACTTTGTAGTCAAGGAAATTGTTGCCATCTCCCCATCAGGCATGAAGGTCGTCTATCAAAACAAGGCTGACCGATAACAATGAACAGCATATACATGTTATCAATAACAGATATGACAGACAATCTGGAAGAGATCGATGGGTATTTTTTCACCTTAAAAATTTGCAAATTGAATTTTGTTTTTCAGATAAATCTTCTTTTGACCGACCCATCCACCCACAATTTCGAGAGAAAAAAATGGGGAAAAAATAAATTCTGAATTGCCCCCTTAATGTACTAATCTGGGCATTATGTGCTTTGATTTGCAATGTTGTGATGTCATGCATGAACTGCCTGGCTTTTAGGCCGTGTCCGAAGTGCCGACTACTGATCTGGCTATGGCTAGATTTCCGCATCATCATGCAACACCCTTAGCAAAAAGTCGTAACCATAGCTGAAGCCGCCAATTCGGATACAGCCTTAGTTGTACAATGAACCCCTAGCCATTACAGACATGAGATAAAAAAAAGAATGTTTACCTTTTAAACCTGAGGCGATGGCCTTTGAAGCAACTGATTTTGTATTCTTTCTTTTTTTTTGGGGGGGGGGGGGGTTCAGGATGTGTGATAAGTTACATAACAGATGACTGAAGAACTCCTGTGTAGACAATAATGAAGGACTAAGTTAAATTGTTCAGGGATTTGGGGTTAGGGTTTTTCGCTGAGGGACAGTCTGCATAGAGTTGTTTTTAAAGCAGAAGAAATTGCTTAACATATATTTGCTTAGCAGAAATGAGCAGGATACCAGTCACAAATTGTACATGCGACATGGTAATTTGGCTGGTAACCTTATTCTGGTAAGCATAATTTTGTTGTTAAAGAACAATAGGCCTAATATTAAATGAAGGAAAATCTGTAAAACCTGTAGGCCTAAATTTTCTATTCCTGTTTTGCCTCGGAATCTGTTTCGCGAAGGGTCAAACTGCATGGAACGCTCAACAGTTGTGCGTACGCGCTTGTGCTTATAGATTTTACATTGAGTACTGTACGTATGTGTTGCGCATAAACTGGCAGAGGTGCAGTGCGCCAACACAGGTATGGCTAGCAATGAACACTTGTTCGGCACATAGGCTTTGAGTGCCGAAGTGGTCATTGCTCCAGTTATGTCTTTATCAGCCCTTTAAAAAACGATTTTAAGTGGTCAAGTGACCACCTTTCAGCCAATACGACTAGGGTATATTATAAATTGAATTTAACCCATTTAAATTATGATAAACAAGACCTTTTGTGTATTGTTTTTCTCCTGCTACTTCCAGTGAGCTTGGACCTACTCAAATGGTCTTATAGTGAAGCCAACTATGCAATCCCAGATGTGTTTTCAGCGTGGTCCGACCTGGATTCCGGATTCACTCAACTTCTACAAGAATATATGGAAGAGGTATGAAACAAATTTGTTGTTGTATTCTTATATCTAACTCTTTTGGCATTTTTTTAAACTAAAAATCTCCCTGGTGTTTCTGGTTTACATACATGTAGCAAGCACACAGGTTTCCTCAGGCTTGTGAGCTACCGTGATTAAGTTCACTTAAATGAGGCATCCTAGGTTTCATTACCAGAAATATAATAATAATAATTATTATTATTCTGGTCTCTCCGTACATCCAAACTGTAGGTTCTTTATATGCATGTAGAAGTCAAGAGAAAAGCTAAATGACACAAAATGAACAGTTTGGCAAATCGTCACAGCGAGGTGGTGATTTTGGCAAAAAGAAACAATGTGGCAGTCACTAAAGATAGGGAGGTGCAGGCGTGGAATTACATAGAGGCCATGGCCTTTCTTGCCCTGGGCCCAATTTCATAGAGCTGCTAAGCACAACAATTTGCTTAGCATGAAATTTCTTCCTTGATAAAAACCAACCAAATTTCCATGTGTTGCATATATTGCTTGTTATAGTCAGGCAGCTTAAAACCATTTTGGGAGGAATGTGGACACTCCGGACAAAAGCACCACAATTTTTCCACATGCTGCTTATTACCTTAGCTTTGCATTTTTGATAGGAACCACTTCACCAAGACCCATTATGGCGGCCATTTTGGATCTCCAAGATGGCCGCCATGAAAAAACCCATATTTACAAATATCTTAGCTCCCGAGTCACGTAGGATCATAATTATGGTGTCTAAACATACATTGTCATGGTCAAGGAATACAACTGTACCACTCAGAAAAGCAGAAATTGTTTATTTCTTTTAAATGGCGGCCATCTTGGATTTTGAAGACTGTGCCATGTAAAAACGCATATTTACTTAATATCACATTTGTGGTGTACAAACATACATTTTTATGGGCATTAAATACAAATGTACCATTTTAAAGAGGAGTGGATGGTTTATTTTTTTACAAATATACAGTGGAAAAGTTAGTTGATCTCCTCAGTGACATGAACATACCATTTTGTAATGGGGACCAGCCTACAGCGGCCCATCTTGGGTGCAAATAATAAGCACAGCTCATCATCAGTGACTGGGCATTTATGGAGAACACTGTCATATCCTGACAACTTCATAAATTGCTTGGAATATTTTACGGTTTTGGTATATAATCGGAACATGCTCTTTTTTAAATCTCTGCACTAATAACAAAATGATAGTACATGTACACAATGTAGTTCAGTAGCGCGCGCGTGCCCGTATGACCTCTTCTGCGCGTGTTGTGGACAAAGTCTCACCCGTGCAAAAAATAGTACAGTCCTACAGACAGCTGACTCCCTGTGTGTTATGAAGCACGTGGTGTACAGAGTACTTTTCGTTATGCTTTTGTAATACATTTGTAATACATTTGTGATGCATTAGTAATACATGTGTGATACATTGTGAAGCAATTTTAATAGTTTAGACACTGATCCTGGTATTCAGCTGTTGTTTGGTTATCCTGAAAATCATGTGGAAATTTGGTTGGTAATCCTGTTTTTATCAAGGAAGAAATTTCATGCTAAGCAAATTGTTGTGCTTAGCAGCTCTATGAAATTGGGCCCTGGTCTTGGCCTTGGTGCCCCTTCAAAAGTGTCCCATAGACTTTAAGATTTTTCTAATGGAAATGCCCTTTGCAAAAAAGAACATCGCTTTGCTCTCTCGAAGACGGAATTCCAGGCCTGAGGACAGCATCCTCATGTTTGAATGGGAAGGGGAAACACTTCATTACCATAGTAACAATTGTTTACATTATCAGCATTTGGTTGCCATGACCATAGAGAAAGGACCACAGAAGGAGTTTGAACTTCCCGGGCTATAAAATCTAAGCCAATTACTGTTATCAGACACCCCTGGTATGCCCATTGCCAAAGCACTACGACCGCACGCTTGGACCACTTAATTTAACGACCGCAAGCCTCCTTTGACGCGATACATTCAGCGCCGACATTTTAGCTGGTAATCGGTAACCTCCTATGCAATATATGGTGAAAAACTCAACACTGACGTTAGTTCACTGCAGCGATTTCCCACTCTCCCTGGAGAGAACAAAATTAAATGTGAACAAGCGAAGCTTGATAAGCGAAGCTTGAACGCATGCGCAGTGTTTATTGGTGACTCGTACATGTGAAGTGCCGATGTGCAGTTTCTGTATTATTCAAAGCAGTATATTTCAACATTTGTTCGGCGAAAACCGGCCAAGTTTTCAGTAAATAATGGTCCATTTATGAAAAAGTCATTCCTAGGGGTTAGGTTATTAAATAAAATATTTTCATGAAAATGCATGACCCTGCAAGCTAACGAAATAGTGCATGTTCTTTGTCATGAAATGGGCTTTCTTGTGATGTATGCCTTCACGTTCCCCAGTGTTACCCAACTGCAAACAAAGACTTGAAAACCGAGAATATTTTAAGTTTTAACGTGGAAGTGATAGTCAGAGTGCAGCACTCGCTGAGTGACTGGTCAATGTTTACACTAGCCTAATTGCGGTCGTAAAACTGCAGATCTTATCAGCGCGGCGACGAACGTCAGGCGCTTTGAAGTGCTACAAGTTGTAACTCCTTCTGTGGTCCTTTCTCTATGCCATGACCAAGTGGTGCTGTACATCAAACTCAAAACAGTGGCTAATGAATCAGAGAGTGTGGGTTTTAAAATCCTGGTCCCATTGAAACCGAGGACTTTAACAAAAGGGATCCTTGCTTCGCTTTTCAAAAAAAAAAAAAAAAAGTTCAAACAACGGGAGAACAAAGGGAACTCCTCGATTTACCAGGTCAACAAACTTGTTTGTTATACCACGGTAATAGATTGTGAATTTTTGTTGATCGAGAAGTGACCACGTAATGTGCTACCATGGAGGAAGGAAGTAGTAAGACTCATGTACTTGTACATGGCCGGTTCAGGGGAACATGAGTGATGTAACCTACGGGGTACATTGTCTTGATCGTTCCCACTGTTCGTCAGTTCAAGCTCCTTGTGCAAATAGAAATAGCCCCGAGTTTGAGGTTGTAAATACGCCGGTGCCTGCACATGTGTAAACATAAATTGATTTAAATTCCTGTGTGATGTGCAGTAGGGAACAGTGAAGCAATATTTATATCATTCATTGCAATTGTTGTTTACAATTTGTTCGCCACTGTTTGTCTGCTTTTTTTAAGTGTGCCAATTTCACCTCCAAAGAAGAGGGATCTATGATCATAGAGAAAGGATGATGCATTACCATGTGGTATAAAAGAAACAATTGTTGCACGCTCTGTGATGGGGTCCATGGATTTTCACAACAATAATAATAATATGTAACTAGTTCTTATATAGCGCATTTTACAATAACGTATCAATGCGCTTTACATTAGTGCCCTGGTCATTGGGCCAATAACGTTCCTTTAATCTTTCTCAGCTCCCTGGGGAGTATACAGCCCTGGGCTGCCGTGGCGCTCGAAGGCTTTTTCAAACACAATATCAACCTCTAACCTCCATGACCTCTCGCTGGTACCCATTTATACCCCTGGGTGAAGAGAAGCAATTATAGTAAAGTATCTTGCTCAAGGACACAAGTGTCATGACCGGGATTCCAACCAACACCCCGATGACTTAACCACCAGAACTTGAATTCTATGCTTTAAACCGCTCGGCCCCCGCTTAGGTGTACAAAACACCATGGACACCTGCTGTGTGGCCCCAGTGTGCAACAATTGTATAGTGTCGGTGGGAAAGACACTTTATCCTTTATTTACTTCCCATCACACAAGAGGAAACACAATGTAGGAAGCTGCATTGACTGTTTCCCTTGTAGACTGGGCACGTCTCACGCCTATTTAAATAAAGTCTGATTTTGTTTCCATCCCGTGTTAAGTCGATTCATAACAAAGTTACTACGTACATGTACTTCCTAGGTTCTTGGAATCTAGAATGATGTTTGTGACTTCCACAGTACTTTGTGGTCGATTGGATACGTATGCCAACTTGGGTACTGGTGCTGCACACTTTTAAGGAGTAGAGATGGGTTCACACTAATTCATGAGGCCCATTGAACAGGGGTAGAGTTCCAAAGGCCAGTACTGTGAGATCAAATGTATGTTTCCAGCTTTTTCCCTGGTACTGCTGCACTTTGGAACTCCCTAAACTAGGGCCCAATTTCATAGCTCTGCTGCTTAAAGAACAACAATTAGTGCTCAGCATCTTTCTTCTACTAAGCAATAATGAGCCAGGATGCCAGTCACAGATGATATGTTAAATGGTATCTGGGTGGTAACCTTTTTCTGTTAAGCATGCTTAGCTAGTTTTTGTGCAAGAAGCAGCTCTGTTAAGTTGGACCCAGTATGTTGTTGCCTGGAATCTTCTCTCTCCACTAACTTTCCTGTATCTCCTTGTACAGCAAAGGTCTCCTTTAACAGTGGTCCGCTGGCCAAATGCCAGTTAAAACACCGAGGACCAGTCAGAATTCTCCCCAAGTGGTCCAGCTGGCTTGTTCAGTGCTGAAAAAAAAGCATCCATATTTAATACAAAATATTGACTACATGTAGTTAAAAAAGCTGACTGACCAGTAAAATGACAGGCTAACTGGCCCTGCTAGCCAGTCAGTGAAGAAGTTTAAAGGGCAAACCCTGTACAGTAGGCCTCATCTTGAGTGGCCATCTACAGGGCTCAAAGTGTTGGCAGAAAATCCACAAGACCCCAGGGCTTGTTACTCAAAATGTTCACTGGACCAGAATTGTTTTTACAAGACCAGAATCAAAATAACAAAAAAGGTCCTGGACACAGTCTAACATACATTTAACTGTTTTTATTTGAACAAATACTGAGACATGTAAAGAGAATATTTATCTCATTTTGTCATTATGGGTATTAATACTTTATTACTAAATAGAAATGAAACTCAAAGTCAACATTTGAACACGATTTTACATAGAGTTTATACATGTAGGTATTCTTATTCAACTGAAAAACACACAAAAACACTGAACTGGACTTGTCGAGTCATCGGTTTACTGGCCCGACACTAAAACTACTGTGGGTGCAATTAAAATAAAAAATAAAAACCCACTTCATTTTTTGTTTTGTTCTAAAAGTACATCACATTTTGGTACTGTTTTTGATAGATGTCTGTTTAAAAAAACAACTACGATTTCCTCTTTGCCGATACCAGGATTTCCCTCATTTCCTGCTGTAAAGACACTGCCTAGTGCCTAGCTCCTGTTAGTCCGCTTGTAAGTTGTAGTCATCACACTTAGTAATTAGTGGCCTGACGTTTTCACCCTAGCAGAGTCTTTTGTGAAGGCTGATGTTTAGCTAGCCTTCACAAGAAAGACTCTGCTAAGGTGGAAACATCAGGGCCCAATTTCATAGAGCTGCTAAGCACAACAATTTGCTTAGCATGAAATTTCTTCCTTGATAAAAACAGGATTACCAACAAAAATTTCCACGTGATTTTCAGGATAGGCAAACAGCAGCTGAATACCAGTAACAAGCAATATGCAACACTTGGAAATTTGGTTGGTAATCCTGTTTTTATCAAGGAAGAAATTTCATGCTAAGCAAATTGTTGTGCTTAGCAGCTCTATGAAATTGGACCCAGGCCACTAGCAATTTTTTGCAATTTTTTGCATTTATACCATAGGTACTTTTGGTTGGTAAGCAGTTTTTAACAGCTATATGTACTTCTTTTTTCAAAGAGTTCAAAGTCATAATAATAATAATATTTCCTCATAAATACAAGTTCATAAAGAATTTAGCAGTTCCCTCATGATACATGTACCTCAACACCTTAACACGAGAAGGAAACCAAGTCATCGTTGTTCTGCTTAAAATTGATTTTGAAGATCCGGTCTCAGCCTCGGAGCAATGGTCTCGTGGCGAGACCTTTTGAGAATAATTTCATAATCATCCAAATACATAAATAGAGAATTTAGAGGAACCCAAAAGAATAACAAATTGTCTAAAGCAAGGGTCTGGAGGGTGTGCTTTCTTTTTTTCTTGGAGGGTGGCAAAGCACAGTTGCAATTTGACCTGTACAACAACAAAGTGGCTATGTGACACCAGGGCTTGAATTTTACACTGGACCACAGGCCCGAGTCCAGTGATTTTAGTGTCGGGCCAGTAAACCTGTGACTAGACAAGTCCGGCGGTCTTGTATTTTTCAACTGAGTAACAATACCTCACTATGTAATTATGAAATCAGATTATGTTCAAACGTTGACTTTGAGTCTGATAAATGTCTTTCAATTCTATTGAGTAATGAAGTATACTTTTCCAATACAGACAAAATATGATCAAACTTCCTTTTGCTTGTTCAAATAAAAAACTGTTGAATGCAACAGTGTCCAGGTGTCAGGAAGTTTTTTCTCACTTTGTTTCTTGTCTTGTAAGAAAATTTCTGGTCCAGTAACTATTTTGAGCTAAAAGTCCTGTAGTCTTGTGGATTTTCCAGCTAAATTTGAACCCTGGACACCCATAGAAAAAAACAATCATGCGGGGAAAAAGCAGTGGTTTTAATATCATTAGAGGCGCATTGAAAATGAAAATACATGTAGGTCTCGATGAGGTCTTGGTCTCGATGGAAAGGTCTCGGTCTCGGTCTCGGACTTTGTGAACTCGACAACAACTCTGCAAACCATGTGAGCCTGTAACATTGGAATACTCTTGACTTGCACAATGTAAAGTCATGCAACCATTCAATGAATACACATTACAATACAAAAACACACCCATCTTATTAAGCCCCGCCCCTTGATTAAACCAATCACAATTGGGCACACCAAGAAAGGTGACCAAATCCGACTCCTAAAAATCTCATTAAAAACACGCACATAAGCTATGAGTATTAGAATTGCGGAATTTGGGGTGTTTTCTCATTCAGATTTGTTTTAGTCATTCTATTTCATTAATAAATAGGCATTCATGACTACACTTTGACCATTCTTAAGTTGAATTTCTAATACCTATAACACTTCGATGAAATTGAATGGTTGACCAGCTCTTGCTGCTGGCTTTTACGAAATTGAATGAATCTTGCAGCCTATAGTGAAATTGAATGAGCTTATTTGACCAGTGAATGCTAAACTGGTGAAATTGAATTACCCCTTTTGACTGTTGAATGCTGATTCAACGAAGATTAAATTTTAAAACAAAATTGAATGAGCCAGGTGGTAAAATGAATGGATTTTTGTTGAAATTGGCCGGGAAAACCTTTATATAAAGATATTAAATTGAAAAACACAAGATCGCTGGTCTTGTCTGCTCTTGAGTTTACTGGCCAGCTTCTAAAAAGACCTTTGGCCTCAGGCCTGCAGTCCAGTGTAATAATATTTTTGTTTTGAGCCCTGCCTTCTTGAAAGGGTGTCTCTTGATTACAAGGGAATGAGCTTGGGTACACACGTATTTTTTTACAGCGAATGCTATGGCTGTGGGTGGAGACTGGAGATGTTGGATTGGTCTATTGTGGGGGGGGGGGGGGTAGTGACACGGCGCTATTCATGTTTCTGATTCACATGATATCACTTTTGGTTTTAATAAGCCAGTAAAATGTACAAAATCAAAAATATGAAAGTAAACCTGATCCTGGAATTTAATATTCGGAGGAATGTAAAACTAAAAGCATTGTTTTTGTTGACTCATAAAACAAATACAAGTTGCCCCGCCCCTTTCTACAAAGCTAAAATTGTTCCTTAACAAATGATAGGAGTAGGGGCTTTTTGTGGCTCATGGAAACTGGGTGATGTATATTATGAACCGGAAACTGACGTCAAGTCATATTTTCGGGTTTTCTTTGTTGATTCGTTTTAAAAACATATTTTACTTTCATCATCGCTGAATTTTACTTTCCTAACGATATAATTTGTTCACTAGAAACTACGTTTCAGTAAAGTATTTGAAAAAATAGAATCCCGTACACTAAAACTCAATATGGTAGGGACCAACTTGGTCCCGGAAATTTGAATACGTGCAAGACATGCGAGACTTGCTCAGTTGTCAGTCTATTGCCTCATGCATCTTGTCATTGTGTTGGTGCCATTTGAGATGTTTCCATGCAAACCCGGGAGCTCCCCATGCACAAGCTAGCGTATCGGGGCGATACTCACAAATATCGGCTAATACACACAAAAACCAATAATATTATATATATTTATTTTTTTCCCAACATCAAGAGATTTATAACCATATAGAATACTCCAGATTACACAGTAGGGCTTTTAAAACCAAGATAAACACCAAGTAGAAAACATTCCGAAGACCCACCAGTTTCAATTCAGCGTGCTTCTGTCAAACATCAAAAAATTTGGGTTCAGAATGCCCCACAGTTTTGAAAAAAACTTGGGGAGAACCCTGCAAACAATTTCACTCATTTAATTGCTTTTCACCAAGGAGAAACTGCCTCGCCATTCCAAGAACAAATAATCATCGCGGTTCTCCTTGCAGGTTTTTTCAAAACTATGGGGCATTTTGGACCAACAATTTGGGAAGTTTGGCCAAAGCACCCTGAATTAAAACGAGGTCCTTAAAATGTTTTCGACTTGGTGTTTATCTTTGTTTTTAAAACTTGATGATTTCTGTGAACTTGATATAAAGTCAAAATTGTTTTGGGGTTTTGTTTGTTTGCGTTATCGGCCGCAATTTGGATGTTTACGCTGCCTTACATATGTATGGAGAGAAACCTGATCAAGCTTTGAATATGACTTACACGTGTTTGGTGATTTGTGATCTTCCGTCCATGGGTATCCATGTTCTTACATAAATGACCCACCTTTCTCTCCTCGATGACAAAAGATACCCAGCTGGCTTTGTCATAGACTCGATTAAAGCCACGTTTCCTTTTCCTAGCACAAATCTGGTTGCTAATGCTATTATACTGTACCTAAACCAGGAAACACTTGCATACAAATAAATGAACAGCATGCCACAGGTAAATTGACACCAAAAAGGGGCGATTAACTTTACATATAAATGCATGACCTCATATAATAAAATCTTGGGTACAAGGAAATTTGTCTTTTATTGTTATTGAAACTTCAGGGCCCAATTTCATAGAGCTGCTTAAGCACAAAAAGCAGCTAAGAAAAACAAAATTATGCTCAGCGGAATAAGGTTACCAGCCAAACTACCATGTCACATGTACAATTTGTGACTGGTATCCTGCTCATTTGTGCTTAGCAGATAATTGTTAAGCAATATTTTCTGCTTAAGCAGCTCTATGAAATTGGGCCCTGCAGGGCTTGAAATTTACACTGAACCTCAGACCCAAGGCTAGTGATTTTTAACGAAAGGCCAGTAAACTTATGACCGGACAAGTCTGGCCATCTTGTTTTTTTCAATAGTTATCTGACTGTGTAATATCTTAAAAAAGTATAATACATGTTCAAATATTAACTTTGAATCTGATAGATATCTGTCAATTCTGTTGAGTACCCAAAGTACAAATTATGAGAGAAATCTGTATGCTAACCTTCTGGTGCTTTTTTACTGTATGAAAACGAATGACAATGCATTAGGTGAACGCGCAAGCTGGCCGCCTAATTTTCTTGCTAACCTGTGACATACGCTTACGCTTAAAAACAAATTTTTCTGCTTTAGTTAGCATGAAACTTTGCTTTCCGTTAAGCATCGCTATGAAATTGTCCCCTTACCTTCAGATATCTGTATTTGAAATGATGTAGAGAGTCTGTAAAGCTTCAATTCCACACAACAAGAGGAAATTGCTATTAAATTTTCAGGATTTTTCATTTTCACATGTATCCCTGTTATTATAAATGTGAAGAAATACTGTGCGGGCAAATGGTTAGGTTGTGCATTTGAATAAACCTTATTAATTATTTTTAACTTTTAAATTTATAAAAAGTATGAGTACCAAAGGACACCACAAGTAAAACTTCAATCAGAAAACACCTGTATATTATACAAATATTGGATGTATTTATGAGTGCAGAATATAACCACAAGGTAAAATCTCAACTATTCCATAATTTTCACAAGGCAAAAATGAAAAGCTAGATTTCACCAAATGATTGTATTCTGCATTCCCTGCAATAACGCTTGAACAAAATGCATTTGATATTTGTTTTACAATGTATACAACTCACACATAGATCCTTGTATTTTTTTATATTTTGTTTATTATTTTTTTTGCAATAAACACAAAAAAGACATGGAAACTTGTCCACCCTACACTCTAAAAATTCTTTAAAATAACCTTTTAAACACTGTGGACAACTCCATGTAGAGACCAACCTTTTCCTCGATGACCTTGCCTCATAAGGACAGAAGGGAAGGGAATGATTATTTTGGAAAGGACGCTGTGAGGCATCCAAAGCATCCTATAATTATCCATATCGGAAATCTTATATTAAATTTTGGAGCACTCTCGTTTGGACCGAAGGGTAGGAAATGATTATTTTGGAAAGAATGCTGCGTCCAAAGCGTCCCATAATTACCCATATAGTAATCCTATATTAAATTTTGGACCAGCCTGTTTGGACAGAAGGGTAGGAAATGATTATTTTTGAAAGAATGCTGTGAAGCGTCCAATAATTACCAATATAGGAATCCTATATTAAATTTTGGAGCAGCCTCGTTTGGACAGATGGGTGGGGAATGATTATTTTGGAAACACTGCTTCGAAGCATCCGAAGCGTTCTATAATTATCCATATAGGAATCCTATATTAAAGCTCGTTTGGACAGACGGGTGGGGAATGATTGTTTTGGAAACACTGCTACGAAGCATCCGAAGCGTCCTATAATTATCCATATAGGAATCCTATATTAAAGCTCGTTTGGACAGACGGGTGGGGAATGATTGTTTTGGAAACACTGCTGCGAAGCATCCGAAGCGTTCTATAATTATCCATATAGGAATCCTATGTTAAATTTTAAGGCGTCCTGAAGTATCTTGACACGCGGTCCACCAATCAAATAAAAAGGATCTGTGTGTGTAACATTTAAAGTATAATGGAGAATCATATTTACCTTGACATTAATGGTGAAGCGAACGCAGAGAATTTGTGTAATTCATGCATATTTTCATCAAGACTCTGAATATATGAATGTATAATTTTCAGGTACACTTTTCTAAAGAGTTTACTGCTTGTTGAAATAATACATGCTCATTTGAAAAATGTGTATTTATGATTATGTATAGTGTTCCAGATACAGAAAGACTTTCAAGGACATCACAGCAGAAGGAAAGAAAATCACAGAACTCCAGAGAGAAAAAGAGAAATCTGCTAGCAAGGTGGTAGCCTGCCGGAACAAGGTACATGTAATACAGGGTTAACTATTTGGAAAATCAGTCTTAAAGGCCATGGCCCAATTTCATAGAGCTGCTTAAGCAGAAAATATTGCTTAACAATTTTCTGCTTAACAGAAATGAGAAGGATACCAGTCACAAATTGTACACGTAATATAGTAGTTTGGCTGGTAACCTTAGCCTGGTAAGCATAATTTTGTTGTGCTTAGCTACTTTTTGTGCTTAAGCAACTCTATGAAATTGGGCCCATGTCACACGTAGACTGGTCCCCTGTCTTTATCCCCAAGGATAACCCCTGTCTAATTATCTGCAAGGATAAAGACAGGCACTGGTCTTACAGGCCCAATGATTTCATTGGATCTAATGATGTCATTGGATAAGCGTGCAGTGACGTAAGCTTTCCATATCTATGTTATGATTGGTCCGCGGTGGTAGTTTGTCAGCTTGCACTTTCGGTCATCTGCATTCAGCGTGTGCATGTTTGTTTGTATGCATACATGTTGTTTTATTCACTATGTAATGTGTACACCAGTGAATTGACTGCAAAACTCCATGTGAAATGGATGCAAGGTCAAAGGTTAGTCTGGTGCCACCTGGCATCCCAAAAATCTCAAATTGGTTGCAACTTGTTTAATTGTTTTTCTTAAAATTGCAGTTGGAGAGTGCGAAGAAGGCCAAGAAAACCGAAAAATCAAAAATAGTGAACTTGGAGTCGGAGTTGTATTTGGTAAGTAGAAAATAACTCCAAAGGGAAAGTGGATTGTTTAGGTTGGAAGGAAACCTGTGAAGTAACAAATGAAATGTTTTATGTTTTATTCTGAAGGCACAAGCAAAAGATGGAGAAATGTTTGAACTACTGAAGAACAGTCTTACAGAATTTGAACTCTTTAAGGTAAGAATCTTGCCCTTTTCAGTTAGCTTTGTGACGTGACGTGGCCGAGCTGTCTAGTTCACCGGACCCAAGCTCTGGTGTTGTCAGCAGCAGAGTGTGGGTTCAAATCCCGGTCAGGACACTTGTGCCCTTGAGCAAGGCACTTAACCATAATTGCTTTGTTAAAGGTTGGGAAGGTATTGCATTCTGCTCTACCACCAGCCAGTCTCCTAGTGGATGATACCCATGTCTACATCCTTAGTGACTGTGAAGGGGGTAACCCTGTTTCAGAACCAGGAGTAGGTGGCAACGTGCCCCTGGTGAAAGTTTATTTGGGTTGCATTAAGTGTAGCCCTCACTTTTGCCCAAATGTTAACAGTTTTGTTATTTCATGTATATGGTTGATCACACAAAACATGAACAGTATCTGTGACTATTTTGTCAGCTCTACCAATCCTGTGTAATACCTTCAAATTTCTTTTCTGTGTGTTTAGGCTGTGTTGTTGAAGAAGTCCATGACAGAACATTGTCAATCTCTGATGAGTCTTCTTGAGAAAAGCACGGCGCTGTGTAAGGTGAAACTGGACGTGGTGGAGTCAATGCCGAGTGAACCAGCATTGGCACCTATAGCAGGTATGGCAACCAGTGTGCAAGATTCCTGGACAAATATAATACCCCCATGGTCTGAACATCCAAGAAGGAAATGACTAATAACCTTTTGTCTTTGCCTTCTCCTTTTCCCCCACTGATATCCCCCTTTTAGCCTGCCTCATTGACTAATCAATTACTGTTTCTCACACTTCCCACCTTTAATCTTGTCCTTTGTGTATCCAACTTCTAGTGGTCAAACCAGCCCCTTCCCTCCAACCCCCCCTCCCTTGCCTCGCTATTCATTGTCTACCCCTTGCTTTTTCTGTGTGCTCTCTGCCTGTCTCTCTCTCTATTCATATATTTCCACTTGACTGCTTCATGTGTAAGTGGTGTTTGAAGCTTTGCATGGTGTTGAAAGTAAGAAGTAACTATAAATAGTAGTAAACTTGCGGGTACAACCATGTGTAAATTGTCTTTTGGGAGGAGTGTTGGCTCGGAAAAGAGCCGGTTTGGTCTCGACGTTTCGAACAGTATACTCTCCTGAAGACGAGCAGAGTATACTGTTCAAAACGTTGAGACCATATTTTTTAGTTACTTCTTGCTTCATGTGTGTTGTGTTGTCATTTAGCCTTCGAGAAAGACTCTGCTAGGGTCGAAACGTCAGGCCATTAACTATTTGTTTACAAATATAATAGTAATAATAATTGGGGAGGCTAGTCATCCTTCACTCGTAGCGCTGCTGAGAAGCTGAATTGCGAAGGATGTGGTTTCAACGTGGTCGAGCAGCAGGCGTGTAAAGGCGCCTTTCGACGGCCAGACACATCGACCTATAGACCCCTTCCACAACGCGCAGCATACTCACATGCGCCTATCCTGGGTGTCATTTTGGGTGTCAAAATCGTATACAAACATGCACAAAAGAGAGTTGACACCCAAAATGACGAGCATTGTTCGGAGGCGCATTCCGCGTTGTGTAAGGGGTCTATGAAATCAATAGATCCCCTTTGCATAACACGAAACGCTACAAGTACACTGAGGTCACGCGCATGTTTTTACGCACAGAGAACAGCTAGCGTCCAATGATCTGCCTCTTTTTTGAGAGTGTGACGTCATATGCAATGGGTCTATAAATGACCACAGAGCACAACCAGAGATTGCAAATGTGTGATGATTTTCAGAGTAAGGAAAACCAGAGACCAACAGCTTTATTTCCCATCAGAAAGGACGAAGCAATAATGGTCAAGTGTCTTGTGTAAGAACACAAGTGTCAAGACCTGGACCCGAACCAACACTCTGCTGATCAGAAACACCAGAGCTTGAGTAAAGTGCACTTGACCAGTCGGCCATGAAACGCCACTTAAGAAATAACACAACAAAATTGTCTGTTAGAATACTTATATTTTTCTATTACAGATAGCAACAGTAAAGTTGAGGAAGTTTTCAAAAAGTTGCATCTCAAGCTCCTTCCAAGAGATTCAGTGTTAGAACGAAACCTCCCGGCGCAGAAGTTCAAGACTTTACCACCCCCACAGACGTTCAATCTCCCCGATCACTCCCCCAACATCGCCAGGAACCCATCGGGGGCTGTTTTCACACACCGGAGTAAAAACAAGCAGCCAAAGGATAGTGTTTCAGGTAATGTCATGCTTTGTTTCTGTGTATTTTTTCTTGTGTCAACCCTCCTACTGTCTGACCACTCAATATCATCCACTGTGGTTTTTGAATGATAGAGAAACTATGCCAGCCTGCAATATGATACCATGTGGTGAATGCACCCACAAAGTACACAGTCAACCCTCCTACTGTCTCACCATTCAATATAATCCACTGTGGTTTTTGAATGATAGAGAAACTATGCCAGCCTGCAATATGATACCATGTGGTGAATGCACCCACAAAGTACACAGTCAACCTCCTACTGTCTGACCACTCAATATAATCCACTGTGGTTTTTGAATGATAGAGAAACTATGCCAGCCTGCAATATGATACCATGTGGTCAATGCACCCACAAAGTACACAGTCAACCCTCCTACTGTCGGACCACTCAATATAATCCACTGTGGTTTTTGAATGGCAGACATACTGTGCCAGCCAGCAGTGGTCAAGTGGTTAAGACATTCGCACTAGAATGCTGTGGTCGTGGGTTCAAATCCTACCCAAGTTCCCGTGGATTTGTCTTTCAGCAGGACTTGGAAAACACCGTCAGTGTGAAGGTGAAACCAAAATAATGTGTGTGTTTTTTTCTTCTTTGTTTCAGTTGAGAGCGATGAAAGCGACTCTGACGATGAACATGATTATATGACGCCTGATGAGGCAATGCTCAAAAGGAAACTCGCTGGAAAAGAAGCGCCGAAACTCCCTCCAAGAAATAGTACGATCCACTTCTTCTATTGTGTGATTGTAGTATGAAATTACTGAACGGATGCAACCATTGTTAAAGTAGAGGGTTTATGAAACACAAATCACTGTGTTTTAAGCACCTTTCACACAACAATTTGGGGAAAATTTGCTTAACCTTTTCAAACCACCGGCAGTGGTCCACTGCGAAGGCCAAGTCCAAATTGGCGGCTACAGCTACAGCTATGGCTAGATTTTCCTTTGCATCATGCGTTGAAGTATAGGACGTCCTTAGCAACACCCTTCGCAACAGCCGTAGCCATTGCTGTAGCCGCCAATTCTAACCTAACGAGCTATACCTCCGGGGTGAACAAAAAGAGTGTGCCACCATACAACCCGTGCAGTTGAATGATTTCAAATGATAATAATACTGAGTTCTTATATAGCACTTTATCACACCCGATGGGCGTATCAAAGCACTCAGTATTTTTTTTTCTGCAAGGTATGCCGAGCTACATTTTTGAAGTATGAGACCTATTCCTTTACATACTGTAGCACCATGTAATGGTTTCGAGGTGCTGTGGCGTTATATGCTGCCGATCAAACAAGGAACACCGGGGCGAACCCCTTCTCTTTACAATAAGTGCACTGGGTTCTTTTGCATGTATTAGACAACACATGGGACCTACGGCTTTACGTCCCATCCGAAGGACGCAGAAATAATCGTTAAGTGTCTTGCTTAAGGACACAAGTGTCACGACTGGGACTCGAACCCACACTCTGCTGATCAGAAACACCAGATCTTGAGTCCGGTGTTCTTTTCCGCTCGGCCACGATATGCCACGTCATTTGGTTGGTCAGCTGGCTGGAAAATTTTACTAAGAGTAAGAGAGCTTTTTTTGGGGGGGGTGGGGGGGAAAATCACAAAAATGCACAAAAAGATGGTCATCTGAGAAAAAGTTCTATAAAGTATTGTTTGCTCTTTTACAGCGGCTTTATCAAGTAGTACACTTTCAAAGCTCTTCATTGCCTATATCCTGACTATATATCTGATCTTCTGCATAAATATATTCCTGTTCGTCCTCTTCATTCTGCTGGCCAATCCCTATTAACGCAAACTACTTTTTCCACAAAATTCTGTGGTCAAAGAGACTTCAACTTCATTGCACCTTCGTTATGGAACGACTTACCTCTTCATATTTGCCAAGCTGACCCTCTTCCAATTTTCAAGGGACTTTTAAAGACGCATTTGTTTGAATCTATATTTATGTAACAAATTGCTTTATATAATTCATTTTTTTATTTTATGTTTTGTGTTTCTCATAGAGGCTCCTGCATCATGCGCTAAATGAATGTCTCGTTATATTATTTTTATTATTAGATGAGGAAGATGATATGTACGTCATTCCAAATCTGTCCCCTTCAGCTTCATCCCCGAGGGGCGTCAAATCAGAATATTTTGAAGTTGCATCAGATTCAGACACCCCAGTTATGCCACCAGGGTGAGTTAATTCAGCTTCGGAGGAAAAAAATATGACTAAATCGGAACTCATTGCTCTTCACTGGCTCCCCATACAACAGCGTATCAAATTGAAAGTTCTTCTTCTCGTGTATAAAGCTCACCATAAACTGTCGCCATCTTACATCTCTGACCTACTACAGCTGCAACCTCCACGCAGACAGCTTAGATCATCTACATCCTCTCCTCGGTTTATCATTCCCAGAACCCATGCTGTGTCGTTTGCAGCTCGCTCACTCTCCTGCTATGGACCAAAAGAATGGATCACTCTTCCAAATCACATCAAGGATGCTCAGACTATTCATATTTTCAAGAAGCTGCTCAAATGTCATCTTTTTCAACAAGTGTATAATAATTAATTTTATGTAACTGTCTTTAGCGCCTTTGAACAATTTATGTTGTATTTGGCCCTATATGAATGTTTTCTGATTGATTGATTGATTGATTGAGTTCAGAAAAATGTCTTTGTAGTTCACAGGAAACTTCATCTAAAAACCTCTGTAACTGGCTGCCCGTTATTTATCTCGGAGCATTCTGAGCACTTTGAAAAAAAAAATTCTCCAAACTCGCTGAGATTGAGCCAGTAGCTTCAGCACACCCATGTTTCTTAGTACAGAATTAATATCGGAGCAATCTGAGCACTTTGAAAAGAACTTGTCTCCAAACTCGCTGAAATTGAACCAGTAGCTTCAGCACACCCATGTTTCTTAGTACAGAATTAATCTCGGAGCATTCTGAGCACTTTGAAAAAAAATTGTCTCCAAACTCGCTGAAATTGAACCAGCAGCTTCAGCACACCCATGTTTCTTAGTACAGAATTAATCTTGGAGCATTCTGATATCTTTGAAAAAAAATTGTCCCCAAACTCGCTGAGATTGAAATGAGAAGTTTCAGAATTTATTCTGAATTCAGACTTTGAAAAAAAATTGTCCCCAAACTCGCTGAGATTGAAATGAGAAGTTTCAGAATTTATTCTGAATTCAGACTTTTTAAGTCGGTCTATTGAAGAAAATCAGCTGTTATTTTGTTTACATATAAAGAAGTCCTGCTCTTTGCTCTACTTCTCTAGTTTTGTAGGGTGTCGTGGCCGAGCGGTTTAGAGCATCGAATTCAAGTTCTGGTGGTTAAGTCATCAGGGTGTGGGTTCTAATCCCGGTCATGACACTTGTATCCTTGAGCAAGACACTTAACTATAATTGCTTCTCTTCACCCAGGGGTATAAATGGGTACCTGCGAGGGTAGAGGTTGTATTGTGTTTGTTCGGAGCACCACGGCAGCCCAGGGCTGTATACTCCCAAGGGAGCTGAGAAAGATTAAAGGAATGTTATTGGCCCAATGACCAGGGCACTAATGTAAAGCACATTGATACGTTATTGTAAAATGTGCTATATAAGAACTTATTATTATTATTATTTGTGCCGAGGACACTGTTCCTAAAAGCTCTGTGTGAAGTCCGAATCCGAGGGGGTTACCAAAAGGTGGAAATGCCATCATTTCAACATACCTTTCTTAAATTTTTGATCCTGTTTTGAGACTTTTTTGATCAGCGATGAAACTCGCCCCTGTTTGTTGACTCCTTTCACTGGCATCAGAAGTGGCTACTGTCTGCCCATGATCTGCCATTTTGGGAGTCAAATTGCATGTATGAAAGATAGTTATAATAAGCACACATTGTTGTCTAAAGATTTGTCGAAAAACAAATTTTGCAGTACTTTTTTACATAGGACTCTTACTCGGCGATCCAAGTACTTGGTACTCAGCTGTTGGACTTGGTACTCGAGATATCAGAATACTTGGTACTCAGACACATGTACTCGTACTGGATGGCCCAAGTACTTGTTCTTAAGTACAATTTGACCATCCTAGTACCCGGTAGTACTTAATACTCGACTGAAAATTATTACAATACAGTGCAATACGAAAGGATTACAATACTGCTGATGAGTTGTGTTGGCTCTGAAAAGAGCAGGGGTCGATTTCACAAAACTCTTCCTAACTTAGGACCAGTCCTAGGCAATGCTAAGAGATAGGACTAGTCTTAAGTTAGGACCAATAACTATTCTTAACTTAAGACCAGTCCTATCTCTTAGCATTGCCTAGGACTAGTCCCAAGTTAGGAAGAGTTTTGTGAAATCGACGTGTTGTAACAAACCCATAATTTGATTTTGGGTTGAACAAAGAAAAATTGACTAGACTTGGAACCTGGGACCTCTGAATTAACGTGCCGACGCTCTACCAACTGAGCTATCTAGCCCTATGTTGGCGGTCTCCCTATTTTGTCAATAGCTTTGTTTGGGGGGGTGCCAGTCAGAAGCCATTCAGACCTGTAACTGCCGTATAGCCAGGGACCACCTTGGAGCAGCAGAGGGATAGCCTATAGGGATGCAACTTTTTATTTTAAACGACTCAAAATTTGAAGAGGTTTCTGGTAGTAATATGGGAAAAGCTCTTATCAGTTCTAGCCAAGCTGAAAAGCCTCTGTGGTGTAACAACTCATTGTTTTGATCGATGGCTGTGAACACCAGTACCTAAACCACTTTTCCTGCTAAATTGACGCTCTGACTAAATCCTGATTTCTACAGTTCAACAAATTCAGCCAAACGCCCTCCCAGGATACAAGTGGAGCAAAATGAACCGGAAAGTGACCCCCTCTACTTCGTCCCCGAGGACGGCCAGGAGGATTATGACGGGCTCTACGGCAACATGGGAAACAACGAATTGAAAGACCATCAACATAAATCAGTCCCTATCAGCCCAACAGCAACACCCCCTGTTAAACTTCGCAAGCCAGCTGTCTTCCCGAAGCCATTCCAGAAAGCAGTTAAAGACCCCCCTCCAAAAAGTCCTAAATGTAAGCATGCTTTCCAAAAAATGTTTGAATAATTGAAGGGAACTTAGGCCTTTAAAAATGTCCGTTTAGCATAACAGGGCCTGAATAATAAAGATGCATGGCACGATTTTCGCAGAAAGAATTTGGTTTAAAGAATTGTTTCTCTGACCCTATTTTTTCCAGACTGTTTCAGAACGGACAATGTACAAAATATATGTAACATGCAAATTTGTTCGTACATTGCTGATGAACATGAGACAATGTCGAATCCCGAGTTCTGTGTGTATTAGAACATTTTTGTCAATCTGGGGCTCCCACAGACGTTGCTTTTAACGATTGAAGTAAACAAGATTGCACAACATACAAAGCTAATTTTGTTAGTATGCTCATGGCTGACACAATCTTTAAAGGCACTGAACACGATTGGAAATTGTCAAAGACCAGTGTTCTCATTTGGTGTATCCCAACATATGCATAAGATAACAAGCCTGTGAAAGTTTGGGCTCAATTGGTCATCGAAGTTGCAAGAAAATGATGAAAGAAAAAAACACCCTTGTTGTACAAATTTGTGTGCTTTCAGATAGGAATAAAAACTTCTTGCAAGAAGTTTTTATTATTTTAGTGAGAAATTACCTCTTTCTCAAAAACTATGTTACTTCAGAGGGAGTCGTTTCCTACAATGTTTTATACTATCAACAGCTCTCCGTTGCTTGTTACCAAGTAAGTTTTTATGCTAATATTTGTTTTGAGTCAATACCAAACGTGTACGATACCTTTAACAGAATATGCAAGCACTGTTTGATTCATCATCAAGTTGCGGACAGCTTAACTTTTCCTCAATTTCAGTTTTGAATTAAAGAAGTTTTTATTTCTGAGGTCCGACTATTTTAATATCGCCATTTTTCTATTTTTTTTAGATTCCCCAGCACCAGATGTCAACGAAGACGATGATATTTATTCCTGTGTCTACGAAGACGAATTCCCCCCCAAATCAGGTGGGTCTCCCCCCACCCCCTCAGCCCGCACCACGACTCAATTTTCCAAAGACGAAACCTCCACAGAAAAAGTGAAACATTCATATGCCAGTGTGACTTGTAAACCCAGCCCTACGCACGAGCCGTCATTTTTCGAGGAAACGTGTGATCAAAATGAGTTTGAAGTCAGACATACGTATTTTAATATGCCAAGGTCGAATGACAGCATTAAAAAGTTGCCCGTCCCTGCACATAAACCGCAAAGTCCACACATGAAACCCGTCGCAGCTGTCAGGTCAGGTTTAAAATAACACTGTCAAGAAGTATATTTGTATAGATCTTCAACCTGAGTATGAACGGGGACATATAAAGATATTTTTTTTTTTTTGAAATCATTTTTTAAATTCAGTGGGATAGGATCTTTTTTTTATACCATTCCAAGTAAACTTTTCCCTCAAAATGTGTTTGAAGGCATTCCCCTCGGCAAGTTTGTAACTGTGTAGGACCGTTTCCTTATTCTGTTTTGAGACGGTTACAAACTTCTAACTTCCCACCAGCAAATCCCCTTCTCTGAGGTTTTGTAATAAATAATAATAATAATAAGACTTGTAATGCGCACATATCCACCCTGCTGGGTGTTCAAGGCGCACACTGTCGTGTTTATGACTTTTGGTTCGCTGTAACACTGTGAATTATCTACTTTCTATGAGTAGAGCGTAGTTTAGATAAGAAAGTTCTGAAAAGAAATTGTCCTGCAAATTGTTATTGCCGTGGAAAAGGAGAGTGGATCGAGAAGTACTTCCCCTCAAGGTGCCTGGAGCAGTTAAACAAAATAAGTTCAGACCAAATCCAATCTCACTCGGGGATTGTGAAGGTAATTTTACCCCTGTAAGATATTTCTTTAAATTCACGAATTGCAACCTGTCCAGGCAAGGTTCTTGTTTTTATTTCAAATACTAAATTAAATTTTTGTTTTCATCCATACAGAATGAACCCAAGTGTTACGCTTCAATTTACCAAATCCTAGGCTGAGTATGTAGTCTTATTTATTGATAAGGTACAGGATCGATAACATTTAGTAAACTGTCTTGACCCATGAGGGCCAAACTTCATGAAGCTGTTAGGCAGACAATATCGGCAACAAATATTTTTGATAATTACCGGGGCACCTGTTGCAATAAAATGAACTATATGGCATTTTGGTTGGCAACCCTTTTCTGAAAAGTTTTTTTATATGCTTATCAAAATGTTGAGCTTACTTAATATCCATGGTACTGCCGACTGTTGAAAGAGCCATTCTTGGTGAAAGTGTATTTCATGGGTAACTGAAGGGTGTTAAGATAGTGTGCGAGCATTCTTTACAAATTAAAAGTAGTGCCCGATTTGACGACTTTGGCCAGTGGCTCTGGCCACATGGTTGATAAGGTCTATTCTGAAATATTGCAGCTGCAGCTAGCAGCCCTAGCTGTAGTTGTCTCATTTGGACACGGCCTTAAGACTCCGGCCATAATTTCATAGAGCTGCTTAAGCACCAAAAGTAGCTAAGCGCAACAAAAATTTGCTTACCAGAGTGCGGTAACCGGCCAAAACACCATGTCACATGTATCATTTTTTACTGGTATCCTGCTCGTTTCTGCTAAGCAGAGAATTGTTAAGCGATATTATCTGCTTAAGCAGCTCTATGAAATTGGGCCCAAGCTAGCTTGGTTATTATAAGTACTAATATGCGGCAGAAAGCTACGCAATGTTATCAACTCTGGTGTAAATTCTCTGATTGTCAACCTCGATCAAATTGGTGTACAATCTTGCAGCGCAATTTTTTGGGGGTTTCCCTCAACGCCTTGCTCAATCAGACTCCCTGGAAGTGTGACTTTGAAATGTCCATACATTGGATATTTTAATAGGTCCTGTGTGACCGTTCCATTTGTTACCACCATAGGCTAAACAATTGGTCAAACTCATTCTTTCAAAATATAGAAGGACATCCCCCTAATGTTATTGATGCTGTACCAAACCTGTGTTCAACAAGTGTGTGTTGAAATTGCACGTTTCTAATGTAGTGTGTTACAACTTTAGTTTCCATTTCCATATTTTTAATAGAACAAGTGATTTTTATAACAAGATATTTATTTGAATATGTCATTTCTTTCTTGATTTTTCCCATCTTTTTACATTTACTTGAAGTGGGTGTCCATAATTGTCGTCATTTTTACAGGAGTACAGACCCAGATTCCAATACAGAAAGAAAGAAAAACCTGTCAAGGAGAGGGACTGGGTCTGAAAAAAATTAGTGGGGAAAAATGACAATTTTTTGGCAACCTGTTACTTTTTTTTAAACTCTTTTAATTAAGGAAATAATCAAACAATAATTTTTAATCGAATCACAACCAGGGGAAAAATAATCATAAAAATACATTCATTGTTATGTTAATTTTGTTCTGTCCATTTAAAAAAAGAATTTTGAACTTAGCATGAGGTCTATGACCTTACTGTTCAGGGCCCCAATTTCATAGAGCTGCTAAACAAATGCTAAACAAATGTCTTTGCTAAGCAAAAAATGAGTTGGTAACCAGAGGCAACAATGTAAACTCCATGACATTTTCGCTGGTAACCCCGTTGCATCTAAGCAAGATTTGTCTGTGCTTAGCAAGTTTTGTGTATTTACAGGCTTTATGAAATTGTGCCCATTACTAAACACTTAAAAATACATAGATAGATAGTTTTCCCAAGTTTCTTTCACAGAGAAGTTTCCTTTCTGACACGGTTGCAGTTTCTTTTTTGTTGGTGTTAGTGTGTTAGAGGTGTTCACCTACTAACTCTTTATTTTTACTGACAATTCAATATCGTTCAACTGACTGAATGTGGATAAGGCATTACTTGCAGCTAGTCTTGATTGGCGACGTTCGTTTTGTTAACATAGTCGCCAATGTCGCAATTCAGAGATTTCTGCTATATGATTTCATGTGGCGAATGCATCTGAACAGTGTGTGGTCAACTCTGTAGAAGACTGATCAGTCACATTTAGGCCATACTAAAAAAAAAAGTTGTTTAGCATCCTTCCTATTCAATTTCTGCAGGTCATGAGTTATGATGCGTTTGTTTCCAAATATTTGCCTGCGCTCACTATGCATTTAGCACTCATGAACAGGCTGGCATGCAGACTACCACAACAGAACGTAAAGGGTAGTCCACTACAGAGCGCCAGACCACCTTGCAGCTAGTCTTTATTGGCGGCGTTCGTTTTGTTAACGTAGTCGCCGATATCGCAACACGAATTATTGGAGAAGAGATATCTGTATCAAACAAACATTTGATTTAAGATCTTGATCCAGATTCATAGACTTGTCCAGTCCTTCCAAGCCAGTCGATGTTGCGCCCTGTAACGGCGACTAATACAAGAACTAGCATCGCCAATCAAGACTAACTTGCAGCGTGCGATGAGCACCATGCTGCATGCAAGTCTAGCCCTTCCAAGTCGGCATCAGTGGTTTGGTTTCTGTTTCGGTATTACCATAACAACTGTATACTAGGCAATGAAATTGACAAGTTAAGGTTAAAACGTTGTCGTGCTTAATGTTTCTGAGTGTAGACGGAGGAAAAACAATTTAAAATCAAATTTAAAATTCAAATTCAATAGGCCGGGGGTCCTTTTGCCAAGGATGCTAAACAACTGTTTTTACACGCCCTTATTCAAATAGTTGTAGAGTGTGTTATAGACCCTTTGCATTGGCCGCCATCGCACAGGTCGAACAATGGAACTATGTAGGCGCCACACTTGCGCCACGCACAACTCTCAGCCAATGACAGGTCTTCATCTCATTGACCTCAGTGAGGGCGCTGTTTGGGTCTTGTGACGTCACGTGCAAGGGGTCTATCGCAGGGTGATGGTGAGCATAATGCATTTATGTTCAATGGGTACACTGGTTTGCATTTATTGTCTGGTGGTGGATTAACAAGTGAAAGGTTGCGATAAAGGATAGTTTGTAAGAACAGTACACTTATTGCAGAGCTACCAACTCTCCCCGATTCTGCACAAAGTTCCCTGAAAATATACCAATCTTTCCATGTTCTAATTAACAGATTTGACAATCTCCCTGATTATGGAAACATTTTCCCCTTTATGTTGAATGTAATTTTAAATATCTCCCTGATTGTTGTACAAAATCTCCATGATTGCAAGATAATATTCAACTCTGTTACTGTCTGACCCTTCAATACATCCACTATGGTTTGGAATGATATACAAACTTGTCTATGCCAACCTGTAATAATGATGTGTGTGCATCTACACAGTACACATTCAACCCTCCCACTGTCTGATCATTCATTATCATCCATTTTGGTTTGAATGATAGACAAATTATGCCAATCTGCAGTATGATAACATGCTGTGAATGCATCCACACAGTACACAGTCAACCCTCCTACTATCTGACCATAACATCATCCAATGTGGTTTTGAATGACAGACTAAACTACGCCAGCCTGCAATGTGATATCATGTGATGAACAGTACACAGTCAACCCTCCTACTGTCTGACCATTCAATATCATCCATTGTGGTTTTGAATTATAGATAAACGATGCCACCCTGCGATTTGATATCATGTGTTGAGTGCATTCACACAGTACACAGCTAGTTCTGTGCACATTAACGCCACCATACACAGCCCATGCGACGGAGTAGTTTTAAATGATTGGTAAACTCGCTGAAAATGTGACCAAGAGTAGGAGGGTTAAGAGTAACATTGATCTATGTCTTCCAACATTTATAAAACCATGTATATAATGTGACTTTCTTAGTTAAAGATCATCTACATGATTGGTAACAAATGAAAAAAAACACCTTTCAGATCTTAAACTTACTCTTTGTATAAATGACACCAGCACCAACTTCCTGGAAAAAAAATGTCTGCCATGCTTAAAAATTCTAATTTTCAAAATTTGAATGCTCATAAAATCCCTGGCAAAAGCATTGAAACTTATTCTGTTTCCTAAAAAACTTGACTACTTTTGATGGTATTTGATTCAAAGCAATTTTACAGGTTGGTTTTTATGATGTTTTGGGTTTTTTGTTGTTTTTAAATAAAGAAAACAAGGTTCATGTAGCACACCTTTTAGGTTTCAAAAATATTTTTACCAGATATAACCTTGCTTAATGTTGACTCTAGTTTACCAAACAAGTTAGCTCAAGTTTTAACTCAAGCTTAAAATCTGTGATTATCTCAAGTTTAAGAAAATCTAGGCGACATGCAATCCCAATTGTTGGATATCATTGGGAAAAGCAACTTTTTTTTCTTAAAGAATTTGGAATTACGTTGTTCTTAGGTGAGCTGGTGAAACGCAAATTATTGTAATTCCTTAAAAGTAATTTTTCTAAGTGATTCTTCATAATTTATTTTTCATAAATTACTTTGTTTTTATTCAAGTATGTCACATTTCGAGGTACTTTGAGAAAGACTCTGCTCGGGTAATAACCCGAGGTCATGAACAGTGTTTGCATTTTTAAATACTGTAACTTCAAAGTATAACATAGCATTGTACTATTCAACAGCTATATTTTTGATAAAATATTTTGCATTTTGATATGAGAGTAATGCAATTAATTAATGTACACAGAATGTATTATGATTGTGCATTTTGAATTTTGATTGTTATATGCTTTAATGCCCACAACTTGTTGAATATTTAGATTGTTTCAAAGCAGTGTTTTTTACGATTTGATTGTAATTTCGACCACAACTACCTAAACTCCCTTCAGAATCCTATGCCCTTATGTTATGTCCGATTTTGATGGATTCAGTTTTTCCAGCCAATCATTCCATGGTTGAGATAAAGCAGATTTCAAATTTGAACGGAGTATCAAATTTGATGTATTTAACCACCATAGTACTGTTTACCCTTTAGAGACCATTTATGTCTGTATAATCATCACCATACACCCATACATGGCTCATATTGTTAAGTTTTTGACACAATTTGTTCTTGTAAAAGTGTCTGAACAAAATAATATGAAAGAGAAATTTGGCTTTTGTTTTAGAATGTATCTATACTATGTTAACATGGAAAAGGTTGGAAAATGTCAGTTCAGGACTTGACCTTTTTGGTTGAGTGGAAGTAGGTCAGATCTTGCAGCCATTTGCGGCCGCTATGGGCATTTTGGTACAGCCACTTCCGGCCGCTATGGTCTCTAAAAGGTAATCTACCCGAGAATCCTCTAAAATCCATCCAACAGTTTTGCCTGATTGTTAGACTCATTCCTTACTCAGTACTCAGAAAGTCCTGTAAACAGTGCTTTGTAATTCGTGCAGAGTAAAACCAATTCAGCCCCTTTCACACTTACATACTTCCAGGAAATTCACAGGAAAATTCGGTTGACGCTTCAGTGGCTGACCCGAGCAAGGTAGCCATGTCCAGGGAAACAGTTACTCCTGCTTGGGAGTAGAGTTTCGCGAGATGAGCAAGATTAACTTGTTTTGTCCCTGAGGGGAAAATTGCTTCAAGTGTGATACGAACAATGAACATGGGGTGGTAGGGGTTATAATTCCTTGGGAGTTTCCTGGGAATTGGCTCGGTAGTGTGAAAAGTGCTATTGTGATGTGTGGTTATGGTGTAAGGAAAAACCAATCAAGGTTCAACAGTTACTAAATTATGTAGATGTTTGTATTGTCACATTCCGCATAAGCTATTCATAATGCTTAGTCGTTCTTAGCTGCACCAGATGTAACGCCAACAGACCTACACAGTGGTGCTATGCCAACTCGTACCACAATCTGATATTTTCAGGGTCACCCCCCTTCCCACCATGAAAATTTGCCTTGCTACACCACTGACAGGGTGTTATTTTATATTTTACTTGTATAAAGACAGATAAAACAACTGTTTGAGGTCAAAACAGTCAAGTTCAGGAACTCTGGGAAGAGACTGGTCCCCTGTCTTTATAAGCCATCGTTCACAAGCCTCAAATGTGGTGACGTCAGGCATGCTGGCTAGGCCAGGCATACCAACACAACCCCGAGTCAAAATGTTTGAGTGTTGGCAGTGCTCTCCCTTGACAGTAGTCCGCTCAGACAAATGCCAGTTAAAACACCCGAGGGCCAGTCGAAAGTCTTCTGCCCAACTAGTCTAGCTGGCTAGTTTCATTGCTTCCCACCACTACATTTACATGTAACCCACCGATTGCTCATATTTGCATCAAATTACAAGTCCCATGTAATGTTGAATGGAAATATTAATGTTGGGACCAGTGAAAAAAGTTGGGGGACCTGTGAAATGACACGCTAACTGGTTCCACTGGCTAGTCACTGAAAAAGTTAAGGACAAACCCTGGTTGGCACTAATTTTTACTGAGGATGATCCTTTTTAAAATAGTTAGCAAAAAAGTGGATTCTTCTTCTTCCTTTTGAGTGCAGCCTTCAAATGACTCTAGATGTACGCACTGTGGTCACAGGGTCACAAGATGTGTTTCAGCAATTTTTTACGTTGGACAAATAATTGTATATACTGCAAAGGGAAAAAGCCACTTTTAATGTAGTGTTGATCAAAAGTACTTTTTAAACCTAAGCTTTTCATGTTAATACAGCAAATTGTGGTTTGTATAAATTGTGATAAAACAATCAATAGTCGGGGCCCCTTTTGTAAAATTACTTGGGCCTATATTTTTAATTTGGGTAAACAGGGTGCCTGTCAGAGATGACTGTAGTGTCATTCAGTGTTATCACCTAATGGCTTTACTCACTTTTAATAATTAAGAATGTATTTGTAAATGTTGCACTTTTTCAGAAGGTAATGAAATATAAATGTTCAGGTGATTTTAGAATTAGTTTGATGCCTAATGTATTCTACAATTTGTGTACACTAAATTTATTGGTTTATTTTTGTTTGTTGCTTTATTAATTTTTAAATTTTGATCCATTTATCAGTCTATTTTATACGTGATTATTTCGGGCACATAACCCCCCTTCCCCTCCCACCAATCCTTTTGGCTCTCTAAAATAATCTACTTTGTGAATGATTCTGAATCCAACCTTCTCTTCTTCAGTCTTCACGTCCCGTATAGACTATGCAAGTCTCGCGCATATCAAAAATGAGAAAACAACTTGAACGAAGACTATATTTTTCTATGAAATCCAATCTTCTTTTTAAATTATATTTGAAAACAAAATTCTTGAAAATAAAAAGACCCATAGCAAGTTGTTATAAATAAATTTTGAATTTTTTGTTGTAATACAAATAATTTGTTTAAATTAATAAATGAAAACTTGGGACGAGGATGCTTATTGTTAGAAACCCCCATTTGCCAATCGCGTCCGAATGTGTGAATCTATCACATGGGTTTAATGACAACATGATTGACTGTCAGTTGGGCAGCATTCTTATTTGTAAAACAAGTGGCCGGTCAGGGAACCATGGAGGAAGTAGACTTGGTTCCAAGTCTGTGATCGTGGTTTTTAGTCGTCCTGATAGCCGATACATTATTGGCTGAAACAGCGCCCTCTTGTGGATAAACCTCCGTCTTGATTGCGAGTTAGAGCGCGTGATAGCAAATCTGCGGGGGAATTCTGAGTGGCTGATGCAGAGATATAAGCTCAGACTTGAAATCAAGTCTATGGAGGAAGGCATGAGGGAACATTGTGCTCCCCCCCCCCGCAGGCCTGATAGGGTTATGCCAGTACCAACTGCCGTTTGTGAAGGAAAACAAATGTAAATTCACCTCTTGCCTGCCCTATGATTACCAACAGATTTCTTTCTTTTTGACTTGGGGTGGGGGGGGGGGGGTTCCCTAGCGAACTTTAAAACCCGACTTAATAAAATCCAGCGAAAGAGGGCGGTATATGAAAACGCATTCTCGTAATTGGAATAGCCTAAATATTTTAGGGGTACTTTTAAACAAATTATTCACTATCGATGAATATGTTAATTGAATTACATATATTGCAACCTTCTAGCCTTTGACAGTAAAATTGTCATGTTAAATGACGTACATGCTCATACTTTCAGCTTAATGTTGCGTGTACATAGATAATATGTTGTGCTTTCCCCTCAATTAAAAGTAAACACCCCTAATTTATAAGTGCAACCTTCAAATCTCGCGGAATTAAGTCTAGCATATATCTCATCCGACATGTCCACACGAAGAATGTGAACGCAGTATTTATACTAAATCTTAATAAAATACTACTTTTCCGTGAGAGCCAGAACACTTATTTTTTGTAACAACACCAGCCAATATATTTATCCTTCAACCACATCAGAAGAAGGAAACGTAACTCAAATTTGTGATTTTGTAGAGGGTTTTCAAAAAAAGGTCAGAAGGTAAGATTAAACTTCAAGAATTATATTTTTTTTAGGGTTTAGAGGATGATGGTCAATTTTTCGACCAGGAATCGGGTTTTAATCGGAGTGAGTCAGGGTTAGTTTAGAGTCAAAATTAGCCCAGGCCTGAATTAGCCCCATTATGGGTCCAACGGAGATTGGCCCCATAATGGGGCTAGTTCAAAATCAGCTTTATGGTCATGGTAGGGTCTTGTGAAAATTTAAGTCAAGACTAAGACTAGCCCTGGTGGTAGGACGTCAGTCAGTGCCACTGCACTGACGTCCTGGGTATAAAGATCCTTTACAATGCGAACAAAATTTTGAGTAACATTTTAAAATATTTTTACCTAATTTGAGAAGCTGAAACTCCATTCACTTATTCTTGGTGCCTTTAATTACACTTTTGCTGAGTTCAAAACCTATCAAATACATCCATGAATGACATTATTTCCGAAAATAAGTCCAAGTTGTGCACTGGCGCTGTGACTCCGTCGTGTTGCCGCCCGGAAGAAAAACACCAACACCAAGGGCCCAACACCAAAAAGACACCAAATTAGCACAAAATTTCACAAAATTTCACAAACTGACCGTCAAAGAAATCAAGACAGCGCGACCAAGGATTACCGAATTCCTGTTATTACCCTCGTTCTAAATCAATTAAATAATATATTCAAAATATCATAAATTTTATTTTTTGTTTTCTTATGGTGTCTTTCAATTAACCCAAACCATGCTGCAGGGCCAAACCATGCTCATATAGTTATTTGGGTAGTTAGCAGAACTAATGAAACTATTATTAGCTCATGAGCTATTGAGCTATACTAAATACTAAAGTACAGGTATGGCAAAGCAAAAAGCCAAGAGTTCCATCTTAATTGGAAAGTATTATTATTTATTATTTATTAATCTGTTTCTCATGACACCATACCCTATATTATATTAGATGGGATTTTTTGTTGGCTTATTACCAGAGCCACCTATCAAAATCAGGAAAATTTACCATTTTCGCATTTGTATACGCTGTTATGCTAGCAGCATGTATATATATGCCAAAAACAAAGAGTTCCCATCTAAATTGAAAAATATTATTTTTTTTTTATTATTCTGTTCCCATTCCCCTGGCCCCTGCCTGGGATTAGCGCCGTGTTAAGTCTGCTAATATTGTTCGCGGTATTTATTAAGTATGTTATTATAGCAGCATAGCGTATACAATTCTTTCCTGATTAAATTAATTGGGCTGAGCTAATTAGCAGACGAACATCGGGCGGGCTAGCCTGATATTATAGCCTGGGATGTAGTGAACAGATATGAAAAATAATATATTATTTTTTATTTAGAAGGAACTCTTCTCTTTATTTTGCCCCTGCCCATACGCATGTATTTAGTATATTATTATATTATAGTTACGAATTTCTTTTTTTCCCTGATAATATTAATTAATGGCTAATAATTAGCAGAACGTCCGGGGGGGGATGATATGATATAGCCTGGGGTGAAGTGAACAACATTATGAAAAAAAAAAAAATATTATTTCAATTATAAGATCTTTGGCTTGGCTTTTTTTATACCCCTTATACGTTTAAGTAGTTTAGTATATAGCATTATAGCGATGCAAATTTAATTTCTTCTTGATTTATAAATTAATTGGGAGCTGCTAATTACGTAACACGTCACACGCGGGGCGCTAATATGATATGGGATGGTGGAACAGATTATAAAAAAAAAATAATAATAATATTTTTATTAAGATGGAACTCTCGGCTCTGTATTTGCCCATACCTCATGCGTGTCACTATTGCTGTTCGTCAAGTGACGGTCTTTGACGTAGTTCTAAATTTGGTAAATTTGGTGCCCATCACCAAATTTGGTGTTGGGCCCAAATTTGGTGCTCACTTCAGTCTGGTAAGAAAAACGCGTTCAGTGTTGTGGGTTAGACAGCGCCCTCTTTTGTGGACTTGGTTCCATGTCAGTTGAGGTTGTCGCAACGAATGCGTCAATTTCCATTTTATTTTCACAATAATGTCATCCAAGGATAAAATTGGCAATTCTGAATAGAGCAGGCGTAAGGTTCAGGACACAAGGAACATGTGAGTCACGTTTCAGCTTCCTCAAAAAGGTAAAAATATGATAAAAAATGGTTATAAATTTTGTTGCAATGCCTGCGGACCTTTATACCCTGGACTCCGTCGCGTTGTATGCAACGGAGGAGTCCAACCTGGGCTAGTCGCGTTGTATGCAACGGAGGAGTCCAACCTGGGCTAGGCTAGGTCATATGGATAGTTTTCTGCTTCGATTTCAGGGTCAGGTTCAGGGTTAGGATCATGTAATCATATTGTGAAATAAAACCGAACAGCTTCGTGTTCGTCTTGAGGACAAAAACACACAATGTCTCGTTTGTTTTTGGGCTTTTGAAGTGTTTCTAGTTAAAGGGGGGGGGGGGGTCATAATAAATCAGCATCAAACAGCGACAAAAAACAAGCAATGACCCTCCCTTTTTAAATCGGTCTTTCGGATGTTCTCAAACACTGTTCAAATTCTATAGACCCATGATACTAATTGTAGGCCTGAGCTTCACTGATGTAACAGAATCAATTGCCTCCATGACCCGCGCATTGGCTCAGTTCTCCGTATTGAGTTTTGATTGAAGTATAGATTTTAACCTAAAATGATTTAAAAAACAAACAAACAAACACACAAACAAACAAATCCATCGTTTTTATTTTATGAGAATTAAATTTAGTTGCGTTCATGGTTGTTAACCCAGCTTTTAAAATCCATTACTTTTTTGTTCTAATACGCTGAAGGCTTTTTCTTTTTTTCATGGACCCAAAAACTACAAGCAAAACAATTTAACAAAAGTTGTTTTTTATTTCCTTCAATTACAGGTTGTGAATTATTTACATGTAGTCAGCATTGAAGATGCATTCCAGCACTTTTTGATTCATATTGAGGACAATATTAATTATCCACGCCACAAACTCATCAAGGCACCCTTTTTTTCACATGAAAAGGTGTAAGAATTATTCATCGAACCAGAGTGGTCGTCAGAATTTTTGGATTTTCACTTGCTGATTGACTTGGAAAGCTAAACCAAGTTCTCCCCGAAAACTAATAATGGCGAATTATTATATTGTTGGACTAAGTACAATTATTGGTTTGACAATCTTCTCTCTGCTGTACGATTCTTTCGACATGGACATGTATAAGTGTGGCACCACGTTAAACAAAATGGTTGAACCATATACCACTAACGCCATACGAGAATTTACATCCAAGAATGTTACCTTTGATATCTACGGGAAACAGTGGAAAGACGTCATGGTTCTGGTGCATATTCAGAAAACGGGAGGGTCCAATTTCGGTCAAAACCTGAAGAAAAATCTCATCTTGGAGAAGCCATGTGTGTGTCAGCGCGGCATGAAGATGTGCGACTGCTCTCGTCCGGGAAGTGAGAAAGAACAATGGCTATTCAGTGAGTACTCCGTAGGGTGGGCGTGTGGTCTACATGCTGATTGGACTGAAATGGTCAACTGTGTTCCGTCGATGTTGGATAAGTATGAACATGTCAAGCAGAGACGAAGGTATATAATTTAGCTCTCATGGTCCAACCTGGCAATCCCTCTCATCCCCAGCCCCAGTGATATATGTACACTTAAGGTTTTAAAGGGTCTGTAGGCCTATACGTTTGATCATGACTCTGAGAATAATGGCAATAAAAACTTACTCGGTAAGAAGTACAGCAGCTTTGGATAGTAAAATGCATTGTGAGAAACTTTTCAGTTCGAAGTACTGCGGTTATGGAAAAAGGAATCACTTTTTATCCCCAAAAATTTGAATCCGAGAAGCATTACTGCAGTAACGTTTCTCAGATAGTGTGTTCCAACTGCAGATTATTCCTCCTGCGTGGACATAACCGCTCCAGATTTTCGGCAATATCTCAAAAACACTACCACCTTTTGAAATGAAATTTTCACAGGTTAGTTTTATGGTATATATAGCTACAAATATATAGGATTGAAACAAACAGTATACAGACCCTTTAAGCTAGGATTTGGTAAAAGGGTGTCCAAATTGTTCACTTACAATACATTTACAATAACATGTAAATGACAGATGAAACAGGGTTTCCAAATTTAAAACAGGGTGTGCAGAAGATGCCCAGACACCCCTCTGGCTAACGCTATGAATGTACTGCGCTGAAAAGGGGGGACTCTCGTCGTGATCATAATAGGCCTGATCGCAATGGCCATCACATCATCAATTCATGTACAGCCACAGGCCTTCTATGATCATGATGACTGACAGTCCCCCTTTAACTCTTTCATGCGCCGACCGGTCGCTAGCGATCGGCTAAAATCCCTTCAGAAAAATAGTTGTAGAATGAATAAAAAGGATAGCACGGCAACACAGTTTTCAGAATGGGAAAGAGGACTCTTGAGGGCGCTATTGTGACCTGTTTCGGGGGGGTCGCCATTTGCACAAAAAAAACAAGTAAACAATTAATGTGTCCATATGATCAATTTATCACTAAAATAAATGGTGCATGAAAATGTTAAAATCCTAACACTCCTGAATCCTCCAAAATCTTTTTCATGCCGAAATAACAATTGCTTATCACAGGGAGTGCATGTAGGATAATGGAGGAGTGAGGTCACCTCACCTGTAGGCACTGGGATGACGTCAGTGCATAAAATATATTGTTGTACAAACATTCATCCCACTGTTTTCACATTCTGACGTCTTGAAATCTTTCCAAAAAAAGGAAGAACGATTCAGGCTTTAGACAGGATAACAGCTGCAGTGAGGCAGAAAATATTTACCATGCCCGAGCGTGGTATTATTTGTTGACACTTTTTTTGAAGTTTCAAGGTAAATTATGTATATATTTTTTTTATAAATATCATTTCAAAAAGAAAGTGGTTAAGTAAATTAACGACAACAAATGTTTTCATAAAATGCACCAGGATTTGTCATTCTCTTCTTTCCATGATTAGGGCCTGAACCTTGGCTGTAAGCCATGGCTGATAAATTGGCCATGGTATGGTGGAATCTAAGACTTACCTCCCATATGCCGAATACAGTGAAAAACATTGGTTGAAGCCTGTTGATCTCTTGTAATCCTTGTTTGTACAACAAAAGGATTAAGGTCTGGAATCGGGGATAACATGATACTAGCCCCAGGAAAAAGGGAGATTACAAACCTGAATTCCAGTACCTTCTGTTCCCTTTGTATGAGGGAAACAAAGCGTAACTGACCAGTTCTGTTATAAATTGAAAAAATGGACGTCAGAGTTTCTCAAAGCAGTCCCGATTTTCAAAACTTCTACCCAGGAAAAAAATTACGCTGATTGGCTCCCCAAGTTGACTGTTCTGCGTGCACGCTTGCTTTAAACAAACCTTTCGCTTGTAGGACGTTTAGTACGCATGTGTCAAAATGCAAGTATTTTTATGCATCCCTCTTCAAATGAATCATGTTTTTACACAGTTAAAACTTAACTGCATACAGTTAGACATGTCACAAGATCAAAGAAGAATGACAGGGGACCAGTTGCTCTTTCGAGTTAATACCTCTTTTGATCGCGTCTGTTTCTAACACAGAATGGATCAACCACAGGACTAGAGTAAAGTATACAGTCACTGCCCGTTTATCCAATGAAATCCTTGTATCCAATGAAATAGTTGGGTCTGTAAAACCAGTACCGTCTTTATCCTTGAGGATAAAGACAGGGGACCAGTCTAAACGATGCCCAGATTCACTTCTAAGTGCTAGCACCAGGTTAGTTTCTAAAACAAGCTAAAATTACAAATTATTGTAAGCTTAATCGGTCTTTCTTTTTCAGATACTTCTATGTGACAATGTTGCGTGAGCCCTTTGCACGATACCTTAGTGAGTGGCAACATGTCAAGAGAGGAGCCACCTGGTATAACGCACTGCACATGTGCAACGGAAATCTCCCAACGAAAAAGGAGTTACCACAGTGCTACGAAGATGCATCTTGGCAAGGTGTCTCGCTCGATGAATTCTTGTCTTGTCCGTTCAACTTGGCCGCAAACCGACAGACGAGAATGATTGCCGACCTCGCTAAAGTGGGATGCTACTCGTCATTATTCGAAGCTGAAACTAAAGCAAAAATGCTTGAAAGCGCCAAGGAGAATTTAAGGCGGTTTGCGTTCTTCGGTCTGACGGAGAACCAGGTAGACACACAGATGTTATTTGAAGACACTTTCAAGTTGAAGTTTAAGAAAGATTTTGTTCAGCGGAATGATACAAACGCATCTAAGATAAAGGAAGAAGGTTTGACAGCGGAGGAAATCCAGCGAATCCATGACGTCAATGCCGAAGACTTTCTTTTGTACGATTACGCTCGGGATCTTTTCAAAGAGAGAGTTTCGGCAATGAGAGCACGAAGGAAAAGAAAAACTCCTTGAATTATTAAAGAAGGAATGCATTTTTATATTTTTTTATTTTTAAATTTAACGAAATACCCATCTCCTTTGTTATACTAGAAAAAGAGAGAGGAAAAGGGGGCTCTGCTCGATTTAGCATGCAGTGAAATTGTATTGACAAATTGAGTTTCAGTTTAAATTAATGAATAACTCCATGTGGATTTCAAATATAAAAATCCGCAATCAAGAAACTTGTCAGTTGGGTAGTTGTTTGCATTTTACTTAATAGCTATATGGAAAAAGCCCCCTCTGTTGGCCATTCTTAGAAAACTGTACATTTCAATGGGGACTTTTGTATAAAAAAAAAAAGCATTTATGTGAATGGGCTACATGCATGGCTTTTTATGTTTCCCCCTACTCTGAGCTGTAAAATTGGTCCATCCATTTGGGGTAAATCTACCCCTGTGTTACACCCGAGGTGTCTGCTAATGTCTTGCCAAACACTGTCCATTCTTGACTGTTCTACACCTGGACACTATTTGACTTGTAATATGTGCCAAATAGTGTCCTGCGTCCACCGAGCATGCTCAGTGGACACTTTTTGGCAGCGGACACTTTTTGGCAGCGGACACTTTTTGGCAGGACATCGGTGTTATCTCTCTTAAAGGAATGTTACAGAACTGGTTATTAAAATTTTCTTTTAGATCACAGATTTACATAAAACTTACACGGCCTAATGATGATGATAGTAGAAAACATCCCTAGAAATATTTCTGTCTGAAATGCCATATTTGATGAGAAATAAATAAAAGTAATTTCCGAGTAGAGTTTATCGCTCATGAGCGTTTTATTCATGCATTGTTGTATAACACATGCAAATGTGTAATCTGGTTTTCACTATTTTCTCGTGACCCAGATGGCCGATAGATCTCAAACTTCTACAGGTTTGTGAGTTTATGTATATAGTGGATTATATAAAGTGCCTGCACTGCCAGCAACTGTTTTGTTAGCAAAAACCAATTCTGTAATGTTCCTTTTACCTTACCCCAAAGCAGGGGTAGCTATTTTGTCTTGTGTGAAATGGTTTCCTAGGCTATATAAAGTAATATTTTATAAACTCACTAAAACTCTGAAGAAAACAATCATGAACACTTCAATAGTTTGCAATAACTTTTATATTTTTTACAGTTGATTTAAACAGTATTTGTAAGTATAAAAAAGCATTCAAAATTATTTGTTGCTGGTCCGACAAGGTGACCTTAGATATTATGTTCCACTGCCAAAAATTCTGTGATTGGTAAACAGAGCGGGATTCGAACCAACTACCTCTGGATTAATGTGCTGGCGCTCTAACAACTGAGCTATCTAGCCCTGTGTTGGCGGCCTAGCCTGCGTTTCTCCTAGTGATACATCGGTCATGCCAGTTGGTGTAAATGACAAAACTGTTACGTGCTAGGTCCTGAAACTTGCTAAAAATCTAGACCGTTATCAGTATAATATGATTATACAAAAATCATTTTGCAGAATTTTATGTTTTATGACAAATAGGTCACATCGTGGCAACAGAAATGAAATTAAATAATCCTTAAAAGAATACAACCTCAGCTCCAGTACAACTCCATTTACAAATTTCAGTGCAAAGTGAGACTCGCCAGTTTGTGTTTTAAGTATACATGTATGTACTTATATTTTTGTATGCCAGTTATTGAGATTTCTGTTTTTATACCTTTAGTACAATGGTAGAATGTTAGTACAATGGTAGAATGTTTCTTTTGGTGTGTATAAAAGGAGTTAATTATGAGGTGCTTATCAGGATAATTTTCAAGTATTATTAAATAAATTTCTCACAATTGTGAATGTTCATTTCCTTTGAAATAAACGATTGTATGAAGGCAGCCAAGTTTGAGTGTGTTGTCTTTCCCACACTGTTACCCTGCTTCTTTTTGGTAGCATTGTCCACTGTTAGTTGATCAACCATTTGAAACCATCCAACTGCAAGTTTGCTCTATGACTGTGCGGATTGAGCATGGTGTCACAGAACTACATGTATACACGTACTAAGTAATGTATACACGTACTAAGTACTGTGTAAATACATTTGCAACATGATATCAAATTGCAGGCTGGTTTAGCTATAATTCAAAACCACAGTGGATGATAAACTATGAGTGGATGATAAACTATGAGTGGATGATAAACTATGAGTGGACGATAAACAATGCTAGCCTGCATTATGATATCATGTGGTGAATGCATCTACACAGCACGCAGTCAACCCTCCTACTGTCTGATCATCCAATATCATCCTCTGTAGTTTTGAATGTACAGCAACTCACTTTTGAATGCTCCAGTTTATTTTGTACCAGGGGAACATTCCCTGCCCTCTTAGAAGGCGTTCCCCCTCCCCCTCTGGCAAACTATGGATTCCATGGGTGAGGGAGGGTGAAGTCCCTATATACATCTCCAGATGCTGGATCCACAATATTTCCTGTCGTATTAGTTTGTTGCTTTCAGTTGGGTGTGAGGGGGGGGGGGGAATGGCTGGAGGTATACCAAGCCATGGGAGTTACATTTCGTTGTGTCAGTGCTACAAGGTCGTATGTCACGTTTTCGGTGAAATTGAGTTAGAATAAACAAAAGGTGCTTCATTTTTGTATGAATAAACTGTAAAAGTTACAAGTTTGTCCAAAAAGTAACTAAAAAGATACAGGTCATTAACAATAAATGACGTCATAATTCGTTAACGTGTTCCAAGCAACAAAGTCGTATCTCACAGTCCACACATAGAAATATGACGTTATTCCCCATTGATTGCACGCTAAGCAGGTTTGTGTAACAAGGTCGTAACTCCCAAATACAACCTTTGACCAGTTTAAAACCGTCGTATATGATCTACAATTTTCATGTTTAATAAGGCATAAAACTTATTTTAAAGGTAACTAAGTGTAGATATCACTTTTAATGTTTTTATTATAAATGTCTTCATAATTCCTTCTAACAAGTGCACTTGTCTTTAACAACCAGTGATTGTTTAAAACGTCACCAAACTTTAACAAATGATTTACGCACTCCACAACCGAAATTGGAGTTACGACCTTGCACTGTTGCAACGATTTGCTCAGTTGACAATTGGATGGAAGTACATCTATGTATGTACACATGTATTTGTAAATGCTGTCTATATCAATATATACATGTTGAAATTTGTACAGTAATCAATCGAAGGAAGTATTTCTAACTGCTGAACTTGCCATTGTCTATGCCAATATACATGTATACATGCCATTACTGTTTTACAAATGATGATTGTAACCACTTAGCTCCGGCATTTCCACATTTTTTCCAGGGCAAGGGATGGAATTTTTTAGAACTGGCGGAATAGTTTGTGAGAATATCGTTGTCACAATGAAACCCTGACTAACACAAAGTAACGAACAAGGCAACAAACTTTCTCTTAATACACTGGGATTTTGCGTTCTCTTTTGAGAAAGTACGAGAATGGTTCTCTTTTGAGAAAATATGAGAATCGCAAAACCTTTGGCCGTAAGCAACGGCCATAAGGCCCACGGTATGTTAGAATCTCAGACCACTCGGACTTGCTGCCCATTGAGCCAAATACAATAATGAACAATGGTAGCAGCCTGTAATCCTGTTTGTACAACAAAATAATGAAAATCTTGACTTAAAGAAGGACACTACAACACCCCAAAAAAGGGAGATTACAAACATGAATTCCAGTACCCTTTGTCCCTGTTTGTTAAGGGGAAACAAAGCGTTATACGGTGAGTGCATGCACTGTGCAAGCTACACGCAGGAATGTCCGGGCTCGTTAATGTTCTATCATCAGATTTCTGGCACAGAAAATTGGCATGAATACACATCTTCCGGCATTAACTGGGTAAAGGGTTTTTTTTCGACACAGTAGATGCAACCGAAGTTTAGGAATCAGCATTGATCAACTACAAAATTGCTTCCCTCAAAAGACGCGAAGATACAATTTCCTACTCGGCCAAGATGCGGAAGAAATATTCCACCTCCAACTGACAGTCCTCTGGCAGGTCAGAGCAGTGGATTGCATTCTTGATCTTGTTCAGTCCAAACTTGGCGCGTAAGGTGTTGGGGCGGAGGGTGCGGGCAATCTCGGGGTCGGCTGGGCCAACAAATTCACGGAAGTCGTCCGCTGTGCTCGGACCTTTGCCTGTGATCTCCAAGGCGAAGCACGGCCCAGAACATAACTCTTGCACCATCTCCTACAAATGATGAACACAAATAAATGAATTTATTTTGCAATTTGTTCACAAATGATGGCCTAGGGCCTGCAGTCCAGTGTAAAATTCGATCCTTGCTATAGAATGATCACTGACAAAAGACATTATCACACTTTTCCGAAACGGTTTGAAATTGTGTTACAAATTGTTTTGTACTTACAGTGAATTCTGCGACGACACCCTTGTAGACTTCAAAGAATTCTTCAGCATTTGCCTTCTCTAGATGGAACATCTGAAGGGCCGATACTTGGAACCCTGCCTCTACGATGGCCATCATGATCTTGCCAGCGTTCCCTTATAAATAAAATCACATTTCAGAAAGGTTTATCTAATCTGGCATGTCTTGGTCGAGTGGTCTAGCTTATTGGACTCAAGTTCCAATGAAGTACTCATCAGGGTGTGGGTTCGAGTCACTTAATCATAAATTGCTTCTCTTAACCTAGGTGTATAAATGGGAACCTGCCAGTTCCGAGACAGTATTATGTTATATTAACCTGTTGGCACTAATATGGCGTGTCGTGGCCCAGCAGTCAAGTGCACCGGACTCAAGCTCTGGTGTTTCTGGTCAGCAGAGTGTGGGTTCGAGTCCTTGTCATGACTCTTGTGTCCTTAAGCAAGACACTTAACCATTATTGCTTCGTCCTTCGGATGGGACTTAAAGCCATTGGTCCCGTGTGTTGTGCAATGCATGTAAAAGAACCCAGTACACATAAATAAGAGAAGGGGTTACGCCCGGTGTTTCTGGCAGTGGCTGCTGAGTGCACCGCAGCACCTTGTCAACCCTTATAAGGTGCTACATGAATCAGTCTCATAATTCATAATAACTTCAAAAACCCGTCTTAATAAAAGTGTCTCTTTGTTCAAGCGCCTTGAGCATGGTGGATACGTGCGCTATATAAAACTACATTATAATTGTTATTATTAATATAATAAGGTTGTTTGCTTCTTAGGGAGTCGAGAAAGTTTGAGGAATGGTCTAAGTAGCGGTTGTTTATGTCAGCAGAATTCGGTAGCGAGAGGGTTAAAGCACTTCTCATATAACAGGCTTTGAATTTCAAGGAAGCAATGATGAGGTGTACACTAACCTTCCAGGACTGCACTCGGTTTGATCACACAGCATGTACTCTCAGAGAACTTGGCCGTGTTTTTCCACCGTCCAGGGGCAGCGAAGAAGAGGGATGTCTCCCTCTGACCGGTGGCGACAGCGTCGGATCCATGGCATGCATTCCGTGTTTGATCTATAACCGATCAAAAACAGACAGACATCAATAGTGTTCTCACTTCAAAACAGTGGTTCACCGGACCAAAATCCAAGTTAAAACAACCAATGACCAGGGCTCAATTTCACAAAGAGTTAAGATTGATCGTAACTGTAAATCCATCGCAGTTGCTTAGCAAAGAGTGGTCACAATACAAATCACTATGGTAATACTGATAACTCATCTTAAGATGAATCATAGTGCTTTGCGACATCGACCCCAGGGCCCAATTTCATAGAGCTGCTTAGGCAAAAAATATTTCTTAACAAGTTGCTGCTAAGCGAAAATGAGCAGGACACCAGTCGCAAATTGTAAACGTGACACGGTATTTTGGCTGGTAATCTAGTCTAGAAAGCAAAATTTTGTTTTACTTGGCTACCTTTTGTGCTTAAGCAGCTCTATGGAATTGAGCCCGGGCTCAAATTTAAAGAAAATCTACACATGATGTAAATCGGTATTCATTATTGTTTACTGCATACAAGGTACCTGACTGACCCATTTACCTGTGCCAAACCTTGCCCTGACACTATTAGGAGCCTCACTACGTGCCATACTACTATCGGTCGGGCCGAGCAGTCTACGCCATTCTGTTATAGCGCTGTTACTCATTAGCTCCATGGTAATAACTGGTCCACTCGTCATAAGCCGTACCAGGTTACTGCAAGAAAATTCGCAATAGAAAAAATACCCATTAGTGGCGTGTCGTGGCCGAGCGGTTTGGTGCATCAGACTCAAAGTGTTCAGGGGTGCCAGTCAGAAGCTATTCAACCTGACAAAATGAACACTCAGTATGCTAACCCCAGGGCTATCTTGCTTAACCCTAACTCCCAAGAAGTGGTAGCTATTTTCCGGGAGATGGCTATTTCCTGGCAGTTTGCCAAGGATTTGGCAAGTTTAAGTTTTGCTTACCTCGGATATCCTCACACAAAACACAAAGCTGACGAGGTCAAAGGAACTAAGATACATCAGGGCCAAATTTCATGGCTCTGCTTACCGTAAGCAAAGAATCGACACTAATGGAAGCTCTTACGTCAAGCGTATTACACAGGTAAGCAGGGAATTTTTGATGATTGCAAGCGCAGAATTCGCCGGTAAGCAGAGCCATGAAATTGGGCCCTGATTCATTCGAACTGAACTCTGGTCACCAGGCAAGCTCGGTGGTCCAGTGGTTAAGACACAGGGGTCTTGGGTTCTAATCCCATCCAAGTAGTATGCCTGTGGGTTTCTTTTCCCGCAGGATTCGCGGAAAAGCACCCAGTCGGTGTAGGGTAATCCAAAAGAATTAAAAATGATATCAGATTCATAATTAATGCCAACATTCTAGGATGTTATTTTGTACTTACTCGTAAAACGGCCTCTGGACGTGTTCTTGATAGAATTCCTCAGCGTCTTTTCTTGATAATTTAGTCATTTTGGCGTTGACGATGAGAAACCCGCCTTTATAGATCATATCAATAATGGCACCTACAATGTGACAAGATGTTATCATAAAACTAATTAAAGAATTATTTCATAATTGAATTAAATACATAACTTGTATAACATCTGACAGTGTAAAAAACATCAGTAACCACATTTCAATAATACGAGTATTACTTACCAAACTTAGCAATAGCGTCAGGTTTGATCATAGCAAGGGTTCTTCAGGAAATCAAAAGAGAATGAGAACATGAAATTGGTAAAAGCAAAAGAATACATTTCAAGAAATACATGCATCTCAACAACAAATCAAACAGAAAAACACTTTATCACCCCTACTTGTGTAATAATTTCCAGTGAGTTGCCATTTGAAACTGCTCAGGTTGTGTATGGTGGCACAACTGTGCACAGAACTATCTGTGTACCGTATACATATTCACCACATTATCGTTATTGCAATTTCTCAATCATCATTCAAAACCATAGTGGGTGATGTTAAATGGTCAGACAGTAGGAGGGTTAAAATCTTTAATTTTGAGAAATGGATGATTGAACCAGCCAAGTTGTTTGAAAGGTGCCTTTTGTGACAGGTGAGACTGAACGCCCGAGTGGATAGCAGTGCATCAGGAGGAGCGGTCCAGTGCAACAGTCTCCCAGGGCCCAATTTCACAGAGCTGCTTAAGCAGAAAATGGTGCTTTAACAATTTCTGCTACGCAAATATATGCAGGATACCAGTCACAGATTGTACATATGACATGCTATTTTGGCTGGTAACCTTATTCTGGTAAGCATAATTTTGCTGTGCTTAGCTTCTTTTTATGCTTAAAGCAACTCTATGAAATTGGATAATAATGTTATTTATTTATATCAAGTGCCTTGATCTAGCTACCTGGGACATATGCGATATATATTCGTCCAATTATTATAATGATTAAAATCGAGAGAATTGGGACAAATATTCTTTTCTAAAACCTAAATGACAAGTTTATATCTTACTTTTCCTTCTTTGAGCTAAGTTGTTTCTTTGTAAACTCATCAGCGTACTCCACAAGGTTCAGTTGTCTGGAGTGAACGTTGACTGTTCCTCCGATGAAGAGATCTTCAAAGCGTAGACTGTCAACCTTGGAACGCTTCAGAAATATTCTTCTGTTTTTGATATCGTACTGCGCAAAGAAAATCAAAAATTACACGTGAACCAGGCCTGAAATTTCATCTTTGAGAGGGCAAGGCCATTTTCATTTTGCAAAGGGCACTTCTGTTGGGAAATCCTAAAGTCTATGGGAAACTTCTGAAGGGGCACCAAGGCCAAGACCGGGGGTAACAGAGGCCATGGCCTCCGTGGCCTCCGTGTAAATCTAACCCTGATGAATTAAAGAAATACTGTCCACAGAACAGTTACATGTACAGTAGGACTGATCAAGCTGTAATAGGACACGAAAAAAACACTGGACTACCTGCCAGAGTGCAGTTGTTTGAGCTGGTTACTCCCCCCAAAAAAGAAGTCCAGCAGTTTAGTGTTTCCCAAACATTATGTTAAGAAATTTACTTTAAAAAAAAAAATTACACTCAAGCTTTACAATTCCAAACCTCCATCTTATGATCTAAAAGTGAAGTAAAATAAAATAGGAAAAACAATTTTTGTAGGTGCTAACCCAGCAAGCTTTAATGATATCAAATTACACTACTCATCCATTGGGTAGCTGTAGCCAACGATCAAAAGGAAAATGCGCCGTTTGCACTAAACTAAAACATTTCTTTACATCTTCTTGAAGTTATTTTCTCTTCTGAGTTTCTGTAGTTATCAATATTTATTTTTTCTTTTTTCTTGAAAAAAATTACATCTTATCGTGTGAGGCTAGCTTTGCTTTTTTACAAATTACCACCAGGGATTTGTAAACAAACACATTGGGGTCAAGTATTCACACAGCTGGAACAGGCTGAAGGGAGGTTCTCAGACAACTGAAAATTTTCCTGTTTGTTTTACAAGACCTTAAATATTTCCTTCCTTTCTTTAACATTCGCTGAATGTTTTTGGAAATGTATGTGCGAACTTGTAAAAGCGCTAGATTATAGGACTTGTTCGGTTGTGGGCTAACTGGCCCAATGCTAAAATTACTGGACACTGGGTAGTGAGTGATCCATTTAGTATTTCCAGCCCTGCCAAGAGGTACAAGTAAAACAGGGTTGAAATTGCTCTATCTTAGTGAGGCCAGGCGACAGAGTGGGGCATTTCTAAGGGGCAGGTAAGGACAATACCAGGGCAATGAAGGTCTTAGATTTGGAGAGGGAGATTTTGAGCATATCTTACCATTTCTACTGTATTGTCCGATGCATAGAATAGAAGTTGGTACGATCGTATGATGGCTGCATTCTGATCGTACCACTCTGCAATAAATGCATACCTCTCTGGCAGCGACTGGAAAAATATCAAGAGAAGAGGGAAAAAAAAGAGTAAATTCACAATGTAAAAACATTGATACACATAGTTAGCAATAAAGAGTACATGTTATGATGTTGCAATTATTCAATTCAATGAAATTTGTATGCATAGATGCTTCAATTCACAAACAATTTTGAGGCAAACTTTGGTTGGTTACGAATCTCTGAGTATGAATGCAAATTCATTTATTAAGTGGCAGACGGCAGTGACTGTTCGAAACAAACAAACTGTATTTGAACAACTGGACTATATAATATTAAATAAAATCTACTAATTCTTGATGAATTTAAATGAGTAAAAACTTTCTTAACACAGCGTATCACTTTCTTTCTACCTGGAAAGAAAGTGACAAGATTCGTTCAGAATCTCCTACAGTACAGTCAGACAGTCTTGACGCCTTTAACTTTAAGTTATACAACTGTAACCTATTTTGTGACAATCTTGAACTTGAAGTGACATGCTCATTTTGCCAGCCTACAAACAGCCTTAAATCTAGTATATTTTATATTTAGTTAACGTTATATCTAGCTGTGAGTGTTGTTGGTGTGGTGATTAATTGTAACCCTCAATCATCCTAGTCCGATCAACTACTAATATTCTACCTCCATGAATATACTGGACCCAGCAACGCTTTTTTAACATTTGGACATTGATCAAAAAAGATACGCCAGATATTAGGCTATGTCCAACAAAGTTAAAAATGTGTTGCTGGGTCAAGTAAATCGGACTAGGAATTACCATGGAGGTAGAATTAGAATTACGAATAGAATACGATCCTCCCGACGGACGGCCGGTCGTAGACCGGCGGATGTCCAAGGTGGACGTGAACAATTCCAAGAGCTACATTTGTATCTGAGTCAGTAACGTGAGATGAGGTGACATGAAATGGACGATGGGACTAATTTCAATGAGACAAAAAAAACTTCAACTTTTTAACTAGGCCTAAGTTGCAATGCTTTAAAAAATGCAATAAATGCTTTACTTTTTAAGTCAAGCAATGCAATTTTGCATTGCAAAGCCAAATGTTGATTGTTGTTGCTGCTAAATAATCAAGCTGCTCGTGGTTAAGAAACAACCAAACTTACCATTCTCAGAAGATGTTTAGTTCTTAGAAAATGAGTAAAAAGGTTATGTAACTCTCTGGGTCAAATCAGTGATTTTGCGCTAGCAGTCGAAATTCCCCACGATCAGAAAATGAACCCATGGATTGGTTGTCAAGCAACTTGGTTTTGTTCAGTAGTTTATTTTAAACAGTAATACAATAAAACATTTACATAAAAATAATATTATAAAAATAAAATTTTATAAATTCTGTTATTTAATTGTAATTTGGTTAAATTATAAATTGTAAAATATGTATATTTTTATTTAAAATAAATAAACAAAAATAAGTTTGTATTGTTATTATAAATAAATGAGCTGAAAGTTACTCGCCACTATATCCGTGTAAGGTTACCGAACTATAGAGGGCGGTATACATATTTTATAGTGGCAGAGGAGCAGTGTCGTCCGTCAATTATGTTCTGGCTGAGGTAATTTTTGTTGCTAATCATTGCATACACCAAAGACTGCTATTAAACTGGTCTATTTTGAAAATATAATTGCACAGCTGAAATAAGCCTTTGTGAATTGAATTAAACTATGTTTATGTTTTATTTGGCAAGTGCTTTTCTGTAAAGGGCCCAATTCGGCGCAACTCGATCGAGTGCTTGGCCTATACACTCCTACATATTATTTTAACATTTTGTTCAAGTTAAAGCCACAGAAATATAATGTATCGGAAAACCCACTGAAATGGAAACAGCCACGTTCTCAAACTTGAATAATTTCAATGGAAGAAAATACAAATGCATATAATGTTGTGACTTCTGACATTTCACAGGGTGCGTCAGTTTTTTATCATCCCAAAAATACACAAACATTTCGCAAACAACTTTAAATGAGCCAATGAAAAACTTTCCAGGGCTTGACAATGAGCGTGTAGTATATTGTTACAGGTGATTAAAACAACGTGGCACACCTTCTCATTGCGTTATTATGGTTACATGTAAATATTTATTAAGAATGTTTGCACCCGTTGTCCACGGCCATCAGCCATTTTGTCTTTATTAAGCTGCGTTTCATTGGAGACTTTCATCCCTGTATAAACAAATCTTCTTTACACTTTAAAAAAACTACAGATGAAAGCTTACAAACTTAATTAATAAAGCGGAGATTATATACTTTACAAAAGTTTCTGTAGGCCTGTTATCTATTTGTTACACTTCCCGAAAAAAACCAGAGCTATGTCTCTCTGGATTAATGTGATGTATAAATAAATCAATCAATAGTTGAATAAATAGATACTTATTGCTTAATCTGCTTCGAGAATGAGCTGACAAAGAGTTATTCATTGGTCGACAAATCTGTAACACACGCCTTCGTGACTCAAACCTCGGCCCAGGCAATATGTCAAGACGCCAGTCAGCTCAGCTGAAGCCAGGGTGGCGGAAGCCAACTTCCTCCTGACCCGGGCTCCCCTTTACTCTATCCACTATCAAAACTACCGAGCCAGCCAAGCCAACCTCAGTCAACTCTCGGAGCTGTGACAGGGAGCTAGTGGCACATCATCGTCACCACATCGGTGTGTGTATTTCGCTCCAGCAACATGGCGTTTTTTAAGCGCTCTATCGCCAAGCGTTTCGATCTTCTTTTCAGACGCAAGAAGAGAAATAAGTTTGTGGACTGTGTGCATAAAGTGATCGAAGCAAGGCGAAGTGGATGCATAGATGAAGATGGGAACATCTTGAAGCCCCTCACGGAAATGCTCGCAGAGCACGACAAGCTGAAGAAGAAGGCCGGCAATTCGGCGATTACAACCCACCAAGAGTCCGCCAGTGAAGAGGCACTGAAAGCCGAGATACAAAATTCGGTTTCGCCAGCTCGTGTTCGGCATCGGGCGTCTGTCAGAGACTCCTACCCGCTCCCTGAGGAGGACGACGGCTCCGAAGGTTACGCATCAGCAGGTGAAACCGATGACTCCTTCAACCCGACAGCCTTCCTGGAGAGGAACCGCCGGACGAGCCGCCGGTTCTCAAGCAACAGCGAAGAAGGCGGGCACAGCAACCGGCGAGTTCGTTTCTCCGACGAAGTCCAACAATTCGGTGGACCCGAAAACGAGGACATTGACGAGCATGTCGCAACAGACCCTGCCACGACCAAGCCGGAAAAGGCAACCGATGAACCCGATATCAGCAGCATGCCGCTCACCACTAAAATCAAGTACTTTGAAGGAGTGATGTTCAGTGATCCAAACGTTAAAGTACCCATCACCAAACCCTTAGATGGTGCGAACGACACACCTCCACGACCTTGCCCCGGCTCCCCGGAAATTCGGCACCGAGTGAAGCTATTCGAGGATATTTCCAAAGGTATTCCGATTGAGACCCCGGCTCCAAAGCCTCGCCGGGCCGTACAATCTTGCCAGTACACGCAGACGAAGTCAAAAATAAACTTTTTTGAACAATTGTCGCATGAGTGCTGAGTGCCGGACTTCAAGACATTTTTTGTTTGATTCTTTGACATGTAGAAAGTTACCACACCCCAGAAGGTTAACCTACACCACTCAAGCCTTAATTCGGTGTCTCTTTAGCCTTACTTGGAAGACAGATGCCACCCTTGTGTTGAAGATCCACACTGGATCAAACACCGCGAATCCCTTGACGTGAGATAAATCAGCAAACCGGGTATTTTGACACTTTGGATTGACACATTTTTTCACCCCAATTTTTGTATTTTTGTTCATTATATAAATATAGTGAACTCAAACTTGACAGCTACCGAAACCTTCCAAGCGTGTGGGAGTACTGGTGATTCACCAACGAATAGAGCCTACGCACTTTGGGTCCCATTGACGGCACACCCACCCGGTCCAACCATTTTCGACAACCAGCCATATGATGTTTTGGGGTCGATCAAAGTCGACATTAATCTGCGATGTGAATTGGACACGTCGTGTAGCTCGACAAATTCGACAGAATCATTGGTATGGTCGACATTTCAATGGGGACTTCATGTTTTGCTGATTCTACTGTAAAAAGTGTATATTTAAGAAAAAATGTTTTGGAATCAGGTATGAAGTTTCTCTTGAGGCCAACAAACAAAAAACAAAACACCCAAAAACCAACCCCAAACAAACAAACACCCCCAACAAACAAACAAACAAACAAACAAACAAACAAACAAACAGCAATGTACGTTGAACTTACTTCCTGAAGAAATTGTGTTGCAAGCATTAATTTGTTTGCAACATTGATTTTGTAAAAATAATTAATATACTTTTTAAAGTCAAAAGTTCTAACGGTTGTGGACTGTTGTTATGAATATCACGTATACAATTACTCATTGTTTGTTTGTTTGTTTACTGTTTTTGCTTTATGTGGAAAATCTACAATTGTAAATTATTAAGTATATTCTGTATAAAATGATGTATATTATAACGTGCTTCTAATTTTTATGGTGAACTTTTTTAACGATCCAATTTGAAATAGGCACCATTGTTGGACGGCTTCTCACCCCTTTATATAAAAAACAAATCAACCTAAATGATTCTCAAATTTGAAAAACAAATTACAGGAAACGATTCATTTTTCTATATCAGAGTAGAGAAGTGAATGTACGAAACAAAAGTTGAATGACTTTGAAATGAAGTCCTTTAAAGTTCAGTGTGCTGAGGGGTCCCTGTTTTCGACCGCATCGGTGTCTGTGAGCATAAGCTACATAATTCCAAACATTCACACAGGAACTAAAGATGACATGACTAACTCGACCCTCGCATTAATCATAGTGTACTTAATTCCCTCATTGGCTTTCTGGTCGACTCACATTGTTGAAACAATCTGTAATCCCTTGGAAATCTTTGCCAAACCATGCAGACAGTAAAATATTGTCGTCTATGAAATTGACTTGAGCATTCACTGAAACAGTCGCTGTTGCTGAATGTACCTTTAGCAGTTATCCGAAGAGTTACATTTAAAGGTCGTACGCGTTTGGTAATGACTCTGAAAATTAATGGCATTAAAAAATTACTTGGTTAGAAGAACATCAGCTTTGGATAATATAATTAATTTTGAGAAACTGTTCACTTCGAAGTACTCCGGTTATGGAAAAAGATATCACTTTTTATCCCCAAAAATTTGAATCTGAGAAGCGTTACGGCCGTAACGCTTCTCAGAGTGTGTATTCCAATGCAGATTATTCTTCCTGCGTGGACACAGCCGCTCCAGATTTTCGGCAATATCTCAAAAACGCTACCACATTTTGAAATGAAATTTTCACAGTTTAGTTTTATGGTATATCTACATATTTATAGGATTGAAACAAACAGTTGGTTCCAATTACCAAACGTAAACAGCACATTTAAAAACTAAAAAACAAAAATGAAAATGATTTGACCAAAAGAGGAGTGTGTGATTTCAAAAAGGTGTTCACATTCTAGAAATGCAAGTAGAAATGCAAATATCTCTGTTGGTTCTTTGTTCCGAAATAGCTTGTTGTATTTACAACAAACAACTCTGAGTCTGTGTGCTTAACCTGAAGACCGTCAGATCATAGCGATTGAAACGTCAAGTTCGTCACCAAATCAGCTCTCGTAAAACCAGTGTCCAATTATTTACATTCAGTTTTAAGAAAATGAAAAGTACAATCTTTCCAATGGTTAAAAATCATATCCTGACGGCATTTTGTTGAGAATTGCAAAATCTAAAGTGACCATTATGCCTTGGACGCACTCTTATACAGGCAAAACAAGTCTGGTAAATGGAAGAGTACGGTACCACAGTGTAACCCTTAATAACCATTATTGGTGTGAACTTGTTCCCCCTTTTTTTAAGCAAAAGAAAACAGTTTTGTCCCCAAGTGCTTAAATGACACATGTACTGAGATATGTCGCCCGTTTTGTCGTTAAAACTTTTTAAGTGGCAATATCCGGAACTGACTTGACATGTCATCGCTGGTAAACGTTCTTGAATGTATGAGTTCTGTATACATACTCTCTTTAAGTCAAGGTATTCGTCTAACAGCCAAATGTTAAACCCTTAAGAAATTGACATTTCCCGTGAAGAAAGTCGACCGAATGACACATGTTGAAAGGGTGAAACAAAATCAAACACACCAGCCCTAAATAGGTAAATATAAAAGAGTGAGCGTGCGTCGTTCATTCGGTCTCTTTCGGGAGTTTCAAGAAAATGTAGTTTTTGAAGTTATTTTTTAATCACCGGTGAACCTGTCTGAAACATTGCTAAAAATGGGAAGCACAGACACACACACAAACGGGGGACGTTTCTAAAACACACATACACACAGGCCGTTTTCGAAACCATGTCTTAGGCTTCGGCTCCGGCTTGGTCACCGTCCGCGTATACGAAGTCCCGTACGAAAGTGTACGTTTTCAAAATTACTGACGGAGCCCAAGCCAGAGCCTTAGCCAGAGCCTTGGTTTCGAAAAAGGACACAGCGTTGCTATATAGGAGTACATTTTCTGTAAGCATGACCAATCGTGAATCTGGACCCGCCCATTTCCCCCAGCCTCGGTTTGTGGTAAAATGGCTGCGTCAATATGTACGATAGCAACTCATAAGTTGGTATGTGGTGAGGATTTATAGAATCTCACAATATGACGTCATCACTCTTTCGAACTTACATTTTTTCTCGTTGATATCAATTGCTTTAATACTGTGTCTTGACTTGTAGAAATATATATACGGCTGTTTGGTATAATGTTTTGGGTTGGCAGGTTCAAATATATATACGGCTGTTTGGTATAATGTTTTGGGTTGGCAAATTCAGATATAGGTAAATAATTGCAAAGTTACAGTTGCACAATAGTCGTTTACCCATGTGTTCATCATGGGTGGCATCTAGTAAGGGAAATTCAACGATAAACACAAAACAGCAGCCTGATAAATCAAAACTTGCTCACAACTGTCACTTTAATATCCTTGGACCCGCATTAGTTTTATATTATATTACTGCAGAAATTAAGGTTTCTATTTTAAGTGAGTTCTCTATTACCAGAAATTGTGCCTGGCCACACCGAGGTCTAGAAATAATCCCTGCCTCGATAAAGTCGGCCAGGGTTATACTAACGACCGTTTCCTGTACTCAGTTCATAGTTCTACTTAATGAGTCAGCCTCTAAAGTCAGTGCTCTCAAACATTATACACACTTTCCGAGTGGTATAGAGCTTGCCGTGTTAGCCAATTAAGCCTTTTCCGGGCTCGTTAAAGTGGTTAAGTGTTTTAATTAATTACTCACCGCCATGATTTACAAGCCGTGAAATTATTTTATATTAAAAATTGACCTTATCACTCGGAATTAATAACTTGTGTTAATTTTGACGATAATGTCAAAAATAAGTGTGAGAAAAACTTTTCAAGCCGTTTCAAAAAAAATTCAAGGTCAGATTTGAAATTCCTACAGTCGTGATCAAGATATTTCCGATTCCCTCAACATACCTCATTTGGTCGAAAACACATGACGTGTGTTAAGGGGGTCGGAAACCATTTCAAAACTATAATGCTGCACCATTATGACACTTCCTAAAAATTCGTTAAATGCAGCAGCTTTTACTGTAAAGAATTTATTATTTGTCTAAACAAAATTTTCTCCAAACGAGTATCAGCAAAAATGTGATCGCTCAGGCTTTTATACCTCTTTGATGACGGCGTGGTCTATGACGTCATCAAAGGGAAGTCAAGGGTCATTGAAGTTCTGACGAGGATGATACGGATCACCTGATTGGTTGTCATAAATAATCTTTAGATATCCGATGTATTGTGATTAGGTTGGAAGGTTGCTCTATATTTAAACGATCAGCCGAATTTGTTAGTTGATATTGGTCAAGGTTCCAATATTCTTATAGTAGACTCGCCAGACATACAGGGAAGTCCTTTCATGAAAAGAATTACCAAATTCCTATTTGTTTTTATTGGATTCTCAAACCTTTTTATAAACAGTATTTGTAGATTATAGTCGAGTCTGAAGTGATGATACATTTCACAGTTCACTTAACTAGTGAGATAACTTCATTATAACGTCCAGTGTATAACACTAATCAAGCATTGCCGCTAGGGGGCGCTTAAACTTACCGTCCCGGGTCATTCAACAAATGGTTCTATTTCTATTCTTTTTCTGTTGAAACCTGTTAAGCTATTATTCTATTCTTTCTAAAAAATGGCGTCCATCAATTGTGAATTTGCGTTCTTGAGGCTTCGTTGATTGATAGCAAGTTTAATCTTAGTTTGTAATTTTTTTCCCACTTAGACCGCGTCCTTATTAAACACGTGATATATTCAGTTATTCACTCTTCGTGACGTTTCATTGGGAGCATCCATTTATCGGTTGGGGACAAAAAACACCCACTTACAAGTGTTGGATTATTCCAAATGTTAGCACAGAGTATTCGATAACCCCTTTATCAAAAATGTTATTAAAGCGTTTAGGTTAAAACAAGCTAGAATCCTCCCCGTGTGACAACAATTGTTTCTTGTAAAATAAGAATACAGAAAGCCTCTTTGCATAATTCGAAAATTTCCGGACCAATGGAAAATCAATAAGCAATTTCTTGCTACGATGGGCGCCAAACTTTCCCTCAAAATTTATTAAACTTATGTAAGTTTTATTTCAAGTATTTCTCTCTAAATATTGAACCTGTTTTCTTCAGTTCCATCTTCCAATTACAGTTGCATTACGGGTGATACCTGTGCCTTCGAATGTAATACTTCTTCATTATTATCCAGATTTATGTGCTATACACGAACACCATTCTCTATATTACTGTTTTGTACATTACATACAACTGTATATTTGATAAAGATATATTTTATATAATTTTTATTTCAGTGTATAAAATTTCATATTAAAAGCTTATTATGCATTCCAGAAAAAATGTATTTCGTAATCAGACAATTTGTCGTCAATAATCTTTGAAAAAAACATTGAGTCAACAATGTTTAGCCACTGGTATGCTATACTGAAATAAATAAAAAAGGTCATCAAATCATTATAATGAAGACATTTGTGTTGTCTATTTTTTTATCCTTGAGTTTTTTGGGACGTGCTTGTTTTCGTGTTAGATGAATGTGACCCTGGTTGACCTTTAGACCTCGAATGTCAAAGGCCAGCCTGAATTCAAAATGCAAACAGTGGACCGGTATCAACCTCAACCCCAAAGGTGTTGCGTGAGCAGTATACAGTGCTTGGATAGAAGGTGTGTGTCCGCTGAGGCGGCTTGGCACGCCATGTTGCCACTCTAACCTTGAAACCACTCATTCAACAATAATAGCATCTTTATTTCCAAACTGGTCCCAATTTCATAAAGCTGTTTAAGAAGAACTGAACAATTTCCTGCTTAGCAGAAATGAGCAAGATACCAGTCAGGAATGGTACACATGGTATTTTGGCTGGTGACCTTATTCTGGTAAGCATGATTTTGTTGTGCTAGCTTATTTTTGTGTTAGGCAGCTCTATCAAGTTGGGACTTGATTGCAAACGAAAGCTTCGTGAAGGCACAGTTCGAGCCTCATTGGCGTAACCGGGCAGTAGTTAGTAGGGTCTTAACTACTCCGGTCCTTCAAAATGGGTCCGTGGAAGGGGGCTATTTTATGTACCTACCGGTATCAAACCTTTCATTTGTGTGTTGGTTCGATCTCATTTTAGGGCCAGTGTGGAGAGCCTAACGATATAAGATATCAAGCGAATGCGGGATAAAATTAGCGCATTAGGAGAGCGGTATAGATGGCTACGTGGTGGCTTCACTTGGTAAGCAATATCCAGTATTGGCAAAGTATAGTTCTCAGAGTCAAGAAGGCACACGAGAAGTACGAGTGACAACAACATTCTAGTTTTGAAGTTAGACGTATAACTTTTTCGAGTTGGAGGCTTTCCAAAAATAGAAAATGGTACAGAACTTGTTGGATGTTATCCAAGGTTTCATCCCCCGGCGTGTAAGACTGAGGGACGTTGCCCCCCTTGAGATTTGACATAGTGAGGAATTATTACTGAGCGTGGGGGAGTATATGGCACGTCCGGGGAAGTTCCCAGGGGAGGAGTTGGTTTTGGATTCTGAGAGGGGGTTATTGACGTGTAAACAGACAGCTTGATCAGTAGGCCTATGGACAGTTAGATAAATACTGTGGTTTATTTTTTTTAAAGACATCATCGCCAAGTTCACAATTCTTAATTGCAATATTTTTATTGGTTAACAAAGAACAGAACAGCAGGCCCACGGAAGCAGACTTTTAAATAACATTTAGGATTTAGGTGATTTTGAAGCTTTGCATGGTTAAGTAACTGTAACTAGTAGGTTGCGGGTACAACCATGTGTAAATCTCTTTCGACCTCCCAAAAGAGATTTAATACACATGTTGCTTGTACCCGCAAGTTTACTATAGTTACTTTTTATAAATAGGATAGACAGCAAACGAAAAATTCAACAAAACACAAATTTTATTCAAAATGGAAAAGAAAACACACACACAAACAAACACACACACGACAGCAAACCGAGGACATCCTCGCTCTTCCGGAATATCCAGAACCCTTTCTTTGAAATCCTTGGTTTTATTTGTCAGACACCCTCAACCCCCCCCCCCCCCCATAAAAAGATGCAATACACACATCCTCACAAGTTTGTCGACCCGATAAATCGAGGACTTCCCTTTGTTCTCCGATTGTCTTTACTTATCGATTTTTAGCTACTTCCCGATTGGTTTTGTCCTAAAAATTGAACCGAGGACGTCCTCGGTCTGTAAGACCACAAGGATCCCCTTTGCTCAATACCTCTGCGTCAACGGGTACTCTTTTTAAACTTTAAGTAATTCGTCACTGCTCGTTTCTTCCGACTTAGTTGGTTACCAACGTAGAATACTCACAATTTAAACAAAACTGGAAGTTAACAACATTGCTTGTAAGAAATAGTCAGTCACCAACGCTGCAAATTACAGGGCCCAACCAATCTCATTAGCCTTTTTGAGAAATGGTGGACACTATAGTAGTGCACTGTTTGGTTTGGGTGTATACAAAGTTACCCAAACCTAATAGTGTCATAGTATTGAGTCAACCATATCTCAAAATGGCTTTATAGAGCTGCTCAAGCACAAAAAGTAGCTAAGCCAATACAATTTTGCTTACCAGAATAAGGTTACCAGCCAAACTACCATGTCACATGTACAATTTGTGACTGGTATCCTGCTCATAAATTTTTAAGCAACATTTTCTGCTTAAGCAGCTTTATGAAATTGGGCCCTGGTGGCATTGTTATCGTAATAAGTAATTTGTCTTCGGAATAATTCGAATTTTGTTAAGCAAAAAGGAATATTACATTGACTCCTTTTTGAAGTTAATGAAATCGCCTGTCTTGACACGTTATTAGCTTATCGTTATCGAGCATCCCTGCTGGCCGTCTACCCGCCATGCCCGCCAGGAACTGCCGGGCACCGAAGATTATCTTGAACCCGACCGTATCTCGGAGTGAAAAAGGATGGAGGACACGTACGGGAAGGATCTTCAGCAAGCTGAGAGGTCAGATCTATTTATATCCACGCCTCCTTGAGAACGTGATTCATCAATTATGAAACCTCAATGGCTTACAGATAGAGAGCGGGGATTCGTCTTGCCAAAAAGTTGGATTTATACAGTTAAGACTTTTGTCTAACTCCTGTATAGAGGATGGCTGTGCAACAGTGGTGTCTGGGTTCTGGCACCTGATACACGCATCCTCGACAGCATGTGGCTCACCAATGACGAATATGCAAATGAGTTCAAACCTGGGTCCAGTGATTGTTTCTCACGCACAGACAGGTTTTGGCTTAGCAGAATTCGGTTACCAGCCAAAAATGAAATGTATTGTTGGTGTCTGGTTCCCGGCCAATTAATGCTAAGCAACATATTGTTTTGTTAAGCAAAATCACTGCTGAGAGTTTAGACTTGTGTCTAATCCCGGCATGTGGGACTGCTAAGTCTTGTCTGGTTTCACATACACGTGTCATGTGAGCATTATAACAAAGGGATGGAGTTATAGCCTACACATATAACAATGTCATATGCAAACCTGCTTCAAAAAATTGTACAAATTAAAGGGACACGTTGCCTTGGATCGGACGAGTTGGTCTTAAAACAGCGTTTGTAACCGTTTTTTATAAAATGCATATGGTTAGAAAGACGTTATAAAAGTAGAATAGAATGGTCCACACAATGCCTCGAAATTGCGTGGTTTTCCTTTTACTTTGCGTACTAACACGGTCGGCCATTTTGTGGAGTCAAAAATTTGACTCCACAAAATGGCCGACCGTGTTTGTTCACGATGTAAAAGGAAAAACCACGCAATTTCGAGACATATTTGTGTGGATCATTTTATTCTACTTTTAAAACATCTTTCTAACCATATGCATTTTATAACAAACAGTTACAAATGCTTTTTATAGACCAACTCGCCCGATCCAAGGCAACGTGTCCCTTTAAGTTGCACAAAATAAATGTCCCTTTTTTCAGGGAAAGAACAGTTGGGCATTTCAGTACACGGAATTATCTTCTGAGAAACTAAAATTAGCAAGGGAGGTTCTCTACTCAGAAGATTAAGCATTTAAGGTTAACCTAATATTGGGAAATTGTAAAAGCCTTTCGACAAGGTCGGCCAGGGTTGAGTGACGTAAGAGCGTCTTTTAGTGTGAGGATAGTTGCCCGTTTTCGGTATTGATCCAACTTGTAGCCAACTTACCCACCATGTGTCGTGCACGATTTCAACGGATTTGGGACACAATTAGTGTTTTTTATTTGAGTGTAGCAACATGGCCAAAATTCATGTACCCTCTGTTTAGTTTAGTGAAAAGGAAATCAGGGATTTCATTATAACGCTTATGATGTTCAGAGAGTGGCAAGATGGTGGTCGTTATACTTAAAGGCACTGAACACGTTTGGAAATTGTCAAAGACCAGTGTTCTCACTTGGTGTATCCCAACAGATGCATAAAATACGAGCCTGTGAAAATTTGGGCTCAATTGGTCATCGAAGTTGCAAGAAAAAACACCCTTGTTGTACAAATTTGTGTGCTTTAAGATAGGAATAAAAACTTCTTGCAAGAAGTTTTTATTATTTTAGTGAGAAATTACCTCTTTCTCAAAAACTACGTTACTTCAGAGGGAGTCGTTTCCTACAATGTTGTATACTATCAACAGCTCGCCGTTGCTTGTTACCAAGTAAGTTTTTATGCTAATATTTGTTGAGTCATTTCCAAATGGTACGATACCTTTAAAGGCATCGTAGACGTTTGGTAATTACTTTTACTTTTTATTCCTAAGTGAAAGCATACAAATTTGTACAACAAGGATGTTTTTTCTTTCATCATTTTCTTGCAACTTCGATGACCAATTGAGCCCAAATTTTCACAGGCTTGTTATTTTATGCTTATGTTGGGATACACCAAGTGGGAACACTGGTCTGTGACAATTACCAAACGTGTTCAGTGCCCTTAACGAATGCATGTTTTTTTGACTCGGGGATTTAGGCAATGGAGATCGTCACCGATGTATTGTTTGATTTAGTTAGGAGAGTAGAAACATGGTATCCCCAGTGGATTCTTTGCCTATTCTTTACATCTGTCTTTGCTCTATGGTTGGTGTATTAATGATCATTATGACTTCATACTTTGTGCTCAGAGCATAGTCTTGTCTCAACGTAACATTACTCTATAAATACAGACCATCACGCAAAAAGGTCAAGGAAAGCCTGGACTTAACCTTAACCTCTACCTCAGGAAGATGGACCATGAGTAATGGGCCTATCTAGGACCCGAAATTGCCGGGGTCAAGGTTCAACGTGCATAAGGTTAATTTATAATCCCATTCGGGTAATTTCTTTCTTTCCGGTGTATAATAAAAAAGAGAAAGTATTTTGTACTCTAAATGATACGCAGTTGGCATATACATTGCATAAAACACCTTTGAGATCCAAATGTCAAAAAACACATGTCACAAACAAACCTAACCCAAGTTCCACCTCACCCCGGCTGAAAAGTGTGTGCAGAACTCAGCAGGCACACACGTACATTTTATACAAACTTGTCAATAAGTAGAAAAACAAGCTTAATACTAAATAAAAAATATTTTGCTTAGCAAATCTGTTTACCAGCCAAACTGTACAGATTTTATACCTTGTTCGTGATTGGTTTCCCGCCATTCTTGCTCAGAATTTTTTTTATATTGATTGAGCAATATTTTCTGGCATAACTCTCGTGAACTTGCGCCGTAGTAGTTTCAAGGTCTTCGTAGCTGTGAAAGCGCTTTATACAACCAGAAATCAATGTGGCTGAACCATTTTTCTCTTACACTTGAGTGATCTGTGAATAGAGCATTGAAACTTTATTAATAATTTAATAGTCAGGCTCATCTTATTTCACGGAAGATAGGTAGTTTTGGCTTTTGTTCTTTCTTTCTCTCGCTTATACTTAACTTGCCATAGAAAAAGGGGTTGTCCTTCCCACAAAAACAAAGTTGTCAAATTTACTTTGGCTTGGTGCATAGCCCATAGGCCTACGCCTCATCTTGTTTCTCAGAGTCAAAATGTCGGAACAAAATATTTTCGTTCAAAAGAGTAAACGATGGTGTTTTCAAGGGGGGCATTTTTAGCTCACTTTGCCGTAGGCCTAAACCGACTTCCCGTTTCTACGGACGTTTTGGCGGAAGACTAACGTCTCTCCGCGTCCCGGCGTGTAGGAAGGGTGCAAAGTTACAGGACATAAGTAATATTTGTGTCTGCACTCTAAAGGTGGCTCTAATCTACCTGGTGGGACCTTGAACTGAAAGACATTTCCACAATCTTTCCTCTTTCAAACTCCTTCCTTGTTTTTTTTTGCCCAAAATAAACCTGAAAGGGCAATAATTATTCACACGCACCTTCCTAATAAAATAACCCGCCTATTTCCTTTACCCTGTATATAGCCATGTTATACCGGTAAACATTTGCTGGTACAACCCTATGTAAAAACAAAACAACTTAGTTCACTCAATTACAACATTGCATTACATGACATAAAGTTTTTATTTTGTTGTCCTCACTTCGCCTGCGCATGCCCTTATATGGCAAAATTGCCCACGCGTTTCTGGACACCAGTGAACTTATCACTCACACCCACGCGCACTTCGGCCAATGAAATTGTACACACGATTTTTATGTCGTGTGTGTGTAGGCATTTGTAATTTTGTCACTCGATAATATCCAGACATTATGATGACAATATCGAAATTTCCGGCGGGATAGGAAAACACCGTAGAAATACGTCAGTAATAATAATTGGTGCCACACAACCACGCAAACGTGCCGTGGTTGTGGCTTCATACGTCTGATGCCACAACCACGCAGACGTACCGTGGTTGTGGCTTCATACGTCTGATGCCACAACCACGCAAACGTACCGTGGTTGTGGCTTCTGATGCCACAACCACGCAAACGTGCCGTGGTTGTGGCTTCATACGTCCGATGCCAAAACCACGCAAACGTTAGCCGTATTTCAAAAAGGTGGTAAATTTCTCATGAATGTTGGTATGAACTTTATGATCGATGAGCTTTCAGATTGAAACTTTTTTAAGCCCGATAGACCGTGCCTGATGCATTGTGGTTTTTTTTGCGGATAACGATTACGTACAATACACATTATTATCCTATACGAAAATTAGCCGAAGATTAATTTTTGGCACTACTGAAAAAAAATAAAGTTATTCTAAATTTGTGGAAGATTGCCCGAATTCTGGGAAACTCAAATTACAGATAGATCACCTCCCGTTGCTTGTCAATATTATAGGCTTACCGAGATAATTATCTGTGACAAGTTCCAGTTCGTATTCCCCAAAAAGGATTGGAAACTTGATTAATTGAGTCACTTTCCCTTGTGCAGTCATCTTGATAACCGTCAGATATAAATTGTATACGATTACTCTCCCCTTTTCACGGGGGAAATACAAAATTGATATGAATCAGGAATATTTCATAGTTTGTTTGATCACACTATTAATTTTGCTCGAAATATGTTATGGAACAAACTACAGCCATCATAAGAGTCCATGCATAAAACTGAATCCTCGATAGGAAAAAACCGGGCCAGAATAGACTCGGATTCCGGGTTCCGGATATCACGGACTCTACCCCGTGCACTACCAATCCTAGTACACGGGACCTACGGCTTAATGTCCCATCCGAAGGACAAAGCAATTATAGTAAAGTATCTTACTCAAGGACAAGTGTCATGACTGGGACTCGAACTCACACTCTGCTGACCAGAAACACCAGAGCTTGAGTCGGGTGCTCTTAACCGCTCGGCCACGACACGCCAAAACGTCTATGTGTCTTTGCCAGCTTGCCCCGCCCCCCCAATATAATTATACAATAAAATGAATGCCTTGTTACCAGTGGAAGGCCTACCATGCAGTCGCCCCCTCGATAGAGAAACGTGAGACATCATCAATAAATTTTGGCCGAAAGGAGGAAATCACGTAAAAGGCGCCAGTGAATAATGTCATCCACACGGCCACACCCAAGCCACACCCACTTTATACCGAGACAAGGATATACTGAAACTATGGCCATTTTCAAAACCATGGCTTAGGCTTCGGCTCCGGCTCCGGCTTAGGCACCCGAAGCCGTAATTTTCGAGAAGGACTAACATCGCTAGCGTGCATAGCTAATAGCTGTGGACGAATTATATCTTGATTTGTTAAGACCAATCTGGCACATCATCGCCATACATACGCCACCACGAGGTCCCCTGTGTGGACTGCATAGGTCAATATTAATTAAAAACGGACACTCGATAAGTGACCGATGGCATCATACAAGGTTTTAAGAAGCCATTTTATTTTCCTTGACTTGCATACTCCGAGTCGATGGTGCACCCGGGATAGAACTTATAATTGGGTTGAAGGGGACCGAGAAGAATTTTCTATTTCGAGAAGTGTCCTCGGCCAGTGATGTCACGTGAGAAGTGTCCCCAGACCTCATTGTCCTTCATACATGTTCGTCTGTTGTCACAAACCCCTTTCATGTCTACATAGGCCTAAGTACTAATAGGTCAGGTGTGACCTCGACCTCTTTGGGCTCGACCTTGCTTGAGCTCCTAATATTTTGCTCTTTTATTGCAGGATTATAAACTCATCTTTTGAATTCCCCTGGGCAATTTTATTGTCGGGTTGGTTGGGGGTAAGCGGCAGCCTCAGGGGGATGGCTCGAGCCCTACAGACCCGGGCGGATGCATCGCTCTGAAGTTGACCCTTCCAAGTTCGAATTATCTATACATGTATGATTCAATTTTGTTGTCACAAGACAAGTTGCGAAGCTGTATTGATGCTATACAGACCATAAGCTTTGCTTCCAAGCATAGTGACCCTTGTACATTATTACACAATTGCCTTTCTGGCTGGTGAGATACACTGGTCATGGGAAATTTTTGTGTCATAGTTTCCACACAAATTAAAGAGTTTTAAAAATAAAAGATGAACAAAGTTTGAAATGTGCCTCCTTTTTTCATGTCAACATTTGCAAATAATCAGACACTTTGTGCATTCTCCATAAAATATCAGATTTGATGTTTTCTTCTACTGGGCTGAGTACAAATCGTGCTTGTGAACATGTGACGTCACAGGTTACACGGTCGCAGCAATACCTACAATGTGCTGCCCTATGCATGTGACTCCCTAGTTTAGGTGCTAACAAAAATGTCCAACCTGCCCAATTAATAATGCAATTGACAGGGACCCTGACATAATCAAGAGCCGATGATATCTTTTTAATGATACTGCTCTCTTGTAAAACCTAAAAGAAGATGAAATACGTTGAACAAATATCTTAACTGAATTTCTTATTTTGGCTCTCCGGAGGAAGGTGTCAGACAGGTCGTGGGTTAAAAAAGAGCTGAAACGTCAAGGGATGGAAATACGAATACGCAATTATTTCCTCAAGATGTTGTTGTTCGAATCCGCTGTCTTGTAAAAACAAGAAGCCTGAAGGAAACATGTTTTAGATTTCCCCTTCCAATCTGTCGAGTAAATCACGGTAACACCCCTATTATATTTCTTAGTAATCAACCTTTGCAAAACCACTCAGTCCATGGAAAAACTGCGGGCTTCAACCGGTTAACCCTTCAACCAAACACCTTGAGCATACAAAATAATTCCAATCATGGCGCCCTCTTTGTCAAGTTGTGTTAAGCTTCGTGTCACGTGACATCTCCTTACCCAGGTACAATGAATATCACTCCGCGTAAATTTGAACGACTATTTTTTAACGATTCTTACATATTTTATACAATTTTTTTGATTATTTAACTATGCATTTATTATCTCTGATATCGTTACATTCATTGAACATGTGATATTTTATGACTTGGAGAGTAAACAACTGAAATTACAACGTAGTTCGTGGACGATTCGAAAGATTGAGTAGTGCTCTGTTTGTGGCGCCATCTTGTTTCTTCTTTTCGAAAAATTAGTGTCTGAACACCTCAAAAAACGTCTGAAATTTCTTCTAAAACAGGAAAAGCGTGACCGGTATACCACGTTAATCGACGGAGTGTGTTTCGAAGATGATTCTGATGTGAAAATTGTGTGAATTTAGTTTTTCCTGGGACGGTTCACCAAGTTATAATTCACCTCATTCGCTGCAGAAGACAAATTAGTGGCTTTTGTACAACCTCAAAAGGTAAGAATTCATATGTAATCGTACGCAGTATAACTGGACGAAAATGTCAAATCTCCCCATGGTAAGATCATTTGCTTATGTATCAACGACTTGTTTCACTGAGTTATTATTTAAACAAAACCTGGAGGTATATTTGTCCATGTTTTTACATGAATTATGCTAACGTTTCGCAACGAAAAAGCTAATTTTTTACTGTAATTTGTAAAATTGTTCCATCCATGGTGGGACGTTTGGTCAACTCGACCGTTTCTTCATGAGTCCATGGTTGACCGATTTAATGCAGTGGTTAAGCATAGGGGGCATTTATGAAAAGGTTGAAGTCAGATATGGGCATGATGGGCCTCATTTGGGGTTTGTTTAAGTCTAGCTAGCCCTAGTCGAATTAGTTCACTTGCGAATAATAATCGTACGTTGATTCACAACTAAAGTCATTATTTATTTCATCGCCTTTTGTTAATTGTTTAAATTAAAAACTCTTGAAGAATAACCCTGATTTTCTTGGCCGGCCTATGACGGCCATTGCCGAGGGAGGGCAGCAAAGTATTTTCATCGAATTTTGGTATTTGTTAGGGCCTATGCTCAACTCGATAAATCTTGCCCATAACTTCTTTACCGTAACTACGATTACGAATCAGTCTAAATAAACCTTGTGCACGTGTAGGATGGGTTACCCTATTACCGTGGTGGTTAGGACGTTTTTCGATTAGAATTAAAAAAAAATCAGCAACTTATAAAAAGTGTCCAGTGATTATTATTGTTGAAGTATTACTTTCCACTTTGACATAAAAATCATACATCGTTTGTCTGATTAAATTCATCCACGAAGTCTCTAAAAGTGTGCATGCGCCCGGAGTGATTCTGGAGGTGAGCCTCCTATTATCGTGGTAATCAGAAATACATTTTTTAAATGAACTATCTCTACATTAAAGGAGCTAAATCCAAAGATAATATTCAAATGTTTACCTAATACTGGGATTACGATGTTTAAGTTCCCAGCAGATGGAATTTTTTTGAACTTTTAGGCATTTTAATTACCGAGTACCGACAATTTCCTTAGTCACCCCTGCGCTCAATTTTGGATCAATCCGAAGACGTAGATTTCAAGCGCAAAGTAGTAATCCGCGCAAGTTAAAACATAACTGCGCAAGTTTGGAAATTGCGTGCGTTCGCCTGCTACAGGTATTGTACTTGTGCAAGCATGTCTGTAACTTGAGCGAGTTTATTACTTTGTGTGTTAAACTTACATATTGAGGGCGCCCTTTGCAAAGGTGCTGAATTTTTTAGCCTTTTTAGTTTTCTATCCTTATTTGGACGGCAGACATTGGTTTACGTTTTTTAGGTGAAAATACGTACTTTCGATGTCAATCTTTTTTTTACCGTGGAACAGGATCTGGGCACTGATATTTCAATGCACAGAACATCATTTAAGGTAAAAATTTTAATGATATAATGGCACTTTTGACAGACATGGTCAGCGAAAATTCGTCCAGTCAGAAAAATAGCGTTTTTTTCAAAATTATTTAAATTTAAAACATTTCCGCAACAGCTCATTTTTTTGTTTTTACCAGATCGGTAAATGGTTCTTGGCTATCGATTCATCATATGAAAGTCGTCTATAGATGACGTTTTGACAACGAAAAAAGTGAATTTTCTGCTACCACGGTATTAGGAGACCCACGGTAATAGGAGGCTTGACTATACTGTGAGTGTGACGCGTGAGTGAGATTTAGACTGGCATAGCCATCGAGGCCTACGAAAATACCGTTATAATAATAAGTGGCTTCTTATATAACGCTCATATCCATCACTCGGTGACGCTCAAGGCACTTCAACATTCAGTATTTTCCCGCAAGGTATTATAATACTTTTCTTGTGAAAAAAAAAACTTTCAAAGTTCTCAAGAGGAATTCAAAAGAAAAAAGTAGGGGACTGAACTTACCCCCCACTTGGGGCTCCTCACCGGGGTCCACACCAGGGAGGTCAGGAGAGAGATGAAAGGCACTGAAAGAGAGAAGACTGATTCTGCTCAAGCAGAAAGATCAGAAAAGATTGCTTAGCAAAAAAAATTTAAGCTAAGAAATTCATAAATGATACCATTCATAAATTGTTTGGCTGGTAACCTTGTTCTGGTGAGCATAACTTGTTTGTTGTGCTTTGTGCTGCTCTTAGCAGCTAGCAAGTAAGCAGCTTGCTGATTAGGGCTTTGCTTTTACTGCTCATTTTCATTTGTGCCAATGAATAGGTTAGCTATCTCCTATTGACCCATTTCACGATTTGAAGTGCACTTACACGCATCTATCCTGTCTGCCATTTTGGGAGTCAAAATGTACACAAAGGAATTGGGTACACCAAGGAATTGACTCACAAAATGGGAGAAATGGTAGAGATGCATTGTGCGGAGGTGCGTTCCGCGTCGTGCAAGAGGTCAATGCTGTAATTTGTAACATTCTTTTAATTGTTAAATTTATTGTCTTGTTTTTGTTTTACACACTCCACAGGTTCCCATGTTGATGAGTTGATCTTTAACGCTTGATGTTTCTCTGGCCACCATGAGCATTAGTAGTGATGAAGTCAACTTTCTGGTGTACAGGTATCTACAAGAATCAGGTACAAAGTTTTATCTTTTTGTCCCCGAAAGGTCGGGTCTTAGATTGGTTTTTGTCAACGTAATCCTGATTTGTGTACACAATGATAAAGAAAGAAACAATAAGAGGCACATGTGAAAGTTTCAGCTGAATACAGTGTCTACTTGCTGAGAAAACAGCAAAGAGGTATTTTCACAAGAACGTCAAATCCTTCCACGTTTAGCGAGGTGACAGCGGGTACCAACCGCATCTCTGGTTGCAGCATTCGCGAGCGGACACCAACCCTGAGAAATCTGAGAATGGCTTCATGCTTGAATCGTTTCTCAGATTCAAATGTTTTCGGGTGAAAAATTATCCAAACCATTATTACTTCAAAGGGAATGCTTTCTCAAAATAGTTTATACTATCAACAGCTGCAGTGCTTCTCACCAAGTAAGTTTTCATGATAATTAATATTAGGAGTATTTACCAATCTATGGCCCTTTTTGAATCCACAGCTTCGGCTTCGGATTCGGCTCAGGCTAGCTAGGCCCCTCAGTTGTTTTGACTATACGCGTGCTATGCGTTCAGGGTTTCAGACGAGAGAACGGAGCCTGAAGCCGAATCCAAAGCCAAAGCCGTGGATTCGAAAAGGGCCTAGGACCCTACCTTTCTTTAAACCCCACTGCAATCAGGGCCCAATGGAATGGTTCTGCTTACCACAGAGTTCTGCGCTTACCAGGCCCTAGTAAGTTCGTAGTTCTATGGGCTGTAAGCCTAGAATTCTGCGGTAAGCAAAGCCATGAAACTGGACCCATGTATTTCCCAGGCACCCTGCTTCATGTACATGTTAATGCATCAAAATGTAACACTGGTGAAATAAAAACCCTGTTAAATGCAGCAAAATGCCTCTAGTGTTCTCCCTTAACAGTGGTCCGCTGGCCAAGTGGCAGTTAAAACACCTGAGGACCTGCTGGCTAGTTTATTGCTGAGGTCCCATCGCTACATGTAAACCACTTCACATCAGTTCAAATTACAAGTCCAAGGGTAATAACAATGTTGAAAGAAAACCTTAAAATATGGACCAGTGAAAAAGCTTGTGGACCAGTGAAATGACAAGCTAACTGGTCCTGCTGACTAGTCACAGAAAAAGTTAAGGGCAAACCCTGTGCAGAGGATTCTGTTGCATTGTGAAGTGAACTGGTTTACGCCAGCCTTGACACTGGGTAGTAACCCTGCTGAATGCACTAATGCAATGGAGTTTACTTGGAACTGTACTTTGCATGCTGGGCCCTGAACCCTGCTAATGGCAACGCAATACATTATGCAATCCCGGAGTGTGTGATTTGAGTTTCAAGACTATACCAACTGGTGCATTTTGTTGCATTTGGTGGGGTTAAAGGTTAAATTGATGTCTGGTTTAGTGCATCAAGCAGGCCTGGAAATTCATTTTCGAGAGGGCAAGGCCATTTTAATTTTGCAAAGGGGGCACTTCCAATGGAAAAATCTGAAGTCTTTGGGAAATTTTTGAAGGGCACTAAGGCCAAGACCAGGGGCAACAGAGGCCATGGCCTCCGTGGCCTTCGTATAATTCCAGGCCTGATCCATCTCTCCATGAGCCTGTCCAAAGGATTGGGTAACATTCAGTTTGAAAGGGAAGGGGAGTGCCTACACCCTACTAGCTGGAACATCTGACGTCACACTTCGAGGCTCGTGAATAACGCCAGAGATCAGCCTTGAGCGAAGGGCAGGATCCTGGAAAACCTTTGACCTCCCATCCATTCACACGGCAGAGATTAGTAGTCACACACACATGTACACGCATTACATTGTGTATTTAAACAACATTACATACAAACATGCGCGCCTTGTATCCAATGAAATCATCGGGTCTGTAAAACCAGTCCCTGTCTTTACCCTTGCGGATAAAGACAGGGGACCAGTCTAACACCCTACCTGCCGAGCCCACATATCCATGAAAGTCCAGTGGTCATTAGTCTGTTTTGGGCTCTGGTTCTGGCGCCGGCTCGGGGCTCCGGGCTCCGGGCTCCATATGTAGTTGAAGAATCAAGCAAAATGCACACTGCTTCAAAGTCGATGACAGAGTCCAAGCCGAAGCTGGAGCCCAAACCAGCTTTTGAAGGTGGTAAAATAACAATTTCTACTTTATCGTTAAAATCTGTGTACAGTTCACAAATTCACCGATGTAGGGTCTAGGTGCACGCAGTTCAGTTTTTACATCAATGGTCTAAATAAACTCCAGTAAAATGTCAATTCAATTTAAAGGTATCATACACATTTGGTAATGACTCAAAACAAACATTAGCATAAAAACTTACTTGGTGACAAGCAACGGAGAGCTGTTGATAGTATAAAACATTGTAGGAAACGACTCCCTCTGAAGTAACGTAGTTTTTGAGAAAGAGGTAATTTCTCACTAAAATGATAAACAATTTTTGCAAGAAGTTTCTATTCCTATCTGAAAGCACACAAATTTGTACAACAAGGATGTTTTTTCTTTCATCATTTTCTTGCAACTTCGATGACCAATTGAGCCCAAATTTTCACAGGCTTGTTATTTTATGCATACATGTATGTTGGGATACACCAAGTGAGAACACTGGTCTTTGACAATTTCCAAACGTGTTCAGTGCCTTTAAGAAAACATTTATTTCCATACTCTGGTACATCAGATACAAATGTAACAAATCAAAAACAAAGTGAAATAACCAATTAATGAAGTGAATGTAAACGGTATAAAAGAAAGAGGAGTATGGAGGCTGGTTAGGTAAAAGTCCAAACTTGTAGAAATCAGCTCTAGGACAAGATAGACGGCCAAAGAGACAAAAGACTAGACATTGGACTAGACAGACAAGTATGATTACATGAGGACAACTAATGACAAGGATTGTTTAAACAACAAGATAATAAAGCAGGGCTTGAATTTGGGTTTACCCAAAATTCTACAATTTTAGGGCTTGTACCGCAACATTTTTAACAGACCAAAATTGATTTGACAAGACCAGAATCTAAATTAGAGAGAAATTTCTACTAAGTTTAATATGTAAACTGTTTTACTTGAAAAAGCACTAAGGGAAGATTTATCATAGACTGCTGGATGAGTATACTTTGATACTTTGAACAGAATTGAAAGTTATTTTCCAGACTCAAAGTCAACATTTGAACCTAATTTTTTATTTATTTATTTAAGATAATTACACAAAGAGGTAATTATTCAATTGAAAAACACAAGACAGCTAGACTTGTCCAGTCCTGAGTTTACCGGCCCAAAGCTAAAAAAATCAATGGCCTCCGGCCTGCAGTCCAGTGTAAAATTCAAGCCCTGTAGAGATGTCCAAACCATTACAGTGTAGAGACAATTAGAAGCAGCTTAAGTAGAGAAAACTCCGTCACTTGATATTGTTTAAAGGGACACGTTGCCTTGGATCGGACGAGTTGGTCTAAAAAAAAGCGTTTGAAACCGTTTGTTATAAAATGCATATGGTTAGAAAGACGTTATAAAAGTAGAATACAGTGATCCACACAAGTATGCCTCGAAATTGCGTGGTTTTCCTTTTACATCGTGAACAAACACGGTCGGCCATTTTGTGGAGTCAAAATGTTGACTCCACAAAATGGCTGACCGTGTTTGTTCACGATGTAAAAGGAAAACCACGCAATTTCGAGACATATTTGTGTGGATCATTGTATTCTACTTTTAAAACATCTTTCTAACTGTGTGAATTTTATAACAAACGGTTACAAATGCTTTTTATAGACCAACTCGCCCAATCCAAGGCAACGTGTCCCTTTAAAGAAGGACTTTTTTGTAGGAGGATTTAAAAGGGACTACCGCAAATTGCACATTGATTACAGTATTTTTAGTAATCTGTTGGTTTTTATATTTTGTCGTCAGTTTTCCATTAAAAAATGATCAAATGAGAGCCCAGGTATGTTGTGTGTTTAGCAATTTGAGATAATGGATTGCACAGCATGCATGACTGATGTCTGCCTGTTGTAATGTGTCGGTAAACACTGTTGCTAAATATAGTGCACTGGTAAAGGCTGTATGGGAGTTTAAAGGCAGCTAGGTCCATGAAATCTCCACAAAGAAAAACAAATTCCAGTGAATGATTTCCCTTGTATAACACCGCAAAATGCTACATGTACACAAAATATATCAGTTGCTACTCAAACATCATCATTTACTCCACAGTTAGCATTCACTCAGTGTGCACTGAACATGTGCCGGGAGGAAACCCTTCCCTGACATCACATTTAAATGTTCACTTAAAGGTATTGTACACTTTTGGTAACAGCTCAAAATCAGTGTCCACATTTTATGTGATTCAACATATGCATGAACAAACAAACCTGTGAAAGTTTGAGCTCAATTGGTCATCGAGATCACGAGAAAATAGCGAAAAGAGACCTTATGTGTTTTCTGTTTTTTCAAAATATCGCGCGCGGCATGAAAAAAACTATTGTTTTACTCATTTCTCAGAAACGATAGCTCTTTAGGCAGAAATATTTTAAGGAACCCTTTCAACCATTACTTACTTTAAATCATGTAAGTTGTGTGTGAATCTGTGAACATTTGTGTTTTTCGATCTTACCAATAGTGTACAGGGCCTTTAAAGTTACAAGTTTACACGCACGGTAAGACAGTTTTTAGCCAGGATTTGGTAAAAGGGTGTCCAAATTTGTTGGAAATTTAAAAACTGGGTGTCCAAATTGTTCACTTACAATACATGTAAAACAGGCTAACACTATGTAAGACACTGTTTTTAAAAATTCTCTTGTTGCTCCAAGGTGTTCCCTTTTGCATACGTTGCCATTGGTTTCCTGTGAAAAATGCCTCTTGTGACATGGCCTTTTTTTTTTTAAACACAGGCCAATTTCAGAATACAAACAAAATAGTGTACAAAATAAAGTGTTGGGGTTTGTGTAGGTTTGTGCGCTTCTATTTGATTAGTCTAAATGGAATACCAAGGCTATCACCAGGGCAACCGGGCTAATGCCAATTAGTGGCCATCGCGAAATCCGAGACCAGGGCTCGATTTCATAGAGCTGCTTAAGTGCAAAAAGTAGCTAAGCGTAACAAAATTATGCTTACCAGAATAAGGTTACCAGCCAAACTACCGTGTCACATGTACAATTTGTGACTGGTAATCTGCTAATTTCTGCTTAGCAGAAAATTGTTAAGCAATATTTTTTACTTTTATAAGCAGCTCTATGACATCGGGGCCCACGGGCCGATTTCACCGAGAGCTAAGATTGATCTTAAGTGCGAATCAATCTTAATTGCTGTATTGACAACTCATCTTAAGATGAAACTTAGTGCCTTGTGAAATCGAGCCCAGGTTCTACTTTTATAGTAACTAGCTAAATTGTTCACGGGGTAGATATATACTATACTAGAAATTCCATGCAGATTTATTTTTTTAACAGGATGTCTGTGCCACAGCAGGAAAATAGCTTTGTTAATAATAATATAGTAACTATTCATTTCAAACCGTGACTCTTTGACTCTGTTACTATTACTAGTAAAACCATGAAATTAATTAGTTTTTTAGGATCAATGAATATTAAGAACAAATTTCAAGTGCTTGTGGGTTTTTTTTTTAACTTCGAATTTTCTTTTGACTTTTGATGATTATTTAGGTATTCCTCATATCTTTTGTTATGACCCATTTCATGATGCACAGCGCACTTACGCGTGCCTTCTATTTCCGCCAATTTGCAGGCATGCAACTCTTCTGCGTTTCCGTGGATTTCAGCGTGTTTTTTTTAAATGATCAGCGAAAAAACAAAACAAAAAAACCTTTTTTTTAATTTCTTTTTTTTTACGATTTAAAAAAAAAAGGCCTAATATATGCTTGGCAACAACAATGTACAACTACAATAATGTGAAATAAGCCTAGTTACTGGATCAACGGGGTGCTCCAATTCGACCAGCGTAAGTGTGTGACGCGTGCTCACTTGACGTTCCATGATCATTCTTACATCATGTAGTGCTTCAGCTCTTTTTTTAAGGGTCCATTCACAGGCCTGTACATGCTAAGAATGCACCTAAGAGCATAATAAACCTCAAAATTTTCTAGGGTACCATTGTGGGTCTCATGTACCTTGGCGTTTTGGCTGCCTCGCTCCGCGCTTGCATTGTACCTTTGAAAATTGTCCCTTTTTTTTTTTTCATCAGGCAGTTGCATGCCTGAATTTGGGAGTCAAAATGTACACAAAGGAATTGACTCCCAAAATGGCGGAAATGGTGGGCGCGCATTGTGCAGAGTAGCATTTGGCATTTTGCAAGGGGTCAATTAGAAATTATGAGGTATGTGCCTTGTCACGATGTGTCAATATTTACAGGCAACGTGTAAATGTTGCTCCCATTGTATTCAAAAGGAATACTTCGGTTGCACAGCAGACATTTTGAAAGACTGTGTCTTAATTGAATTTACTTCAATTTACATTTGTTATTGAAAAGGCAAAGAATGGAAACAGTGTGGAGGCTGATTTAATAAACGAGTCTTGTAGTAATCAGCCTGTGGACAGACAGAGACTAATAAAATACTGAGTTCTTATATATAGCACTTTATCACACCCGATGGTGTCTCAAAGCGCTCGGTATGTTTTCCTGCAAGGTATGTGGAGCTACTTTTTGAAGTGTGAGACTTAATCCTTTACATAGCACCATGTAATGGTTTACAAGGTGCTGTGGCACAATATGCTGCCGATCAAACCAGGAACACCGGGGCGAATCCCTTCTCTTTACGATAAGTGCAATGGGTTCTTTTACGTGCATTATACAACACACGGGACCAACGGCTTTACGTCCCATCCAAAGGACGCAGCAATAATAGTCAAGTGTCAGGACTGGGACTCGAACCCACACTCTGCTGATCAGAAACACTAGAGCTTGAGTCCGGTGTTCTTATCCCCTCGACCACGACACGCCAGACAAACGAGACTAGACAAACGGATAGGATGTACAAAAATGAACAAAACCACTCACAAACAACAAACGCTTTATTAACTAGAATAGAATGAAATGAAAATGATGTTTTAGAAAAGGAACGAAGGATCATGATGCACCTCGCAAAGCAGTCAATGATGCACCTCGCAAAGCAGTCAATGGAAAGAATATCGCCAAGAAATTTAAATGAAAAATGAAATGTGAATGTTCTTTATATTTTGAGTTTATGTGGAGCTGGTTGCCTGTAGATTGCCTCTGTGTGAAATCAACTATTGATCAATTTGTTTCTCATTTTATTGTATCTGTAGGTTTTTCACATTCAGCGTTCACATTTGGCATTGAGAGCCACATCAGTCAATCTAACATCAATGGGGCGTTGGTGCCCCCAGCAGCTCTCATTTCAATCATACAGAAAGGACTCCAATATGTGGAGGCAGAAATCAGTATCAATGAGGTAAGCCGCCGCCATCTTGTTCATGTTACCCGTATCCAATAACAGTGAGGAATGCTAATATTCATTGTACAAAGAGGAAGCAGACTATTTTGTCTTTCCAGCCTCGGTTTGGTCTTGTTGATTTGAATGAGAGAAAATCAAGATGGCCGCACTATGATAAAGGTCTATTGTTTTAATACTTTGTGAGCTGTGCAATCAGCATTCTCCCGTAACAGTGGTCCGCTGGCCAGTTTGAGTGTAAAAAACTCCCGTGAGGACCAGTGAAAAATTCTTTCCAAGTAGTCTGGCTTGCATTCTCCTGAAGACGATCAGAGCATACTGATCGAAACGTTTCAGTTGTCAAAACAACGGTTCTTCTCAGAACCACCACCGTTCAAAAGAGAATTGATGTCTCCGGAATTCTCACTTGATTGTACTCCCACAATGCAAAGTTTCAAATCCTACTCCAGCGCTGGCTAGTTCAGTGTTGAAAAGCATCCCTCTTTAAGGGGTGGGGGGTAGAAGGGAAAGGGGGGCAGAAGGTCGCAAAATTGTGGTCGAGGAAACTGACTCAAGCTGAGCGAGGTACCACTTTAATTTGGGGGGAGGGGGGTTCATGGTAACCAGCAACATGTCCTTTATTGCATGCACAGCCGAATGTACACGTCGCATGCCGCAGTGTGACCATGAGTCAGATTACCAGGGATGAATCATCAATACATCAGGGGCTCGTAAACCGGACCAATCTGGACTGATCTGGACGGAGCTCCGGGGTCATTCCTTGCACTTTGCCAAGACAACTTCTTTACGAAATGTCTGGGACAAATTTGCAGCCCAAATTTTAACAATGCTCATCCATGCAGGTTCGTAATACCGCTAGTACGTCCCTACTTTTTTGGCGGGTGACTTTTAAGGGTACTTTTTGTACTTTGGGTCGACTTTCATAGAGCTGCTTAAAGCAGAAAATATTGCTTTTCTGATGAACAGAAATGAGATGGATACCAGTCACAAATTGCACATGTAACATGGTAGTTTGGCTGGTAACCTTTTTCTGGTAAGGGAGTTTTGTTGTGCTTAGCTATTTTGTTGTGCTTAAGCAGGTATTTCAAATTGGGGGCTCTTCATAAAACATTCGGTAAACAAAGAGTGCCAGTGAATGATTTACCTTGTGTAGCCCAGCAATGTTGGGGTTGCTACTCAAAAGTCCAAATTTGCTACACACTGTTTGCAGTCGGTGTGCACAATCAGTCTGAATATTTTGCTGTTCAAAATTGCAGGACGAAGCGAGGAACATCAACGAGAAACATGGAAAGGTGGTGCTTTTTATTTTTTTTATTTTATTTTTTCAATTAAAATGTTGTTGATGTTTTATGATGGCCCAGCAGTCGGCAGTGTAACCGTTTTGGATGCATTGAGTTTGGGTTGGTGATGGTATTTCTGTAGATCTATTCATGTATGTCAATTCTGTATAGAACGGTTTTGTTTATCTGCTAATCTGTGTTAAGCCAAACACTTGAGGGAAATACTCAAATGTTCACCTTCTGTGTACGTTATACACAGATTTGAATTACATGTTTCTAGGAGCTAGGCCACTTTTCTTCAGAAAAAACCCCAATTACACCATAAAAATATCGTCTCTCAGGATACTTTGAACACCCACATAGGGCTCTCCCTTAACACTGGCCCCCGCGTACATTGTCTAGTAAAAAACTGCTATGGGCTAGCAGGGTTTGCCTTTAACTTTTTTAGTGACTAGCCAGCAGGACCAGTAAGCTTGTCATTTCACTAGTCCATCACCTTTTTCACTGGAGGGTTCGCTTTTCAAAACCGAAGTAGCCAGTTGGACCATTTCTTGGAGTGAATTTTGACTGGTCCTCGGGCGTTTTAACTGGCATTTGGCCAGTGGACCACTCTTAAGGGAGAACGCTGGCTAGTAAACGCCACTTCTCAACTTGCCCTGTGGGCTACTAAAAGCTGTGCAGCCTACTTGTTCATAATGCTCATATTTCTTCCTTTTCAAATGTGAACAATAATTTTCAAAAAGTGTTTTGTTTTTGTTTTTTTGAGTGTGTGTATGTAATTTGACCAATAAACTGGTTGAGATCGCTACCATTAATACATCAGAAAGATAAAGTAATGACAAAGCGTGTTTGAAATTTGGGCTAATAAAACTTCCTGGGGGGCAAGCTATCAAGTGAGGTGACACCATAAATCTCTTTGACAACTCTGGCAAGTAAAATGCACAGTTAACTAGCCCAGGAGGCTACTTTTTAAAAAGCTCAAGCCCAAAGGCCTGCCCAATGCCCCTGGGGTCTGGTGGCTAGAGACCCTTCTGTATCATACATTGTCCTCTAGTATATGGTATTCACTCAACACTCAAATACTTGGACTCTACGAATGCTCATGGCCAATTTCACAAAGCACTAAGATTCATCTTAAGATGGGTTGTCAATATTGCCATAGTGATTTGTATCGTGACGATCACACTTTGCTTGGCAATGGGAGACTTTGGAATGCTAGGTGGCAGCAGACTTAATACCAGGTAAATTTCCATTGTTTACGTAGTTCTGAGCATGCGCACATTACCGACAACAATGGATTTACCTGGTAAGTCTGCTGCCACCTAGCGTCCCAAAAGTTCCTCATTAATAAGTGATTTGCAGTTAAGATCAATCTTAAGTAGCCCTTTGTGAAATCGAGCCCTTGTCCCAGGCATCGAGTGGGTGGTATTTAAACTACAGGACCCCCCCCAAAAAAACAAACCCCCCAACCAAACCCAAAACAACAAAAAATGTTAAAAATCAGACAATACCATGAAAAGGATTTTGGAGGACTTCGGACTGTAAGAGTGCACCACTGTAGACTGTAGAGTGTACGGTCTGCCTTTTAGACTTATATATATATATATTTTTTATTTTGTACATATGTATTGTTTTGTTTGCATTGTCTCTGCTTCTCTGCGCCTTGAACATCTCTTTAGATTGATTTGGCTCATTACAAATGCCTATTATTGTTATTATTATTATTATTATTATTAACAAAACTGTTATCTTTGACCAGATGCCATGATTTTCTCTTGTTGTTGTTCTCAGGATGGGTCGGTGATGGACAATGGGTTCGATTCCCTGTCGCTGATAGACGCCGTCATGCCGGACGTCATCTCATCACGGAAGAGTGAACTGACGAGGCAAGCGGCCGCCAACACAAATAACACCAATAAAGTGGACGGTGCAAATGCCAATGGAGATGACGTGGCTCTCAACTCATTACAAGGTACGTCGGGTCAGAGGTTCAACGGTACCCTGGGACTGTGGTTTACCGACTGGCCCAGTTTGTTGGTCCACGCAGACGGTCCACGTTGGTATTCCGTCAGCCATTTTGAGTGGTTTATATGACAGGATATGATGAATGTGGGTGGTGTCATTGTGGGGAGTAGACTTGATTTGTTGCATGGTTCATGTTGTATACAGAATTATGTGCATGTGTATCAGGGTTCTCCCCAGGATTTTTCAAACTGGGGCAATCTGGACCCAAACTTTGAATTTTTGGCCAACCGAATTGAAACAAGGTCTTCAGAATGTTTTCTATTTGGTGTTTATCTTGGTTTTAAAAGCCCTACTTTGCATTCTGGAGCATTCTATATGGTTTTCTCTTGAAGTTTTTGTGAAATAAAATAAAAATTATTTTTAAATTTTTTTTTCGCGTATCGGCAAAAATTTGCGCGTATCGGCACGCAAATCACGTGTATCCGCCCGATACGCTAGCTTGTGCATGGGGAGAACCCTGTGTATGCTATAAGAAACAGTTGAAAAAACTTGGATCTGTATACTGCTTCTTGGCATCCTAGAAAGTGTCCCATTGGTGTACAGTGCTTGAGACATACATGATCATTTGATCACCATACTGGTGGCCTGTTTTGGCTTGTTTCTCCATACTGATATTTCTTGCAAACGACTCATTTACAGGGATGCCAGTTTTCCGGCTATTGCCGGAATTCCGGCTTTTTCAAATTTTCCCCAAATTTTTCCGGTGCTCCGTGTTTCATCAGGCCGGAGAAAATATATTTTATTGAAAACAGATTTCTGGCGCTCATTTTGAGCGGCTCGTGTTTAATGATAATGTTTTGAAAGCGCCCTCAAGCGTTCGTACATGTATAAATGCCGGAAGTATTGAGCGAAGACTAGACTTTTCTGTCGAATGTGTGCTTGGTGCCGTATGGTATGTATCGATGTATTTTGTGAGTACATCCATACACAATCTTTGGACCGTACATGAAATCGCTCTGAGAATTTTGTTTCGCGGACGATTGGCGTTACCATTGAGACATACCGACTGAGTTTTTGGCGTTACATTGAGTCATTATGGATGTTGAAAGAGAAGCTAATTTGAAACAAATTGATCGAGGGGTAAAGAATAGGTTTAATTGGCGGTGGCTGGAGTCGAAAGACAGTGGGGGTTATTTTTTATCAGACTACATGAGGAAGATCGACAACGCGGGTAAATTTTCTTTTTCTGTATGTTTTATATAAAAAAAAAATCGCTGTTATGTTTTTTATTGTTTTTTTGGTCTGAGCGGCGAGGGGGGGGCGGTGACCCCCATTCCTTCGCAGCAAATTTTTTTTCCGGCTCTGAAGGAAAGAGTCACTGGCATCCCTGTCATTTAGCTTGATCGCATCACATTTGCTACTCATTATTAGCATTCAGTTTGCACAAAACAAGTTCAGTCCATAATATTTTTGCTGTGCAAAATTGCTTGACGAAATCAGTCCCTGTGTCATGCATCAAGAATTAAGGGCGGAGAGCTTCGATTATCCATCCTCGACTTTATCTCCACCATGCAAAGTTTCTTTGGTTCTACTTGACTAGCACTTGGGGCCCGTAGACTACGAACGCTGTTAACTTGTGAGGGTAAGCAGCCAACGGTGCTACCACCCTGGACATATGGCCCTGGAAAACGGCAACTCAAGACCTACACCCATTAAGTCTAGACAAGACACCACTATACACTACTTACATTCCCCTCTAGTGACTCAGTTAATTAAGTTATCTAATTAGCTTGTTTCTCCGTCACTCATAGCTTCGGGTATCTGGGTTGAGGGTTTTTGCACATGACTGCCGAGTATACCTGAAAATACCAGTGGGTCTTTTGCAAATCCTAGATCCTGAGTGAATGACTTTGAGTCAATGTTTTTGCCGTTTTGATTGGATTGCGGTATTCATATACTGTCGCAACTGTAGAGATGTTGTGGCTTCTGTTTTGTATTAACCCTCCTACTGTCTGACCATTCACTATCATCCACTGTGGTTTTGAGTGGTACGTTGTAGATAACTATGTCAGCCTGCAGTATGATAAGTAATGAATGCATCCACACAGTACGCACATTTGTTAATCCAGTAAATAGAGTCCCTTCTCTTTGTTCTCCTATTGTTTGGACTTAAATAGTTATTTCTTTTAGAGATGCCTCCATTGGTTTTGTACACGAAAGTGAAGCGAGGACGTCATCATTCTGTCGGAACACCCGGATCCCTTTAGTTAAAGTCCTTGGTTTGAACGGGTAGACATCCCCACACAGCACACACACAAGTGGCTAAACACCTGCAATCGGGGACCTTCCGTTGTCCCTCTTTTAACTTTTTGGCAACAGCTGCAATTTGTTTTGTACGTACTTTCCAATCGTGGACCTTCACCCAACCGGGAACCCTATTGTCCCTTTTGTTATAGGTCCCCGATTTGAATGTGTATACCTACATGTACCTACATGTACTGTATGCATTCACTCATATCCACCAGGTAAATTAAGGTCTTCTCTTGTAAATCAATGTCTTCTCTTTGTTCTCCCATTGTTTGGACTAACATAGGTGTTTTGATTTTTTTGCAACGTCCCCATTGGTTTTGTACGAAAGCAAAGTGAAAATTTCTTCGCTCTGTCAAAACACCCGGATCCCTTTTGTTACAGTCCTCGGTTTCAAGACCTGGATGTCCTTGACCGAGACAAGACTGAAACTGAAATCTAAACCGAGATTGAGAATAAGGCGAAACTGAAGTCCCCCCCCCCCCCACCTACAAGACCGATTATAGCACATTATAGAAACTTACATGTAAAACTCTTTGTTACCTTGGGTTTCGATGACGCAGGGTACCATACCTTGACCTGATTGTCAAACTATTAACATTAGGATGGATCCCCTTTCCTCTCTGGTAGAGTGATTCAGCCCAGCGGTTGTTTATTTATTTTAATTCGCAGCGTCTGAATTTCTGTCATGACAGAACTGACAGTTCTAATTAACGCACAAGAAAAGCGGACGTAGTTGTCATTGTGTTAGATTCATCTTGACATTTGTGGAATTGTGCCGAGACAATAGAATGTAACCTTCCTGTCTGAAAAGAAAAGTCACTGAAGTTTGACAACAGTAATTATAAGCCTAATTTAGCGAGTAATGACACAGTAGTTCTGTGACATGTCAACGTGTCATTGCTTGTGTCTACATGGAGATAGGGTCAGAGGGCTGTTGGGAACAACTCAAGGCTTGTTTGATCAGCAGTTAATGTGACCGGTAAATTCACAGGGATTGATCTTGGGGTGACGTAATAAGCCCAAATCAGCGATTTTTGCCTGTGACACATTAGTGTGCAGGCTATTAGTAGCAATAACATCGGGCATGAATGGGCAATACTATGTCACATTTGGCATCGAATGTCTGGAAAAAACAGGAAGTCTAAGAAGTTGCCATCCCAGCTTATTAAGGAGCAAATAAACCAGGTCCTAATTTCACGGAGCTGCTTTAAAGCATAAACAGTAGCTGAGCACAAGACAATTGAAAAGGGCCATTGCAGGGTTCTACCCAGGAGTTTTTCAAAACTGGGGGGGGGGGGGCATTGCTGACCCAAATTTTGGCCTGAGCACGCTGAATTGAGATAATTTTTTGTTAACTTGGTATTTATCTTCAGTTTTAAAAGCCCTACTGTGCAGTCTGGGGCATTACAATTTTTGTTTACTTGGTATTTATCTTCAGTTTTAAAAGCCCTACTGTGCAGTCTGGGGCATTGTACGTAAATGGTTTTATCTTGATGATTTTTGTGAATTTGTTCTGAAGTTGTCTCCCCTCCAAACCCACCCCCCCTAAAAAAAACCAAAAACAACAACAACAACAACAAAAAACGGTTCTCCCCATGCGCAAGCTAGCGTATCGGATTGATACGTGCGAAAAATAAAATAAAATAATAGTTTATTTTTTATTTTTTATAATTTCACAAAAGACATCAAGAGAAAACCATATAGAATGCTCCAGATTGCACAGTAGGGCTTTGAAAACCAAGATAAACACCAAGTAGAAAACATTCCGAAGACCTTGTTTAAATTCAGGGTGCTTCGGCCAAACATCCGGAAAAAAATTGGTCCAGAATGCCCGACAGTTTTGAAAAAACCTTGGGAGAACCTCGTTCAGTCTTGTGAACACTAACTTGTACCAAAGAAATCACCAAGAAAAAGCGGGGATTTACCTCAACTGTTTTCAGTTAACGGAGTGTCCCCTCTGGAGTTGAGTCACACAACGTTCATCCGGTATTGCTACATGTACATGTACTTGCACTTTACCCTACATTGTGTCTCAAGCAAAGATTCTGCTGATAGTGAATCAAGCAAATTAAAGGTGAATAAAAATGCGTAACTCTGAGTAGTATAAACCATTTTTATTTCATGTGGCACTTTGATGTTACATCAAGTAAACTGTGCGATGACAGCTTGGGAACTTCAAGGCTTTAACAACTTCACGTCGGTATTAATGACCGGATTGAACGGAAACGGCAACAAGTGATCTTTGCTGAAATTATTTTGATAATTTATAAGTAAATTGAGTTCACATTGAGATTAAACAGATTTTAATTGTGAAAAAAACAATCGTTTTGAATACCCTTCTCCAGTGCTTTTCAGAAAGATTCGCAAAAGCCCTGTTACGTCATTACTCATGTTACGTCATATGTGGGAGCCCGGTTTTGTATAGCCGCTTTGTTGCAACATGGAGGTATAACAAAGCAACCTCCCACACATAACGTCAAAGTATTGTCATTTTAACGCACGCTGTCCACGGCAGCAGTTCAGCTATTTTTTCAAAACCTTGAAGTTGAGGCCTAATATTTTGATAGATAATTCCAACAAAAATAAAAATTAAATGAATTGATAAACAGACACATTATAAACAAGTTTAAATATCATTCCCATTGAATTTGTTTCGCTTAACCCCTGTTTAAAATATTTTTACCGTGCCTCTGGGCAGTATTTTTTTTCTGAACTTTCTAGAGCTCCAAAGTAGTTTTGTCGTTGTTGAGAATACTGTTGTGACAATGGAAGCCTGACTAAATAAAGTAAAGACAACAAATTTTCTCATAAAATGCACTGGGATTTTTTGGTTTTCTTTCGAGAAATTATGGAATGTCTTACTGTGAACAGGCCTGAACCTTGGCAGTAAACCATGGCCGATAATCAACCATGGTATGCTGGAATCTTGGACTTACAATGTACCTCCAATATGCCAAATACAATGCAAAACAATGGTGGCAGCCTATCGATCGCTAGTAATTCTCGTTTGTACAACAAACGGACAAAAGGTCTGGAATACACAATAATCCTCGGAAAAAGGGAGATTTCGAGCATGGATTTTAGTACCCTAGATTTCTAGATTTACTCTTCCAAAAACCATTGATCTTTGAAAAAACCACACCGACCTGCATTGTATTTTCAAGTCTTTTTTACAATTTACCTGAATTTGTATTTTTGTAGCCAATCACATGGAGTCGATGGAGCTCGACGGCGGTGTAGAAATCCCAGCCACCAAGGCAACCGTTCTCAGGGGTCATGAGTCAGAAGTTTTCATCTGTGCCTGGAATCCATGCAACGACCTTTTAGCGTCAGGGTGAGTAAGAGGTCGCATCAACGCCCCCCCTCCCCCCACATAGTTTTAGCCAGAGGGGTGTCTGGGTGTCTTTTGGACACACTGTTTTATGTCATTTACATGTCAATGTACAGTATTGTAAATGAACAATTTGGACACCCAGTTTTCAAGTTTCCAGCAAATTTGGACACCCTTTTACCAAATCTGGCTAAAACCTTGCCCCCCCCCAAATGCCCCCGGATTAAAATATAACCTTGTGCATATTGAATCCATGCAATGACCTTTTAGGATCAGGGTGAGTGAGTGGTCATATCACCCCCACGCCCCCCCCCCCTCCTCCAAAAGATAACAAATGCACCTGGTTTTGAAAAAAACCTTCTACGAACTTTGACCTGACCGACTTGTGGCTTTGTTTTTAGCCAATGGTAATTACAAACTAGTACCTTCAGGGTGGCCAGTCAAGTGACTCAGGGCCCAATTTCATAGAGCTGGTTAAGCAGAACATACATGTAGTGCTTAACAAATTTCTGCTAAGCCAAGCAAAAATGAGCAGGATACCAGTCGCAGGTTGTGCATGTGGCATGCTATTTTGGCTTGTAATCTTCTTCTGGTAGCCATAATTTTCGTAGCGCTTAGCTGCTTTTTGTGCTTTATTAGCAGCTTAGTTCTGTGAAATTGGGCCCTGATTTTAGCCACTGGTGACCCATCAAACTTTTGGGCATCAATGGGTGTAGAGGCAGTTTCTTCAGGGAAGTTAATGGGTAAGAACTGGCTCAAGATGATTTGGTATTGTAGGGTATTGATTGTTCCCCACTTCAGTACTCACCACCGCCCCCAAATCCAGGCATACCAATCTGTTCAGAGTCCAAAGGTTTAGTCTGAGTTTGATGGATTCGGTACTACATTTTAAACAAAATTCATGACAAGAAAACAGATGTGTTCCATCGGTCTAGGCGCCATGTTTTTTGTCAAGAATTACTTTTACTATGCAGGTTGTGAAGAATTCCTTTTGCCAAAATTTCCTTGAGACCCAAAGTTCAACACTCTCGACACTGTGTCACATGTAGCGTCTTACGCATCGCGCTGCGTCAACGTGTCACGGTCTGTCACGTCAACCCACTCTTTGCCATTATGTGCCCTCAAATTACCTCTAAGCTAGATGGTTTCAAACAGTTGTACTTCAAAAAGTACAAACAGAAAGTTTAACCTTGAGAGTTTGGAATCATTTTCCTCCCCTGTCACGGGAAGAAAACAAAAACATAAAAGATATATATATGTTTAGTCATCAATACACTGTTAATGTCACTCAGATTTAAAGACAAGGTGTACGTCATATTAACTACAATTGTTTGTAAACCTGTTGTGCTGCTATTATTAGTGTCTTGGCTTTTTCGTTGAATTAATACTCAGTTTAACATCCACCTGTGGTAGTTGTTTCTTTGTTTTCACTGATGTTGGGGATCCCTGGAAAAAGAGTTGAAAAACCTGTACACTGTTTGATTAATTACATAGTGCTGACTGCTCATCCTGGCGGGCATTTTAGTTTAGATTGAAAGTTTGGGGACAGGACAAGGTACACGTTATTACTGCCAACTCTACCTGATTCTGCAGAAAGTTCCCTGAAAATCAACCAATCTTTCCATGTTCTGATGCACAAAGAGACAACGTGCAGCTTAATCTCCCTAATAAACGATCTTTGATAGGCGTTTCTGAAACAATGAGAAAAACTAATATTTAATAGAGCTCTCTTTAATAGTGACTTTTGGATTAAGTCTGCCATCTCCCACGTGGTGGTACTGCGGTACAAATCCAGCACTCCACTCAGTGACTTTGGGATTATCCTGCGATCTCCCATGTGACGTTCTGCAGCAGAACCCAATCCAACATAATGTTTTGTTGTGCATCCTCCACTGTACAAAGCCTTCCCAACACCCACATGCGCTGATTTCCTCTTGCGCTATAAGACATCGGAGGCAGTTCTCTTCACACTCGTTAAGTTATTTCCTTCGCGCCGCTTGACTTCAGCCCCCATAGATTATGTGAACAAATTTCTTCCTAGTGGTGTCCCAAGACCCATCAGTAATGTCTTGCCCTTCATTAGCTGGCCTGTAGTTCAACTGCCTTTCGTCTTCGGTTATTGCTACCCTACCTCAAAATTCCTTCAAATGGAAAAATTTCAAATTTGTGCTATTTTGGATATCGGAGACTTCCTACTACCCTCTTATAGGGTGTCCAATTAAATTGATAAGATCTGTAAGGAACGTTTTTTAACAGTGTCTTGTTGACGAAGTAGAGTGAGTGGTGCACTCCCTCCTCCCAAGTGACGGATGTTTTTAGAATTCTACAGGATGTGTCTCTAAGATCCTCCAGATTTAGTTGAGACGTGAAGAACGACACTTTCAGTTTAAATTTAGAGGGCTAATTTCCGATTTGAGAAACAAGCTTTCACTGTGAATTTAGAAAAATTTGTTTCTTGAGAAGAAGAACAAATGAAGTTTGTCTGCTCGAAGTTAAAACAAGAGATGAATTTGATAGACGATTTTAATTTAGTTACAAGTTTAAAGGAAACATTTGGTTAGACTCAATCTTTATAGACTGTGCAAGTCTAGCGTATTCCATCTTCCGGGACCAAGTTGGTCCCTACCATATTGAGTTTTAAGTGTGCGCGATTCTGTTTTTGCAAATACTTTAGTTTAACATAGTTTATATAGTTGGGAAAGTAAAATTGAACCATGATTTATATGCAAGTTAAAATAAATTTAACAAATCAACAAAGAAATTCAGAGAGTAAGACTTGACCTCCATTTCCAGTCACTTGTAAATAATTAAGAATTTTGCCCAACTGACGTTCATGTGATCATTAAACCTATGTAATAGATGCCACAATTCGAGTGTGATTGGCAAATGGGGTTTCTAAAAACTAAGCACCCTCGTCAAGTTTTATTTTCTCTGCTAGGGTCGAAACGTCAGGCCAATAACTATTTTTTGCAAGTTTTATTTTTGTTTCAATGTTAATATTAACAAATTATTTGTATTGTACAAAAAAAGAAATTGTATTTATAACAAATTGCTATTTTGGGGGTATTTTAATTTTCAAGAATTTTGTATGTAAGAAGAATTTAAAAAGATTTGATTCCATAGAAAATATAGTCTTCGTTCCAGTTGTTTTCTTGTGTTCGATACGCGCAAGACTTGTATAGTCTGTAGATTATGATTCAAGTTGACATATTAATTTTTTTAATCATTTTTTTTTGCAGTTCTGGTGATTCGACAGCAAGAATATGGAACCTTAGCGAGAATAATAGTAGCCCTCATCAATTAGTACTACGACATTGTATTCGGGAAGGTGGTCAAGACGTTCCTAGCAACAAAGATGTTACCTCGTTAGATTGGAACGTGAGTATTGAGTTCTTGTCGTTTGTATGACTCCAGCTTGATACTTTTTTTATGTGAGGCCAAGGCAGTATTTTCCTAGAGGGCACCCCCTCAGTGAGGGAAATTTTACATTCTACGGGAACATTTGGAGGGGCACCAGGGCAATGACCAAGGGCAATTGAGGCAATTTCCTCAGAAAGTATCATGCATGGATGTGTGACTCATACGTAAGTCTGACTCGTATTAAACTCAGTGACTCAAGACTTGAGTCATTATTTTCAAGGATTTCTCATACCTACATGACCTAGGTTTGATACCCCCGCCCACTATCTGACCATTCGATATCATCCACTGGTTTTGAATGATAGATAAACTATGCCAGCCTGCAATATGATGTCATGTGGTGAATTCATCACTTTACACAGTTCACCATCCTGATGTTTGACCATTCGATATCATTCACTGTGGTTTTGAGTGATAGATAAACTATGCCAGCCTGCAATATGATGTCATGTGGTAAATGCATCTACACAGTACACAGTCAACCCTCCTACTGTCTGACCATTCAATCTCATCCACTGTGGTTTTGAGTGATAGATAAACTATGCCAGCCTGCAATATGATGTCATGTGGTAAATGCATCTACACAGTACACAGTCAACCCTCCTACTGTCTGACCATTCAATCTCATCCACTGTGGTTTTGAATGATAGATAAACTATGCCAGCCTGAAATATGATATCATGTGGTGAATGCATCTACACAACACAGTCAACCCTCCTACTGTCTGACCTTTCAATATCATCCACTGTGGTTTGGAATGATAGATAAACTGTGCAAACCTGCAATGTGACATTAGCGAGTTGACCAACCATTTGAAGCCATTCAACTGCAGGGGGTTGTGTATGGTGGTACAAACGATGCACAGAAATAACAGTGTACGTATGTGCCTTGTATTCACAACAATCATATTGTTGGGGGGGGGGTATAAATCGTAGAATCAGTAGATGATATTGAATGGTCACACAGTAGGAGGGTTAATCAGCAGGTTTTGTGAAACTGCCCTGGTTCTTTGTCAGAATCACCCCCAACTTATCAGTGAGATTATTTACATGGTGCAACCACAAACCTCACCTTCAAGCCATTTTTTGACTTCGGCCCTTCATGCAGAGCCGTGTATTGAGAGAGTTGCAACAATTTGCGATTAGAAGTCATTTTCGGTCCAAAAAACGCATGTGCGCACATAGGGTGTCAGACTAGTCTGCACTTTGGCTTGTGCTACATTGGACCGGGAATGGCGTCCAGCAACCACGCGACCAAAAAAAACTGGTCCCTCCATGTCGCAACTCTCTCAATACACGGCTCTGCCTTCATGGCATGAAGAGCGCCCTCACCTTATCAATTCCTCCGTTGTGTTTTCCGCAGTGTGATGGTACCCTGTTAGCAACGGGCTCCTACGACGGCTACGCTAGAATATGGTCGACAGACGGCCGGTTAGTCAGTACGTTAGGCCAACACAAAGGCCCCATCTTTGCACTGAAATGGAATAAGAAGGGTAACTACATCCTCAGTGCCGGGGTGGATAAGACGACAATCATCTGGGACGCCCAATCAGGAGAGTGTAAACAGCAGTTCCCCTTCCATTCAGGTGGGTCTTTAGAATAAAATTAAAAATGAAATCGGGCCCGGGGGGGGGGGGGGGAGAGGGGGTTACGAGTATGGCCTTAGTAGACTGGCATCTATTATGCAACTTTCTTTATTGATGATGTACTTGGGTCGTGGCTTCGGCTGTGGCTATGGCTTGATTACTGAAAAGGTCTATTCTTTAATGTTGTCACTGCTGCAAACGGCAACAGCCGTAGCCGAACCTCACTTGATTCGGACTCTGCCATATTAATGAGATTAAAAAGTTTTAAAAGGGTCTCACACATTATCGTTTAAAACAAAACAAATTTGCGGTTCATCAAGAAACTTTAGGTAATTCTGCGTGGAATTTTCTTTGAATCCATCAGAATAAAATTCAAAATTCTGCTCCTTACATTTAAACCCTTTTATGGATTATGGATACACTCTTAATTTGCTGAGATGTAGAACAAAGAGCCATTTTAACAGCTTTATTCCACATACTGCATCTCTTTGGAACTCCTTGCCTGGTACATGTTTCCCTCCATCCTACAATCTAGACTGTTGTAAGAGGAATATCAATTCCTACCTTCAGCTCTCCTGAGTTACCTTCACATTTAATAATTTTCATTAAATTATTTTAAATTAGCTCCATCCTACATACAAGACCTGTTACAACTTCGCAACCTGCAACCATGCCTCAGATCTTCTTCATCACAGATTATTATTTGTTCCCAATACTCGCTTGGCAAGCTACGGGGACCGGGCCTTTTTCCAGCTGTGCACTGCGTCTCAGGAATTCCTTGCCAGACGAGTTAAGGGACACAACTGATCTGTCATCATTCAAACGCCATCTTAAGACTCATCTTTTCAATCTTTGGTTTGACACACAGTGATTTGCTAGCGAACGGTGCCTTTGAATGGTCCTCCAGATACTGTGCGCCATATAAATTTTCTGTTATTATTAGTATTATTAGAATCAAACAGCAGATTGGTAACCCGACACCCAAACGTATACTCTGACACACTGAGTATGCTAGCTTCTTGCCGAGCATGGTTGGTTGGTCTCTACAGTCCATCAGAAGCTTTCAAAACATGTCGTTTCGGACGTGATAGATCTGGCTTGTCTGGGGATTTAAATTGCTCACATTGTACGGCTGCATCCAGATCTATCCATCTGAAAGCGTTTGATCGAAACCCGTGAAGTTGATGACCTGAGCCTTCCCTCGTTAATATTGAGTGAGAAGAAATCCTTGTTCCTGTTTTGGGGTGGGTTTTTTTTTGGGGGGGGGGTCAAGCTGTCGGTACTTTGTTAATAAGGAAGGGGGTGATTCTCAAGGGATATGGGGACAAACCCAAATATTGACATCTCTTTAGGATAAACAAGATGGTTGTAATGCTCTAATGTCTCTGAAGTCTTGATTTAAGAAGTTAGTTGGCGCCTCTTGTTGCCCTCCCCCCCCCATCCCCTCAACCCCCCTCCTCCTTCCATCTAAACCAAACCTCTTTGTGTCACCATTAATCAGTCTTATTAACTCCTCAAAATAATTCTACTGAGCATAGAAAAATCTTGCTCGGCATAAACAGGTTACCAGCCAAAATGCCTATTAATGTACAGCGGTTTAGACTGGTTCCCTGTTAATTTTTCGCTTAGCTGATACATTCATGGAAATTTGGCCCTGGGCTTAATATCTGCATAGCAAGAAAAAAAAAATAGTGTTATCAAATAGCAATATTTTGCAGTTTAGACTGACAGGAACATCATCGTGAAACCTTAACCCTGCCTGAGCCCCAATGGCGACTTTAGTCGACTGTGCACTATAACCTGCCCTTGCCCCAATGGCGACTATAGTCGCCCAAGATAACGCATAAAAAGCACTCAAGTCTGAGCACAAAGGCCGTTTTTCAAACAGCTGCAGTTTTGTCCATGTTCACTCTCCATACCCAAGCTTACCATCATAATATAACGGTGTTGCTATTATGCAATCACTTCAAATTGGAGTGGAAAGATCCGAAATGCCAAACACCTACGGAGCGCCATATGGTTGTGCGCAAAAAAGTGTTTGGGTTTACAGAATACACTGGGGAAACAAAGACCAAGAACTTGGACATTTATTGGCTGATTTCAATGATTTTTAAATTGAAAGGAAATATATATATGAAAGGGAAAATATATGAAAGGAAATTCAATAAGTAAGAGAATTTGTATTACTTATTATGCCCTAAAATGAAATCTTCAATGTAATAATAGAGTTTGTAAAATCAATCTTTGAACACGAGCTTCCTGTTGTGTGAGAATGTGTGCTTCACGCTTGGGCCCCAGCAGTTGTTTATGTCAAAAGAACTTGGGGCTGAAAGGGTTAAACACAGCGGTCTGAAATTCAGAAAATTGATAAAGGCCTACAGGTGTCAAGGAGGTACACTTATCAACCCCGTTCAGAAAGTTCTTTGTCAAAGTTGATTCTTCTCTATTTTAGATCTCCGTGCTGGGGAATGGTTGCACTTAGTTTTGAAAGGGAGTATCCCAAAATACATGCTTGAAAAAAAAAAAATGTGGGCAGCTTGGTAAATGTCAGCCGTCAATGTGCGAGTAATAAACACTGCTATTTACAAGTCTGCACATTGACATTTCAAGATTGAACTGTTGTGGAGTGCCCGGGCTAGTCTTGAGTCGTCGTTGATTGATTCCGTTCGGCCTGAAGGGGGTGATGGGGGGGGGGGGTTGTTCTTTCATAGTCAATCATGGTCTGCTACGCTTCCGGCTGGGACTGTGAAGGTATACATCCTACATTGTACGTCAGACATCTCCGACTTCACTCACCCTCGGGCTAAGGTAGTGGAGCTTTGTCAAAGTAAACAGGCCAACTCACTGTTTTGTAAACAAATGAATACTCACCAACTTGGAGATCTGGGACAATGGAACTGATGGGAGTCACTCAGTGTCAAATTGCATTTTTGGTTTCTTTTAATTCAAAGTAAACAAGTTTGCGTCTTTAAGTTTAGGCTTCAACCTTTGCCATGCTGACTCCAACTAGTGAACCTGTAGCAGGGTTTGCCCTTGACTTTTTCAGTGACTAACCAGTGAACTTGTCATTTCACCGGTCCTGCAGCTTTTTTCACTGGTCCACATCTTAAGGTTTCCTTTCAACACTGTCAGTTGTATTGGACTTTGAATTTGAAACCCCATACATGAACATGTTGGGTGGTGTGTGGATTTCATGTTTGCAGTGGATGTTTGGGTGAGCAATACAAACAAGGCAGCCGGACCGCGTGGACAGAATTTTGACCGGTCCTCGGAAGTGTTAAAGCTGGCATTTGGTCAGTGGACCACTGTTAATGCCGAACGCTGTTTGATGGACTACACACAACGTTCAGTGCTGCGTACACTCTGTGGACATTCCTTTGTTCTGTGCACTTAAAGGAAATCATATTCTTCAGCACTGGTGAAAAACACTGTGTGGACATGTGTTTAGTCCACATAGTGTTTCAAGTCCTTACATTGTGTGGACCTCTTTTGTTCTCAGGTTTTTGCACACACAGTTGTGGGGGTTGGCTGTTGTTGTTCTACATGTACATGTATTATTCCCTTTTCTGAAGAATTCCCCAGTGGGGACCGATTTGAACAAAGAAACATGTTGTGGGACCTTTGTTCCATTGTGTACAAGTCCCCACAGCTGTGTGTATGCCTACTCACAGCTCTGTGTTGCATACATGTACACTCTGTGGACATTCCTTTGTTCCGTGCACTTAAGAAAAAACATATTCTTCAACACTGTAAAAACACTGTTTTAACGCTACATACGAAGTGTGGACCTGAGAACAAAAGAGTTCCACATAATGTAGGGACTCGAAACACTATTTGGACTTACACGAGTCCACACAGTGTTTTTTTAACAGTGTTGAAGAATAGGATTTACAGAACAAAGGAATGTCCACAGAGTGTTTCAAGTACATTGTATGGACCTCTTTTGTTCTCAGGTCCACACTTTGTACATAACGCTTTAAGCACATGTTCATGGAGCTTGCTCAAAGCACAAGTGTATTAAACAGGGTTCTTGATGCAGTCAACGCAAGATCGCTATCACGATGCAGACACTTTGGTTTTGATGCCAGTCAGTCAGATCAAAGAATCCAAACCGAGGCTTGAAGGAAAGACAGTCGGGTCCCTCTGTGTGTGAGGCAAATTGATACAATCATTTTCATCATGTAGACAGGGAATCAGACGACGATGGCCGGGGGATGCCAGTCAGTCAGATCAAAGAATCCAAACTTAGGCTTGAAGGAAAGACAGTCTGGTCCCTCTGTGTGAGCGGAGAATTGATACAATCATTTTCATTGTGTAGACAGGGAATCAGACGACGATGGCCAGAGGGGGGGGGGATACATTAATCATTCAAGTGCGGTGTACAGATGTACCGTGCCTGTAAGACAAGACTCTAGACAGGTGGTTTACAGGTGCAGACATTGACTTTGACTTTGACTTTGACAACGCCCCCCCCTTTCAACAAATCTGTGTGGATGAGGGAGTGGCAGTCAGACATACAGATGTCCTGAATACCAGACAGTGAGATCCATGTAACTGAGACATGTGAACCTAGAGGGCTTAACCTCGCAGTTTAAAGAAGGGATCCAGAATGGAATATAACATGCAATGATTAAACTACCCTCGTACTCTTGGAAACATTTGCCAGTTAGCCAGGGCTTGAATTTAACACTGCACCACTGGCCCAAGTCCATTGGTTTCAGCCCCAGGTCTGGGCCCAATTTCATAGAGCTGCTTAAGCACAAAAAGTAGCTAAGCACAGCAACATTATGCTTACCAGATTAAGGTTACCAGCCAAAATACCATGTCACATGTACAATTTGTGACTGGTATCCTGCTCATTTCTGCAAAGCAGGAAATTGTTAAGCAAAATCGTCTGCTTAAGCAGCTCTATGAAATTGGGCCCAGTAAACTCAAGACTGGACAAGCCCGGTGGTCTTGTGTTTTTCAATTGAATAATAATACCCCACTGTGTAATAGCTTTAACAGAAAGAAATGATGTTCAAATGTTGACTTTGAGTTGAGTCTGGTGAATATCAGGGTACATGTACATGTATAAGTAATACCTATACGACAAATGAGATCAATCTTCACTATAGTGCTTGTTCAAATGAAAACAGTTTACATGTAAAACTCTGCAGAAAGTTCTTTCTCGTTAAGATTTTGGTCTTGTAAAATTTTATTCTGGTCCGGTAACAATTTTGAGCAAGAAGCCCTGTGGTCATGTAGAATTTTACGCCAAATTTTGGCCCTGTGAGCTAATCAACCAGTTGAAACCTACATTCCGATGACCCAGCCATCAGGGCCCAATGTTGTAGCTCCGTCTAAAGGCACTGTACATGTTTGGTAATTACTCAAAATATATATTAGCATAAAAACTTACTTGGTAACAAGCAACGGAGAGCTGTTGATAGTATAAAACATTGTAGGAAACGACTCCCTCTGAAGTAACGTAGTTTTTGAGAAAGAGGTTATTTCTCACTAAAATAATAAAAACTTCTTGCAAGAAGTTTTATTCCTATCTGAAAGCACACAAATTTGTACAACAAGGGTGTTCTTTCATCATTTTCTTGCAACTTCGATGACCAATTGAGCCCAAATTTTCACAGGCTTGTTATTTTATGCATATGTTGGGATACACCAAGTGAGAACACTGGTCTTTGACAATTTCCAAACGTGTACAGTGCGTTTAAGCAGGAAATATTGTAAGCAAAAATGAGCAGGATACCAGTGACAGATGGTACAAGTGACATGGTGTTTTGGCTGGTGCTTAGGTACCTTTTTGTGCTTAAAAGCAGCTCTATGAAATTTGGCCTTGAACTTGAGTTTGATGCAACAGACCACTCACCCAAAGACACGCACAAAATCTTTGTCAAAGCACAGTTCATTGACAGCAACACATTTTGTTTAATAGGGTATGACTTTTATTACAAAATATACTTCCCGCTGTGCCACACTTGGATCAAGATCGTTAAAAGCATGGATGTGTGGTTCGTACTACGATGATGATGATGCATGAAGATGAATCGGCGAAACTCAACAAAGCTGGGCGTATCAACGTCAAGTCAAGAGTCCAAGGTTATGACATTCGCTTGAGGAATTTGATGGATCAATAACGGAACAAGGACCCGGTGTATCCAATAACGGCCAAGGTTATGAGATCCCAACTATGTCCTGGTGCTATGATTTGATAGAATGGTGGAGGTGTAAGATTTAGTGTATCTATTCCATCACTGTCTGAATCCATCAAGTTCAAAGTTGGTTACATTCAGGGGGGTTTTCTTTGCCCCCTGGAATTCTTAGCGGCTGAGATTCAAGTACCTCTATTTTCCGTGTGTATGCCCTTGCTCCCCTTTTAGTATATTTTCCATAGGTTTTAGATTTTTGTTGGATTTTTATATTTTAAAGACTACTTGGCATTTCTCATTAAGAATGAAATACCAGATTACTGGATCATAATATAGTAATAATAATAATATTAATAATAATAAAGAGAAATTTATGAAGCGCAAACAGTTGCAGATCGGCTCCGCCTCAAGGCACCGAATGCAAGCAAATGGATTAAACAAAATAAATTAAAAACAACGATAATTAAACAATTTTACAAAAATACTATTTGAAAAGATGAGTCTTAAGGCGAGACTTGAACAGCTTGATGGTCGACGACTCCCTGATGATCGGTGGCAGGTTGTTCCAAAGTGATATAATAATATGAATATATATTAATGCACACTTCTCCAGAAAACCGATCGAGGTGCCTACAAACACAAAAAGGAAACATGATAGGGAGGCCGTCAATATGGGGCTATATAGCTCAGTCAGTAAAGCGCTGTCATGTTAATCTGGATGTCGTAGGTTCAAATTCCGCTCTAGTAAATTTGTCTTTGTTCAACCCAAAATTAATTTAAGTTTACCCAGCCAGTTTCCCTTGTGGTTTATTATTTGATAAAAAAAAGAAACAATCCCTTGTGGTTTATTATTTGATAAAAAAAGAAACAATAATGATAACAGAACTGTTTGAGTACACGTACATGTATATCTCACCCCAATAATTCAAAACCACAGTGGATGATATTGAATGGTCAGACAGTAGGAGGGTTGACTGTGTACTGTGTAGATGCAATCACGACATGATATCATACTGCTGGCTGGTATAGTGTATCATTCAAAACCACAGTGAATGGTATTGAATGATCAGACAGTAGTAGGGTTTCAATTAAACTGATGGAAGAGCTTCGTTTTTAAAAGTCATAACCACACTGCCCCTTTAAACCTCCACGTCTAAAAGCGTGCAAAGGTTTCAGACGAGCTTCCCACCCCGTCCTTCCCGTGGAGCTTATCGCCAAGATCCAAATCTATCAGGCCAAACACAGGCCCCGTTTGTGATTGGCCGGTAGTATAATTGACCACACCTGTCGATATCATACTGGAGATCCAGCGCGATATGAACCAAGACATTGATGTTATATTTGGGTTAATACGCCTCTTCCCCTCTGTCTGTTATTTCTTTTGACTCGTATCCAAGTCTATCAATTAGGGTGGAAACTTCACCGGCTTAATATCCAGTTTTGTTTTGATTAAATTAAAACCCAAACTGCCCAGAATATCCCAAGCAGGGCTCGAATTTAACACTGGACTGCAGCCCCGGGGCCAGTGATTTTACCCTCGGGGGGCCAGTAAACTCAGGACCGGACAAGTCACGTGGTCTTGTGTTTTTCAGTTGACTAAAACTGCGCTAAATCAGCCCAAATTCTTCCCCAGTTTTAGTTTTAGTGGAATTTCAGTACATGTTCATACCTTGGGACTTGGCATACCATACCAACCTTATCAATCGGGACGTTTTATGTGACAAAGTGCTGAAGGCTTCTGATGGATACTGCCAAAAATATTGCCTAACTATTTTCTGCTCAGCGAAAATGAGCCGGATACCAGTCACATGTGGCACATGTGAAATATATGGAAAGGTTTGCGGTGACACCATGTACATGTAATAATCTCTCTATTATTACAGTTGGGGGTGGTTCTGAAAAGAACCGTTGGTTTCAACTCGACGTTTCGATCAGTATGCTCTGATCGTCTTCTGGAGAAAGCTGGACTCTGATGCTGCATGCTGCTTAAGTACTGTGGATAGGGATTAGCTTGGATTAGCACGAAGGCGGGAAGAAGGCGCCTTCGTGCATCACCAAGCTAATCCCCATCCACAGTACTTAAGCAGCATGCAGCATCAGAGTCCAGCTTTCTCCAGAAGACGATCAGAGCATACTGATCGAAACGTCGAGTTGAAACCAACGGTTCTTTTCAGAACCACCCCCAACTCATATAGAGAGATTATTACATGTACATGGTGTCACCGCAAACCTTTCCATATCGTATTCCCACCATGCAAAGTTTCAAATCTTACATGTGAAATAGTGTTTTGGCTGATAACCTTATTCTGGTAAGCATAATTGTGTTGTGCTTAGCTACTTTCGAGCTTCTAAAAAGCAGTTCTATTAAGTTGGGCCCTTGTCAGAAACCCAGGGAGCTATTGGTTAGTTTAAACTCATAGAATTGTCATTTTATGAGAGTGAATATTTGTCAAGTTTAAACACACGAAAAAGAAGGGGCTGTTTAATTGAAAATGTTTTATTCTTTTGTTCTTATTTTCTAGCGCCAGCGTTGGACGTCGACTGGTGTTCTAATGTATGTTTTGCTTCGTGTTCAACGGACCAGTGCATCCATGTGTGTAAACTGGGTAACGACAAACCAATCAAAACATTCCAGGGACACACGGTAAGCAAACTATACTCTGATTGGTTGGACAGATACAGTCAAGGATTTGATTAGCCAGCTGGACCAGGTGCCAAATTTCATAAAGCCTGTTAGAACAAAAACTTGCTAAGCACAGAAAACTCCTGCAATAGCAAAAAAAGGTTAATTGGTCAAAAATCCCATACAGTTACCAATGCTGTGACTGGTACTCCACATATTTCTTGTTTAGCAAAGCAATTTGCTAAGCAGAATTTTCTGCTTAACAGCTTCTTGTTTCACTGGTCCACTAGCTTTTTCACTAGTCATTTAAAAAGAAAATTCCGCCAGCTATGGTCAAGCATGACAAAAAACACTGGTGGGCTATCAAACAAACAATCTCATGAAAAAAATAACAGACTAGGAGCATGCACAGCAATACTAGAAGGATTTTATTGAAGACAAAAGCCCAGAAACGTGCTGCGGTAACTCTGAACTCTTATACATGAGCCAGGGACTAAGTATGGCTTGTCAACAAATGGTGCACAGCCTCCTTAAAATACTGAACCCCCTCCCATTTATCATAATGTTTCCTTTCATGGTTGTCACTTGTGTGGAAATTGTGATTTGAAAGAATATGAATGATAGGACTGGAATTACACCAAGGTCATGGCTTCTGTTGCCCTGGTCTTGGCCTTTGTGCCCCTTCAAAGATTAGAAGTGCCCGTAGCAAAATGAAAATGGCCTTGCACTCTCTGAAGGTGAAATGCCAGGCCTCGTCAAGATAGTTTTGCAGATTCAAAGTTAGTCAACAAATTCCGACCAGGTTTGCATAAATCAACGCCCCTAGCTTGAACACCTGCCATCGGATCAATGAACCATTACGGAAAAAGTGTTGTGGCCAAGTGGTTAAGAGCACCGGACTCGAGCTCTGGTGTTTCTGATCAGCAGAGTGTGGGTTCGAGTCCCGGTCTTGACACTTGTGTCCTTGAGCAAGATTCTTTACCATAATTGCTTTGTCCTTCGGATGGGACATCAAGGCGTAGGTCCTATGTACTAGGATCGGTAGTTCACGCAAAAGAACCCAGACCACTTATTGTGGAAGAGTAGGGATTAACCTTGGTGTTTTGGGCTCACATAGCAAGCACCCTTGTTTACAGGTTTCCTAAGTTCACTTATGAGGCATCCTTGGTTTCATTACCAGAAATTTGTGATAAAAATAATAACTTTTTAAAACATCATGCGGAGGAACTAGGTTCTGTTTCAGATGAACTTTTAGAAACTTCCGTTTCTGAACCGTCCTCCCCCACAGATTTTCACAAACGCAAGCGAAACATCTGAGATAAGTTTTTCGTTCGAGTGTTTTAATTATCTTGCCAATTTGATGATATCCCGCCCAGGTGCCTCCAAAAATACCCCGTGATAGTTTCAATCTGGAAATGAATACCATCAGCTGTGGAACGATGGATTGAAATTAAAATAACTGATAAATAGTCGCTGGCATTTATTCTCGGGTTCTGTTCTAATGTTCAAACAAGCTGCTTTGTCTATAATTACAACTTGGTATTAAGCTTCGCTTCCACGCGGAACCGTTGGCTCGTTCAACCGTTGCAATGTTTTCCTGTCAAACGTCCCCAGAAAAGCTGGCTGAAATTGTCAACAACCAAACCCATGTGCCCCTGTTAATTTTTGTTGGCGGATAGCAATTACCCTTCCCCAAAAAGGGGGCGGTTAGATTTGGGTTCCTGCAGTGTGGGTCACGATAACAGTATCATCTTTAATGAATAGCCTCCCGAGTTTTTAATTCAATCGATGGTGACAAAGAGATGGGTCACAAGAGGGCGCTAGTTAGTAAAATAACGGTTCGGATTTCATGTGGGTGACTGGCTGATGTGAAATAGAGTCCCAGTTGTATGTGACTGGACCGTGATCTGAGTCATCTAATAGGTTTTGGTTTTTTTGATTCCCAAAGTTCCCCTGTAAATGATAATGTTACATTTGATGTGGCTGTAGTGATACAGTATGTACTAAACGGGTTTCTGCTGATCCTTAAAAGTATCAAAAAAAATATTAAATTTGAGGTCTTGAAAAAAATGATGAAGCTCGTAAAGAACCGGATTACGCTGCATGAAAAAAGTAACACAAAATGTGAGTGGGTATAGCTGTTTCTCCCTTGCTTTATTCACTTATTTTCGGTCTTAAATTTTGTTGAAGGTGGCATTAAAAAGGTCTGAAAAAGTCTTAATCTTTTTAAGTGTGCAGATACCCTGAGTTAACAACACACTAAGTCAGTATTTAATTGTGAAAATCCAAATTCTACCTATGCAAGGTTTTTTTTAAATACAGATTCAAAGGCATGTATACATTTTTTTAAAACAAATTAAACAAAAAAAGTTTTCCTGTTCTTTGCTTTGATCGATGCAAGCCTCAAAAGTAACTTTTTTCTTCTTTTTGAACTTGCTCAGCATTGAGTCATCCTTGTGTTTTCACTTCCCTGTTTCAAAAAATTTAAAGTCGCTTAGCCTGTTTTTTTCTTCTTCACATGTTGAACATCCTTAAACACAAGTCACTTAATACAGGTCTGGTACTTCGTAGAGAAAATGTCCCTGGTCAGTGCCTTGGTGCCCCTTGAAATGGTCCAGTTAGAAATCTACTGAATACATGCCTGGTACTTCACAGAAACATTGCCCCTGGTCATTGCCTTGGTGCCCCTTGAAATGGTCCAGTTAGAAATCTACTGAATACAGGCCTGGTACTTCACAGAGACATTGCCCCTGGTCATTGCCTTGGTGCCCCTTGAAATGGTCCAATAGAGGTTTACTTGATACAGGCCTGGTATTTCACAGAGACATTGCCCCTGGTAATTGCCTTGGTGCCCCTTGAAATATTCCATTAGAAATTTACTTGATACAGGCCTGGTACCTCTTAGAGACATTGCCCCTGGTCATTGCCTTGGTGCACCTGGAAATGTTTCAGTAGAAATCTTCTTAATACAGGCCTGGTATTTCACAGAGACAATGTCCCTTACCATTGGTGCACCTTGAAATGTTCCTGTAGAAATCTACTTAATACAGGCCTGACACAAGCTCTTCCGAAACCCAACTGTATGTTTTGTTTGATTCTGTTTGACTGAGCACTGCGCTACTAAACTGATCATGTATTTACATGGGATCCGGCATACCACCATAATTAGAGTCCTAACAGTTTGGGTGTTGAGTTACTGTAATGGTGTTTGACTGAGGACTGCACAATGTTAACTTTGTAGAATGAGGAAGGATCCTACTAAATTCGTTCAGAAGAGTTAGGCTTTAAAGGCACTGGACACGTTTGGTAATTGTCAAAGACCAGTATTCTCACTTGGTCATCGAAGTTTCAAGAAAATAATGAAAGAAAAAACACCCTTGTTGCACAAATAGTGTGCTTTCAGATGCCTGAAAAAGGCATCAGGCCTGAAGTCTTTTTCAGATTCAAATATTTTAGTGAGAAATTACCTCTTTCTCAAAAACTACGTTACTTCAGAGGGAGTCGTTTCTCACAATGTTTTATACTATCAACAGCTCTCCATTGCTCGTTACCACCAAGTAAGTTTTTATGCTAATATATATTTTGAGTAATTACCAAACATGTCCAGTGCCTTTAATAGTTTTCAACATCTAATGTTAGACAACACATTATATTGATATCAAGGCTTATGTTTCAGTTGTCTTCACTAATGTCATTTCAATATTTACGAAAAAAAGGCTGGTTTTGGTGTGAAGCTCAACAAATATTTACCGGCCTTTTATAATGGAGGTAAACGTCTGTTATATGTGCGTTCAGAAATTTGACTTGGTCTTTCTTATATCACTTTTGACTGGGATGGAACTGACTTGGGTTACGCTATACCCCCTGGGGTAGTGCTGATAAGAAACACCTGTTTTAAATTAACCTCTGACCTTGGGTTGACCCCTCGGCTTTCTTCTCTGAGGGTCAAGGTGATTCATTCGGATCAGATTCAGAAAAGAGTTTTTTGATGGGTGTCATTTTTATGCCAGCTGTTTAGAACATCATATATGGTGAATGAGCGAATGATGGAAATTAGAATAAAAAACATCTTCAAATAGTGACAAACCAAACAACTGCAAAAGTTATTTCAGAAACTGTTAGAACTATTTAATAGTTTGCTCTAATTTGTTTCATTTGAGCTTTGAGCGCATTTGTTAAGTTAGAGACCAAAACTTTTTGTTCACATTTTATTTCATAAGTTTTCCCCAAAATTGTTATATTTGTCTACAAGTGTCAATTAAGATTTGTTTACATGAAGATAAAGCCCGGTTCATACTTCCTGCTAACAGTATGAGCTGTGGGCAACTCAACATTCACAGCGAAAACAGAGCTGTGACGTCATAATTCGCTTCGCAGTCGCATTCCCAGGAAGTATGAACCGGGCTGAAGTTTCTAAAATTTATTCGTGGACGGACCGTAATGGAATCTCACCTTTGACATCAATTTGTTTTCGATAAAGAACCTGGGCCCAGGTTCATGGCTCTGCGCTGTGAAATATCAGCACTGTTGTTTACTTGACGCTGACAGGTTACTAAGGAATTTTGATGTGTGCATATGTGTACTTCATGTTGCTAAGCATCCTTTGCTCACACATCTACATGTAGCTTTAGAAGTTTGGCACATTCTATAAAACTACTATTGCACATTCTACAGGGCTGGAATTACACGGAGGCTTTGTTGCCCCTGGTCTTGGCCTTGGTGCCCCTTAAGAAGTTTTCTATAGACTTTCAGATTTTCCAATGGAAGTGCCCTTTGCAAAATGAAATTGGCCTTGCCCTCTCAAAGATGATGAAATTCCAGGCCTGAATCTACAAGTTTTGGAAGTGTATAAGTAAGTGTACTTTGCAGCAACTACTTCTTCATTCATATTTTCTGTCCCTTGTTTCTTTTGTTTTGTTTCTTAGAATGAAGTCAACGCCATCAAATGGGACCCAACAGGCACAATGTTAGCATCATGTTCAGATGACATGACGTTAAAGGTAGGTTTGTAGTGATATTGTTCTTTCAAATCAACAATGCATAAATAACCCAGGGCACATACATGATAGCAGAGCTGCCAACTCTCCCTGATTCTGCAGAAAGTTCCCTGAAAGTAAACCAATCGTTCCGTGTTCTGATGAACAGATTTGACAATCTCCCTGATTATGGAAACTTTTCCATTTTATGTTGAATGTAATTCTAAATATTTTTTTGTAGAAAATTTCTCTGATTGCAAGATGCAAATGTTGGCAGCTCTGGTATAGACCCCTTGCACAACGCGCAGCTTACTCACATGCGCCTATCCTGGGTGTCATTTTGGGTGTCAAAATCGTATACAAACATGCACAAAAGAGAGTTGACACCCAAAATGATGCGCATTGTTCAGAGGCGCGTTCCGCGTTGTGTAAGGGGTCTATAGAAATCAATAGGTCCCCCTTGCATAACGCGAAACGCTACAGGTACGCTGAGGTCATGCGCACGTTTTTACGCACCCGAAAACAGCTATCGTCCAATGATCTGCCTCCTTTTTGAGAGTGTGACGTCATATGCAATGGGTCTATAGGCCCTTTCAGAACCACAGTTTCGGCTAAGGCTCCGGCTTAGGCTTTGGCTTCGGCTTAGGTTCCGTCAGTCAGTCACTTTTGAAAACATGTGGTATTGGTAAGGGACTTAAAACAGGTGGACGGAGATGAAGCCAGAGCCGAAGCTGTGGTTCAAAGAGCCAGTTGCTTAGCAGATTTGTTTGCTAATCAGAAATATCCAGGGTACCGGTTAAAACATGTATGGCAATCAGTTGATGGGTGGGTACCTGTTTCTGCCAAGTGTAATTTCTCTATGCTAAGCAGGAAAAGTACTTATATCGGCACTCTTAGAATAAGCCCCTGCACCTGTTTCTGGAAGTCACCAGAAGCTCTCGTCCGTTTTAGTTCATGCCTCTTTGAAGACAACGAGGCGCAACATGGAAGTGGGGTTAAATGTCACTGAAATCATAGAGAGGATGAAACTTAAAACCTTGGTTAAATGTGACGACGGGAATCGTCTCGCGGCTGTCAAATTCCTGACGGAGGGAAACCTGGGAGTGCTAAAAATATAACGAGAGTGAAACCACGGTTCAGTTGATGCAGAGTGGAGATCTGGGCCCAATTTCATAGAGCCACTTAAGCAGAAAATAGTGCTTAAAAGTTTTCTGCTTAGCCAAAAATAAGCAGGATACCAGTCACAGATCGTACGTGTGGCATGGTATTTTGACTGGTAACCTTAATCTGGTAAGCATCATTTTGTTGTGCTTAGCTACTTTTTGTGCTTAAGCAGCTCGATGAAATTGGGCCGTTGGTCTGCTGCGTTACGTTCTTGAAAAAGAAAATGGTCCAGTGGTTGAGGACGTTGACTTAAGGCATGGAGGTCAAGTCCTCCAAAGGAACAAATAAAGCGTCCCTTTCCTAGCATCTGGATAGAGTTAAGAACTCTAATCTGACATGCCTCGGATGAAATCAAGGGAATTAAAATGACACGGGAGTGAATCTGTTTTATGCTTGAACATGTTTCACTACTCCCTGAGGTGCCCACTTTGGAGAGGTTTGACTGTACACCTTCATTTACTGTGGAAACTCAACATCACTAGCATGACCGATGTACAACTCTCTCTGGAGAGGGTGCCCACTATATAAAGGTTCCAGTGACAGAGTCCCTTTAAAAGACCTGACCTCAACAGGGCAGTGTAACAGATACGGATCTTAAATTCTTTCAGTGCCCGCGTTTTTTGTGTGTTTTGACCCTAAGTGCCCAGTTTTTTTTAGGTATTCAAAATTCTGTAAAAATCACCATCCTGGTCTGATACTTCCACCTCTGAATCGGAAAAATACTCCTTTTCACTGGCTGAATCAGCAAAATAATCACAAACTTCTTCTGGAGTAAAGCGTGTACGTTTCCTGGGGGCTGCCATTGTTTCAAAGTGTAATTACAAACAAGCAGACGATCGATCGACCCATGGCGGTATCGATTTGTAGCTAAAAATATAATACATTAGAAAAGCTCAGAAAACGATGTGCCCTCTTGCAAGAACCAGAATAAAACCTAGAAAAAAGGGTCGTACATGCACAAAATTGTATAATATGTTAGAGTGATGGGTAGTACATGTACGATTGATGGCACTTTTTGAGTACATAAAATAGATCGTACATGTACGATAGTGGCACTTTCGGAATGCATAAAATAGATCGTACATGTACGATAGTGGCACTTTCGGAATGCATAAAATAGATCGTACATGTACGACCTTGGCCCTGCAAATGCTACATGTAGAATGAATGTATGAAATCCCGTTGTACAATACATCAATAAACATTGGAGACCTAATTTGCATATTGATCACATGCCCGTATTTGGTCGAAATATGTCGCCGCAAACTTAGTAATACATATGGTATCTTTAACAGTGTCAACTTTCAGCTCTTCAAGTGCTACAATGAATGAACTCCCGCTGTCCAATACAACATTGTAGACCTAATTTGCATATTGATCACATAACCCGTGTTTAGTAGAAATATGGCGCCAAAAACTTAGTAATTTTTGGAACTAACTGTCTGGCTGCATCTACTGCTGAACACATTTAGTGACGCTCCAAAGACTAGGCACTTCCTGCCCAATCTCTAAACTGGGTTTATTTCATTTGCCCGTCAAATAGATCAGAATTTAACAGCTTTCAAATAACACCTAATTTACATGATAAGGATTTCTCAACAAAACAGAATGTTTAAGACATCACATCACATTGATATCAAGGTTGATATTTTGATTGTCTTAACTTTTGGACACCACGTCTTGAATTTTGAATTCAGATACATGTACCAGTCTCTATTTTATATTGACATGCACATGTGGTGTGTCATGGCCAAGCGGTCAACTGCATCAGACCCAAGATCTGATGGTTGAATCATCAGAGTGTGGGTTTGATTTCCGGTCACGACACCTGTGTCCTTGAGCAAGGCACTTAATAAATGAGAACCTGAGAGGGCTGAGACAGTATTGTGTTGGGTTAATACCTTATCGCTATTTTAAGCAGTTTGGGGGTTGTATGCTCCCCAGGGAGTTGAGAAACTTTGAAGTATGCCTGATGAACAGGGATAATAATGTTGTAAAGCGCCTTGATCTAGCTACTAGGATATGTGTGCTACATAACAACCAAGTGTTATTAATATTGTTAAAAGATATATAAAAGTAAGCAGTCTGGTGGCCCGATTTCAAAATTTACAGCACATTTTGACACCCTAGATTTGAGCCTAAAACCCTGGTGGGAAAATCCACTTAAAGAAAAGCCACCCTGCCGGTAATTTCAGATTTACCGTGATCAAGGCTCGGCGGCCTTGTATTAAAACTCCAGGATCTATAGATTAATCTTGGCGGAGATTACCAAATGTCAGTCATGATACGGCAGATTTGAATGAGCAGAGATATTTCTGTCTTGCTCAGGATTTCCCGGCAGATAAAGAGAGAGGTGGTGGTGGGGGTTTGGGGGTAGAGAGAGACGGGGATCAGCTCTGAGAAAGAAAGAGACGGGGGGTCGGCTCTACACTGGAATGAACAATCACCACGGGTCAACGGACAGGAAGCCTTTCTCGTAATTCAATTTACCGGTCATTAACATGTCTGTCTGTATTAAGATTTACGGAGAAAAGGGATGCATTCATTTAGTTGTTGTGTCGCTCTGTTCAGAACCCCCTCTGTCAAATTGACATTTACTGACAACTGATCCAGAATTTGTTGAAAGTATTCATTAAGTTTTTCTAGTTAAGGATTATTGTCGGGCTTAAAATACCCGAGAGACATCTAGAGATTTACTGATTTGTACTTTATGTTTTGCAGTCCAAAGCTCCCCATAAGAGTTCAGCAAACACTGAGCTGCCAGATCCAGAGCTGCCAACTCTCCTTGATTCAGTAGAAAGTTCCTTGAAAATAAACCAATCTTTCCATGTTCAGATGAACAAATTTGGAAATCTCTCTGATTATGGTAACTTTGTTCCTATTATGTTGAATGTATTTCTAAATATCTCCCTGATTATTTTACAAAATCTCCCTGATTGCAAGATGCAAATGTTGGCAGCTCCGCAGATCTGTGTTTTTTGTTGTTGATTTTTAAAGATAAAATCCTAGCCCCCGTATTGTCAATTAAACTACCCCGATTGGACTCTCATTTGAATCTAGACTGGTCCCCTGTCTTTATCCGCAAAGATAAAGACCAGTTTTACAGACCCAATGATTTCATTGGATGCAAGGATTTCATTGGATAAACGGGCAGTGATGTAAGCTTTCCATATCTGTGTTATGATTGGTCTGCTCCGAAGTGATGTGTTTGTCAGCTACACCAATGTAATGTTGTTAATAATAATAATATAATAATAGCGAACATTTATAAGGCGCCATGTCTGTCAGACTTGACACTCCTGGCGCGAGACTACAAATTTTTCCTGCAAGTTAATACACAATGTAATGCGTGTACACGTGTGTGTGACTACAAATCTGTGCCTTGTGAATGGATGCGAGGTCAAAGGTGAGCTTTCCAGGATGCCGCCCTTCGTTCAAGTTGGTCTCTGGCATTATTCACGATCCTCGAAGTGTGACGTCAAATGTTTGGGCTAATTTGAATCCATCTATCCCAATGGGAGACTTTGGAACACTAGGTGGCAGCAGACTTACCAGGTAACTTTCCATTGTTTACTAAGTTCTGAGCAATGCTCACTTCTGAGAACAATGGAATTACTTGGTAGGTCTGCTGCAACCTCGCATCCCCAAAAGTCCCCCCAAATAAGATCAAATTTTACCCAGATTGGTACACTTTTCTCCCGAAGAGGACTTTGGTTGACCCACAATCGATGAAACCCTTGTATATGTATATTACAAAGTGTTTGGTGGTAAGGCAGAAAATGTTCATCGCCCCTAGTTGTTGCCTGGGTGCCCCTTGAAATGCTCTATGGAAATTTCCAATTTCCCTCATAGAGGTGCCCTTTACCAAGGAGAAAACGCCTTGATGCCCTTGCTCTGTCAAGAACAAAGCATCAGGCCCTGGAAATTCTTTGTAAAATTTTTTTTAGGAAGGGAGGAAAACTCCAATTTAAAATCCACATTGTAGACATCACGGTCCATGTAAATCAGGAACTATGTCAATCAGTCTGTAGCTAGCGTTACAGACGGAAAGCATTTCTTGTATGTATTTTTTTTGTACGTTGGGCGTATTTCTAAGATGGTAGATAAGCCAAGCAGCTGGCAGGAAGCTCTGGTCGCTCTCGTCAGTGAACGTTCTTGACATGTTGCATAACATCTCAATGAGGATCTTGATACCTATCAGGTTGAATAATTCACAGTTTTGTGTCTTCAATTTCCGAGCGACATCCCTGGATCCTCTCGTACATGCTTTCGAGTTAGTCTCACGCACTTTGCCATTTTTGGTTTGATGGAGGCTCCCGGTGGGGTTACCCATCAATGTCACTGGTGTGATGTATGGTTACCGGTGACGGCCTCAGCCCTGGAACCCCTCAAGGCCGTTTGTGATGTTTGTGTTGTATTGTTCAGCGAAGTGGGGACCAGTCAAGCAGACAGTGTGAAGAATGGGATACTGTTGACAGGCTTCACTGGTATTCCGGATGACAGCTACACAAGGCCGTTCAGTATGTGTCATGTACTTTAACGGTCCATAATAATAATCTCGACTCTTATATAGCACAATTCCAAAGAGTGATCATTGCACATCGAACATTATTACCCCTAGTCACTGGGCCATTTATTTCATTTCTAAAAACCATCTCAGCTCCCTGGGGAGTATACAGCCTGCGCACTAAGTTAAATCAACCATAAAAAAACAATCTCTGCCCTCACAGGTACCCCTGGGTGAAGAGAAGCAATTGTAGTTATGTGTCTTGCTCAAGGACACCAGTGTCACATTGTTCAACGAAGCGAACTAGTCAAATACAAAAATATCAAAAATGGTTTTATTGGTCAGTTCAACGGTACCCTTGCAGGAACCCATCTTCCATATAAACTAGTGACAGTTTAACTGGTACTCCCTAAGGTATTCCTTCATTATGTCTATGTATTGTCCTGACAAAGAATTCATTTAAGTATGTTTACCGACGAGATTAGAACTCCACTGGTATCCCGCAAGACCTTTGTGTCACACACCATGATTTTGAGACAAACCTTTGTAATGTTCCAGGGCGATACCTTTGCGTCTTCACCACACGCCTGGATGAAATCAGAGAAGATTTGTCTGTCGTTTCCTCCCCCCCCCTTTTTTTAAAACTCGGTCAGAACTTAAAGGTAGTTTCCTGTCTCAGGATATGGCATAGATGAGCATGAGAAGATATAATGTATTAGATCACTCAGCGTCAGCCGCAGCCATCCCCGGGGGTGGAATGGAATGGACCAGTTGAGAACAGCAGGATCTCCTCTGTCTGGACTTGGCCACAGAGAGGCTCTCAACCTGTGACCCGTAGACGGTTGACAATTCTGTATAGATGCTTTTAGCAGAAAATCATAAATAGCTGGGAACCAGTTACAATATTAAGTACAAAGTGTGGCTTTTGGCTGGTAACCTGTTCCTGCGGAGCAGCTCATGAATGAGCTTTTGCAAGGTTGTTGCTTTCTTTGCCTGTTTTGATTACCAGCTTGCTTACAGAGTATCGTCAAAATGTAATAATAATAATAGTGGCTTCACTTATAGCACCAAAATCTGTCACTCATTGACGCTCATGGCACTCCAACATTATTGCCCCTGGTCACTGAGCCATATATTTCATTCCGTAAACCATCTCAGCTCCCTTGGGAGTATACAGCCTGTGCTGCCAAATATGTAGCGCATCAAGCTAAATCAGTCACAAGAAATTCTCTGCCCTCTAAGAGTATACAGCCTGTGCTGCCAAATATGTAGCGCATCAAGCTAAATCAATCACAAGAAAATCTCTGCCCTCACAGGTACCCATTTACCCCTGGGTGAAGATAAGCAATTATAGTTAAGTGTCTTGCTCAAGGACACCAGTGTCATGACCGGGATTCGAACCCACACCCTGATGACTTACCCACTAAAACTTGAGTCCAATACACTAAACCACTCTGCCACGACATGCCACAATTTGTATGAAGGATTAACCGGTTATCAACAAAACCAGTTTTTGTTAAATTACAAATTTCCTTGCGCTTAGCAAGTGTGGGTGAATGTTTCCAGTGGTACTTAGAAAAAACCTTTGAAGTGAATTTCACGAGCATGACACCCGCTGAGGAATTTCTGAATTATAATTCCACCAAGTTTGGCGGACACTTGTATGTTAACATTTAATCAGCTTCGTCATCGGGGTGACATGCAATACGAGGCATTTACACGATTCCCAGTTAACGAGGCCTAATTCGTACGTTGAGATAGCGATTGATGTTTCCTTGTGACTTGATCTGGTTCTTTCCTCGCGAGGTATCCTCAAGGGGGCTTACATTCATCAATTTCTTGACTTTCTTTTTGTTCTTACATCTGCAAGTTTAAAAGTACACCAACCCCAAAGAGTTTAACACTCCCAGCCATTTTGATGAACTTAATTGTACTTTACATGGCCTCATGAGTGCCCCCTTACTCCTACATCACCCTGGCCCCATGAGTGCCCCCTTACCCCTACACCACCCTGGCCCATGAGTGCCAGTGCCCCCTTACCCCTACACCACCCTGGCCCCATGAGGGCCTCCCTTACCCCTACACCACCCTGGCCCATGAGTGCCCCCTTACCCCTACACCACCCTGGCCTCATGAGTGCCCCCTTACCCCTACACCACCCTGGCCCCATGAGTGCCTCCCTTACCCCTACACCACCCTGGCCTCATGAGTGCCCCCTTACCCCTACACCACCCTGGCCCATGAGTGCCAGTGCCCCCTTACCCCTACACCACCCTGGCCCCATGAGGGCCTCCCTTACCCCTACACCACCCTGGCCCATGAGTGCCTCCCTTACCCCTACACCACCCTGGCCTCATGAGTGCCCCCTTACCCCTACACCACCCTGGCCCCATGAGTGCCTCCCTTACCCCTACACCACCCTGGCCCATGAGTGCCTCCCTTACCCCTACACCACCCTGGCCCCATGAGTGGCCCCCTTACCCCTACACCACCCTGGCCCATGAGTGCCCCCCTTACCCCTACACCTCCCTGGCCCATGAGTGCCTCCCTTACCCCTACACCACCCTGGCCCCATGAGTGGCCCCCTTACCCCTACACCACCCTGGCCCCATGAGTGCCCCTTACCCCTACACCACCACCCTGGCCCCATGAGTGCCAGTGCCCCCTTACCCCTACACCACCATCCTGGCCCCATGAGTGGCCCCCTTACCCCTACACCACCTTGGCCCCATGAGTGCCCCCTTACCCCTACACCACCCTGGCCCCATGAGTGCCTCCCTTACCCCTACACCACCCTGGCCCATGAGTGCCCCTTACCCCTACACCACCACCCTGGCCCCATGAGTGCCAGTGCCCCCTTACCCCTACACCACCATCCTGGCCCCATGAGTGGCCCCCTTACCACTACACCACCCTGGCCCATGAGTGCCCCCTTACCCCTACACCACCCTGGACTCATGAGTGGCCCCCTTACCCCTACACCACCCTGGCCTCATGAGTGCCTCCCTTACCCCTACACCACCCTGAACTCATGAGTGGCCCCCTTACCCCTACACCACCACCCTGGCCCCATGAGTGCCCCCCTTACCCCTACACCACCCTGGCCCCATGAGTGGCCCCCTTACCCCTACACCACCACCCTGGCCTCTCTGGTGTCAACCGGGGGTTCATGAATGTCCTTGTGTAGATGCTACATGCCTGTCACACCAAGGTTTCCAGTCATAGCTTAAAAGGATATGAGTCGGATGGTTCGGCTTCCCACATGATGTGACTCACTCAATGTCAGTAATCCATGGTTTACTTTTTAAAACAAGTACATGAAAAATGTGTCTTTATGTAAGCCACACTCTTGGTGTAGTCTTCTTTCATCACTTTAAAGGAACTCCACCGAAAGACTGGAATTGATATCGGCCGAATTTCACAAATCACTAAAGGCCGTTGTCAAACGAGGCAATTTACTGGCAACCAGTTCAAGGCAATCTTTGATTCATTCACATTTCAGTTTTCTCATTATTTCCTTGGGGATAGTGATTTACAGCTTGAAGAATGTCTCTTGTGCTGCCCAAGTGTTCCTTAATAATAATAAAGAGAGATTTTTAAAGCGCAAACAGTTGCATATCGGTTCTGCCTCAAAGCGCTGAATACAAGCAAAAATGGATTAAACAACATAAATTAAATTAAAAACAACGATAATTAAACAATTTTACAAACAATTACGTCTTGACCAGCCAAATACACAGTAAGCTAAAAAGATGAACTAGTTAAAAATAGTTGCAGAAAATGAATAATAGATACAAACCTTTCAATAAGTTGCGATGTTACAAAAATACTGTTTGAAAAGACTGTTTGTGCATGCAGTGCAGTTGGTTGCTTCCAAGTTGCCTGAAAAATTTGCCCTGTGTGACATGGCCTTCATCTTAAGATGAGTTGTCAATATCGCCATAGCGGTTTGCATTGTGACATCACACTTTAGCGATTAAAGATTGATACACGTTTTAAGATCAATCTTGGCTCTTTGTGAACCTGGGCCCAATTTCATTGAGCTGCTTAAGCACAAAAAGTAGCTAAGCACAACAAAGTTATGCTTACCAGATTAAGGTTACCAGCCAAACTCCCATGTCACATGTACAATTTGTGACTGGTATCCTGCTCATTTCTGCTTAACAGACATTTGTTAGGTAATATTGTTTGCTTAAGCAGCTCTATGAAATTGGGCCCTGGACCCTAGACCTTATTTAGTCAAACTGGTACCGCACAAGCAGTTTCTTTGCACAGAGTATCGTGCTTAGCAGAACTTAAGTTACCAGCCAAACTCCCATGTCACATGTACAATTTGTGACTGGTATCCTGCTCATTTCTGCTTAGCAGACAATTGTTAAGCAATATTTTTTGCTTAAGCAGCTCTATGAAATTGGGCCCTGGACCCTAGACCTTATTTAGTCAAACTGGTACCGCACAAGCAGTTTCTTTGCACAGAGTATCATGCTTAGCAGAACTTAAGTTACCAGCCAAAATACCATGTAGTTCACATCGAGGCAAGTGGTGCCCCGCTGGTTTCTTGCTAAGCAGTTAAAGTTTCTACAACATTTACCCAAGCCTTGGCATTGATGCTCCTTTCAAAACCATTCATTCGTCTTTTAAAAAGTTTTTGAAAAGGAAATGCCCCTCGCAAACTGGAAACAGCCTTCTCTCTGCAAAGAGGACTGCGTGTGAAACTTTTGCCTCATTCTTGTTTCGAAACCCCGTCTCGCCTCGATGACATTTCCATAAATCCTTGACTCCAAAGCACTTCTCGACCACATGGCATTATTAATATCTCGTACTGATTTGTTTCCAGGCTATAAGGTTATCTGGTTTCTGCACATTGTCCTACTTTTGTCCCTCCCCGCGTTTCATGTCGTGTATTTTTACGAATCACAAAGGAACGTGTTCTCAAATTATCGAAACCCGCGTTTGACAAGGGGGGGGGGTTGTAGCAGACTGCTGTCAGATTAAGATTGTTTTATTTGTTTGATGACGCCCTTGCTTATAATTCCAGGGATGTCAGACTGCTGTCAAATTAAGATTGTTTTGATTTGGTTGATGACACCCTTGCTTATAATACTAGGGATGAGAAATTCAAGACTTTCATCTGATTTCAGACTTTTTAAAGTCAGCCTGGTGAAGAAAATCTGCTGTTTTTTTTCTACATTTAGAGAAATCCTACTCTTTGATCTACTTCTGTAGTGCCGAGGACACTGTTCCTAAAAGCTCTGTGTGAAGTCCAAACCCCAGGGGGTTACTAAAAGGTAGAAATGCCATCATTTCAACATACCTTTCTAAAATTTGGAACCTAGTTTCAGACTTTTTTTGTCAGCAATGAACATGTACATGTACATGTAGCTTCACGGAAGGTTTCTGTCTACAATTCTAGAGTGATTGATATTTTCCTTGGACAAAGCTTTAGTGATTTGTGATAGTGAGTCTGGAACAAGCACAGTGACTAAATCACCCCCTCCTCCAGTGGTGTGTTGTGGCCGAGCGGATGAGAACACCAAACTCAAGCTCTGGTGTTTCTGATCAACACAGTGTGGGTTCGAATCCCAGTCGTGACACTTGTGTCCTTAGGCAAGACACTTAACCACATGCTTCGTCCTTCGGATGGAATGTTAAGTTGTAGTTCCCGTGTGTTGTGTAATACACGTAAAAGAACCCAGTGCACTTATCGTAAAGAGAAGGGGTTCGCCCCGGTGTTCCTGGTTTGATTGGCTGCATATTGCGCCACAGCACCTTGTAAACCATTACATGGTGCTCTGCAAAGGAATAGGTCTCATACTTCAACACGTAACTCCACTTACCTTGTAGGAAAAATACTGAGCGCTTTGAGACACCCATCGGGAGTATAAAGCGCTATATAAGAACTGCATTATTATTATTATTATTATTTTTTCTACATATAAAGAAATCCTGCTCTTTGATCTACTTCTGTAGTGCCGAGGACACTGTTCCTAAAAGCCCTTTGAAGTCCAAACCCCAGGGGTTACCAAAAGGTGGAAATGCCATCATTTCAACATACCTTTCTAAAATTTGGATCCTAGTTTCATACTTTTTTTGTCAGCAATGAATCTCACCCCTGTACATGTAGCTTCACAGAAGGTCTCTGTCTACAGTTCTAGAGTGATGAATGTTTTCCTTGGACAAAGCTTTCAGTGATTTGTGATGGTGAGTCGGGAACAAGCACAGTAACTAAATCACCCCCTCCTCCACCCATTCAACCTTACCCCAGGCCTGGGCTCCACCACCACCCCCACATCGTCCCCCAGCCTGTCCCTCCCCCCCCCCCCAGTTGCTAGAGGATGTTTCCTGCCTGTAATTACGAAGAGGAAGCATTTAAAGCCAATCAGTACTGCAGTAGTTTCTTTGGAGCTAATTGAAAGGTACTTATCACCGTGATATAGGTAGTCGGTGACAGAGCTCAAGCTGGAACTCCCCGGCCGAATTTTTTTGAGGGACAGAAGTTCAATTCCAGAAACTCCACTTTTTATGTATATTTTTGCTCGGGGGTGAAGTACAGGGCCCAATTTCATAGAGCTGCTTAAGCAGAAAATATTGCTTAACAGTTTTCTGCCAAGCAAAAAGGAGCAGGGTACCAGTGATAAATTGTACATGTGACATGGTATTTTGGCTGGTAACCTCATTCTGGTAAGCATAATTATTTTGTGCTAAGCTACTTTTTGTGCTTAAGCAGCTCTACGAAATTGGGCCCAGGTTTTCCCGGCCAATTTCAGCAAAAATAAATTCAGTTTCAAATTCACACATGTTTCCCTAATTCATTCAAACCAGGGTTTCTTTTTTTTAGCTGCTATTGCATTCAATTTCGTTTTCGTGCACACATGATTTCGTTCTTCTCATTCAGGTTTGTTTAATAGACATTCTGTTTCATTTATAGACATTCAAGACTACATTTTCACCATTCTTCAGTTGAATTTTCTACTACCGAATTGCAACACTGATGAAATTGAATGGTTGACCAGCCTCTTACTGTTGGCCTGTACAAAATTGAAAGGTCTTTGCGAACTAATGAATTTGAATGATCTTATTTTACCAGTGAATGCTAAACTTGTGAAAATGTATTACTCCTTACGACTGTTGAACAGAACATTCATTTTCAAATGAAATTGAATAAGCTGGATGTTAAATTGAATGAAGTTTGTTGAAATTGGCTGGGAAAACCTATATTAACATTGTTTTCCAAGATAGCTGCAGATTTTACCGGTTGAATCTTTCAATTATCGGCATAATTAATAGGATCAGATTATGTTTCTTTGCATGTAATCAAATTTGTTCTTGGATTAACTTGTATGTGGCGTGTTGCAGCTGAGTGGATAAGAACACCGGACTCAAGCTCTGGTGTTTCTAATCAGCAGAGTGTGGGTTCAAGTCCAGGTCGTGACACTTGTGTCCTTAAGCAAGACACTTAACCATTATTGCTGCATCCTTTGAATGGGACTAGAGCCGTAGATCCTGTGTGTTGTGTAATGCACGTAAAAGAACCCAGTGTACTTATCGTAAAGAGAAGGGGTTTGCCCCGGTGTTCCTGGTTTGATCGGCAGCATATTGCGCCACAGCACCTTGTAAACCATTACATGGTGCTACATTATGTTAAGGAATGGGTCTCATACAAAAACGTTGCTCCGATACCTTGCATGCCTTGCAGGAAAAATACTGAGCGCTTTGAGACGCCCCCCGGCGCTATATAAGAACTACGTATTATTATTATTATTATTATTTAACTTTACTGACCCACTTAACCTGATGTGACACATTTTGGAAGTCAGGTTCCTCATTTCTTACTGTTCAGTGCAAATTTTAAGCAAACCACGCACGGTTAGACACGCACCATATTTTTGAACCCAATTTTAACTCCCGAAATTGCGGATCGTTGGCAGACAGCAGTGTATTGTCAGTGCAAAAGAGGTCGGTATACATGTAGAACAATTCAAATGATGTAAGACTTGCTAAAGCCTGATGCTTTGTTTTTAAAGGGCAAGGGCATCAAGGCGTTTTCTCCTTGGTAAAGGGCACCTCTATGAGGAAATTGTAAATTTCTTTTGGAACATTTCAAGGGGCACCGAGGCAATGACCAGGGGCCAATTTCATAGCGCTGCTTAACGGCAAGCACATTTTCGTGCTAACTATAGTAGACAAATTTGCTTTTAAGCGTAATCGTATTTCACAGGTTAGCAAGAAAAATAGGCGGCCAGCTTGCGCGTTCACTGAATTTGCATTGTTACGTCATTCATTTTCATACAGTAAGCACCGGAAGGTTAGCATGCCTTTTCGTGTGCTTACGGTTAGCAGCGCTATGAAATGGAAACTCGCTCAGTAAGCACAAAATCGGCCGTGATGCAGCTCTATGAAATTGGGCCCAGGGGCAATGCAGGCAATTACCTCCGTTGCCTCCATGAAGTTATCACTCAGGCCTGCTTGCTTTCTCAGAAATTACCAGCCACTGGATGTTGGAAGCTCCTTGTCAGCCCCGTCCTCATTGTGCCGCCCCGCGATAAAAAACAACCATTAATTGATTAATCTTCGTTATACATTACCGGCACGTTTTGTTGGTAATTTTGTGCTCGGTCATGTTCTTAATAGCATCGGAATCTCTTCTCTGGTTTAAATTCAGAACCACCCTTATCCGATAAGTAAATCCAGATGAGCCCCTGAGTAATCCCCACTGAAGCATCAATCTGATTGCAGTTACAAGCAGTTTACAAGTGTCAGGGAACCGAAGTAATGACGCCACATTATTCAGACATGATATTCTGCCAATTTTAATCTGATTTCTGGTATTTCTTTTTACCCTCTGAAAATTAGTAAGATTGTTATTGAGTTAAAAAGCCCGACAAAGCCTGAACCTAATAAGATTGAATAATAATAGTGGCTTCTTATGTAGCGCTCAAATCCGTCACTCAGTGATCGCTCCAACATTATTACCCCACTGGGCCATTTATTTATTTCCTTAAACCATCTCAGCTCCCTTGGGACTATACAACCTGTTCTGCCAAATATGTAGCGCACTAAGCTAAATTATTCACAAAAAACATATCTGCCCTACTGGTACCCACTCTTGGTGAAGAGAAGCAATTATAGTTCAGTGTCTTGCTCAGGGACACAAGTGTCATGACCGGGATTCGAACCCACACCCTGATGACTCAGCCACCATAACTTGAGTGTCAATCCTTATGCCTGATGAATACAAATAACTTGGTAAAGGAAAAGGACACAAATGCCGGGACCGAGATTCCAACCCACACTATGAATGACTCGGCCACCAGAACTTGAATTCTTTGCCTTTCACCTCTGTGGGCCCCAGTTCGAATCCTCTTTGGGCAGCCTTGCATGCTGGGTTTTCAGTCGCTACCTAGTTGTGTTTGGTTTCCCCAGTGGGAGTTTTCCTCCCGCATCTACTACTGAGATCTTCTCATCACAGGTATCTTCAGGCCTACGGGTCACAGTGCAAGGTACTTTTATGGGTGTCCTGGTTTCATTACCAGAAAGATAAAAATAATACACTGTACCCTTTACCCGAACCCTTGAACAAACTTTATTCTGGGATCCCAACCTTCCCTCTAGGATAGAAAGTATTTTTACCCCTACCCCCAAGTAAAATCAACACCGATGTGGCATTAAAGCGTGTGTGTGGCCTCAAGATCTCTACCCCAAAAGAAAACTTAATCTTGATAGCACAAGCTTCCCCTCTGGATATATAGAAATAACCTTTGTTTCCCTCCTTCCCGAAAGCAACCCAAATCGATTAGATCCAAAAACTTGTGTCCCAATGCTCTAGAAAGCTCCAATTTGAAATCGACACCCCAAAAACAAACCTTTTTCTTGGGGCTGTCCGGCAGTTGATTCTGGCAGTCTTGACTTCTTCTTTTCCTTCACGCCAGTCCATTGTCCTCAACCTCTACCCCGTAAAGACATCTCGGCACTCACATCACAAATGAGACGATTGTCGCTCTCTCAGAAAAAAATTGTGTCCCAATGCTATAGAATACTCCAATTTGAAATCGACACCCCAAAAGCAACCTTTTCCAGGGGCTGTCCTGCAATCTTGACATTTTTGTTTTTCACACAAGTTGAACATCCTCAACCTCTACCCCGTAAAGACATCTCGGCACTCACATCACAAATGAGACGATTGTCGCTCTCTCAGAAAAACTTGTGTCCCAATGCTCTAGAATGCTCCAATTTGAAATCGACACCCCAAAAGCAACCTTTTCCAGGGGTTGTCCGGCAGTCTTGACTTTTTTTGTTTTTCACACAAGTTGAACAACCTCTATCCCGTAAAGACATCTCGGCACTCACATCACAAATGTGAGGATGGTCCCTCTCTTTCGGGGCCATAAATAACAGACAGGAAATCGCCAGATGAATCTCCTCTCTCTGGTGAGCCCGATAATATTTACCAATCAATGAGGCCAACGTCCGAGTTCCTACATTCCCCCAAGGGTCACGTCGGTATGACCTAGTTTCACTCTCCAACGAACGCCCACTCCAAACTCCGCTTTCCTTCCCCACCTAAACACTACCAGGCCAGTGGTGTCGTTGAGGAGGCTATTTTTGACCCATCTCTCCGGTAAGGAAGAGATCTGATGACAGAGTTTGATACTAGACGGTTCAGATTAGGGCATACATTTGGTCAATCAAGGTTGGTCACACCCATAGAAATAGAACCTGAACAGCATTTGCCTTTCATTTTTTCAGTGACCAGCCGGCGGAACAGTTAACTTGTTGTTTGACTCATCCACCAGCTTCAACAGTGATCTTTTGTATGGGACCTGAATCTGAAAATGTGTATGAACAATCGGTTCATGCAGTGGATTTCATGAACATGAAGCAGTAGATTGTCTTGTATTAAGCAAAGAAGTAGGCAGGCAGACCACTTGGGACAGAAATTTGACTGGTCCTTAGAAGTTTTAACTGGCATTTGGCAAGCGGACACCTGTTACATATTAGGGAGATCACTACTGGAGAATGCTGTGTGTAGTTATCTGTGTGTATCTGCTTTGAGGCAATTCATGAGCGCTGCCATTTTAGCTGTTTGGCAAATTCCAGCTTTCCCATTGGTTGATCTGGTTAATTTTGCCATACAGGAATGTCACGTGGTATTGATGCTCCATGTCCACAGCTGACATAGAGGGCGTGCACAGCAGACACAGACAACAATTTGAGCTTATCTTTCCCCATGTTCGATATTATCTTGCTTTCTGTGGTTTCTGTATTCAATCATTGTATATATTTTCAAAAGATATCTCTATGCCTCTGAAATGAGGAAACCGTGTTGTACAGCAGTGGCAGAGTTTGCCCAATCGACCATTGTCCATTGTCTACTGTGGTTGATATTGCCTTGTACCCGTTCTCTTTTTATTATGATTACCAGCATTTTGACTATTTTGTTCCAAAGGGCCCATGTCTGAACGTGGCCTGTGTTGACCTCTAGCGGTGGCAGTGTTCTCCCTTAACAGTAACCGGCTGGCCAAATGCCAGTTAAAACACCTGAGGACCAGTCAAATTTCACTCCAAGTGGTCCGGCTGTCCAGTTCAGTGTTGAAAAGCATCCTTATTTCATTTGAAATATTGACTAGAAAAAAAACAGACTATTGAAATGACAAGCTAGGCTGGTCCTGCTGGATAATCACTGAACAAGTTACGGGCAAACCCTGCAGTGGTCCGCTCACCAAATGCCAGTCAAAACCTTTTCGATCATTATGAATTACACTTTTGCTTTATATGGATGTTACTCTGCTATAGAAAGCACAGCAAAATCGCTTAACGCTCGGCATTGTAAAAGCCGCAGGGCATGATGATCTCAACAACAACCTCAACCCCAGGGGTGTCCCGCTATGACCCTCACCAGTCTGTTGCATGACTGTATTGTGTCAGTAAACCCTGGGTGATGATTCGAAAGACTCTTTAAAAACAAGCATGTTGTGTGGACCCTGGGAAAGAAAACACTCACCCTAGAATTAGATACAGGTGTATAGGCCTATGGGATTTCTCAGGATTGTTTTTTTCTTCAAAATTTAAGAGCCATCAGATTTTCTTGAAAGAAGTAAAGCAGCCAGCCACCAAAGGGAAACAGAAAGAGCCCATGTTGTGTCAAAACCTGTAGTTTTGTACTTATTCTGATGCGCAGTTTGTAAACTTCCTGAATTGACCTTTATCATGCTGTAGTCATTTTCGTCAGGTACCCTGCATACAGCAGCGACAGTGCCAGTTCTAATTCTCACTTCATGAAGGGAACCAGACTATCTTTCTCCTTCCAGCCTCGGTTTGGTTATACATTGGGTCGAATAGAAGAAAAGCAAGATGGCTGCACCATGATAAAGGTTAATAGTTAACATCATGGCGGAAGTTCTGGTCTAGAATAAGGAGGAACCCAGACCCCCGAGCCATTTTTCAGGAATTCTCGCAATCGTTGAATCTCATTCCTGTGTATATAGTACACCAGGCCTGACACTTCACTGGAGGCAATTGCCCTCAATGCCCCTAGTCGTTGCCTCGGTGCCCTTTGATGTGTTCAAATACAAATTCTTATGTCCCTCATAGAGTTGCCTTGAGTAAGCACAAATTGCCTCACCCTTTCAATGGAGGCAATTGCCCTCAATGCCCCTAGTCATTGACTCGGTGCCCTTTGATGTGTTAAAATACAAATGATTATGTCTCTCTTAGAGTTGCCTTAACTAAGGACAAATTGCCTCGCCCTTTCAATGGAGGCAATTGCCCTCAATGCCCCTAGTCATTGACTCGGTGCCCTTTGATGTGTTAAAATACAAATGATTATGTCTCTCTTAGAGTTGCCTTAACTAAGCACAAATTGCCTCGTCCTTTCAATGGAGGCAATTGCCGTCAATGCCCCTTGTCATTGCCTCGGTGCCCTTTTTATGTGTTCCAAGATCTTACTGTATGTCCTTAATGGAGTTGCCCTTAGGATAAATTTGCCTCGCCCTTTCAAGAATGAAGTATCAGGCCTGAGTGATACTTCCCCCCTTTAAGGTACACATACCTTTGGGCCCCTCAAAACTGTGAAAAAAAAAACCCTTGAAAATGAGTCCCTGAGGTCAAGGCCAGGAAGCGGTTATATCTTTTTAATTTTGTCACCCCCTTTCCCACCTGTTGTCTGCCCCCCCCCCCTCACACACTCCTTTCACAAAACTGCTGTTGATGTAACTTGATGTTCCCTCGGTTGGCTCTTTGCCTGTGATAGTCTTTATCTTCACACTGCAGTTGGTCTGGACGCAGGTAGTGGGATTTTGACAATTTGGTACGGAAGGATATGTAATGACGTTAGGCTAATTGCTGTGTACGTCTGTTGTGGGGGTGGGGGTGCTGCATGTAATGATCTCGGCTCTTTTTTTACCTACATGTTTAATTTTGTGTAAGGAAGTGTTCCGCCCAGCTTGAGCCGGGTCGTAGAACTGCAATTCTGACGCAATTCTTGTACATGACTGGCACAATTGACTTGTGTTTTAATGAGAATGTAATAATAATAATAATAATAATACGCAGTTCTTATATAGCGCTTTATACTCCCGCTGGGTGTCGCAAAGCGCTCAGTATTTTTCCTACAAGGTAAGTGGAGTTACGTGTTGAAGTATGAGACCTATTCCTTTGCATAGCACCACGTACAAGGTGCTGTGGCGCAATATGCAGCCAATCAAACCAGGAACACCGGGGCGAACCCCTTCTCTTTACGAAAAGTGCACTGGGTTCTTTTACGTGCATTACACAACACATGGGACCTACAGCTTAACGTCCCATCCGAAGGACGAAGCATGTGGTTAAGTGTCTTGCTTAAGGACACAAGTGTCACAACTGGGATTCGAACCCACACTCTGCTGATCAGAAACGCCAGAGCTTGAGTTCTTATCCACTCGGCCACGACACGCCAATGTATCATTGGTGGAGGGTGAACGAAAGAAAAGAATCAAACCATACAACCAACCTGTGAAAAAATGTCATTGAATATAGACCATGCAACCTTTTGTTACAAAAAGGGTGACCTTGTACATTCCAGGACATTTCCTGGCAGGCAAGTTTTTGAAATTGTAAATTTTAGAAATTTTACATTTTGTGTAATAACTTTCCAGATAAATTCAAGAGTTATAACAAACACAGCTGAACAAGTTTTGAGTATGTCCCCTTTATTCATATCAAAAGTTGATAACAATCAGACGGTGCAATCTTCATAAAATATCAGATTATTTAATATTTTATTCCGTTGGGCTTGTGTACAAATCTTGCCTGCAGGAAGTCCAGGCTCTTTTGTAAATATGTGATGTCAAAGGTTGCATGGTCTAAACCATGCTCATCACATATCCGTGTAAAAGGTTGGGTGGTCAGGTTGGTGTAGTGGTATCTTTCCTCGCCTTTCACCTCTAGGACTCTGGTTCGAATCCCAGTGGGGGCACTATGTGGATCGGGTTTTCAGTCCCTACCTGACTGCGTGGGTTTTCCCTGGAGTATTTCTCTGGGGTTTTCCTCCCACATCTAAAACTGAGTGTTCCTTCTTTGTCTTCTCTCAAAGGGGTTCTTGGCTAGTAGAGTGATTAAGTTCGCTTTTCTGAGAGTCCTTGGCTTCACAACCAGAATTAATAAATGAAATGAAATGAATGAAATGAAATGACAAAAATTATATTAATGAAACCTGTGATTGTTCTGACTGGCAGGTGCACACCAGTATCCCCTTATGACTGACACACTAAGACCACCTAGTTACCTCTGACGCCATTGTAGCTGATGATGGCTTATAGGCCTAAGGCCTTTGTTTCTGTGCGACCCTTGACTTTGTTGGATTTGTCCCCATGAGTATGGCGTCAAAATTGACAGGTTGTTCCTTACACTTCTAGGAAAACCAATCCATTTTAAGATCTCTCTGTATATTTTTGACCTGACCGCAGATTTTAGAAAAAATTAAAAAGTACCATCACATTAGTGTAGGGTAGAACGCAAATAATATTCTTTATCCCTGATGCACATTTAACATTATACGATAGCTGTTGCTAATTATATCGGATTCGAATTGGCCTTTAAAATCCTGGGCAAACTGGTTGTGACACTTGAGAATAAGTACACACTCCTGCCCCCAGTCTCTCGCCACAATGTTGTTACCAGAGGTCAGAGTACACATTCCCTGGTCCCCCGCCACAATGTTGTATCAGGAGGTCAAAGGACACATTCCCTGGTCCCCCACCACAATGTTGTTACCAGAAGGTCAGAGTACACATCCCTGGTCCCTCGCAACAATTTTGTTACAAGGAGGTCAAAGTAAACATTCCCTGGTCCCCCGCCACAATGTTGTTACCAGAAGGTTAGAGTACACATTCCCTGGTCCCCCGCCACAATGTTGTTACCAGGAGGTCAAAGTACACATTCCCTGGTCCCCCGCCACATTGTTGTTACCAGAAGGTCAGAGTACACATTCCCTGGTCCCTCGCCACAATGTTGTTACCAGAGGTCAGAGTTCACATTCCCTGGTCCCCCGCCACAATGTTGTTACCAGAAGGTCAAAGTACACATTCCCTGGTCCCTCGCCACAATTTTGTTACCAGGAGGGCATACCGTGCAATAACAATAATAACTTATAGAGCACATTTTACAATAACATATCGATAACATATGTGGGTTCGAATCCAACCAGAGTAATATGCCCCATGGAGCTTCAAATTGGTTAATGGAGCATAAGCCGAGGCCATAGCTGTGGTTTCGAAAAGGACCTACATGTATGCCTACAGGGAGTGCTGTTAAAAATGGCCGCCACTGAACGGTAAAACCCCCTGACCCAAGTGATTTGCTGGATTCGCTGGAGGTGAAAGATGATGGGCTTATGTCCAGTCGCCACGCAGTCGTACACTCACCCCGTAACAGTAATCTGTCTCTGACTGAGTCAACGACATGGAACCCGTAATGTTGGTCAGAAATGAAGATATTTAGGATCAACTCTTCACTGTTCACACATGTTCCTGTCGCATGCAAGGTGTTGATTGCGTTATCTTGATAGCTAAACAGATGCGGTGTGGTTCTGTCTGCGATTTAATTACCAAGGTGTGAAGCTGCCTTAAGAGTGAAAGCATCAAATGATTTTCAGAGCGTGGGAAAGAGTTTGCCAAGAACTGACCGGATTTGTGGGGTTATTTCATCAATCGACAAGCCGCTTGAGCTGGTATTAATTTGCCAGCAGACAGGTTTGTTCCGAGGGAACTTGGCATGATGTCTTTCCACCTGAGGCGGTTTGTCGTGACCAGAACTCAGCGACATCAGTCAACAACCTGTTGATGACGATTTCGAGGAATTATTGTTTTTTTAATTAGGAGTAAAATTCCAGAATTTGGATTGAGTTGACACATCTTGGAATGTTATCAAGAAGTACACTGTACTATGTTTGGAGATGTGACTTTGCTGTACTGTTTAACAACACTCTTACCTTCCCATTTCTTTAATTTTTTTTTGCTATCAATCATTAGCGAACTACTCTACTAAATCTTAATGATTAAGTTCCGTAGATCTCAGATTACTTCAATAATCAGTGAATCGGAAAGTTAATATCGAGTATACTCGATATATTCAAATCTGTAACTGATTTGATTTACGGAGGGTCTGTTTCGGAAACAAAGACGTTGCGTCTTCATCAAGGCATTTCGACTTCAGCTATCTTTCGTTATTTTCGATATAATTTATCAATATCAACATTTGTTTATGTTTTCGATATGATTAGAAGGGGGACTGTGGTCATGATCATAGCAGGCCTCAGGCTATACATGAACTCTAACCCAGTTACTGCACGTGCAGGTGTGCGCTGGCTGTCACATCACAATATAGAAATGAAAGTGCCCTTTTTGTGATGTGACAGTCGGCGCACACGAGCTCATGCAGTAACTGGGTCAGAGTTCACATAATTCCATGTAGAGCCACAGGCCTGCTATGATCGTGACGACATTTGCCATTTAAAGTGTGACATCGGTGTTATCGATATCAAAGCAGAGTTGAGTATTTGAGTAATAATCGATGTATATAGACGGACCTGGTTGAGTAATAATCGATATATCGACGGACCTTACTCCAGAATGCAGAAATCCTGCGTAGAACTCGGTCACCATGCTGTGGTTAAAAAAAGGCAATAATCTGGTACCTTCTCTTAAAAAGGGAATAAGAACTACTGACATCATTGAGTATGCTGGGAACCAGGCAGGGACGCCTGCGCCCGATAATGATGCCTTACTCTAAAGAAGACAAACCCCCCACCCACACAGTCCAACCCATCGATTTCACATCTTCCTGAAACCGACACACATATAAAAGGTCATGTTGTAAAAATACATGTCACCCCAATCAGCAGACTTTACAGTGCATTAGGCCGACAAAATTAGCCGCCAGTTCATTTACAGTAGGCACTCTGTTGATTAGGGACAACCAAACACTCCCATCAGCTGTAGTTTCCCCTGAATACACTCCTATCACTCTCTCTATTTTGCCTCTCGGCCACATTCCCCCCTTCGAAATCCCCCTACGTTCACCCCCCCCCCCCAACCTCTTTTCTCCTGTCAGAATTGATTTCCTACATGAAAGATTACGCATAATGGTCTTTAAAGACAGGAGGAAAAAAGTTCTCCCGGGACGTTCGCATTTTTCTCTTATCGTATTTGAGGGTTCGATGTTCAACTCTGTTGCCAACTTGGCCTTATTAGGATATCTTCCTTTGTGGAAAGGTTAGGCGTTATAAATAAACCGCTACAGGTTCAAAGTTTCATTTATGTCAAGTGTGATTCTATATTGGGAGAGGCAGTGTATTACAAAATATCTCTATACCACAAAATCTACTCCCTCACTTGGGCCATTTTCGAAACCCCGACTGAATCCTTGGCCTAGTTACATAGAGCCGCTTAAGCAGAAAATATTTAATTTTATTCTTTAGTACCGATTCAAATTTAACATCCAGTGCCAAATTTCATAGAGCTGCTTCAGCACAAAATGTAGCTAAGCACAACAAAATTATACTTACTTGAATAAGGTTACCAGCCAAAATACCATGTCTCATCTACATTTTGTGACTGGTATCCTGCTTATTTCTGCTACGCAAACAATTTTTAAGCAACATTTTTTGCTAAAGCAGCTCTATAAACTTGGGCTCTGAAAATGTAGCTTTAACAATTTTCTGCCAAGCAGAAATGACCAGGATACCACACAACTGGTACATATGACATGGTATTTTTGGCCGGTAACCTTATTCTGGTAAGCATAACTTTGTTGTGCCTAGCTGCTTTTTGTGCCGAGGCATCTCTATAAAAAATTGGGCCCAGGTTTCGAACGAAAGCTCGGTCAATAAAAGTTACCAGTGGGCGCTCGTTTAGTAACATAAACACAAATCTGTGAAGTGTGGTGCAGTATAAAACATCCTCATCGTTTTAACCAATCCTTTACTCCTTCTTTTTTTTTATAGATTTGAGTCTGGGCAATTAATTTTCTTCTTCCCTTCACATTACTCATTCTATAAATAGTGTGTAAATTTATACTGTATTTAAGGTCATGTACGTGTGTTTGCTCTCGTGTCTGTGGTTTATTTTTAAATCGACCTGTGATGACTCAGTTCCTGGCCGACTTCTGCCACTTGGTGGCAGTATTGCAAAGACATAGAGGGAAGTTTTTAAAAATGGGTAACACTGGGCTGTTGTATACAGCCTGTGTACATGTACCAATGTACATAGCCCTTAGAATGTACTGTAGACTCTTATCATATGACGTCACAAACTCAAACAGCGCCCTCACAGAGGTCTAAGGAAGACTGGTCATTGGCTGAGAGTTGTTCGTGGCGTGTTACACACATGCACGTTTCCATTGTTCGACCTCGGCTATGAGGGCCTATGCAAGGGATCTCTACTCTACAATTGTCTGTTTTCAGATGCCTGAGAAAACTGACATTTCTCAGATCCAAATTTGTTGGTGAAAAATTACCTCTTTCTCTAGAACTTCATTACTTCAAAGGGGGTCGTATCTAACAATGTTTCATAATATCATCAGCTCTCCAGTGCTCTTTACCAAAATAAGTTTTTATGGTAATAAATTTTTAGGGTAATTACCAAAGGTATACCCTCCCTTTAATACAGGAATTAGCTTATATGTAAATCTGCATTATTGCAAGTGCAGTGCTGCAACCCATAACACCGGATGCGAAGAGTCAAGTCCTGTAAGATTTTTATTGTGATGTCAAACTGTACTTGGCGATTAATATTGATTCATCAACTGACACATCGTTGTGGTTCTATACATAACACCTTTTTAGGAGAGAAATATTACACATGTAGTTGATGTAAAGGTCTTTTTCTTTGTTCTCTATTGCAGATCTGGTCAATGAAGCAGGATTGTTGTGTACATGATCTACAAGCGCATAATAAAGAAATCTACACCATTAAATGGAGCCCTAATAACCCAAATACACCACTCATGCTAGCCAGGTAGGTTTCTCTCATAAATTAAGTTGGCTCACAAACCGGAGTCAGTCTGGAAAAGAGTTGTTCATGGTCTTTGCTCATGTTCCTCAATTACACCACCTCTTCACTGAAGATACCTACTTACACCCATTTTTTTACAAGGGACCGAGCATAAATAAACCCACTTACACCTGGTGGTCACCGGTGGATAGTGATATATGAACCCACTTTACACCCAGTGGTCACAGATGGATAGTAATACATAAACCCACTTACGCCCAGTGGTCACCAATGAATAATGATACATGAACCCACTTACATGTACACCCCAGTGGTCAACAATGAATGATACAATACATTTACCCACTTACACCCAGTCGATGATACATGAACCCACTTACACCCAGTGGTCGACCAGTGAATAACGATACATGAACCCACTTACACCCAGTGGTCGACCAGTAAATAATGATACATGAACCCACTTACACCCAGTGGTCAACCAGTGAATGACCATCCATGAACCCACTCACTACTAGTGGTCGACCAGTGAATAATGATACACGAACCCACTTTAACCAAGTGGTCGACCAGTGAGTAATGATACATGACCCACTTACACCCAGTGGTCACCAATGAATAATGACACAATACATAAACCCAGTTACACCCAATGGTTGACCAGTGAATAATGATACATGACCCACTTACACCCAGTGGTCACCAATGAATAATGACACAATACATAAACCCAGTTAAACCCAATGGTTGACCAGTGAATAATGATACATGAACCCACTTACACCCAATGGTCGACCAGTAAATAATGATACATGAACCCACTTACACCCAGTGGTCGACCAGTGAATAATGATACATCAACCCACTTACACCCAATGGTCGACCAGTGAGTAATGATCCATGAACCCACTTACACCCAGTGGTCGACCAATGAATAATGAGTCATGAACCCACTTACACCTATTAGTCACCAATGAATAATGATACATGAACCCACTTACACCCAGTGGTTGGCCAGTGAATAATGATACATGAACCCACTTACACTCAATGGTCGACCAGTGAGTAATGATCCATGAACCCACTTACACCCAGTGGTCGACCAATGAATAATGATCCATGAACCCACTTACACCCAGTGGTCGACCAATGAATAATGATACATGAACCCACTTACACCCAGTGGTCGACCAATGAATAATGATCCATGAACCCACTTACACCCAGTGGTCGACCAATGAATAATGATACATGAACCCACTTACACCCAGTGGTCGACCAATGAATAATGATCCACGAACCCACTTACACCCAGTGGTCGACCAATGAATAATGATACATGAACCCACTTACACCCAGTGGTCGACCAATGAATAATGATCCATGAACCCACTTACACCCAGTGGTCGACCAATGAATAATGATACATGAACCCACTTACACCCAGTGGTCGACTAGTGAGTAATGATCCATGAACCCACTTGAACCTGCATGTCGTTGGTGGAGTTCAGCTGTTATCAGATGTGGATCATTATTCATGTTTCTTTCTGGGTAGAGGGAATCAATTTATGGATTAATGCTCTCGTTGATCAAAATCAGCTGGATCATCCAGGGTGGGACTGGAACCCACTTCCTGCTGACTCACTCAACAAAAAAGTCTGGCATGTTTGTATTACGCCCTTAAACTCACAAGCACAATCGGTATCTTCTTCCTTTTTAACTGTTGTCACTTTGACATTTTTTGTTTTGATAAAGATTTTTGTCTTATTTTCCAGTGCGTCGTTTGACTCGACAGTAAGGTTGTGGGACGTTGACAGAGGTATCTGCATACACACCCTCACCAAACACCAAGAGCCTGTTTATAGCGTAGCATTCAGTCCGGATGGCAAGTACCTTGCCAGCGGCTCATTCGATAAATGTGTTCACATCTGGTCCACACAGGTAAAAGTTCTAAAATGTTCATGTGAATGTAACCGGCATAATATATTACGGCTTTGCTTACCGCGGAATTCTGTGCTTACGCTCACCATTCTCCGCTTACAGGGTTAGTGCACGCTCACCATTCTCCGCTTACAGGGTTAGCACACGCTCACCATTCTCTGCTTACAGGGTTAGCGCACACTCACCATTCTCTGCTTACAGGGTTAGCGCACGCTCATTATTCTCTACTTACAGGGTTAGCACACGCTCACCATTCTCTGCTAACAGGGTTAGCGCACACTCACCATTCTCTGCTTACAGGGTTAGCGCTAACTTTCCACGCTAGATGTGTAAGCGGAAAATTGCATAGTAACGTGAAATCTGAACGCTCACAAGAAAAAGATACTTATTAACCTGTAAAACATGCGTGTGTTAAGCACTGATTTTTCTACAACCAATGCTTCAGTTACAGTAAGCAGAGCCAAGAATTTGGGACCCCGATGTGACAAATGCAGAGGCCATAAATTAATGCCCCCCCAAACTAAGCACAAACTTTATCTTTGCAAATTAATAACATCAGCCTTTTCCCAAATGCGACTGAGGATACACATTCAAATACAAGCACTCCAACCAGGGCCCAATTCCAGTTTAGCAGAAAATTTGGCTAAGCAAATTTCTTTGCTAAGCCAGAAATGAGTTGGGTACCAGTCACACCAATGGTAACTGTATGGTATTTTGGCTGGTAACCTAATTTCCTAAGCAAGAGTTTTCTGTGCTTAGCAAGTTTCTGTGCTTACATGCTCTATGAAATTGGGCCCAGGGCCCAATTTCATAGAGCTGCTTAATGGCTGATTTTGTACTCACTACACGAGATGCCATTTCATAGCACTGCTAACCGTAAGTACACGAGAAGGCATGCTAACCTTCTGGTGCTTACTGCATGAAAATGAATGATGTAACAATGGAAAATTTGCTTACCGTTAAGCAGCGCTATGAAATTGGCCCCTGAGCACAAAGTTATGTTAAAAAGCAGCATTTTTGTGGTCCGGCTGTCTAGTTCAGTATTTAACATGAAATATGGACTAGTGAAAAAAGCTAATGGACTAGTGAAATGACAAGCTAACTGGTCCTGCTAGCTAGTCACTGGAGAAGTTAAAGGTATCGTACACGTTTGGTAATGACTCAAAACAAATATTAGCATAAAAACTTACTTGGTAACAAGCAACGGAGAGCTGTTGATAGAATAAAACATTGTAGGAAACGACTCCCTCTGAAGTAACGTAGTTTTTGAGAAAGAGGTAATTTCTCACTAAAATAATAAAAACTTCTTGCGAGAAGTTTTTATTCCTAATCTGAAAGCACACAAATTTGTACAACAAGGGTGTTTTTTCTTTCATAATTTTCTTGCAACTTCGATGACCAATTGAGCCCAAATATTTACAGGCTTGTTATTTTATGCATATGTTGGGATACACCAAGTGAGAACACTGGTCTTTGACAATTTCCAAACGTGTTCAGTGCCTTTAAGAACAAATCCTGCTGACAAATCATTTCTAGTCATTCAAAGATGGAGCTAAACAGGACATTGAGTTTGATCAACTTCACAAGATTTTTATCTCCTTTTTTGAGGCTATCACATTTTTTGGGAGTGTCTTTGATAATTATCTTAGGAACCGAGGGGGCGCTTGATTGATGGTGGCCGGGATTTGGAATGATTCATATGACTCCTGAGTCACTCACAATTGACGTGGACATGGAAAGAGTGAATTATTACCCAGAAGGTTGTCACAGTCAAAGATCACACCATTTAAGAAATATCTTGGGTAGAGGTGTTGGCTGTGTAGAGACCAGGTTTTTCTCAAAGTTTCGGCAAGTGTGTTCTAGCCAACATCAATCAAGCCAACACCAATTTTTTTTTTTTTTTTGTATTTGAAGAAAACTGATGACTCAGATAGACTTTCTTTCACTTGGTGATTGATCTGCAGCCAGGGAGAAATTGACTCATAATCCTTACTTCATCACGTCTTAAGATTTGCACTCAAAAGAAGCATTAAGACCCAAGGTGTACACCTGGCTGGTTGAGACAGCTGGGGAGGGTCTAGAAAGTAGCTCCTTAAGAAAGCTCCAGGTACTTCTGTGAAGACACCTGGACTTTTTTGAAGCGATCTGGAACGTCTCGGTACTGTTGACCTATGGTTGCAGGAAGATTAACAATTTTAGGCCAATGTGACTGGGGTGATTGATGGGCAACGGAGGAAAGAACAAGGCAAATCTTGAATTCCTCGTTACGGCGTGTGATGTAATCTTATGGTCCCATGACTTCAGATCACATGACACAAGGTCGGGTGATAGGTCCACACCAAGGGAAGATGTAGACTTTGTTTCGTTGGTTAACTCAAACTGTTTCAGTCTCTTTGATGGTTTAAGGGGCAAGTCACATCAGGCTGTTACTGCAGGCCTGGAATTACACGGAGGCCACGAAGACCATTGCCTCTGTCGCCCTGGGACCAATTTCATGGAGCTGCTTAAGCAGAAAATGTTGCTTAACAATTTTCTGCTTAGCAGAAATGAGCAGGATACCAGTCACAAATTGTACATGAGACATGGTAATTTGGCTGGTAACCCTGTTCTGGTAAGCATAATTTTGTTGTGCTTAGCTACTTTTTGTGCTTAAGCAGCTCTATGAAAATGGGTCTTGGTCTTGGTGCCCCTTCAAAAGTTTCCCATAGACTTTCAGATTTTCCAATGAAAGTGCCCTTTGCACTATCAGTCTGGTAGTTATGCTTCATTGCATGCATTTGTCAATGAAATCATTGAAGACCAGTGCCTGTAAGACAGGCGACTAATCTAGCCTCCTAGTTGCCTGCAAAGAAAAAATGCAGCGATAGGAGACTTGGGAACTCTAGGTGGCAGCAGACATGCCGGGTAAAATTTCCATTATTCACGTAATTCTGAGCTCGTGGACGTTTTCCAGAACAATCGATTTGTCTAGTAAGGCCATGTTAGAATCTCCGGCTACAGCTATGGCTATGGCTAGATTTCCACATCATCATGCTTTAAAGTATAGTATGTCCTTAGAAACACCCTTCGCAACAGTCGTAGCCATAGCTGTAGCCGCCAGTTCGAATACGGCCCAAGTCCGCTGCCAACTAGTGGGTGGTTGGGTTGGCTTAGTGATATCTTTCCACTTTCCACCTCTGGGACCTCGGTTCGAATCCCACCAGGGAACTATGTGGATTGGGTTTTTAGTCCCTACCTAATCACATGGGTTTTCCCTTGAGTATTTCTCTGGGGTTTTCCTCCCACATCTAAAACTAAAATTTCCTTCCTTGTCTGCTCTCCATTGGGTTCTTGGCTAGTACAGTGATTAAGTTCACTTTTCTGAGAGTCCTTGGCCTCACAACCAGAATTAATAAATGAAATGAAATGAGAAGTCTCCCATTGACGAGGTCCATACAGTTCCAAGTGTTGAGAGTTAATCATTTATTTTTGCTTTCTTGTTGTCTTTACAGACGGGCACGCTTGTACATAGTTATAGAGGGACAGGAGGAATCTTTGAAGTGTGTTGGAATTCAAGGGGAGATAAGGTTGGAGCAAGTGCATCAGACGGTTCAGTAAGTAACTCCCCTAATTCTATTGATCCTCAGGTAGTTTGAACTGGGCCCAATTTCATAAAGCATGTAAGCACAAAAACTTGCTAAGCACAGAAAACTTTTGCTTAAGAAAAATAGGTTACCAGCCAAAATACCATACAGTTAACATTGCTGTGACTGGTACCCCACTCATTTCTTGCTTAGCAAAGAAATTTGCCGAGCAAATTTTTCTGCTAAGCAGCTCTATGAATTTGGGCCCAGGTTATGTATTTAGAAGGTTGGCCAGTTAAACGAAACCACCCATAGACCTTTATCACGGTGCGGCCATCTTGATTTTCTCCAATTCAAACCAATGTAAACAAACTTAGGCTGGAATGGAAAAATAGTCTGGTTCCTTTTTGTACAATGAATATTAGCATTCATTACTATTATTGAATACAGGGAACATGACCAAGATGGCGGCAGTGTGATAAAGGTCAATTGGACTCGGTTAAGTTACCTGGGTGAAATTTTCCTGGGCTGTTCGCACTGGAGTTAAAATGGTCAAGTTAATGATTGATATCCTCTGTGATTATCAACAACTAATATACAAAGGAGTTTAATAACAATAATAATAATAATAGCAAACATTGATATATCACAAAATCCATTATTAGATAATGTTCCTGGTCTCTTTCGTAAAAATATACTTAAAGTCCTGTACACGTTTAGTAAGTACTCAAAATATATATTAGCATAAAAACTGACTTGGTAACGAGCAACAGAGAGCTGTTGATAGTATAAAACATTGTGAGAAACGACTCCCTCTGAAGTAACGTAGTTTTTGAGAAAGAGGTAATTTCTCACTAAAATAATATAAACTTCTTGCAAGAAGTTTTTATTCTACATTTGAAAGCACACAAATTTGTACAACAAGGGTGTTTTTTTCTTTCATCATTTTCTTGCAACTTCGATGACCAATTGAACCCAAATTTTCACAGGCTTGTTATTTTATGCATATGTTGGGATACACCAAGTGAGAACACTGGTCTTTAACAATTACCAAACGTGTACGATGCCTTTAAGAGTATACCCTAAAAGAGATAAAAATAAATACCAGTAAAAGCAATAAATGCAAATGTACATTAAAATAAACAATAGTAAAATACACAATGCTATTAAAACAATCCTACAAAAGGGAAATAAATGTAAACCTAGACAAAAAAACATAAGACATAAAGTAGGCAGCGTATTAAAAAAGGAGATAAATCAATAAAATAACCCCATATTGCACCAAGGAAAGACATTACACTTGGACCAGCCAGTGATGAAGAAAATAGAAAGAAACAAAAAGGCAAAAACGAGACTCAAGTTACTGTTATAATATTTATCAAGTTGGGTTGGTCTAGGACCCCGGTCCGAATCACGCCGGGGGAAACTACGTAGATTGGGTTTTCAGTCCCTACCTGACTGTGTGGGTTTTCCCTGGAATAATTCTCTTGGGTTTTCCTCCCACATCCAAAACTGAAACTTACTTCCTTGTCTTCTCTCCATTGGGTTCTTGGCTAGTATGGTGATTAAGTTCGCTTTTCTGAGAATCCTTGGCTTCATAACCAGAATTAATAAATAGATTTTAAAATTAAAGATCTGTGAGTGATACTTAGTTTTTTCTTCATGATATTTTTGTTGTTTTACTCTCAGGTGTGTGTTTTGGATCTGCGGAAATGATGCAAGCCACTGCAGAGTCCCACAAGGAATTTTTGTACCAGGATTGTGTAAAAAAAAAAAGATAAAAAGATACAAAAAAATTTGGTTGGACGAGATGGACAGCAGCACTCTGTGGGAAGGACTGTACCCCCCCAAAAAAAGATTTAAAAAAAGGTGAGCCGAATGATGTGAGGAGGCTTCCCCCCCCCCCATGATGGTGAGGTGTCTGACGGCGATCCGTACCCCCCAATTTTATCCTAGGGTCGGAGAGTGAAGACAGGGTCGCAAGCCGGCGGTTTGACTCGCTAGATGAGTCAAGAGCAAGACGTCCTACGACGGCACACTCCAGCGGTGACAACGTCACGGAGGTAGGAGACCCTTCTCCCAGGGGGAGGGGGGCAGTGATGACTCGCCAATCAAATAATTGACTTGCAGCAGCTGCTAAAACCGTCTCCTTCTACTGTCAGTATCCCCCCCCTCTCTCCCTCCTCCCCAGGAAAGGAGTGGAATGGCCCGTGTTTTCTGAGCATGACCGCAGTGACATCACACTCGTTGTTTGGAAATGGGGACCTCGGCTGAAGTGGTCCTCGTCGACAATGCGCCTCAACAGTCAAAAGCTCATCATAAGTGAGGAAAGAAAAGCAGACCCGATAGTTCAACCATCAAGGGGGCATAAGTGGACCACCCAAGGAGGACCAGAAGGGGAGTCCAAAGGTCAAAGGATTTGTCAACTTGTCTACGGTGACTCAGGGATTTTATTACTGCAAACTCTTGACATGATCTCTGCTGCCTTTTACGGCCGACGTTGAGGGCAGTGTTTGACAAAAGTGAGCGGGTGCGCCTTTTGTAGTTTTTGTTGTTTTTGTGACATCTGCTATTGATTCAAGGGGGGTAGGGTTTGTCTTTGTAAACCAGTAAAGGTCGTAGGTCAGTATGTTCACCCTATCATGAGAAAGGTCATTGACCTTTAAAAAATGTTTTAAAGCCTATCACAGAAAAGGTGTATGAAACTGGTATCTTTTTTAGGCTATCATGAGAAAGGTCATCAAGAACCAATCTTGGAGGTGCCTAGCAAAAAAGTTATGTAGTTGGTTTTTTTTTTCCCCTTGAAATTAAAGACAATCCAATATTATTAAAATTCATGGTCGATGGATAAAGGACAGCCAGGTGTCAGCTGAACAAAACAAGTTATGCGGCAAATATTATTTCTGTGAGCAAGATCCTTAATGCGACCGTCAACAACCATGCAGATGTTTCCCTGTCCGTGCTACCTTTAAGAAAACAACCCTTCAGGGCCCAAAGCTGCTAAGCAGAAAGTGAGCAACGGGCCCAATTTCATAGAGCTGCTTAAGCAGGAAATATTTTTCAGCTAAGAAAAAATAAGCAGGATACCAGTCACAGATTGTTCATTTGATATGGTATTTTATCCAGTAACCTTAATCTGGTAAGCATAATTTTGTTGTGCTTAGCTACTTTTTGTGCTTAAGCAGCTCTATGACATTGGGCCCAGGTCCTAACGGCTGTACATTACAAGCTTTGTTCTGGTTGGGTTAACTGTTTCTGCTCAGTCAAATTCGTTTACCAAAAAACGTGATAGAGTTCTCGCCACTGTGACAAATGAAACCTTTTGTGTCTCAATAGGATCATACAATTACGGCATTTGTTTTATTTTCTGGTGCATTGAATTATAAATGTGACGTTTCTCTCCCCAAAGACTTTTCCTCTGTTAAAAAATTACGTTGTTGGGGCATTAAGACAAATGTTATCACTAGATCGTTGAAATTCTCTCTTTTTTCTCCTTTTTTTAATTATCGGGAATTGTGCCAATGTATTACCCAATCCTGCTGAAGGGTATCAAATTTCCACAAGCAAAACTCTGTAACCCCACCCACCCCCCCCCCAAAAAAAAGCACTTTTGAATATTCATAAAGGTTGCAAGGAAAAAATGGACCAATTGTGTTGCGCTTCATTAAATAATTGTACTTGCCTTCCATAGCATCACCGCTAACAGACAATTTGATTGGCTGTAATATTACATTTTAAACTATCAGGATCATAAACAAGGCTTGTTTTTAGTTCTTTTCATTTTCAATGATTGCAAAAGCGAAGTTGGTTTCCTTCTGTCGGGATAAATATCAAGGAATATGAGTTTGAGTCTCATTTTCGGAGACTTTTGCATCTAAAGATGGCCGCCAGATGACAAGTTGGTACTGTGTACGAACCGTGGGCAGTTTCCAAAGCCGTGTCTGAAATAAGCAACTTCTGCGATGGCTGCGGCTGTAGACCTTTTATCATGCCACCATCTTGGTCATGTTCCCTGTATCCAATAACAGTAATGACTAATGAATGCTAGTATCCATTGCACTGAAAAAGGAACCAGACTATTTTTGTCTTCCAGCCTCGGTTTGGTTACAGTGGTTCAGATTGGAGAAAAACAAGATGGCCGCAGCATGATAAAGGGTCTGTTGACTTAAGCGGTTATGCTGAATGACATCATAGCAATGAAGCCGTAGCCAAAGCCGAAACATATTCAGATAGAGCCTTAGGCTGTCTCTGAATTAGCGGCTACGGCTACGGCTTGACCGCCACATTAAACATACATTGAAGCATAGGCGACCCATTAGCCATTTTGAAATATGGTGGACACATTATGAAGGCACTATTTTGGTTTGGGTATTAATTTGTCTGTGTACACCCAAACCAAACAGTGCACTCCTATTGTGTCCACCATATCTCAAAAAGGCTATTGGCAATACCCTTAGCAACAGCTGCAGCCGCCAGTCGGACATGGCGTTATAATCCCATGAAAAGGTCACTTCTCTACATTAGATATATAGCGCCCTCTGTTGTTGGTCACTCTTTGGCCAGGCCGACCTGACCTTGATCTTTACCTACCATATGTTGCCTTATATTTCTGTGTATTTGTACAGTGTGTATTTTTGTTGTACATTTTCGTTAAAAAAAACCTTTACAAGTTTAACTTCTTGGAGATGGAAAAACAAAACAAAAGCTACAAATCTGTTGGGGGGGGGTGGGGATATTGTCCAGTCAAATCCTGGTTCCCATTTCATCAAGCTTAACAAATTTTCAACTAAGCAACAAAAAGCAGGAAACCAGTTGCAAATGGTACATATGATGTGGTGTTTTGGCTGGTAACCTTATTCTGGTAAGCAAAATTGTTTTGTATCTGTTATTGATGTGGCAAGCAGGGAATAAGACCAAGTCCCAATTTCATAGCTCTGCATCAGCAGAAAATAATTGCTTAACAATTTGCTGCGAAGCGAAAAATGAGCAGGATACCAGTCACAGATGGTACTGCATGTGACATGGTGTTTAGGTCGGTAACTTCATTCTGTTGGGTATACAGTCTACTCTTGCTATAACAAGATCGCTGAGATTGGCCAAATTACTTCTTTATAACAGGAACGTTGTTAAAAGAGGACAGCAAAACAAAGAAACACAAAGCATAAATGAGATCTTGGACTTTGGGACTCTTTGTAAGCAGAAACTCTGTATAACAGTGCTCTTTATAACGAGGGTTGACTTTAATATGTTGTGCTTAGCTATGTTTTGTGCTTAAGCAGCTCTATGAAAATGAACCCTGGGTAAAGACATCCTAAAATGAAAATCAGAAAATGGATAGAAAACAACATGGAAAGTTGAAATACCAGAGCTTCTTCAATCTAAAAAAAAGTGTCTGCTGATGTTGGTTTTGATTTACATTGTGTTCCTGTCATTATGCAAATATTGGATGCACATGAGTGCATTGTTGCAGAGTATAATCATGAGGTGAAATCTGGACTATTCTATTTATACGAGGCGAAGCCAAGTGGAATGGAAAAGCCAGATTTCACGGAGTGAATTGCATTCAGTATTTGTTTTATATAACTCACACATAGATCCTTGTCACTTGACCTTGTCACTTGCATTTTTGTCACAAACACAAAATAGACACGGAAACACGTCCACCCCACACTCTGAAAATTCTTTTAAAAGACTCCTCAATATTGTGGAAGACACCATGTAGACTCCAACCTTGTCCTCCTGGACACGACCTTGCCTCTTTTAGGCTAGGCAAACTTGAAGCGTCCTATAATAATCCATATTGAACGGGCGCCTGTCCAATATTAAAGTTTGGAGCATCGCAGCAGTAGATACATGGCAAAATAATGGATGATAAGTGACATGTGTTCCACTAATCAATTAACAAGGATCTCTGTGTGTGTGATTTATAAAAGAAGAATGATGATTTCTTCATGGTATAGGTCTTTTCTGTAATACAAACTTGCAGGAACTTATTTTCTTTTGAGAAATGATAAATGAACAGCTGTAAAGTTTTGTCAAACTTGATTGTCCACACATGTCGGCCTGCACGTATGTACTGTTTGTAAAGACACTAAAGTTGAAGCCCAGTTTGTATATGTTTGTTAAAACTCTTTAATTTTTTATGTTGTGAATTTCATCAACTGAGATTATGTTTGATTTTTAAAGCCCTATCTTATTGTCATTGTTTCGGTGACCACCCAGGAGGACCAGTCAGCTTGTCATTTCATTGGTCCGTAAAGGTTTGTCACTAGTCCATATTTCATATTAATTAGGGGCGTGTTTTAACACTGACCCAGAGCTGTGTATTGAGAGAGTTGCAACAACTTGCGATTAGAAGCCATTTTGTGTCCCAAAAAAAACATGGATGAACACAGGGTGCCAGACTAGACTGCGCATTGGGTTGTGCTGCATTTGGACCGAAAATGGCGTCCAGCAACCGCGGTCCCTATATGTCGCAACTCTCTCAATATTCGGCTCTGCACTGACCTAGTCAGCTGGACCATTTGGACTGGTTTTCACTGGTCCTCGGGTGTTTTAACTGGCACCTGACCAGTAGACGACTTCTAAGGGATAACACTGATTGTTTTAACGAAGTCAGTCTAAACCAATCATGTTTTTGGAAAAGATGATATGACAATCTGCTGCTTTTGTATTTGTCAAGACTTGTTTTGTTTTTAACATGGTTGTCATTATTTTGGGAAGATTGCTTTATCTCCGTTTGTCTTCTGAATGACTCATAATTTGATTTGTGGTAAGAACAAGTCATCAACTTGAGTTTCCAATAGAAGTCTCATTTGAATTTCAAAACCTTATAACGAATTGTTTCTGTCATTTTTTCCTTTTTTTTTTCCCAGGTGGAATATTGTTATGCTATTTTGTTGGCAAAACGTACCCATTTTATTTTAATTTTATTTTTTATCTGGTCACTGATTAACAATAAGCCATTTGCTTGTAAGGTTTGAATAATGTCTGGTATAATGCCTTGCTTGAGCTGGTCACAACTGATTGCCTCAAATTGAATTCCTTGGACTAGAGACTGGTACACCCGTACACAGCGCTGAATGAATGCATATGGCACAATGGCACCGGCCTTTGACCATCTGGAGGTTGCTACATAAAAAGCTTGCTCCTAACTATCTGACGTACTGTATTTAGTCTGGGGAATCCAATTTGAGTTTCACTTTGGACCAATCAAGTCAATGTACCAGACAATGTAATTCTAACTTCCAAATTATAGGTACAGCAGAGTATTCCAAACAAAACGTAGCCCAAAGAAGGCACATGTGTGAAAGGGGCCAAGCGTAGACCCTTGCAGAACTTCATAAGTCAGTGTTACCCAATTGTACATCTGCTTGTTCAAGAAATAACGCCACCCAAAACACTATCATTTTGCTTGTGATAAAAATGCAAGCCAAGATGTGCTCTGATCTACCAGAAGAAGGCCAAGTATAGAACAATGAGGAACACTGTTAGAAACAAAATTAGGGCCAAATATCATCCCTTGAGGAACTCCTAAAATTCAAACTACTGTAATTTTTTATGACTTTACTCCAGCCAGTTGTTAAACTTCCATCTTTAATTTTTCAAGCACAAAAATTTCTGCGAAAATCAAAGTGAGGCCGTATCTGAAATGCTGGCTATAGCTACGGCTACGACTGTTGCTAAGGGTGTTATTAAGGATTCAGCCGTAGCCGTAGCCGCAGCCGCCAATTCGGACACAGCTTGAAGCTTTATGTGCAAATTGTCTGGTACTGTCATGTCACATTTTGAGTTGGTGATCAATCCAATTCAAGTAAATTATAATGTTTGTGTCGGTTGTAAGAATTATGAAACTTTCTTAACAACAATCTTTTAAAACAAGCCCTGACAATTGACAAATTTGCCTAAATCTATGTCTTAATTTTAATTAAATTTAAATATAAAAGCCCTGAGAATGATAGGCAGACCATGTATTAAGGCCAAGACAAAAAAAATTACACCGGTTGATCGTCCTGTGTTAAAATATAAAAAAAGGAAGATGAGGGCCTGAATCCAGCGACTTTGGCTACAGTTATTGCTGTTGGCTGCAGCCAAAACATTGAAGAATTAGGACTTTTCGGTGATCCACTCATAGCCACTGCTGAAGCCGTGAATTCTGACATGGCCTAGCTATCAACAATGCATTGAAGCATTTACAGCTTGACTCTAAGTAGTGGTGTAAACAATGAGCCCCACCAATTGGTCATGTTCGCCCTCTACCAGCCATTCCTGAAATCAATTCGGCAACAAGCGAGACCTTGTTTGCGAGACCTGGCACCTTTAACTTTGTGAGAAAAAGTCTTGCCAGCAGACACTGGTTGTCCTGTGTATATTGTTTTAGATTGGTGCCACCCTGGTCTTTGCTTTTAATAACAGATTTAATTTCCTGACCAGTATTTTCTGCTCAGCAACTTTTTGATATAAGCTATTTGCAAGTTAGATTGGAGTGGACTTTATGCAGTTGGTCAGACGAGGTTGCTCATTGGCCAATCCTGTGCGCAGTTCAGACATGGTTGTATGTTTCCATTGGTTCATCATTTCGTACCTCTAATGTGCGTTTTTGCGGTTGAACCAATAACTGTTCGGTTGAACTGGCCATTGGTTAATCACTGACCAATAAACAGAACAGTTATTGGTTACAAGCGTGAAAACGCACCCCTGGTGGCGGAATGATGCCAGTGCATAATGTATGTAATGTCTGGTACAGTGACTTGCCTAGTCACTATTAAATGTTCAATTTTAATTCCTCAGACTAAAAATACTGTTGCAACATCACATGGTTCGGGGCAAACTTTTGTTTGGCAACCTCCAGATTAGCCCGAATATCTGAAGCAACGCTTCCAGGTGCGTGAATAACGCCAGATAAACCGGCCTTTAGAACCTGGCAGTTTCCTGCCAGATGTACCTTTGACCTTGCATGCCATAGTACTGTGTGTGATCACCACCAGTTGTGTAGTTATGCGTCATTGCATGTACTATGTTTATCCAATGAAACAATTGGGTTTGTAAGACCAGTGTCTGTCTTTAAAAGTCAGGGGACCAGTCTACCTTCCCGATTAGCAAAGATTGGTATCCTTGGTGCCACACATGTGATTTGTAATTGTGTGTTTGCCATGTCGTCTATAATTATGCAAAAGCTTGCCTCTAACCATGGCCTAATCTCATAGAGCTGCTTAAGCAGCAAAAAGTGCTTAACAGTTTTATGCTTAGCAAAACTGAGCAGGATACCAGTCACAGATGTCACATGAGGAATGTTATGTTGGCTGGTAACCCGATTCTGGTTAGCATAATTTTGTTTTGCTTAGCTACATTTTATGCTTATAAGCAGCTCTATGAAATTTGGCCCATGTGACATAGCAACATTGGATTTAGTTTGAGGAATTAAAATTCAGCAATATCTGTGTTACCTGACATCAAATCTAACTCACAAAGCCTTACTGGGCTCTGGTTTGTACACAACAATAAAAGGTGCAGTGTATTGTCATTCAGTTTATCATTCGGAGCATTTTAGTTATTAATTTTGACTGATGCATGAATCAAAATATAGAAGAACCCAAAGCTGAACCTGAGGTAAGTGGGAACCTACGACCATGATTTGGTCGCGTTTGTAAAGTCTAAGGCCGTATCCGAATTGGTTGTTACAGCTACGGCTGTGACTGTTGCTAAGAATGTACTGTACTCCAACGCATGATGACATGGAAATCTAGCCGTAGCTGTAGCTGCCTATTCGAGCATGGCCTAATATGGCTGGTTTTAATTAGGGGTCAAAGGTGAGAACACAATGTCAATGATTGTAGAGTAAAAGTTTGAGCTTTAAGCTGAATGGTTATTACATAGAAAGGGAATCACTTTGCTCAGGTGCTAAAAAAGAAAGTGGAACTCTTTCTCCAAATGGTGTATTATTTGATATCAAAATGGTTTAACAGAAAAGCATTTTGCCAAACAGCCATCCTGCATGATGTTCTTTACTTGAAACCTGCAAGCAAACCTGGTAAAATAATCTGTCTGTTTTGAGACCCCGAAGTGAAGTGTAAATGGAATTTCTGTTCATTGTGGAGACTAGTGATAAAATGTCGACTGTGGGCGAGAAGCACAGTGGGAAAACAATTGATGCTTTTAAGTCGGTAAAACAAGTCAAGTTTCTACATCACAGTTTGTATAAAATTTATGTCTGTTGCCACTCACACTCACGTGTAGTGAATACTCCATTTTTAATAATAAAAGATAGAAAACTCATTTGGGTGGACATGTGTTTTACCAAAATATATCTTGTTTTGTGTAATTTATTATTTTTAGTTGTTCTGTGTCGAGTACATTTTATGTCAGTATCTTTAAAAACAATTGCCAGGATAGACGACTGAACCAATAATTTTCTGCTCCTCGCACCCATTTCAGTTGTATATCAAATATCGTGCGATTTGAAAAGAAAAGATGTTCGGCCAGATTTGGAAAAAACTGCAAGGGGTAAGTCTTGCAATTTTCAGCCTCGAAAAGTTTTTCTCTGCGATTTGCCTCAAAATTAATTGAAAGAAAGTCCTTGCACAAGGGTCAAGTCGAGCATTTTTATCAAATTTGGGCCAAATATTGAAAAAATCACAAGGAATAAGTCCAGCATTTTTATCCAATTTAAGCTAAATATTGAGAAAAAAACCCACAAGGGGCAAGTCCAGCATTTTTATCAAATTTGGGCGAAATATTGAAAAAATCATGTGAGGGGTAAGTCCAGCATTTTTGTCAAATGTGAGCTAAATATTGAAAAAAAAAACACAAGGGGTAAGTCAAGCATTTTTATCAAATTTGAGCTAAATAGTGAAAAAAAAACAAGGGGTAAGTCCAGCGTTTTTATCAAGTTTCAGCTTAATATTGAACAAATCACAAGGGGTAAGCATTTTATCAAATTTGAGCTAAATATTGAAACAATCAAAAGGGATAAGTCCAGCATTTTGGTCAAAATTGAGCTAAATATTGAAAAAAAACCACAAGGGGAAAGTCCAGCATTTTTATCAAATTTTTGCCAAATATTGAAAAAATCACAAGGGGTGAGTCCAGCATTTTTTGTCAAATTTGAGCTAAATAGTGAAAAAAACCACAAGGTAAGTCCAGCATTTTTATCAAGTTTGAGCTAAATATTGAAAAAATCACAAGGGATAAGCATTTTATCAACTTTGAGCTAAAGATTGAAACAATCACAAGGGATAAGTCCAGCATTTTGGTCAAATTTGAGCTAAATATTGAAGAAAAAACCCCACAAGGGGTAAGTCCAGCATTTTTATCAAATTTGAGCTAAATAGTGAAATAAAAACAAGGGGTAAGTCCAGCATTTTTATCAAATTTTTGCCAAATATTGAAAAAATCACAAGGGGTAAGTCCAGCATTTTTATCAAATTTGAGCTTAAAATTGGAAAAATCACAAGGGGTAAGTCCAGCATTTTTATCAAATTTGAGCTAAATATTGAAAAAATCACAAGGGATAAGTCCAGCATTTTAATCAAATTTGAGCTAAATATAAAAATAAAAAACCAAGGGGTAAGTCCAGCAATTTTATCAAATTTGAGCTAAATAGTGAGAACAAAAACCACAAGGGGTAAGTTAAGCATTTTTATCAAATTTGAGCTTAATATTGAAAAAAAACAAGGGGTAAGTCCAGCATTTTTATCAAATTTTTGCCAAATATTTAAAAAAAAACAAGGGGCAAGTCCAGCAATTTTATCCAATTTGAGCCAAATATTGAAAAAATCACAAGGGGTGAGTCCAGCATTTTTTGTCAAATTTGAGCTAAATAGTGAAAAAAAAAACCACAAGGTAAGTCCAGCATTTTTATCAAGTTTGAGCTAAATATTGAAAAAATCACAAGGGATAAGCATTTTATCAAATTTGAGCTAAAGATTGAAACAATCACAAGGGATAAGTCCAGCATTTTGGTCAAATTTGAGCTAAATATTGAAGAAAAAACCCCACAAGGGGTAAGTCCAGCATTTTTATCAAATTTGAGCTAAATAGTGAAAAAAAACAAGGGGTAAGTCCAGCATTTTTATCAAATTTTTGCCAAATATTGAAAAAATCACAAGGGGTAAGTCCAGCATTTTTATCAAATTTGAGCTTAAAATTGGAAAAATCACAAGGGGTAAGTCCAGCATTTTTATCAAATTTGAGCTAAATATTGAAGAAGAAAAAACCCACAAGGGGTAAGTCCAGCAATTTTATCAAATTTGAGCTAAATAGTGAGAACAAAAAACACAAGGGGTAAGTCCAGCATTTTTATCAAATTTGAGCTTAATATTGAAAAAAACACAAGGGGTAAGTCCAGCATTTTTATCAAATTTGAGCTTAATATTGAAAAAAACACAAGGGGTAAGTCCAGCATTTTTATCAAATTTTTGCCAAATATTAAAAAAAAAACAAGGGGCAAGTCCAGCAATTTTATCCAATTTGAGCTAAATATTGAAAAAAAAAACACAAGGGGTAAGTCCAGCATTTTTATCAAATTTGAGCTTAATATTGAACAAATCACAAGGGGTAAGTCCAGCATTTTTATCAAGTTTGAGCTTAATATTGAACAAATCACAAGGGGTAAGCATTTTATCAAATTTGAGCTAAATATTGAAACAATCACAAGGGATAAGTCCAGCACTTTTATCAAATTTTTTCCAAATATTAAAACAAAAACAAAGGGGTAAGTCCAGCATTTTTATCCAATTTGAGCTAAATATTGAAAAAAAAACACAAGGGGTAAGTCCAACATTTTTATCAAATTTGAGCTTAATATTGAAAAAATCACAAGGGGTAAGTCCAGCATTTTTATCAAGTTTGAGCTTAATATTTAAAAAAATCACAAGGGGTAAGCATTTTATCAAATTTGAGCTAAATATTGAAACAATCACAAGGGATAAGTCCAGCATTTTGGTCAAATTTGAGCTAAAAATTGAAAAAAAAACCACAAGGGGCAAGTCCAGCATTTTTATCAAATTTTTGCCAAATATTGAAAAAATCACAAGGGGTGAGTCCAGCATTTTTTTTCAAATTTGAGCTAAATAGTGAAAAAAACCACAAGGTAAGTCCAGCATTTTTATCAAGTTTGAGCTAAATATTGAAAAAATCACAAGGGATAAGCATTTTATCAAATTTGAGCTAAAGATTGAAACAATCACAAGGGATAAGTCCAGCATTTTGGTCAAATTTGAGCTAAATATTGAAGAAAAAAAACCCACAAGGGGTAAGTCCAGCATTTTTATCAAATTTGAGCTAAATAGTGAAAAAAACAAAACAAGGGGTAAGCATTTTATCAAATTTGAGCTAAATATTGAAACAATCACAAGGGATAAGTCCAGCACTTTGGTCAAATTTGAGCTAAATATTGAAGAAAAAACCCCACAAGGGGTAAGTCCAGCATTTTTATAAAATTTGAGCTAAATAGTGAAAAAAAAAACCACAAGGGGTAAGTCCAGCATTTTTATCAAATTTTTGCCAAATATTGAAAAAATCACAAGGGTTGTTAGTCCAGCATTTTTATCAAATTTGAGCTTAATATTGAAAAAATCACAAGGGGTAAGCATTTTATCAAACTTGAGCTAAATATTGAAACAATCACAAGGGATAAGTCCAGCATTTTGGTCAAATTTGAGCGAAATATTGATAAAAAACACATGGGGTAAGACCAGCATTTTTATCAAATTTGAGCTAAATAGTGAAAAAATCACAAGGGGTAAGTCCAGCATTTTTATCCAATTTGAGCGAAATATTGAAAACAAAACACAAGGGGTAAGTCCAGCATTTTTATCCAATTTGAGCGAAACATTGTTAAAAAATACAAGGGGGTAAGTCCAGCATTTTCATCAATCTTGGGCCTTATATTGAAAAAATCACAAGGGGTAAGTCCAGCATTTTTATCAAATGTGGCTAAATATTGAAAAAAACACAAGGGGTAAGACCAGCATTTTATCAAATTTGAGCTAAATATTGAAAAAATCACAAGGGGTAAGTCCAGCATTTTTTGTCAAATTTGAGCTAAATAGTGGAAAAAAAACACAAGGGGCAAGTCCAGCATTTTTATCAAATTTGAGCTTAATATTGAAAAAACCCCACAAGGGGTAGTTAGTCCAGCATTTTTATCAAATATGAGCTAAATATTGAAGAAAAAAAACACAAGGGGTAAGTCCATTTTTGTAATCAAATTTGAGCTAAATATTGAAAAAAAAAACACAAGGGGTAAGTCCAGCATTTTTATCAAATTTGAGCTAAGTATAAAAAAAAAACAAGTCCCGGTCCCTCCTTATCTTTTCCCACGCGTAATATTCACGGTACCTAATTTGGGGAGAGACATGACGGACCCCAATCCATTACAGCGGCCAGCAGTAAAAGTCATGTCCATTTTGGTACAGGTAGGATTTGAACCGGTGTACCAGCTCTGGACCGCACGCAATTGAACGATCCAGTGCACCGAAGTGCCCGTTGGTGTTTTCGGGTGATTTTAAACACCTCTTAAATAATGCACTGTGATAACGGCAACAATAAAAGAAAAGAATTGGCAGTGGCGGGATTTGAACCTGGGTCAGTACAATTGAAAACCTACTGTTACAGTTCTCTTTACAAATTACCTAGAGGTAATGCAATCTGAGGGACCGGACTGGTCCTCACGAAGTGAAGACACACAAATGCCAGGCATGATATTCTTCCTATTTAAGTCCGATTTCCGATTTGTTTGCCCTTGGGAAAAATCAGACAAATTGTGATAAAAAATAGCCTGAAAAGTCAAGTAAAGCCAACATTACACCATGTGTACATATAGGTCAGCCCTTGTACTCAATGAAATGTTCTTACTTTTTTCTCCAAGGACTAATATCATACCTGGAATTATTTTGTGTACAGTGCCCTCACCCGAAATCTTAGACTTTAAAAAAATTAATTTTCAAACAACTGTTCCCTTTGGGTGAAAACACACCCTAAATCTCCCCCATGATAGAAAACATGCCTGGATACTTATCAAGTCATAACCAAATTACTACAAAATGACAAAATAAGTTGGATAACACTTTTTGGGGGATACAGTGCTATATTTAACCGACTATCTATCATTTCATAGGCAAAGTAGGCAAAGTTTTGGAACCGTTCAATTGTTTTAATCCTATATAATATAGATACAATAAAACTAACCTGTGAAAATGTCTTTTGAAAAGGTGGTAGTGTTTTTTGATTGCTGAAAATCTCGAGCGGTTATGTACACACAGGTAAAAATAATCCGTAATTGGAATACACAATCTGAGAAATGTTTCATGCAGAAACAATTCTGAGATTGAAATGTTTTTGAATCCCTCTCTCTCTCTAAAACCACATTTCTTTGAAGGGAATTGTTTCTCCAAATGTTGTACATTATCAACAGCTGCAGTGCTTCTTACCAAGTTTTTATGGTAATTTATTTTTGGAGTCCTTACCAAAGGTATACTTTCCCTTTAAATTCTTTCGCTCAAGTTACACAAAAATACATTAACAAATTTCAGAAATAAATGTGTAACATTTTGTAAGCAGCGCAGATATTGTTTTGCTCAGTATAATGAAGATGTCAAGCAAAGTATCACAGTTTATAAGTAATAATAAAGCCTACATTAAGTATTCAGCTTGTCAAATAAAAAGAAAGAAAAAAAAAGAAAGGAAAACTAAATCTAGCTTACAACTTAAAGGCCCTGTACACTATTGGTAAGATCGAAAAAACACAAATGTTCACAGATTCACACATAACTTACATGGTTTAAAGTAAGTAATGGTAGAAAGGGTTCCTTAAAATATTTCTGCCTAAAACGCTATCGTTTCTGAGAACTGAGTAAAACAATAGGAACTGGTGGTTCTGAAAAGAACTGGTGGTTCTGAAAAGAACTGGTGGTTCTAAAAAGAACCGGTAATTCTGAAAAGAACTGGTGGTTCTGAAAAGAACCAGTGGTTCTGAAAAGAACTGGTGGTTCTGAAAAGAACCGGTGGTTCTAAAAAGAACCGGTGGTTCTGAAAAGAAGCGGTGGTTCTTAAAAGAACCGGTGGTTCTGAAAAGAAGCGGTGGTTCTGAAAAGAAGCGGTGGTTCTTAAAAGAACCGGTGGTTCTGAAAAGAACCGGTGGTCCTATAAAGGAACCGGTGGTCCTATAAAGGAACCGGTGGTTCTGAAGGGGAACTGGTGGTTCTGAAGGGGAACTGGTGGTTCTGAAAAGAACCGGTAATTCTGAAAAGAACTGGTGGTTCTGAAAAGAACTAGTGGTTCTGAAAAGAACTGGTGGTTCTGAAAAGAACCGGTGGTTCTGAAAAGAACTGGTGGTCCTATAAAGGAACCAGTGGTTCTGAAGGGGAACTGGTGGTTCTGAAAAGAACCGGTGGTTCTGAAAAAGAACCAGTGGTTCTGAAAAGAACCGCCGGTTTGACAACAGGGGTCTCATGAATGCTTTTGTTCTTTAAGTGATGTCACAGCTGAAGATGTTTGGGCAGGGTCACCTTTTTGGGGGCGGGGTAATCGGCGTCTACAACTACTTTTCAAAAGCTTAAAATTAACAAACCTTCTGTAAAACATCAAAAAGATATTCACGGATTATAAATCAGAATACCTATTCTATAATTTTCGTGTCTTTTAGAGCTGTTTTTCTGTGATCCTTGACGCAGCATGCACCATCAGAATCCAGCATGCTCATACGATCACAGCACACCATTTGAAATGAAAACCTTACGAGAGATAATCCAATCTGACTTAGGAAGCGTCTCAAAAGTCGGAACGGTACGAACGTTCTAATTGGATCGGATAAGTTTTCAAGTGCGTGCTCATGGACTGTTCCGTTGGACCGGCGGAACGTTCCATTGGAACGTTCAATATACTAATGGCGCGTATTCACTCGTGTAGGATTGCTCCCGTACTCTGGCACAATGATGCAGTCCAGCGGAACGTTCTGGTGGTCCAATGGATTGCAGGCGTGTGCCCACAGGAACGTGCCCTATTTAGTTGTATACAATCACATCATACATAACACTTGGACTTGGTCCAAGCTTTTACCTCGACTGGTGTCCTGCTCGCGTGCCTCATGGTAAAAATGCTGGTTTGGCTGGTGACATTCAAATGAGGGTCTGGCATCCTGACTCACTTGAATATATACAATCACAGTTTCCTTAGCCTGATGTCTATTTTCCTATTCTCTGTACCATCCATTCCTGTTGACACAGTGGGCACCGGTTGTTCTGTTTGACCCACAGTGACATACAGCAGTTATGGAAGGAATGGTTGCACTCACCCCATACAACTGAAAAGAAACAATGAGGTAAAATCAGCGTATTCATCACAGGTTCCCTGTCCATGCAAACCGGTCACATTTCATGTCAGCAAACTCCGTATACCTTTAGAGACCATTCATTTCTGTATAATCATCAACATCTACCCAGACTTGATTTTATTGTTGATTTTTTTAAACAATTTTTTTCTTGTAAAAGTGTCTGAAAATAATAATAACAAAAAAGAGAATTTTTGGTTTGTTTCAGAAACATAGTTACTATGTTAACATGGGAAACATTGGACATTTTCAATTCACGTCATGACCTTTACTTTGACCTTTTTGGTTGAGTGGAAGATGGTCAGATCCTGCAGCCTTTTGCAGCCGCAATGGGCATTTTGGTACAAAAGCCGCTTCTGGCCGCTATGGTCTCTAAAGGGTAAAACCCGTTGATTTGCGTGATTTACAGCAACTTGTGTACCTTTGTTTGTTTTACCGGTGCTGCATACTCCTAAGGAGCTGAAATGGTTTCAGGAATACTAAAGTCCATTGCACCGTTGTAGTAATAAGGACATTATTCCCAATGATTTTCTATTTACTTTGCCAATACTATAATGCTGATCAAAGGGATTCCATTAAAACAATAACAAATGTTAGTTATGAGTAGTGGAATAAAAGACCCAATTTCGGCAGCCCCAAGTGCTAAATTAATTTTGATAAGCATAGTTCTTAATCATGAAAAAGATCCTTCCTGCATACTGCGTTACGTTGGAATTCACTGACTACATTCTCCTTCCCTGCCTCTTACAACCTGTCAACCAATTCAAACGCAATATCAATGGTCATCTTTCTACTTTTTGATTTCCTCTTCTGTTATACCCTTTCCACTTTATAGCCATCACTTTGAGTGGCATGTTTTGATGGCCTTGTGATTGGCAACTTCCCATAATTTGTTTGTGTTTATATAAATAAAAAAGAGGAGTCCTACTAACTCTAGTGTCGCTACATGTTTGTCCAATAATAAGGGTTTACGCTTTTGCATAAACAAACTAGAACGAGAAAAACCCATAAAGCAATTCCGATGACAAAGTACGTGTATGACATTTTAGGGTACCCGCTCTATTGATTTGAGGTTGCTATGCTAAAAAGTTCCCCTGAACTATGTGATGTAGCAAACTGTAGCCAGTGGAATTCAAACTGAATGTTTTATAGTGACCAGGCAAGTTACAGCACCATACATTATTAAAATTTAACTTGCTAAGGGCTTATAGACCCATTTTACATCACAAGTTCAAAAAGCACCCTCACTGACGCTAAAGGATGACTTTCAATGGCTGCAACGAGTTGTGCGTACACGCATGCACAATTCAATTGTTTGACCTCAGCGATAGCGCCATTTGCAAGGGGTCTACTAAACAATTTGGCTAAACTTTCTTGGGATAACTTTTCTCAAGTTTGTTTGTCTATCTGTTTGTTTGTTTCTTTGAATGCTTGCTCTCTTACCAACACATTCCTCTTGTTTATTTTCCGTCTGACATCGTAAACAAGCATCTGAAAAACAAAATAAGAAATCAAGTTTAGAATTGATATCATAAGAATCTTACAAAGCTCTTCCAAATGTATCCAGTGTTCAAGAAACAGTTGCATCCCCTTAAGGTGATCCCTTTACAATGCCGTTTCCCAGGTTGTATCAGAAACTTTTTAGTGACTGGCTACATGTAGCAGGACCAATTAGCTTGTCATTTCACTAGTCCATTACCTTCTTCACTAGTCCTTATTTCCCATTTAAAGGTATCGTACACGTTTGGTAATGACTTAAAACAAATATTAGCATAAAAACTTACTTGGTAACAAGCAACTGGGAGCTGTTGATAGTATAAAACATTGTAGGAAACGACTCCCTCTGAAGTAACGTAGTTTTTGAGAAAGAGGTAATTTCTCACTAAAATAATAAAAACTTCTTGCAAGAAGTTTTTATTCCTATATGAAAGCACACAAATTTGTACAACAAGGATGTTTTTTCTTTCATCATTTTCTTGCAACTTCGAAGACCAATTGAGCCCAAATTTTCACAGGCTTATTATTTTATGCATACGTGTATGTTGGGATACACCAAGTGAGAACACTGGTCTTTGACAATTTCCAAACGTGTTCAGTGCCTTTAATAGGGATGCTTTTCAACACTGATCTAGCCTGCTAGACCACTTGGAAAGAATTCTGACTGGTCCTCAGGTGTTTCAACTGGCATTTGGCCAGCGAACCACTGTTAAAGGAGAACGCTGCTGGGCGTGATCCCTGATATACGGCAGCATGGTTGTAAGATCATGAGCGCTGATTCGATTCGCTGAAACAGTGGTTTTACCTCCAAGTCTTTTCGTGTCGCTGCAGCACGCTGTTTCACACCGCGCGACTTGCTGCTGGTTCATGTTCTGCGGTGGTGGCGCTGTGTGTGATGATTACCACCTTGACTAAAGACTACTAAGGCCAAGTAAAATAAATAACATGTTGCTCGTCCGGACTTTTTGAAAAAGTTGGTGAGGGAGGTCCTTGTTATTTGTTATTTTCAATTTTTTTGTTATTTTTTTTAAAGATGGCCACCATGTCTAAGATGGCCGCCATATCGTATTTGAAGATGGTTTTATGGTTTATGAGTATGTTTTGTATGTCCTCAAATTCTGTGTGTGTTTCTGTGTCCATTTTGATACATTGTAATTATTTCTAAAGAGTCATTCTTGATTTTGCTCCAAAGTTATTCTGTGTGCGTGGCATCGCGTCCTTGTGCAAAGAACTGTGGCATGCAAACCTGAAGGGCAAAACGTTTCAAAGTAAAGAGTTCCTCATTATGCGTTGCAATAGCTATTCTTGTAGGCCTACATGTAAGACAGATGATGAAACTGCTCAATAAAAATAAAGGGTACATTGGAAATAGCTATAAATAATATGTAAATTTATTTTATTTTTTTTTATTTATTTATTTTTTTAAATAACAAATAACAAAAAAATCGGTGCGGCCGCAAAACCGAGGCGGGCGGGGACGAGCAACATGTTATTTATTTTACTTGGCCTAATAACTACAAACAGCAAAGTCATAGTTCTAGTACTCAGCTACCATTTTAACTAGAGTACTGTAAATGGTAGTATGAGTCTGACTGCAAATGTCAAATTTTTTAAAGGAGTACAGCACCCTAGTTACTGGGTCTACTGCTGGTCCTAAGCAAAATTGATATGTGCTTAGTTACTTTTTTGTACTTATGTTAACCATACACTGCCATAGAGCTTGCTCTATGTTAATGTACAATGCAATGTAGGCCTATGTACAGTGTTATTGTTCCGCCCCAACTTCAAAATCACACTAACTACAGTTGGGACTGGTCCCAACTGTAGTTGGGACAGTAGCCACAGTCACATTTTATGACAAATTTCACACTCATCTACCATTCTAAAGCCAAAACTGGGCCCAGTACCCGCATAATTAATGAACAAGTTGTTGAGGGGGAGATCCACGCCCGCATGTTGCAGTCCCCACAATCATGGACATGATGGAGCAATAAACTAGTTTATTGCTCCATGCCACAATCGATCACGGTTCCTTTCGCGGATGCTATCCTGTACAGCCTGGATCGCCCATAGAACTCTACAGTATTATTATACTATAGTTCTATGGGTGATCCTAGCCCTGGTAGGACGTCAGTCAGTGCCACTGCACTGACGTCCTGGGTATAAAGATCCTTTACAATGCGAACAAAATTTTGAGTAACATTTTAAAATATTTTTACCTAATTTGAGAAGCTGAAACTCCATTCACTTATTCTTGGTGCCTTTAATTACACTTTTGCTGAGTTCAAAACCAATCAAATACATCCATGAATGACATTATTTCCAAAAATAAGTCCAAGTTGTGCACTGGACTCCGTCGCGTTGTATGCAACGGAGGAGTCCAACCTGGGCTATGGGCGATCCCAACTACAGTTGGAACGCCCCAACTTGATCGAACACCCAGGTTGGGACCAGTCCCAACTATAGTTGGGACGATTGTCAAGTTCAGTTGGGACGGAACATTATGTTAACTGTCTATCCTATGAAATGTGGGTCCATCGCTCATTCAAAGAATCTGTCCACATTACTCTTTCTTCAATGATAATGTTCCCAAATATCCCCCCAAATCTTACCCATTACTTGAACTCTGCATATTGCACAGGTATCACATTCAACATCCCAACTCCACATAGCAACAATGTTCCATTTCTTCAACGTAAACGGTTTATATTCCGTCTCTCCTTTCGACATCGAAGATTCCGATTTTACCGGCTGCTGCGTCGACATCGTCGAACACGTTTCGTCTTTCATAACCGCTTCAGAATCAGCCATTTCTGTCCAGCAACAATCACAGGTTGTTTACAAATTTAGACTTGAAGCTCCACTCCTTCTTCGACGAGATTATACAGTTCTTTGGCTGCTTTTTTGATAGAATAACATTGATCTTTCATCGCGGAAGTAACATTTCGTCACTCATCCAAGGTTTTTCCTTGTTCTGTACTTAGTCAGAAACCAAATGCGAAATAGCGTGTGTTTTAGTATAGTTGACGTCAGGGTGAATTATGATTGGGCTTATTTGACCTCACGCACGACCTTCAGCGAAAAAAACAAACAACAACATATGACATCACCGGGGGGGGGCATATTTTTTTTTACACCGCAGCGAGGGGTTTTGTACTAAAATACTGCCAATTCCTGTCTTGAGATGAGACTACAAACAGTTATGCCTATAAAGGGTTAGGTTTGGGGTTAGGGTTAGGGTTAGGGTGAGGGTGAGGGTAAGGGTTAGGGTGGGGGTTAGGGTTAGGGTAAGGGTTAGGGTTAGGGTTAGGGTTAGGGTTAGGGTTGGGGTTAGGGTTAGGGTTTAGGGTTAAGCGTAGTCTCCTATCTCAAGACGGAATTGACAGTGTTACAGTACAAAACCCCTCGCTGCGGTGTAAAAAAAAAAATATGCCACGGGGGGGGGGGTGCTAATATGCATTATTTTTCAATTGTTCAAAACCATTTCACCGATTCAAAGACATTTCAATTATAATTTATCCAAATTACTCCAATATTAACGAAAACAAAGCATATATAGAAACAAGGTGTTAGAAAAAAAGAAGTAGGGCCTATACCGTAAATTTCAATTCCAATTCGCATTAATAGTGGAGGAAAACCAGTCTGGTAAGATCGAAGAACACAAATGTTCAAAGATTCACACATATCTTACATGATTTAAAGTAAGTAATGGTAGAAAGGGTTCCTTAAAATATTTCTGCCTAAAATGCTATCGTTTCTGAGAAATGAGAAAATAGTTTGAGAAAAACAGAAAACACATAAGGTCTCTTTTCACTATTTTTTCGTGACCTCGATGACCAATTAAGCTCAAACTTTCACAGGTTTGTTTGTTCATGCATGTTGAATCACACAAAATGTGGACACTGATTTTAAGCTGTAAGTGTACAATACCTTAGCATCACACACGTTTGGTAAGAGCCTATTGTTTGTTTCAATCCTATATGCAGTTGTAGATATATTAAAACTAACCTGTGAAAATTTCAGTTCAAAAGGTGGTAGCGTTTTTGAGATATTGCCGAAAATCACACTCTGAGAAGCGACCTCAACGCTTCTCAATAATCAAAATATTTTGGGATAAAAAGTGATATATTTTTCCATAACCGCAGTCCTTTGAGGCAAAAAGTCTCTCATAATGCATTATACTGTCCAACTGCTGTACTTCTTACCAAGTAAGTTTTTGTTGCCATAAATTTTCAGAGTCATTACCAAGCGTGTACGATGCCTAAAGGGTCTTTACAATATTGGTAAGGTTGAATATATAAATGTTCACAGATTTGCACTTAATGGTAAGATGGTCATGGTGGAAAACTGCCCTTGAAATTGTTTTGCTTGAAATGCTATAGTTTTTTGGAAATTAGTAAAACAATTAGTCTTTATCACTGGGGATACAATCCGATTTGAAAACAGTGTGTTCACTGTTTTCTCATGACTCCGAAGACCGGTTTACTTAAACTTTCACAGGTTTGTTATTTCATATGTTTGGATACTGGTCTTTGACAATTACCAATGTTGTACATTTGCTTTCAGCTTAAAGACAGTGGTAATTGTCAAAGAACAGTCTTCTCACTGGTGTATCTCAACATATGCATAAAATAACAAGCCTGGGAAAACTTGAGCTCAATTGGTCATCGAGGTTGCGAGATAACAATGAAAGAAAAAAACAACCTTGTCACACGGAGGTCTGTGCTTTCAGATGCAAGTTGATTTCGAGACCTCATTTAATTTTGAGGTCTCGAATTCGTGGAAAATTACTTCTTTCTCAAAAACTACTCCACTTCAGAGGGAGCCGTTTCTCACAATGTTTTATACTATCAACCTCTCCCCAATACTTGTTACCAAGTTAGGTTTTATGCTTATAAATATTTTGAGTAATTACCAATAGTGTCCATTGCCTTTAAAGGCATCGTACACGTTTGGTAATTACTGAAAATATATATTAGCATAAAAACTGACTCGGTAACGAGCAACAGAGAGCTGTTGATAGTATAAAACATTGTGAGAAACGAATCCCGCTGAAGTAACGTAGTTTTTGAGAAAGAGGTAATTTCTCACTAAAATAATAAACACTTCTTGCAAGAAGTTTTTATTCCTGTATCTGAAAGCACACAAATTTGCAACAAGGGTGTTTTTACTTTCATCACTTTCTTGCAACTTCGATGACCAATTGAGCCCAAATTTTCACAGGCTTGTTATTTTATGCATATGTTGGGAAACACCAAGTGAGAACACTGGTCTTTGACAATTACCAAACGTGTACGATGCCTTTAATTATCTTCTACCCGACGCCACGCATGCAGCAGGCAGGCAGCGTACAAAACCATTTTTAGTTTAGTTTTCAGTTTTGTACATGTTTAAACAATGTTAACCGAGACCTACAATTTCATGAAGTTTCAACGCTTCGGGGAGCTTTACTTTTTTAATTACGATAATTATAGGCATTGCAACTTTGCACCGAAACTGACAATCTTTCACGAACTAACACAAGGGTGCAATTTACCATCGCAACACACTGTGCACACCGACCTCAATGTGAAGAAGAAAAAACGTTTCCATGAACTAACCCCAATCTTTTGTGTAGCGCGCGTTGACCTACATTGTAATGTACATTTCCACGAACTACACACACGCATAGTAATACATTGTATGGTGTTAGTTCGTGACAACGGAAAATGTCTGTTTGCGTTAATTTTCGATGCCACGAGCTGACAATGAGATCTTTCTTACTTTATTGCTTATTAATTTAGGACGAAAAGCAGTAAAAAGCACCGTATACTATATGAAGTTCAAGTCTCCACTGCAAGAAAACTAGTTAAAAATACCCTGAAGTAGGAAAGTTGATTTTAAAAAGCGTTCAACTTTAAACGCCGTTTTCTTCGATTGCTACTTTTTACCGGTACATGATCTACGTTCGTGGCGTCGGTGACGACAGTTTGGGGAATAATAGGCCTACGCGGGGGAATAATTTTTGTCTAGCCTAGTTTCCCAAACTTCGCGGCCTGAGGCCAGTGGTTATCTTTACGGATCAACACTAAACCTAAGGGAGCCTTTTTCTGATCGCTTGAAACTTGAACCTTGAACCAGGACCGTTGCTCGCCTTGTCCGGGTTCATTATCACAAGTGCAAATTACAATGGTGATATAATCATGATACAATCAAAGACAAATAGATCAGTGGTCTTGTTGACCAACCAGTGCTGTCCATGATCGCGCGTGCGCACTAACACTACTGTTGGGCAAAATGAGGGAACGTCAGGCTTTTTTGTATGATGGGGCTGATTATTTGTGGCGTGACGCATAGACGTGTTTGTGCGTCTGCTGCAAGCCATTTTGAGATATGGCGGACACATTACTATAACACTGTTTGGTTTGAGTAAATTTGTCTGTGTACACCCAAATCCTACAGTGCACTCCTATAGTGTCCACCATATCTCAAAAAGGCTAATGGCGTTTGCTCATCAACATTTCAACCTACACAGCCTTGAAGTAAAGGCTATTCAAACATCAACAACTTTTGCCGATAGAGGGCCTTGCGTGCGATGCGGGGGGAAAGTTCATATAATTTTTTTCCAATGTGCGCCGCAGAACATCGATCCCGATTCCATGAAAATTGTTGTTGACCGGCAGAAACCAGTGTCATAATATTATGAAATTTTGTATTTATAAGAATCATCCTAATAAGTATTCTTTTGTGTGGTGTTGTTTTTACGATTCCGGGAGTTTCACTCAAATCCGGGAGACTCAAGATCCGGGAGGTTTGGAATTACTGCAATAGTGTATGCCTGTAGGACCTACCCATATTTCATGGCAAGGGATAATTCCATGTACACCAGGCAGCCACGGGCCTGCTATAATGATCACCAGTTTCCGTTTAAGAATAATTCGTTATTTGGGGAAGAGATTACATTAAAGTTGACTGAAAACTAACCAAACACAACTTGATGTCGCCTCCCTGTGCCCCGGATAGGATGTCAGTCTCAGCATGGAGGTAGAATTCCACCTCCATGGTATCAGCATGTCTCAGTTACACAAAGCCTATAGTCCTAATACTGAGTAAAACGCACCACTGACGTCATGATAGCTAAAGGCACTGAACACGTTTGGTAATTGTCAAACACCAGTGTTCTCACTTGGTGTATCCCAACTTTATGCCTGTGAAAATTTGGGCTCAATTGGTCATCGAAGTTGCAAGAAAATGATGAAAGAAAAAACACCCTTGTTGTACAAGTTTGTGTGCTTTCAGATAGGAATAAAAACTTCTTGCAAGAAGTTTGTATTATTACTTAGTGAGAAATTACCTCTTTCTCAAAAACTACGTTATACTTCAGAGGGAGTCGTTTCCTACAATGCTTTATACTATCAACAGCTCTCCGTTGCTTGTTACCAAGTAAGTTTGTTATGCTAATATTTGTTTTGAGTCATTACCAAACGTGTACGATACCTTTAATAACGTAATAATAATAATAATAATAGTGGCTTCTTATATAGCGCACAGGTAATGATTCTGATAATTATTGGCAACAAAAACTTACTTGGTTAGAAGTACAGCAGCTTTGGATAGTATAATGAATTTTGAGGAACTTTTCACTTCGAAGTACTGCGGTTATACAAAAAGATATCACCTTTTATCCCCCAAAATTTGAATCTGAGAAGCGTTACGGCCGTAACGCATCTCAGAGTGTGTATTCCAATGCAGATTATTCTTCCTGCATGCGTGGACATAACCGCTCCAGAATTTTGGCAATATCTCAAAAACGCTTCCACCGTTTGAAATGAAATTTTCACAGGTTAGTTTTATGGTATCTTCAACTATTGAAACAAACAGTGGGTTCAACTTACCAAACGTGTACAGACCCTTTAACATCGGTCTCACAGTCGCCACTAATGGTGACTACGATAACAAGTGGGCTAACCGGGGCTATTCAAAGCAGCTGAAATATTAACGACGGCAATAAGTACTAAAAAATGAATAAATGATGTTAAACATGAACAAATAATTAAATAATAATACTTAAACAAAAATATCGCCTGGTCCCATTTTCAATAACTGTACAAACTTATAAACACTTTTCTAAACACTTTCTTGCTATCACTTGATTAACATGTTTAATAGCTAAACGTCTAATGCACTAGACGTTTAGCTATTAAACATTTTAATGTTTAATTTCTAAAATCTAATGTTTTAATCTAAACTTCTAATGTTCAATGTCTAAACATATAATGTTTAATATCTAAACACCAAGTGTCCTATACTGCTAAACACTGAACATCTAAACATGTTAATCAATAGGACGTGTTTACAAAGTGATACTCTAAACACTGTTTGGTCTCAGACCTCCCTGTCTCCCCTCTCGGTCTAGTGGTCTCGGACTATCGGGTCTCGACTACAACACTGAATTGGCTAGCATGCGGCAAAGCATAGAGAAAGGACAGACTGTCCTTTCTCTATGGGCAAAGTAATCAACTAAGTTAATGTTTCCATAAAAATACCCCCACCCACAAAAACAACAACAAAAACCCCACGAAAAACCCCACCAAAAAACCACCAAAAACTAACAACAACAGCCCAACACCCCAACAAGTGAAACCTAAATGCATTGTACTATTATCATTAAAGGCACTGGACACGTTTGGTTGTCAAAGACCAGTATTGTATTCTCACTTGGTGTATCCCAACATATGCATAAAAATAACAAGCCTTTGAAAACTTGGACTCAATTGGTCATCGAAGTTGCAAGAAAATGATGAAAGAAAAATACCCTTGTTGTATAAATTTGTGTGCTTCCAGATGCCTAAAAAAGGCTTCAGGCCTGAAGTCTTTTAATATTTTGGTGAGAAATTACCTCTTTCTCAAAAACTACGTTACTTCAGAGGGAGTCGTTTCTCACAATGCTTTATACTATCAAAAGCTCTCCGTTGCTCATTACCAAGTAATTTTTTATGATAATATATATTTTGAGTAATTACCAAACGTGCACTGTGCCTTTATATCAATCAGAGAAGAAAATAAAACTGAATTAATTTTTATCAACTTCAAGATCCAGCAAAATATTACACGGTACGCCCCACTTTTTATAGTTCGTGGTGAACGATGGTTAGGCCTACATTATATACTGGTAACAAAAAGGGGCTGCGACAATGAAAGATTTGTTGTGGATACGGACTCGAAATGCCTACCCGAAGTTTAGTCAAGTTCCGGGTTGCACTCCATGTATTATGGACTCTGCAACCGGACTTTTGAAGGGAAAACCCCCTCGTCTAAATTAAACAACCCGCTGACTTTCTTGAATTGTTGGTTTTAAAAATCACCACACAATAATGATAAGTTGTTTATCGCTGACTGTTATCTTAGTACATGTATTACATCGAAAATCAACATCATGGGCAGGTTTTCGAGAATTGCGGCTTGGTGGTTTTTGCTCAAAGTCGACCCTTTGTAAAAACATAAAAAGCGTTACTTTGGAGGAAAACCAGTCATATCACAGCAGCTTTATCGAGTCTCGGCAAACAACACTCACTATTGGTAAGTGGATACTTTAAGCCCGCTATATGTAGGCCTAATTCTTGTCTTATTCTTTTTATTTTGTCATTTTATTACAGACCAGCTTGAACGAAAACGGCAACAAGTGATCTTTGCTGAAATTCATTTAAAATGTTTCCAAACAATAAAGAAATTGAGTTCAACATGAGATTAAAAAGATTTTAATTGTTAATAAAAGAGAAACAACAACAAACAAACAAACAAACACCCCAACAAACAAACAAACAAACAAACAAACAACCAATCATTTTGAATACCCTTCTTCGGTGCTTTTCAGAAAGAATCGAGAAAAGTCCGTGACGTCATCACTCATTGCGAGCTCCATAATAGCTATAGTGTCAGTTCGTGGCGTCGGTGACGATTTTTTTTAAAGGAAAAATCTTTGATGTCCGGCACACTATAGCCAGATATCTTTCTCATGTGTGCCAAACTCGAGCTCCATGCTTGTATCATCAAAGGCACGATCCCATCCCATATCCTGATGTTTTGTTCCCAAACCTCGGCCCTTACCGTAGGCTCCGTCTCTGGCTCCGTCTCTGGCTCCGGCTCTGTTTGATGTTGCAAAATGTACACTGCATGCTCCAGATGACGGAACCAAAGTAAGTGGTTTTCCTTTTACTTCTTGAACGAACAGTAACACGGTCCGCCATTTTGTAGAACCAATGTTCGACTCCACAAAATGGCGGACCGTCTTTAGTCCACGCAGTAAAAGGAAAACCACACAATCTCAATTTCGAGGGATAGTTTTGTGAAGCACTACATTCTACTTTTAAAACATCTTTCCAACCATATTCATTTCATAACAAACGCATTCATAGCCCGAAACGCCAAATCTTCATTGGAGATGAAAACTTTTAGAAAAATTGGACACTAATAGCCTCTCTGATGAAAATTTGATTGAAAATGGTCACCACGTAAAATAATGTGAGTGCGGTATTTGTCTTGTGAGATAGTGATTGTAAATAGCCTCGTGACCGTCACCGACGCCACGAAGTACCACGCAGTGTACAAAACCACTTTTTTCAGATTTCATTTTTTTAATACATATTTAAACAATGTTAACCGAGGCCTACAACTTCATGAAGTTCCAGCGCTTCATGAGCTTTACTTTTTTAATTACGGCAATGAGGGTTTGCAACTTTGCACCGAACCTGACATTTTTTGACGCCACGAAGTAGCACTGAGATTCAATATTTACCATTGAAACACACGGAGCGCACACACCTCAAAAGCGGAAAAAAACGTTTTCACGAAGTAGCACTGCAATCTTGTGTGTAGCGCGCGCGCGTGACCTACACGCATAGTAATACATGGCAGTGCTACTTCGTGAAAACGAAAAAGAGCCATTTTCGTTAATTTTCGACGTCACGAAGTAGCATGCAGCTTTCTTACTTTATTGCTTCTTAATTAAGGACGGAAAACATTAAAAAGCACCGTACATATAAAGTTCAATGCATCAAGTCTCCACTGTAAGAAAACTGGTTGAAAATACCCTGAAATTTTGTAGGAAAGCTTAATTTGAAAAAGCGTTTAACTTAAAACGCCGTTTTACCTCTGTGCTACTTCGTGGCGTCGGTGACGGATAACCATAGAGAAAGGACGTGACCATGGTTACCACCCGAATCTATTGTGTAGCGGCCTACCCACAAGTTGTACCAAACACTGCTTTCAAAAGAACGCCGTCGATTGTCTGGTATTCACGTGACGAATTTTTTTTTGGCATTGTAATTGTTTTGGAACGCGGATCTGGCATGAGGGCAATTCAGGGTTGTGGGAAAAACCCGTATAATTAGCGATTCGTATTGTTGTCACAAAACACTACTGAGAAAGCACAATGTACACAATGTTCACAAAAGATTCGATCTCGTAGACAAATAAACACGTGACTTCGTGTATGGCGAATTCAAGGCTGCTGGGCCACAGTTAATAGTTCATACCGGTAGTTCATCATTCAGTTTAGCTAGACCGTGCGGCGGTAAGGACGGTTTGGAAAAGTATACCTTTTCTCTTTTCGCGCAATTTACTCTTTCCAAAAGTAAAGAAAAGCTAAGACCAAAAGTTTTCGTTTGTCTGATGTTGGCATATATAGAATTCTGCGTCCTTTGTGAATTTTCATGTCTGGTTATACTAAAATCCTGAAAGTAGGCTATGAAATTCTTACAGCAATTTTATGTGGAATCGTGGTAGGCCTATGGTTTTAAACTTCCTGACCAGAATGTTGTGCCTTCTGCGTCCGTTGTAGGAGCAAGATTCCGCATGAACCTTGCGCTTCTATAAGCAGTTGTGTTGCGTACATACCCCAAAAAGAAACCTTAGAAATTTCATAGGTTTACTCAATGTAGCCAGTCTGTGTGAACATAAAGGAATTTCTTTCTTCCATGGTGTGAAGTTAGACGTAGTTAACTATGAACATTATGTCGGCATTAAACGTCGTCAAGAGGGGGAACATGCGCGAAGTATAAGGACCGTGTTGCTTTTTCTCGTGTTCTCGTGTTTTTTTCTAAATAGCTGAACCATGGAGGAAGGATATTCCATGGTCCAATGACTCCAATAAAAAGCAACTCGCAAATCTTATAACAATTTCCTTCTTGAATAAAAGTATATACAAAGTGCGTTTTGAATTTGCTCTTCTGGGAAATATTCTGATAGGCCTACAACCATCTTTTTACGATTCGCCGCATCGACCGAAACAATTAAATGTTGAAATACATTTTAAGTGGCGACAACGGTTTGTTGTTGTTGATAACTTGTATATTTGTCAGCAAAAGTAAGTTACATCAGAACGTAAAGAAAGAAGTACGACGACGTGTTGTGGTACATAATTAGTTCGCCAACGAATTCAGATCAGCAGCAACTCTCTGGTCTAACTTTCGAATATTTCGAGAAAAAAATGCATAAAGAATAGTTCTTATTGTCCGGTCTGCCATAAACGATTCTGGACACTTTTTTTTTGCTTTCATTTTTTTATATATTTGTTTGACATATTATTTGCAGATTTTTCGAGTACTTCTTTCACAATTTCACAAGCAACTTCCATCGCAATATGGAAACAACGAGCAAAATGAACGCCGTGGTTATCGACGGATATGGCGGCCCGGAGGTTCTAAAATACCGGTCCGATGTGGACGTTCCAACACCGGGCGCAAAACAGGTAAGAATTCTTGTTCCCATGAACAAAATAACTTCGCCCAGTGTTGGTACTGCATGTCCAAAGAATTAGATTTCCAACTCATAAAGATCCATTAAAGGGATTGTATACGTTTAGTAATTGGAACCCACTGTTTATTTCAATCCTATATAGTTGTAGATGTACCCATGTACCATACAACTAACCTGTGAAAAATTCATTTTAAAAGGTGGTAGCGTTTTTGAAATATTGCCGAAAATCTGGAACGGTTATGTCCACGCAGGAAAAATAATCTGCAATTGAAAAACACAATCTGATGAGAAACGTTACTGCAGTAACGCTTCTCAGATTCAATTTTTTGGGGGGATAAAAAGTGATATATTTTTCTATAACTGCAGTACTTCGAAGTGAAAAGTTTCTCAAAATGCATTATACTATCCAAAGCTGCTGTACCGGTACTTTTTACCAAGTCAGTTTTTATTGCAATTAATTTTCAGAGTCATTACCAAACGTATACAGACCCTGCATTATGGAAGCACGTAGGCCTACGTTCCATTCGACCCTCGAAGTTTTTATTAACGAAAATTCTCAGAAACTGTGCATATTTCGGCTGAGTTTTAAAGTTGAGTTCGTTTGTGGATTGTTTTAGGTGCACTCTTAAAAGTATAGGCCCCGAGTGTTGAATTTACACTTCAAAGAATGTGGTCAGAAAGTTAGATTTAAAGGCACTGTACACGTTTGGTAATTACTCAAAATATATTAGCACAAAAACTGACTTGGTAACGAGAACAGAGAGCTGTTGATAGTATAAAACATTGTGAGAAACGATTCCCTCTGAAGTAATTACGTAGTTTTTGAGAAAGAGGTAATTTCTCACTAAAATAATAAAATACTTCTTTCTATCTGAAAGCACACAAATTTGTACAACGAGGGGTTTTTTTCTTTCATCATTTTCTTGCAACTTCGATGACCAATTGAGCCCAAATTTTCACAGGCTTGTTATTTTATGCATATGTTGGGATACACCAAGTGAGAACACTGGTCTTTGACAATTACCAAACGTGTTCAGTGCCTTTAACATTATGAAAAAGTCAAATTAACATTTGTTCAAAGTTAAATCTAACATACTATAATGTTGTTACTCCTTTTTAATCAGATGAACTTAAGTTTACAAAGAGTTGTCACTCAACACACTTTTTAAAGTGTTGAATTTAACAATTATTTTTTAGAGTGTGTGTTTGTTTTTGACCCTCCTCTGTTTGTTGGGGTGTTGGGGTGTTTGTTTGTTTATTTGTTTGTTGAGGGCGTTTGTTGGGGTGCTTTTTGTTTTGTTTTGATACCCTAAATTCGGATCTGCCTCTACATATCTTTTCAAAATTTTCTTCCCCCACTCTTCTTCGGTCATTTAAAGGCATCGTGCACGTTTGGTAATTGTCAAAGACCAGTGTCTCATTTGGTGTATCCCAACATCATAAAATAACAAGCCTGTGAAAATTTGGGCTCAATTGGTCATCGAAGTTGCAAGAAAATGATGAAAGAAAATACACCCTTGTTGTACAAATTTGTGTGCTTTCAGTTAGGAATAAAAACTTCTTGCAGGAGGTTTTTATTATTTTAGTGAATAATTACCTCTTTCTCAAAAACTACGTTACTTCAGAGGGAGTCGTTTCTCACAATGTTTTATACTATCAACAGCTCTCTGTTGTTCATTACCGATTCAGTTTTTATGCTAATATATATTTTGAGTAATTACTAAACGTGTACCGTGCCTTTAAAGACATCGTACACGTTTGGTAATGACTCTGAAAACGTATGGCAATAAAAACTTACTTGGTAAGAAGTACAACAGCTTTGGATAGTATAATGCATTTTGAGAGACTTTTTACCTCGAAGGACTGCGGTTATGGAAAAATATATCACTTGTTATCCCCAAAATATTTCGAATATTGAGAAGCGTTTCGATAACGCTTCTCAGAGTGTATGCAGATTATTCTTCCTGCGTGGACATAATCGCTCCAGATATTCGGCAATATCTCAAAAACGCTATCCACATTTTGAAATGAAATTTCACAGGTTATGAGTTTTATGGTATAGTATCTACAACTATATAGGATTGAAACAAACAATAGGCTCCAATTACCAAACGTGTACGATGCCTTTAAAGTAACCTACGGTCTAATTGTTATTTATTTGGAAGCAATGATACTGATTCTAGTGTTTTACTCAAGTTGTTCCTTTGATGACTTTATAAACAAAATTGTAAATCGGAAAAAGCCCCCAAGACCTCTGGTTGCTAGCCCATAGGCCAGTCCTTTTTATACATACCTAGTGGGCTAAACAAAATAGCGCCAGTTTGTCAGGTGTCTATTTCTACGCATGGAAAACATCATGTGCAAAATGGATCACAGTTTTGCCTTCTTACTTAAAAAGTGAGCGGGAAACAACGGACATGTTTTCTACCAAGCCTAGTCTACATTAATTAAGTTAAAGTTATGGATAACCCGTTATTTAATTTCAAATTGTATAAAGTCGGTAACATGGGAATTGATATTGACTAAAAGTGAAATGTAACCGTAACTCTTCAAGACAAACAAAACTATTTTAGGGGGAAAAAAGAGACTGAGAAAAAACCCCAAAACATTCCGAACAGTTCTAATTATTTTGTTTGTTTGAGAGGGGAACAACATCGGGAAGAAATTGAACTACTTTTCTTGACAACTCATACCGAAGAATGTGAAATGGGGAAAACAAAGTTGAGGTTTACCTTTTTTCCCTTCCAGATTCTAGTAAAGATGAAGTCAGCCGGCATCAATTCTGTTGAAAGCCGTGTCCGAGAGGGCAAATACATGACGTCACTGTTTACACCTCAGAGTGCTATGGGCATAGACGGCAGTGGAGTCGTGGACAAAGTCGGTGGTGACGTAACCAAATTCAAGGTAAATTGTTGAACCTTTACATTGTCATTAATCACATGAAAGTGATCACAAGATCCATCTCTGTTCTCACAGGTACCCATTTACTCCTGGGTGAAAAGGAGCAATAACAGTTATCTGTATGCGTTTAGTAGTTGGAACCCATTGTTTGTTTCAATCGTATATAAATGTAGCTATATATACCATAAAACTAACCTGTGAAAATTTAATTTTCAAAAGGTGGTGGAGTTTTTGAGATATTGCCGAAAATCTAGAGCGGTTATGTCCACGCAGGAAGAATAATCTGCAATTAAAATACACAATCTGAGAAATATTACTGTCAGTAACGCTTCTCAGATTCAAATTTTGGGGGATAAAAAGTGATATATATCTTCCTAACCGCAGTACTTCGAAGTGAAAAGTTTCTCAACATGCATTATACAACCCAAAGCTGCTGTACTTCTCCAGTTTTTATTGCCATTAATTTTCAGAGTCATTACCAAATGTGTATAGACCCTTTAAGCATCTTGCTCAAGAACACAAGTGTCATGACCAGAATTCGAACCCACACCCCAATGTTTTTGACACAACCTTTCTTATACTTTACATCAAACTTCTGGAATCCACTGAAAATAATTATCACAATAACCATCTCTGTCCTTACCGGTACCCAGTTTTAACTCCTTGGTGAAGAGGATCAACTGCAGTTAAGTGTCTTGCTCAAGAATACAAGTGTCATGACCAGAACTCGAACCCACACCCCCATGATTTTGACATCAGAATTCGAGTCCGATGCACTAATTTAAAGTTGTCTTGTGTTTTTTTGTCATCATGTAATTCTAGCCTGGCGATAGGGTTTACGTCATTTGTGGAGGCACAGGAACCTATGCAGAATACACCTTAGCCAATGAGGATAACTTGTACCCGCTTCACGACAAGCTGAGCTTCAATGAGGGCGCTGTTCTTCCGATTCCCTATTTCACAGCACACAGGGCTTTGATCAAGAGGTCAGTTTGAATGTAAGAAGGGTGATGGGGGAGGTGGGGGGATGTGGGGGTGGCGGGGGGATGTAGGGAAGGCGGGGGGATGTGGGGGAGGCGGGGGATGTAGGGGAGGTGGGGGGATGTAGGGGGGCGGGGGGATGAAGGAAAGGCGGGGGGTGTAGGGGAGGCAGAGGGATGTAGGGGAGGCGGGGGGATGTAGGGATGGCGGGGGGGGGATGTAGGGGAGGTGGGGGGATGTAGGGGAGGTGGGGGGATGCAGGGGAGGGAGGGGGATTGGGGGAGGCGGGAGGGGATGTGGGGGAGAGATGAGGGAGGCAGGGGGTGGAGGAGGGGATGTGAAGAAGGGGGAGGGGATGCGAGGGATGGGGTTTGGGGAGGCGTGAGGGGATGTGGGGGAGAGATGGGGGAGGCGGGGATGCGTTGGGTGTGGGGGAGGGAATTTGAAAAAGGGGGAAGAGATGCGGGGGAGGGGGTTTGGGGGATGTGTGGAGGCGGAGGGAGGCCTGTGGAATGTCCAAAGAAAGGAGGGGGAGAGGGATAGTATTGGTAAAAGGAAGAAAATAGCAAGTGGTTTCAAAGCTGCAAAGATTCTCGATGAAAGACAAGGCACCTTTGTTGAAGAAATTTCTTGGAATGCTCAATTGAAATAAAGCACACTGTATCCTTCATTCAACTTTTGATTTTTGTCTTAACAGGGCAAGACTCAAGAAAGGAGAATTGGTTCTTATCCAAGGAGCGAGTGGACAGGTAAATCTTCATGACAAACCCAAATATTGGAAAGATGTTCAGCCAAATAAAAAGATCGGATCGCTAGAGTTCAATGGTTTTTTGAATGAAAAGAGATTACCATGATGGGAAGGGATTAGCCCAAATTGATGACTTTCCAGTCATTTTGTAAAGGTAAATACCTATAGGTCTTGCAGACCCCTTGCATTGGCCGCCATCACTGAGGTCAAACAATGGAAGATGGCGCTGTTATGGGCTTGTGACGTCTATACAAGGGGTCTATTCTTGCAAAGAACTCCAGATAAATGATTTTCTCCCTCTCACAAATTTTCTCTCTGATCTCCGCTTCACAACAGCATCAGATAATTTGTTTTTAAATTATTTAAAATTGTTTAGCATTGTCAGTTATCCCATCACTCGGTTACTTTACCTGAAAATTCTTCTGAGTTTGTCACTGTGGTCAAGTGGTTAGACTACAGGACTTGCATTCAAAAGGTTGTTGGTTTCGAGTCCGGCCGAGCTAACCGTTGATTTCACAATGACTAGAATAAGTATTGTCATCTAGTTACTGAATCACAATCTATTGATTTGTGCAATTCATGATCATAAACCTTAAACCAATGTTTGTATGAGAGAGATTGGCTGTCGCCAGCTTTGCGTTTATATCCCCTTGTGGGAGCTTTGCCGAGTTCTCATGCTGGGAAGATCTTCTGAACAAACAAACAAACAAACAAACTCTGGTTTCTCGTGTCCATCATACTGAATGGTCAGACTTCTTTAGTGCATTTAAAATTTACTGGGATGTCAGATTTGATAACCCAATACACCAAGATCATGTCATGGCCGAGCGGTCTAGTTCACCGGACCCAAGCTCTGGTGTTGTCAGAGTGTGGGTTCCAATCCCGGTCATGCCACTTGTACCCTTGAGCAGGCACTTAACCATAATTGCTTCCTAAAAAGTTGGGAAGGTAGTGCATTCTGCTCTACCAGCCAGGCTTCTAGTGGATGATACTCATGCCTACATCCTTACGGACTGTGAAGGGGGTAACCCTGTTTCAGCCCCAGGAGTAGGTGGTAACATGCCCCTGGTGGCAGTTGATTTGGGTCGATCAGTTAAGTGAAGCCCTCACCTTGAAGTGGCTTTGTGATGTTAGGCGATCTCTCATTAAAAAAGAAAAGAAAACAAAAGATCGATCATCTCAAATTGTGGTTCATTCTTTTTCAAATGCTGATTGCAGGTTGGTCTAGCATGCCTTCAAATAGCACACGCTTTTGGAGCTTCTACTGTAGTCGGCACAGCGGGTACAGCGGAGGGAAGAAACCTTGTGTTGAAGCAAGGCGCGGATTTTGCCATTGACTATAAAGCGGAGGACTTCAAGGACCAGTTAAAGGTAATAAATACTATCCCAATAAATACTATCTCAAGTTCTCTGAATACCTGCCTTTTTAGGGTGTGCCAAACTTTACCCAACCTAAACGGAACATATCAATCTTGTACTTATGTAAACAAAACAGGACAAATATATCCAGTTTGTATCATTCCGTTATAACTTTCAGGCTGCATTTGCAGATAAGCAGATTGACGTCATTATCGAGATGAATTGCGACATCAACATATCACTGGATTTGGACATCATTGGTCAAGGTGGTCGTATTGTTGTAAGTAAAAAAAAAAATTGTAAGAACAATTATCTTCCTGTAAATGAAACAACTGTTCACAAAAATCATAGAAATTTTACATCATGGAGAACAGGTAACCCGTCAAAGTGTCCTTTGGTTACTGTCCTCTGTAACTGGCCCCCTGCTAATTTTGCTTTAAAGTATAATTCAGAATTCACTTCAAAATCAGCTGTAGAACTTTTACGGTGTTTCATCAACTCGCTCCAATAAAACACTGCCGTAATGCCAGGCCTGGTCTACAGTCCTCGGCCCACACACTGCATGTAACCATTTACCGCCTTGACAAGCTTTTGTTAATACTACACCTCGTTTTAAAACGAGCGATTTAAATCCTGGACTTTCTTTTTATTGAGGAACAGCAGCCTTGGATAAGATAATATGTCAGATACAGTGTGCTTTTTATACTCGTGGCGTGTCGTGGCTGAGTGGATAACACCGGACTTAAGCTCTTGTGTTTCTGATCAGCAGAACGTGGGTTCGAGTCCAGGTCGTGACACTTGTGTCCTTAAGCAAGACACTTAACCATTATTGCTGCATCCTTTGGATGGGATGTAAAGCCGTAGATCCTGTGTGTTGTGTAATGCACGTAAAAGAACCCAGTGCACTTATCGCAAAGAGAAGGGATTCGTCCCGGTGTTCCTGGTTTGATCGGCAGCATATTGCGCCACAGCACCTTGTAAACCATTACATGGTGCTATGTAAAGGAATAGGTCTCATACTTCAAAAACAAAGCTCCGCATAACTTGCAGGAAAAAAATACTGAGCGCTTTGTTACGCCCATCGGGTGTGATAAAGCGCTATATATAAGAACTCAGTATTATTATCTTTATATAAGTGCTGTTTATTGTTGTTATTATTAAAGGCACTGAACACGTTTGGAAATTGTCAAAGACCAGTGTTCTCACTTGGTGTATCCCAACATATGCATAAAATAACAAGCCTGTGAAAATTTGGGCTCAATTGGTCATCGAAGTTGCAAGAAAATAATGAAAGAAAAAACACCCTTGTTGTACAATTTTGTGTGCTTTCAGATAGGAATAAAAACTTCTTGCAAGAAGTTTTTATTATTTTAGTGAGAAGTTACCTTTTTCTCAAAAACTACGTTACTTCAGAGGGAGTTGTTTCCTACAATGTTTTATACTATCAACAGCTCTCTGTTGCTTGTTACCAAGTAAGTTTTTATGCTACTATTTGTTTTGAGTCCTTACCAAACGTGCACGATACCTTTAAGGCAAATCTTCTCGTGTCTTGATTATTTTTTGCTTTTTTTGGCTTAGATTATTGGAAAGAAAGGCGAGACAAAATGTGACCCCTCCAAGCTGATGGGAAAGGAAGCATTGGTGATGGGAAGTGGTCTCCGATTGTCAACTGAGGTATGAGAGAAACAGACAGATTCCCCCAACTGTTTTAAATGTCAAATCTCAGGGGCTTCACTCTCTAGACCAAAGCATGATCAAGTTCAACTCTAGTTCTCGTTCTGTGGTGATGTAGAGAGTCTGTAAATGGTCTTAAATGCAGAATCCTGGATGCTTCACTCTCTAGACCAAAGCAAAATTCAGTTCCATAAGTCTAGTTCTATTTCTGTGGCGATGAAGAGATTCTGTGAATTGTCTCAAATGCAACACCCTGGATGCTTCACTCTCTAGAACAAAGCGAAATCCACTTCCATTACTCTAGTTCTCTTTCTGTGGCGATGTAGAGCGTCTATAAATTGTCTCAAATGCAAAATCCAGGATGCTTCACTCTCTAGACCAAAGCATGATGAAGTTCAACTCTAGTTCTATTTCTGTAGTAATGTAGAGAGTCTGTAAATCGTCTCAAATGCAACATCCTTGATGCTTCACTCTCTAGACTCAAGCGAAATCCAGTTCCATAACTCTAGTTCTCTTCCTGTAGTAATGTAAATCGTGTGACTCTCTATACCAATTGAAGACCCAGGCTCACTACCAGAGTTCTGTAGCCGTCCTGGGGACCCAGGCAGACACTATCCAAGTTCATTATCTGTTATGATGTAGAGAGTCTGTAAAATCTTCTCAAACGTAACTAGAGGCTTCATGCCCTACAATCAGGGCCTGCTACCCACATGTGGTGATGGAAGTAAAGTTTGTAAATCCACTGGAACACCCATGAGGTTTAATAAGGGGACTTTGTCCACCAGGACAGATTGGAGACCAAGGCAGACTTTCATCCTCTGCATCAAGGGAAGACAAACTACCCACATCTTGTATTTCGCTCTGATGTAGAGAGAGTCTGTAAATCCTCTGCAATAACACCCAGGAGGTTCCACTCAAGTGGAACTTCCACGCAAGTCCACACAAGTCTCCAAACCAATTGAAAGTCCGCACTTTCTAGCCTTTTTTCCTCTAAAAGTACGGGTATACATATGACACTGAATATAGCCTGAACAATCCAGGCTTCATCACCAAACATGTTTTTAATGTTGTCGTAATACTATTTTGTTTAATACAGGAGGAGAGAGAACTGATTGCTAGAGATCTTTACGCCGGCACAGAGGAAGGATGGTTGCGCCCTCACGTCAACAAAGTTTACTCCCTAGAAGAAGCTGAAAAAGCTCATCGGGAGATGGGCAATCAGCGAGGCGCTCTAGGAAAGAGCATCCTTGCTTTGGAATAAGGTCATGATACTGCGTCAATTGATTTATAATAGCGTCCAGAGCTGCCAACCTTAAACTGGGCATTTCAGTATTCTTCAGGCTGAAAATCAGTATTTTGCCAATGAAATCAATATTTTTCCGCGCTGCGTCAATACACTTCTTGTACTCGACTACCCACTAGTAATTGAATTACGTTTTACGTACGCTTTGCCATATTACATGTATTAAAGCCAATAATTATGTCAGTGTTTAAAAAAAATAAAAAATTAAAAAAAATTAAAAAAATTTGCGTATCGGACCGCAATTTGCGCTACACTGTGCATGGGGAGAAGCCATACTGCAATTCTTTCCAATTAATGATATCAAAATACTTTAGTTTCTGTACCATTGTTTATTAAAATGAATAAAAAATGTTCACGTTTGCACAGGAAACACACCATTACAATACCACAGTGGAGGGCAGTCAAGTGTTTGAAGGACTTCGGCAAGTTTGTCTACTTGGCTTTCCAACCAATTCCATTTCCACCCATTGCATTCTTTACGCCTTTTATCACTATTTTTCATCAGATCTTGGCCTACATTGCGTCGAAGATATCTTTTCTTTTTGTCATTTTTATTTCAAGTTATAAATTGATGCAGCGATCGCGATGTTTCACACACTAAACAACGTCAACAGTGCACGCTTGTTTCTTGCAGAAGTAAAAGTTACCACAGTGTCTGTTTGCCGCCGCATCCCATACACGTGAGCATTAGAAAAACTGCGGCGCCAGTCTCTACAAAAGCCATGTGTGTGGGTGACGTTGTGAGACATGTACTATAGAATGTATGCTGTACAAGGTGCGTTGTGTCTCCGTGCGATGTGGTAGACACGTCTCAGTGCACGGAGATCACTCTGGCAGTAGTTAAGTCCTTTAGCGCAATAGGTTATGGTACCTAATATATTAAGCCCCGAAACGCGTGTGAATTCGCAGCTTTCATTTTTATTACGATCTCACTATTGTTTGTACTGCATTTACATTGGGGTACATTGGGGCTTAAAAAGTATGATCGGCTTTTTCCAAATCCGTATTTTGAAACGCAAATTCGTACTTCCGTATTCTTGGTTGATTTCCGTATGAAATACGGAAAATCCGTACTTGTTGGCAGCTCTGACTGCGTCCCCTCTAGCATATCAGAGTCTACTATTCTGAGACTGCACACTCTTTTTTGAGAACGATGAACTTACTGATGCATTCCTGCTGCTACAATGAGATGCTCCAAAACTCCCCTATAGACCGTGCAAGGCCCACCCATATTCAAACATTTTCGCTGACATTGGTGGTGTGAAGGCAATGAAATCGCACACCTTAAATTGCAAGACCTCCACACTCTACTTCTGGGTGCAATTTCATAGAGCTGCTTAAAGGTTTGGTCTTAAATTGGTTTTTGTCAACATAATTCTGACTTTTTTTATAGGCAACATTATAAAGAAAGACACCATAAAACTGACATGTGAGAGTTTCAGCTGAATACAGTGTCTACTTGCTGAAAAAACAGCAACAAACTACCCGAAATCGCACGCCTTAAATTGCAAGACCTCCACACTCTACTTCTGGGTGCAATTTCATAGAGCTGCTTAAAGGTTTGGTCATAAATTGGTTTTTGTCAACATAATTCTGATTTATAGGCAACATTATAAAGAAAGACACCATAAAACTCACATGTGAGAGTTTCAGCAGAATACAGTGTCTACTTGCTGAAAAAACAGCAACAAACTACCACAGGTTTTTTTTCCACAAGAACACCGAATCCATCCATGCTTAGCGAGCTGACAGCGAGTACCAACCGCATCTCTGGCCGCAGCATTTGCGAACAGACACCAACCCTCAGAAATCTAAGAAACAATTCATGCATGAATCAGTTCTAAGATTCTAATGCTTTTTGGTGAAAAATCCTTTCTCAAAATAATTTTTACTCTCAATAGTTGCACTGTTTCTCACCAAGTAAGTTTTTATGGTCGTTATTTTTCGGAGTATTTGCCAATGGATGACCCCACCTTTTAGCACAAAAAATAAGCCAATTAATTACAATTTATAAAGTATTTTAGCTCTGTTGTATTTACGTTTATCTTCTCGCTATGGAATTACTGAAACTGCCCTTAACTGGTTCTCTTCTTATCTGAACAACAGAACCCAGCATGTTCTCATCAACAATGCTAAATCCGATCGTCATCATCTCTGGTGTGGTGTTCCTCAAGGTTCAGTAGCTGGGCCTCTTGAATTTATAATGTTCAGTGCACCCTTACAAGACCTCATTGCTGCCCATGATATTTCTAGTGTTGCTTATGCTGACGACACCCAGCTTTACGTTACATTTGATCCAGCTGATCGCGCTTCTGCCATTGCTAAAGTTGAATTATGCATTGAAGATGTCAAATCTTGGGCTTTGTCCAACAAACTCGCTCTGAATGACTCCAAACTGAGATCTTATTTTTAAGATCTCGTTTCACAAAAAAAGTTTTCTCCGCCACCCTTACATATTGCCCAGTCTGTTATTGAACCATCTGAATTTGCCCGTAATCTTGGTGTTGTTATGGATTCTTCATTGTGCATGAGTAGACATGTTGATAATGTTTGCAAAGCAGCTCTCATGGCTATCAGAAAAATAGCACAGATTCGCCGCTACCTGGATGAAGCTACTACTCTTCGTCTTGTTCATGCTTTCGTCACAATTAGACTTGATTCCAGCAATTCTCTTCTGTATGGACTTCCTGATAAAGATCTCGCTAAAATTCAACGTGTACGAAACACTGCTGCTCGCCTCGTTTCTTGCTTGCCTCGTTCTCACCATATTACACCAGTACTAATGAAATTGCATTGGCTCCCAGTTAAGTTTTGTACAATTTACAAAATTCTTTTGTTAGCTTTCAAAGCTCAAACATGTCAATCTCCTGCTTATTTATCTGAACTTGTTCACCATTATTCCCCTACTCGGACTTTACGTTCATCTCAACAGTCATTGCTTACCACAACTACTAGAGCTTTTTCCATTTTTTATGGTCAAAGATCATTTTCTTATGCTGCCCCATTTCTTTGGAATAGTCTTCCTGTGCATATTCGCCAGGCTAGTTCTTTACACTGTTTTAAGTCTCTGTTAAAAACTCATTTGTTTGAAGCTGCTTATTTGTAATCTGCTTACTTTAATTATCTTTCACTTATTGTATAACTATTTTTCTTGTTCTCTTTATGCGCTTAGAGGCTTTGGCATCATGCGCTTTACAAATGCCTTTATTATTATTATTATTATTGTACATCAAATTGTATTTTGACTTTATAACTCTTCTTTTTTGAGAAGACCATAATTTCACGGTTCTTTTATGAATAAACATTTGTATTTTTTTCACAGCAAATTGCAAAGTTAAGCTTAGATTATATACAATTGTGTTCTTTAGGAATATAATACAAATAAAGAAAACTTCATAATGAAGAAAAACCAAACCCAAAACCCTCAAAGCTATCATTTCTTGAACATCCGAATATTGGTCGAAATATTTGATATATACTTGACTTCAGATTGTTGAGATTTCAAGTGACAAATGTTGTGAATATTAAATTACCTTTTGATGTGTAACTGATAACAGTGATGGTCCCGGTTGCACAACAAGGGTGGGGGCAGGGGGGTGGGAGCCCCCCTGCTCAGAACCCTTCTCCCCCCCCCCAAAAAAATAATAATAATAATTATAATAAATAAAACAAAATTATAAATGAGAACGGAAAATAAAATGCAAAAATGAATGGTTCAATACATTAAATAGTCCCCCAAAATGATGTCTTTGCTTCCGCTTGCCCCCCCCCCTCCCCACAAATGAAAATTTCTGGTTACACCTTGCACATTCCAGGGCATTTCCTGGTAGGCAAGATACCACACTAGTCAAATCGGAAATTTACGTTGTGTGCCGTAATTACCACATAAAAATCAAGACTTGTAAAGACAGTAAGGGAGTATCAATAGATAATCTGGAACTCTACTTTGGTCATTAAAAATACCCCACTCGGGGTATACTAAATTTTCTGTTGGAAAATCATCACAAAAATGAATCTGGCCTAAGAGTCATTCTTTAAGTTTAGAGAATGAAGGATGATGACGTCATCTTGTGATTACCATGGAGAGATTTTACTAGGCATCATTTGGTAGCTACTTACAGGTCTTTTTGGTTGCTTAACCTCGATCTAGTCCTCTTCTCCCAATTGGGGAATATCAATATGGATAGTCTGGACTCAACCCCACTTTGGTCTTTTAAAATACCCGACTTGGGATATACATTAACCTCGAACTAGTCCTCTTCTCCCAATTGGGGAATATCAATATGGATAGTCTGGACTCAACCCCACTTTGGTCTTTTAAAATACCCGACTTGGGAAAAACATTAACCTCGATCTAGTCCTCTTCTCCCAATTGAGGAATATCAATATGGATAGTCTGGACTCAACCCCACTTTGGTCTTTTAAAATACCCGACTTGGGATATACATTAACCTCGATCCAGTCCTCTTCTCCCAATTGGGGAATATCAATATGGATAGTCTGGACTCAACCCCACTTTGGTCTTTTAAAATACCTGACTTGGGATATACATTAACCTCGATCTAGTCCTCTTCTCCCAATTGGGGAATATCAATATGGATAGTCTGGACTCAACCCCACTTTGGTCTTTTAAAATACCCGACTTGGGATATACATTAACCTCGATCTAGTCCTCTTCTCCCAATTGGGGAATATCAATATGGATAGTCTGGACTCAACCCCACTTTGGTCTTTTAAAATACCTGTCTTTTCCCAATCGGGTACCATGCCCGATATGGGGCAGAGGGTATCCCCATACTTTAACACACCATTTTCCTCATGTGCAAAAGTATCCCCCCTAAAATCCTCTAAAGAATTCTTGAGATTCTAAGCACACAATGAAGACACAATAGAAGGGGGGGGGGGTACACCATGCCCCATATTAAGCATCAAATGCAATAAGCGAATACAATGGATAGTCTGGAATCCCCACTGTGGTCATTTTAAATACCCGACTTGGAATACTTATCCCAAGTTGGAACCCTCTGACTGAGAAACTCAATGCTTCTAATCAGGAACAGTACAGCAGTCATTTCAGTTTCCCAAATTGGGATATTATTTAACCCCCCAATCACAAACCCTCTCTACAAATGAAGAATTGATCCCCAATCGACCAATACCTAGGAGATAATAACACCTGAGCAACGCAGTGGTTGAAATAATCATAAATAAAATAGTTCATTTAGTTATAGCTATAATTTTCTGTTACTTCGGCCCGTAAACTGTATTCATCCGTAGTGTTCAACTTTCCACTCTGGCCGATTCCCACAACACCCTTCCCTCCAGTTGATGATCCAGTCTGCTGACCTTTAACCCCCGACCCTTTAGTCCCCTGGCCACCCTTTGACCCAAGAGACTTAACAGCTGCCCCTGATTGGTTTTTACTACCTTGACCTTTGACATTTGACCCTCGTTGACCTCCAAGCTTGCCTGATTGGCTGATCATGGGGTTCGCTACAGATGAGGCTAGGCTCTCTAATGAATTCCCGTGGCTAGGATTCGTTGTCAATGTAGGGGCGGAGCCAAGAGATGGTTTGCTGGTGGGACTCGGGCTGCGACTGCTTCGTCCTGAAAGAGAAAATATGATCAAAGTTTAGAGAGAAAGACTTTATCCCAAAATCCCAACTGCACATCCCAACCGCACTTTCCTACCCTGACTTCCCTGGGTTTCGCTGGAGTTTGATGGACTCCCGACAAAACAAACCGAACTCAGCATGGGGCCAGGCATACCAATCTTATCAGAATCTAAAGGTTTTGCCTGAGTTTGATGGATTCAGTACTGCACAGCCAAACCATCCATGCCTAGCATGGAGCCAGGCATACCAATCTTATCAGAGTCAAAGGGTTTTGTCTGAGTTTGATGGATTCAGTACTGCACAGCCAAACCAACTATGCTAAGCATGGAGCCAGGCATACCAATCTTATCAAAGTCTAAAGGTTTGCCTGAGTTTGATGGATTCAGTACTGCACAGCCAAACCAGCAAAACCAATCATGGAGCCAGATTTTAAAGATTTGCCCAAGTTCACCAGAAGGTTAGCATGCCTTTAATGTGCTTACGGTTAGCAGCGCTATGAAATGGAAACTCGCGCAGTAAGCACAAAATCAGCCGATAGGCAGCTCTATGAAATTGGGCCCTGAAAATAGTGCTTAGAAATGTTCTGCTAAGCAAAAGTAAGTAGGATACCAGTCACAGATTGTACATGTGACATGCTATTTTGGCTGGTAACCTTATTCTGGTAAGCAACATTTTGTTGTGTGCTTCGCTACTTTTTGTGTTTAAGCATCTCTATAAAACTGGGCCCTGGACTTTACCTCCAATGCGTACGCACTCCTCCTTGTGCCTGGCGTTCCATGCTTTGATCTTACACGCTTTGCTGCAATAGTAGACCTCTTTGCAGCGTGTACAGGCCGATAATCGCACTCCAAGACATCTTCCACACTCGTAGCAATACTTGAACAGCGGCTTCCTGTCACAGTAAAAGCCACATCGGGCAAAGCTTCTTTAGAGTGAAGTCAAATAAGCTTTCAGTTGTTTGTGGTGTGGGACACGTACTGCAATGTGGAATCTGGAACAAACTTTCATTGGCTTGAAACATTGTGTCTGGGTTTATGTCCAGATAAAGTTTGTTACAACTTCAAAAGGCAAGTTCCAGAAAAGATCTCCTTGTTGTCCCATGCTCTATAGACCGTGCAAGTCTCGCGCGTATTCGAACATTTTTGGGACCACTTTGGTCCCACGTACGATGCTTTAACGCGTGAAGGAAACAAACTCACGCGCTTTAACGGGTGCCAATGTTCGAATACACACGAGACTTGCACAGTCTATTAGTTTTAAAACCAGGGCCTAATGCAGGCCTGGAATTACACGGAGGCCATGGAGGCCATGGCCTCCGTTGCCCCTGGTCTTGGCTTTGGTGCCCCTTCAAAAGTGTCCCATAGACTTTTAGATTTTACAATGGAAGTGCCCTTTGCAAAATGGAAACGGAAATCATAACAGTAATAATAATACATAACGCACTCATCACCCAAATGACTAATAATAACATAAACATTCTTGTGGGTATTTTCCTGGTAAATTATTATTATCCAATGGAGGGTTATACTTTTTGATCGTCCTGTGAATTTCTTGGATTTGCCCAAAAAATGAAAGTAGCCATAAAGGCCAAGTAAAAAAAATATACACAAGTTGATCATCCTGGGGGTTTTTTCAGAAAAAGGAGGATGAGGGTTTTATTATTTTTGTTTTTTCTTTCAAGGAGGAAAGAGCCAGACTAGAAAAACTGCTGGCTTGGTAGAACTTGGAAGTCTAAAAATATGGATGATTTAAATCAATCGTCAAAAGATTGGTGCCAAGATAAAGTGATAATACATGTAAAAATTAATCTTTTTTGGGTCCCCCCTCCCCCCCAAAAAATTTAATTAATAAATGGGTGCAGCTTCCAAAACAAATATGGGCGGGGATGATCAACTGGTTTTTGTTTTTTGACTTGGCCTAACATTATCAACATCTCTTTATATGAGGAACAAAGACACATGCAAACCAAACAATCAGCCCGCTTTGTGCTCACATACGATCTTTTTCTTCTACACTTCTGACAGAGTTACCATAAGGCGATGATATTATGTGGAGGTTGATACTTGTTGATATTTAACCAACACGTAAGATTCTTTCATCGGCCTCTATGGCTTCTGATCAATTGTTGTAGCTGTGATTAATGATTTGTGATCATTATGAACTCTCACAGCATTCTGGATTTGGGGTGGGGGGGCATGAAGGCAGAGGTGAATTTCGCTCAATAACTTTGTGACTGTGGAAAGATTGGTGAGAGTGTTCTGTTGATTGGAAGGATGGATGCTGGTGGGCAGGGGGGGGGGGTTGGAGAGTGGATGATATCAAACCAACTATCTGGTTGACTTTTAGGGTGATTTGTTGATTGGATGGGTGGATGGTCAGTGGATGGGTGGATGGGTTGGAGAGTGGATGATCAAACCAACTATCTGGTTGATTTTTAGGGTGATTTGTTGATTGGATGGGTGGATGGTCAGTGGATGGGTGGATGGGTGGATGGGTTGGAGAGTAGATGATCAAACCAACTATCTGGTTGACTTTTAGGGTGATTTGTTGATTGGATGGGTGGATGGTCAGTGGATGGGTGGATGGTTGGATGGGTTGGAGAGTGGATGATCAAACCAACTATCTGGTTGACTTTTAGGGTGATTTGTTGATTGGATGGGTGGATGGTCAGTGGATGGGTGGATGGGTTGGAGAGTGGATGATCAGACCAACTATCTGGTTGTTTTAGGGTGATTTGTTGATTGGAGGGGTGTGGATGATCAAACCACTTATGGTTGTGGAGAGGATGATCAAACCAACTATCTGGTTGACTTTTAGGGTGATTTGTTGATTGGACGGGTGCATGGCCAGTGGATGGGTGGATGGGTTGGCGAGTGGATGATCAAACCAACTTTGGTTGACTTTTAGGGAGATTTGTTGATTGGAGTTGTGGATGGTAAGTGGATGGGTGGAAGAGTTGGAGGGTGGATGATCAAATCCATGTGGTTGATTTTTATGTTTTTTTGTTGATTGGAAGGATGGATGTTTAGTGGATGGCTGGAAGGGTTAATGATCAAACATGGTTGACTTTTAGGGTTATTTTGTTGATTGGAGGGGTGGATGATCAAATCCATGTGTTTGATTTGAGGTTTTTTTTAATTTGAGTTGGGCAAGAGGGTTGGAGAGTTGATCAAACCTGACTTTTAGGGTGATTTGATATTGGAGGGGTGGATGGTCAGTGGATGTGTGGATGGGTTGGTGAGTGGATGATCAAATCCATGCGGTAGACTCGAGGGTTTTTGTTGATTTGGCTGGTTGGCAGTAGGGTTGTAGAGTTGATCAAACCAATTATTGTTTAATTTTTAGGGTGATTTGTTGATTGGAGGGGTGGATGGTCAGTGGATGGGTGGAAGGCGTGGAGAGTGGATGATCAAATCAACTGCGGCCGATTGGGAAATGTCTTGTTGGTGAAGTGGAGAATAACGGGAGGTGAGGTGAGCTAATAATATCAATGGAGGTGAAATTGGCCTGGGCTATAACAGTGAAATGTATTACAAAAGTGACACAAAAAATGTACACTGAATTTTCAGCACGAAAAATTGTAAATTCGATGCCGAAGGACAAAGCCACTGATAACCACAGCATGCTGTGAAGGTGTCATGTGATTGGATATGAAGCAGTGAAGCACGAGTGGGTCACCTGAAATGATATCTATCACTTCGTCCGTGATGTCTACGGTTTCAATTACGCAAAAGAAAATCAGGGAATAAATCAATCAAAAGAAAGTTAACACATCTATGATGCAAGGAAATAAAGTATGGTAGTATATATGCAGCGGTAAATCCAGGGGGAGGAGGCACAACTCTATGAAAAGCCTTTTTTCCACACATGGGATGTATAGTCTGTGTGTGACTGCACTTCTTCTTTGTTGTGAGCTCACACCCCCTGCTTTTACCGTCTGATTCTGAGTTAGTCAACTAACTTGGTTACTACAACTGTCATCAGGTTAAGGTCATTATGCAAATGAATCATGATGTCATAATAATGCAAACTAGCCTCCTTCAAAAAGGGGGTCTCTAAAACTACAGAAAAGAAAATAATCTTTTAGAAATGTGCACATTCCCTATACTATTCCTATATGACAAAAGGTGCAAAGAAAACTGCAAGTTAATGCCACTCCAAACGACAGGAACAAAAAAACTTTGATTCTGAAATTCTGACCCGACCTGTAGCGTAACTTCTTGGTCTGCAGGAGCCGCTTAACGGCCCCCGAGTCGTAGCCACTTTCTTTCACATGAACTGTAATTACAGCAGTTTCACTGTCTCATTTGAAAGAGGTGCATGTGGGGGAAACAACAAAAGGGTGGGCAAAAGGGGTGGACGAAGAACCAATAACAAATTGATGGTCATGCAGGAAGGTGTGACAGAGAACCAACAAAAGGGAAACGAAAATTGAGGAAAAAAAGGCAACATTTAATTATTTAACCAGACACAGAGATAAGAGATCAAGCAAGGGTTTCATAATGGCATTTCAAACTCACTTCATAATTTTAAAACAACTCTGTGAATCAATTATTACAGAAGTTCTGACAGTGATTCGTTTTTATATTTCAAGATTGCTCAGTAGTTGTGCTCAGTACAAGGGAAGGAACTTTACTAATTTTCCACACAGTGCTACCCATTCATCTTGGTCTTAACCCTCCTACTCTTGGTGACATTATTTTTCAGCAAATTGACCTATCATTTGAAACCATTCAGCTGCACGGGTTGTGTATAGTGGCACAGCTGTGCACAGAAAGAACTGTGTTCACCTGTGTTTTGCTAGATGCATTTACCACAAGATAACATATAGCAGGCTTTCATAGTTTATCTATCATTCAAAACCACAGTGGAATTGTCAGACAGTAGGAGGGTTGACTGTGTACTTTGTAGATGCATCCACCAAATGATATCATGTCGCAGGCTGGCGTAGTTTATCTATCATTCAAAACCACAATGGATGATATTGAACAGTTAAACAGTAGGAGGGTTGACTGTGTACTGTGTGGAGGCACAAATTATATCATATTGCATGCTGGCATAGTTTATCTATCATTCAAAACCACAGTTGACGAAATTGACTAGTCAGACAGTAGGAGGGTTGACTGTGTACTGTGACGATGCATCCACCAGATGACATCATTTTGGCAGAGTTTATCATTTCAAAGCATAGTGGATGATATTGAAAGGTCAGAGAGTAGTGGAGTTTGTAAACTATGCAGATGAAAAGGGCAGTGCACTTTAAAACCGACAAATAAAATCATGTTTTTTAGTTGCCCGTTAACACAAATTAAAACTGGAAAAAGGGCCATCATACAAATAAACTTTTGCAAATGTTTTACTCAAAAGAGGGCGCATTCCACTCTTGGTGGGCTAAAACAGCCTTTTCCATCCTAGAAAACAAAATACCCTGTACAAGCGCACATCAACATTACCTTTGCTTTTGTTTCCTATGATGAGAAGCATGCCAAAGAGAGGATAGTGTGGATTATTAGTATAACAACGGTTAATGTAAAGTTATTAAGTTATTATTACGTTAATGGAAGCCAAAATGTGGAGACCAAGACAACGTGTGGATATCTCAGGCCTTTTTAATAATAATAATAATAATAATAACTAGTTCTTCTAGCGCATTTTACAATAACGTCTCAATGCGCTTTACATTAGTGCCCTGGTCATTGGGCCAATAACATTCCTGTAATCTATCTCAGCTTCCTGGGGAGTATACAGCTGCCGTGGCGCTCTGAAGGCTTTTCAAACACAATATCAACCTCTACCCTCACGTACCCATTTAATATACCCCTGGGTGAAGAGAAGCCATTATAGTGAAGTATCTTGCTCAAGGATACAAGTGTCATGACCGGGATTCGAACCCACACCCCGATGACTTCACCACCGGAACTTGAATTCGATGCTCTAAACTACTCGACCACGTGACACCCCACATTCACATTCACCGAGCCAAAAAATTCTCAGGACATTTCTGGGGGACTTTTTTAACACCGCCACCCCATGTTCTTTTTCCCTTTTTAATTTTTGCTTGTTTTAATCTCTTTGTAAATTCAGATGTAATTCGGCCCTTGGGCTGCGAGTTTTGAATGTTTTTTAATAAACCAGAATAATAATAATAATAATATTCATTTCACACTCGACGCAATTTTCCTGGGAAAAACTTGAGCACACAGTCTGCTAACCCCCCCCCCCAAGAATGACCACGCTTAATCCTAACTCCCAAGCAGGGATGGTTCCAAGACCATGGTGTTTCTGCATGCACCCAACCAAAGTTCATATTTATGCACACTGTGCATGCATATGTAAAAAAAAAACACATAGAGGGCGCTGTGTTATTTATTCTCCTCGGGATCCAGTCATCAGTGTGGGGGAAAATAACACAAGTCACAGCGCCCTCTATGGTTGATTCATTACTACATAATCCGTTGGTTGTGTGTAGGCGAAAACACCACGATCGTAGAACCAAGACTAAAGACAGAAGTAGCTATTTCCCCAGGAGTTTTCCAGCGCTAGTAATTCACTTGTGAAAAGATCAACCCATATTTCCCCAGAATTTTTCAAGGAAATCCGTCTATAGTGTGAAAGTTTAGTCAAATAAGCAAAATGATAGTTGGTGTAGCAATTTCTTTGGGTCCGTTTATTTATTGGTTTTTTACATTTAAGTTAACTGAATTCATGGGCGATAGTCTAGCAACAATATTTATATACTACCTGGGGCCGATTTCACAAAGAGCTAAGATTGATCTTAACTGTGTATCAATCTTAATTGCTAAGCAAAGTGTGATGTCACAATACAAATCACTATGGTGATATTGACAACTCATCTTCAGATGAATCTTAGTGCTTTGTGAAATCGACTCCTAATCTCGTATGGTCTCTAAAGAGTGAGAGTGAAATTTCAAAATGACCTCTCCGGGGCAAACTCTAGGTGGCGCACTGTACTGTGAATCGCCAGACTCTCACCAATACAGATAAATTCTATGACCGTGTCTGAGTTAGCGGCTTGCGGCTGCAGCTTGATTGCCATGTCAACATGCATTGAAGCATTGGAAGCCCATAGCAACATTCTTAGCAACAGCCGCAGCCACAGCCGCCAATTCAGAAACTGCCGTATGCTCTATGGATAACTTCAGGTATGTCAGTCGCTTACCTTACTGTCCCGTCATCATCTCTGTCGACCAACGGCTGCTCAGCGCCCGTGCTGTCCTTTGTGATGGCTCTGAAAGCAACCTGCTTGCCCCCGTCCTCTGCGCTCTTCAGGGTGGGGCTACCCCTTTCTCCCTGTCTCATGGCTTTTGGTCTAACGAGGGCGCCTTCCTGGGGTTTAGCGCCAGCACCTGTATACAAGAAACCCTGGCTCGGACTCATACCTATGGAAGGAACACAATAGTAATTTAATAGAAAGAGGTTCTTATCTAGGGAGCTCTTATCTACAACTAACTATAAGGTTCTTATCAAGTAATGGGTTCTTAACTAGTAACTTACAAGTTCATGTAGTAACTATAACTTCTTATTTCGTAATTATGGGTTCTCATCTAGTAACTTATAGGTTATCATCTAGTAACTATAAGTTCTTATTTAGTAACTATGGGTTCTTATTTAGTAACTATGGGTCTTTATCTAGTAACTTTGGGTTTCTCATAACTACGGGTTCTCATCTAGTAACTAAGGGTTCTTATCTAGTGACTATAAGTTCTTATTTAGTAACTATGGGTTCTTATCTAGTAACTATAAGTTCTTATTTAGTAACTATGGGTTCTTATTTAGTAACTATGGGTCTTTATCTAGTAACTTTGGGTTTCTCATAACTACGGGTTCTCATCTAGTAACTAAGGGTTCTTATCTAGTGACTATAAGTTCTTATTTAGTAACTATGGGTTCTTATCTAGTAACTATGGGTTCTTATCTAGTAACTACGAGTTCTCATCTAGTAACTATGGGTTCTCATCTAGTAACTGTAACTTCTTATTTAGTAACTATGGGTTCTCATCTAGTAACTATGGGTTCTGATCTAGTAACTATGGGTTCTTATTTAGTAACTATGGGTCCTTATCTAGTAACTAAGGGTTCTTATCTAGTGACTATAAGTTCCTATTTCAGTAATTATAGGTTCTTATAATAGATTTTCTGCATTGCTGGTAGCATAGCACAAGTTTTTGCATGCTTTTCTTTTTGAAAAAGCATTCATCTGTCAAAACATGTTCACAGAAAAAATTCAAGCAAAAATTTCGGCGAGATTCGGGCTATCAACTTGAAATTTTCTCAAACTTAAGATAAATAACAAAAATATTGAAAAGCTTACTTCTGTTTCCACCAAACTCTTCCATTTCAAGCCTTTGTCTTTCTCTCTTTACGGCTGCTCCTCTTAGGATGTCACCAAGGTGGGCCAGGAGTTTCCGTCGTGCATTGTAAGTATCTCTCTCGGAGTGGGTTAGGGCGTGGTAAGGCATGTGGGCAATACGCCGATCCTGGAGGGGACATTTGAAAGAATCGTCTCAATCTGGATGTGAACCTCGGACCTTTGAATTACTGTTCAAGTGCATTACTTTTATTTTTTTTTAATTATTTTTGTGCAGGGGGGGGAGGAGACGGGGTCAAGAACGATTCAAGTGGAGGGTAGAGGCGGGCGGTCGGGTTGGCGTAGTGGTATCTTTCCAGGCCTTCCACCTCTAGGACCCTGGTTTGAATCCCGACGGGGGCACTATGTGGATTGGGTTTTCAGTCACTACCTAATTACAAGGGTTTTCCCTGGAATAATTCTCTGGGGTTTTCCTCCCACATCTAAAACTGAAACTAGTGATTAAGTTCGCTTTTCTGAGAATCCTTGGCTTCACAACCAGAGTTAATAAATGAAATACTGTGTAAGGTTTTGGCTCAATATGACGATGAAGTACGGAGTGAAGTGTGGTAGATTGTGTTACCTGGGGTCGATTTCACAAAGAGTTAGGACTCGTCTTATCTCGAGTTAGGACGAGTAACTCGTCCTAACTCGGGACTCGTCCTAGGAACGATTTCACAAAAGATAGGAAGGGTTGAACGCGTCCCAATTACCTTGGAAACGGCCCCGAACCCGTCCTAACTTAGGATCGGTACGAGGGTAGTCCTAGCGATCGCGAAAAATTGACAAACTCTCCGTTGTTTTTTTCTTGTTATTAAAGCCAAACCTATTGAAAATGAATTTAAAAAATCGAACAGGCAAGCGAATTAAACAAGGTATTGTTTATTAAGCCTTTTTTATTTATTGGAAAACATCAGAAATCAGACTGCAAAAAGTTACGAGATCGTCACCGTTGAGCCTAAAAAATAGAATGTACATAGCGAATACGACGGACGGAGGACAAAATCATCACATTCACGGCACCTTCTTTACAGTTTTTTTCGCCCAAATTACATTTTCTCCCTCCTTTTAATCAACAAATATGCACAAACCAGCTTACCTCAGCTCTATATAATCACACACATTGATTGTTCACTCATAAAGGCCTAAAATCAACCGTAAACTGTCAACATTTTGTCGCCAAAGCGAAAACAAAATGGCGACAATTTGTTTTTTTCTTGAATCTGTGCTGCAGAAGGTTCAGACGGCCGTTTCATTAACGAAGCAATAAAACAACCAAACAGCCGTGCATACTTTTGGCTGACCACGAAGGTTCAGACGGCCGTTTCATTAACGAAGCAATAAAGCCATCAAAAAGTCGTTGCATTAGCATTTTCAGTCTCGTCCGAGAATTATATTGTGGTTTTATATTATTTACGACTCGTCCTGCTTAGGACGGGTTTTGTGAAATCGATCCTAGGATCGATCTTAGCTAGGATCGATCTTACGGCTGGGACTCGTCCTAAGTCCTAGGATCGATCCTAAGTTAGGATGGGTTTTGTGAAATCCACCCCTGGTGTTGTTTATGATGGTATATAGGGGCATAACCTCACATCTTTTTATTCATAAATGGTAGACTAGCAAAGTCCATCATAAATACCTGATTGAACATCCAGTACGCGTAATCAACAGCTGTTCCCATCACTTTTTTTCCTCCCACTGGGACTGGTGCTAAGATATTGGCTCCTGCCTTGACAAGTTTATCAATCTGCAGGGAGGGAAATTTTAGGATCAACTAATTTATATTTTTATCAAATTTTCCCACACTCCCCATTTATCTTGGTCTTAACCCTCCTACTCTTGGTAACATTTTCCAGTGAGTTGACCAACCGTTAGAAACCATTCAACTGCATGCGTTTTGTATGGTGGCACAACTATGCACAGAACTAACTGTGTGCACATGTGTACTGTGTAGATGCATCTACTACATGATATCATATTGCAGGCTGGCATAGTTTATCTATCAATCAAAACTACAGTGGATGATATTGAATGTCAGACAGTAGGAGGGTTGACTGTGTACTGTGTAGATGCATTTACCACATGATATCATATTGCAGGCTGGCATAATTTATCTATCATTCAAAACCACAGTGGATGATAGTGAATGGTCAGACAGTAGGAGGGTTAACTGTGTACCGTGAAGATGCATCCACCACATTATATCAAATTGCAGGCTGGCATAGTTTATCTATCATTCAAAACCACAGTGGATGATATTCAATGGTCAGACAGTAGGAGGGTTGACTGTGTGCATAAATGCATTCACATGATATCATACAGAGGTTATCATCATTCAAAACCAGAGTGAATTATACTGAATGGTCAGAGAGTAGGAGGGTTAGGATTGATCAATTTAACTTTTTGAATCAAAAAAGGGCTCCATTAATGATAAGTAAAAAGGTGTAGACTTACAAGAGCAATGCGCTGGTGAGCGTTTCTTCTGAATTCGTAAGCAGTATTAGCCGAAACACACAATGCACTACCAATGCCGTTACCCAGAGGTAAGCTTGGATTAGCACCGTAGGCTATCAACTCATCAATGGCCTGGGAGAGGGGGAAAAAAAAAGAGAGAATAATTAACAACAACTGAATCACTAATATACCACACAGGGGTGTAGCAAGGGTAATTTATTTGGGACGGTGAATGAAAGCCAAAGCGAGAACAATTCTGGATGCTTCAGGTATTTGGATCAATGTATGTATTCTCTATCCTATGGCGTGTCATATGGCCGAGCAGTCAAGTGCACTGGACTCAAGCTCTAGTGTTTCTGATCAGCAGAGTGTGGGTTCGAGTTCCAGTCTTGAAACCTGTGTCCTTAAGCATGGAACTTAACGATTATTGCTTTGTCCTTTGGATGGGACGTAAAGCCTTTGGTCCCGTGTGTTGTGTAATGCATGTAAAAGAACCTAGTTATCGCTAAGAGAAGGGGTTTGCCCCGGTGTTTCTGGCAGTGGCTGCTGAATGCGCAACAGTACCTTGTAAACTCTTACAAGGTGTTACATTAATGGGTCTAGTAATTCACAAACTTCTATCATAAGAACTGCCTTTGAACAATGAAACGGGTGATTTTTGGTGAAATTACACACACAGGTATGGCAGCTTTGGAGCTGGAAGTAACAAATAAGAGGATTATCAATTCCTACATTCAGCTCCCTTGAGTTATTTTCATCTTAAATATTTTCTTCTGTGTAGCCCCTTACCAAGAGTGGCTTTTAGCCTTGTTTGGGGCAAACTTGCATGATTTTTTTTGTTAATGAGTCAACAAAACAATTCGCGCGCATCTGATGCAATGACTTACCAACAGGATTAAAAAAATGATACTACAGATGAAACTTACCAGGTCGTTGCCGCTGGCGATAGCCAAGGAGAGTGGCGATTGTCCGCAGCACAGCACGTTGGGATTAGCCCCATGCTCCAACAGAAGATGAACGACTTGTCTTGCAAGCTAGTTGGTCAATTCGAAGGGGAAAAAAAAAGAGAGCCACAAATGAAAAACCCAGTAAAAGCTGCACAAATTTGAATCATATTATCTGACTCCCAATGCCAATATCAGACAGTTCTCTAAGTGGTAATGAAACAGAATCAAAAGTGAGGACAACCTAAGAACCTTGGCTGCATTTTGTGTTTAAGCAGCTCTATAAAATTTTGGTCCAGATGATGATAATACTGTTATACTAACTTCGTGATTGTCATCTCTGTCGCAGGCAATGTGCAGAGGGGTGCGTCCACCCTTGTCTTCACCCTTCTCTTGGAGCTCTCGAAGGAGCGCAGAGACACTGTCGTCAAGACCGGGCCTCATCTTGCTTGGATTAGCGCTGCTTGGGCCCCCTTCCTGCTGAGGTCATCATGGAAAAACATAGAATGCAAATAATAATAATAATATGCAGTTCTTATATAGCGCTTTATCACACCTGAGGGAATCTCAAAGCGCTCATTTTTTTTTCTACAAGATATATGGAGGCAGAGCTGTTAATATTTGCTTCTTGCAATCAGGGAGATTTTGTACAGCAATCAGGGAGATATTTAGATTTACATTTAACATAGTAGGGAACAAGTTTCTGTAATCAGGGAGGTTTACAAATTTGTTCATCAGAACATGGAAAGATTGGTTGATTTTCAGGGAACTTTCTGCAGAATTAGGAAAAATTTGGCAGCTCTGGTGGAGCTATGTTTCAAATATAAGACCTGTTTATTTATATAGCACCATGCAATGGTTTACAAGGTGCTGTGGCGCAATCTGCAGCCAACCATACCAGAAAACACTGGGGCAAACCCCTTCTCTTAATGTTAAGTGTACAGGGTCCGAAGGGCGAAGCAATAATGGTTAAGTGCCATGCTTAAGGACACAAGTGTCAAGACCGGGACTCAAACCCACACGTGACTCACTGATGATGTCATCATTCCACAACCAGAAAACAAATACATATATGACGTCATCATGCCAAAAATATAATAAAAAATACTAATTATGTCATCAGGCCAAAATCAGAATACAAATATAAAAGAAGTCATCCTGCCAAAATTAGAATATGTACTGATAATGTCATCCGGCCAAAATTAGGATGAAAAAAAAAACCCATGACATCATCATGCTAAAAATATAATACAAATCAAAAGACGATTTCCCTGACGGTATCAGTTGCTACTCAAAAATCAAGATTTGCTACTTAATATTAGCATACAGTGTGCACAAAACAAGTTCAGTCTCAAATATTTTGCATTGCAAAATTTCATGACGAAATCGTTCCCTGCCTAAAATTTGCATTTTCTGTACTGTATTTGTGTTTTTATCACTTAATGTAAAAGTGTATAACTTTTGGAAGCTTACCATTTCCAACTGAGGATCAGTGTCTAGCGATCGGACGTTAGGGCACGCGTTTCCAGCAAGGAGTAGTCTGGAGATCTGAACGCCTTCTTCACCACGAATAGCACTGGCAATGTGTAGGGGTGCTAGACCTTCTTTCTACAATTATGCCAAAAAGAGAAAATTCAAAAGACAGGAAAAGTTTGAAAATTCTGAAGAGAATGGCGGCCATTCACAGTGGCTAGATTAAATGTTTTAACCTTAAAGGGCTTCTCTTTACCTGGGAGTACAATGCTAAAATTGAAGGCAGAAAGTGTAATTTATCAACTATATGTGCAGAACCAGCTGTGGTATCTTGAAAGATCTTCCTGGCTGAGTACTTTTGTTAACCCTCCTACTCTTGGTAACATTTTCCAGCGAGTTGACCAACAACTTGAAGCCATTCAACTGCACAGGTTGTGTTTTGGTGCCACAAATATGCACAAGACTAACTGTGTATTGTGTAGATGCACACTCACCACACGAAACCATATTGCAGGATGGCAAAGGTAATGTATCATTCAAAACCACAGTTGATGAAAGTGAATGGTCAGACAGTAGGAGGGTTGACTGTGTACTGTGCAGATGCATTTACAACATGATATCGCATTGCCCGCTGGCAAAGTTTATCTATCATTCAAAATTAAAGTTGATGAAAGCGAATGGTCAGACAGTAGGAGGGCTGACTGTGTACTGTGTAAATGCATTTAATATACAATATCACATTGTTTATCTATCATTCAAAACCACTGGGGTGATATTGATTGGTCAGATAGTAGGAGGGTTAAATTATTTCATTTCAATGTATTGAATTCAATTTACAACCCTACAAACATTGAATGGTGTCCAAAGTTGAAAGTTGAAAGTTCAAAGTATCCGACCTTGTGTGACAGTCTGATGTCGGTGAATGCTCCTTTCTCCAAGAAGGCTTGGACGGCATCGACATCTGCCGCCTTGATTGCGAAGAAGATGACTGGCATGGGTACGCTTGAAGCGTTAGGGTCTGCCCCTCGCTTCAGCAGAAGGCGGATTGTCGCTTCCATATTGACATGCCTACACAAGAAGAAAAACAAATATAGAGCAAGTTTAAGTGGGTGACTAGACTTAAAGGTGCCGTATATGTTTGGTAATTGGAACCAACTGTTTGTTTCAATCCTATATATAGTTGTAGATATATACCATAAAACTAACCTGTGAAAATTTTATTTCAAAAGGTGGTAGCGATTTTGAGATATTGCCGAAAATCTGGAGCGGTTATGTCCACGCAGGAAGAATAATCTGCATTGGAATACACTATCTGAGAAGCGTTACGGTCTCAGATTCAAATTTTGGGGAATAAAAAGTGATACCTTTTTCCATAACCGCAGTACTTTGAAGTGAAAAGTTTCTCAAAATTCATTATACTATCCAAAGCTGCTGTGCTTCTAACCAAGTAAGTTTTTATTGCAATTAGTTTTCAGAGTCATTACCAAACGTGTACGATACCATAGTTGATCTACGGAATGCTACATGGTTTGACTAGCTAGTCCAGCTAGATCAGGGCCCAATTTCATAGAGCTGCTAAGCACAAAAAATTGCTTAGCATGAAATTTCTTCCTTGATAAAAACAGGATTACCAACCAAATTTCCATGTGTTGCATATTGCTTGTTACTGGTATTCAGCTGTTGTTTGCTTATCCTGAAAATCACGTGGAAATTTGGTTGGTAATCCTGTTTTTATCAAGGAAGAAATTTCATGCTACGCAAATTTTTGTGCTTAGCAGCTCTATGAAATTGGGCCCCGACTGCAGCCCCGGAGCAGTGTTTCTCTAGTCAACTCGCGAAGTTACGTCACTGTTTCAAGATGGCTGTAAGGGCCTTATCTCACAGGGCAACTTTTGCAGGCAACTTTTACAGGCAACTTGGAGGCAACCAACTGCAGTACATGCTACAGGACCACTTTGGTGGCACATGAGTAATTTTTCAGACAATGTCGTACGATCCCCAAGAAAAATATGTGAACATTCAAATGTGAATGCCTTTTATTTTTGGAGACTGCCTGGAACCGTTTGCCAGTAAATTATGACATGGCCCTTTGGTTACGTAAACCTTTGTAAACCTTTGTAATCACAAGCACAGTTAATTTTAACAATAATCTCCCACCTAAAGTATTCCACAGTTTACCGATAAATGTCCGATTTTTGCCAATATGCCAATCAGTAAGACTATAATCAATTATTGCACTATATTATGCAAGTTATGTTGAGAAATTTAAGAAAATGAACATAATTGCCCAACATGTTTTAATTGCCCAACGTCGTTGCCTCGTTGCCATGAGCTAACTAGATTTGACGAGTCAATCGACTAGAGGCGTTCGATTGAAACACAGACCACACATGCGTGATTTAAACTGCAAATTGATTAAAGGTTAGCACCCGCACTTGCTCATATATATATAACCAACTTCTTTGTAGAAAAAAATCTTAAAGCTGACAACTTTCTCCGGGTATTTGATGCATGTTTAAAGAAAACAAGCTAAGATAGCACAATGAAGATTTGTTATTCCACTGTGCTCCTTATAATAATAATAATAATAATACGCAGTTCTTATATAGCGCTTTATACTCCCGATGGGTGTCGCAAAGCGCTCAGTATTTTTCCTACAAGGTAAGTGGAGTTACGTGTTGAAGTATGAGACCTATTCCTTTGCATAGCACCATGTAATGGTTTACAAGGTGCTGTGGCGCAATATGCGGCCAATCAAACCAGGAACACCGGGGCGAACCCCTTCTCTTTACGATAAGTGCACTGGGTTCTTTTACGTGCATTACACAACCACATGCTTCGTCCTTCGGATGGGACGTTAAGCCGTAGGTCCCGTGTGTTAAGTGTCTTGCTTAAGGACACAAGTGTCACGACTGGGATTCGAACCCACACTCGGCTGATCAGAAACACCAGAGCTTGAGTTCGGTGTTCTTATCCGCTCGGCCACGACACACCTCTTATCCTAAAAGTGGCAAAGATGCGCCACTGCATGAATAAAGCATTTGATCTTGGCCCAATTTCATAGTTCTGCTTACCATGGAATACTACGCTTACTATCTAACTTTTAAAACTTTATATTTTTAATTACATCCAACAGCACAAGTGGCTGTCACAAAATGAATAGGAAGACGATGAAGGAATGTTCAGTTTTAGATGTGGGAGGAAAACCCCAATGGGGAAAACCCACGCCATCAGGGCCCAACCAATCTGAAATCAGACTTGAGTAGGAAGAATATCATGCCTGTTTAGGCTAATAAATAATAATAATAATAATAATAATGGATTTATAGAGCGCCTTATGCAAGCCTCAAAGCGCTTTACAGTAAAACATTAAGTAAACAAGAAAAGAACAATGCAAACATTAAATTAAAATATAATAATAATTAAAGGTATCGTACACGTTTGGTAATGACTCAAAACAAAAATTAGTATCAAAACTTACTTGGTAACAAGCAACGGGTGAGCTATTGATAGTATAAAACATTGCAGGAAACGACTCCCTCTGAAGTAACGTAGTTTTTGAGAAAGAGGTAATTTCTCACTGAAATAATAAAAACTTCCTACAATTTCCAAACGCGTTCAGTGCCTTTAAGGGAAATGGGCGAATTTAGGACAAAATGCGAAACCTCACCAATCGCAATAATGAGAACTTCCAATTGTGACATCACTCACGTTTTTCAACTCACAAGGAAATATTATCGTGGTGTAGCCAGAACTTGGTTCTGAGGCATTACACTGCAATGTGAGTTTTTTTCTTTTCTAGTTGAATCTGTTCCAACTTACTCTGCCTTGACGATGGCCCTGAGCCTGGCCTGGTCCATGTTCCCCTCACTGCATCTCGAGCTCCGCCCACTGACTATTCGTCTGTTGTTACTCATCACCGTAGCGCTCCTCTCGACTAGGTCTTCAGTAACGTCAATTTCAAAATTCACGACTGTCGTGTCGGACTCAAAATCGCTGGGTACTGTGCTTGGGACACGGCTTTCTTCGGCTCTTATAACAAGATCATTATCCTGATCTGTGATTGGTTCATTGACCGGTGTTCCGAAAGGCCCTCGCTCGTCTAAATCCTCTTCGTCAACTTCTTCATCTACGTCGACTTCATCTTCGTCTTGGTTCAAGTCACTTGTGGGTTTTAATTGTGAAGAATGAGAACTCATTGCCGAGTCAACCCTTTTTCCTGAATAGACACTTCCTGTTTTGTCACCCTCGGATGGGTTGATTGGACAGAGAGTCAGACTGTGGATCTCTTCATTCTCAGGGAAGGGGAGGTACCTCTCGGCGATGTTATACTGGAAGGACTTTGTCGGGTAGAAGAGCATTTGGCAGGCGACCAGTGCTGACAGTCCTTCATCATTTAGTTTGTTGACGTCAGCGCCATTGTCCAAGAGGGTGTTAATGATATCAGAATGCATATTCACCTACAGTGAAAAGTAAGAAAGAAATCTTAGCTGCTTATCACAGAAACATTCATACTCAAAAATGGGTTACCAGCTAAAATATCATTTAATGTACATTTGACTGGTTCCCTACTAATTTGCAAGATTGGGTTACCAGCTAAAATATCATGCAATGTACATTTGACTGGTTCCCTACTATTTTGCAAAAATTGGTTTACCAGCTAAAATATCATGCAATGTACATTTGACTGGTTCCCTACTAGTTTGCTAAGCAACAACAAAATTCTGCTTAGCAGCTTTTCAAGTGTTCTGGTATGGGACCTAGCTCAAGGTATAGGAGCTCCAAAGTATGGATTCAAACCCCAGACAAAGACCTGGGCAAAAATCCACAGAGCCACTTTTAAGCAGACAATTGCGCTTAACAATTTTCTGTCAAGGAAAAACAAGCAGGAAACCAATCACAGATGGTACAAGTGACATTGTACAAGTGACATTGTATCTTTAAGGTGTTAAAGACACTGGTCACGTTTGGTAATTACTCAAAAAATATATTTGCAAACAAAATTACTTGGTAACGAGCAACGAAGAGCTATTGATAGTATAAAACATTGTGAGAAACGCCTCCCTCTGAAGTAACGTAGTTTTTGAGAAAGAGGTAATTTCTCACTAAAATATTTCAATCTGAAAAAGACTTCAGGCCTGCAGCCTTTTTCAGGCATCTGAAAGCACACAAATTTGTGCAACAAGTGTGTTTTTTCTTTCATTATTTCCTTGCAACTTCGATGACCAATTGCTCCCAAATTTTCACAGGCTTGTTATTTTATGCATATGTTGAGATACACCAAGTGAGATTACTGGTCCTTGACAATTACCAAACGTGTACAGTGCTTTTGAGAACAACTGTTTAGAGCTTTATTTTTTTTGGAAGGCTTAAGCGCTCTATTAACTTGGGCCCAAAAACCAAGACTTGAACATCTGTACGATGAATAAAACTTTCACTTTGGGTGAAATGAAAATATCAAATTTCAAACAATGTCCTACCGCCGCTCCAAGTAGTGCAGTATGACCGTGCTTATCAGCTACATTGACATTGACAGCGCCCTGCATGAGTAGTGAATGAACCGTCTGTTGGTCACCGGCCGCTGCAGCTTTGATGAGCTTCTGGGACGTCTGCTCTATGGGTCCTTCTTTACCATGTTTCCCACGGTGCCCTGGTGTGAGAAAGAAAAAAGCAACAAGGTATTACAGTATGAAAACTCTTGTAGGGAAAATGTTTGTAAGGATCCTTTGATACTTGTCAGGGTTCAAATTTGGCGGGAAGGATATCCACAAGACTGCAGAACTTGTAGCTCAAAGTTGTTACTGGACCAGAATTATTTTTACAAGACCAGAATCAAATGAGTTGACGAGCACTAAGAGAAGATCAATCTCATAGTCTAAAGTGTACTTCGATACTCAACACATTTGAAAGATATCCGATTCATAGTCAACATTTTTTTTCACAAAGATATTACCCATTGAGGTATTATTATTCAACTTAAATACACAAGACCATCGGGCTTGTCCAGTCGTGAGTTTACGGGCCCGAGGCTAAAATCACTGGCCGGGGGCTGCGGTCCAGTGTTAATTTGGAGCCCTGCTTGTACTTCAGGTAGAAAAGCCCTGCTTGTACTTCTGCTTCTGCCTGTACTACTTCTTTAAAATACAACTTGGAGGTCAATATGTCACTGTTGGTCAATATGTCACTGGAGGGTTAATATGTCACTGGAGGGTCCATATGCCACGGAGGGTCACTACCCACTGGAAGTCTTTCTTCCACTGGAGGAGCATATTGCAACTGAATGTCACTGGAGGGTCAATATGTCACTGGAGGGCCAATATGCCACTGGAGGGTCACTACCCACCGGAAGTCTTTCTTCCACTGGAGGAGCATATCGCAACTGAATGTCACTGGAGGTCATTATGTCAAAGAGGTCATTATGCCACTGGTGGTCAATATGTCATTGGAGGTCAATATGCCCCTAAAGCCCAACGGGTTGACTTTTGGGGACACTAGGTGGCAGCAGACTTGCCGGATATATCCATCGTTCTTGGAAATGAGCGCATGTTTAGACTTACATAAACAGTGGAAACTTAATTGGCAAGTCTGATGCCGCCTAGCCTTCAAAAGTCTTCCATTACATGCCTGGAGGTCAATATGCCACTGGAGGTCAATATGCCACTGGTGGTCAATATGCCACTGGTGGTCAATATAACTCTAGGGGGGTCAATATAACTCTAGGGGGGTCAATATAACTAATGGAGAGGTCATTATTTCTTACCTTGCATTATTTTGTCGACTGAGAATGAGACTTCTTTCGCCCTGCCTCTGTGTTTGTATAAATGCCTCTGGAGTTCAATGAAAGACGGGGTGTTGTTCAGGGCAACGACCTCAGTTGACCCCTGACCTTCTGGTTTGTAGTTCTGCGAGAGAAGTAAACAAATAACAGAATTCAACTCGACTGAGTAACAACTGCTAAAATTGACTTCTTTAATGCTTACTACCATTACCATCTTCATATAACATTAACAAGTAAGCTTTCAGATAGAAATTACCCAATTTATTTTTTCCGGGGGTCATTACCAAACAATGACCCGACCTTTAAATGTATATCGGAGTCAACATATGACAAATACTGAACTGTACAGCAATGAACCAAAACCATCCAAGAACCTGTCTCTCAGCTTATCACCTGGTCACTAAAACATGGAAGGAGAAATAAAGTAAAGTCTGTCCCGGTGTTTATATCCGGTTTCCTTGGCATTAAACAACTGAGAATATTTCTATTCCCCCTGGACAGGATGCCAGTCCATCGCAGGTTACTCCCCAGCTCTCGCTGGTACCCATTTGTACTCCTGGGTGAAGAGAAGCAATTGGTTAAGTGTCTTGCTTAAGGACACAAGTTTCCTGACCGAGACTCGAACCCACACTCTGCTGATCAAAAACACCAGAGCTTGAGTCCGGTGCTCTTAACCACTCTTGGCCACGACACGGAGAAATAGGGGATGTAGTTGCCAGGGACATCGGGGTGCTTCCAACTGATCTTCCTAACTTAATGAGGGATAGACAAGAATAGGCAAATCTCAACATGATTCCAACCTTGGTCGACTAGAGAGAGTGAGAGAGACCTAATTCAAATTTTCCATAAGGACAGGGCCCAATTTCATAGAGCTGCTTAAAGCAGCAAACTTTGCTAAGTAAGCAAAAGAAGCAGGATACCAGTCATAAATGGTAAATGTGGAATGCGATTTAGGCTGGTAACCTTATTCTGGTAAGCATGTTGTTATTATCGCTTAGCTACTTTTTGTGCTTTAAGCAGCTCTATGAAATTGGACCTACTGAGCCTATTTGATAATCCTGCCGTGCCTGAGCACCTAATACGTAAACAGGAAGAAAACAAAATGTAACACCTACCTGTTTGAAGAAGGATTGATCGTATTCTTCTTTGTCATATTCCAACGTTGAGAAATCGACGCTCTCTTGGCGACTCGGGAGAAATGTTTCAAAGTCCGTGGAGAACGACGTCCTGGAAAGTTGCTCCATGGTGTCCCTGACGTTGTCTGGAGCGTCTCCGGAACCGTTCAACAACTAGGAATGAATGACAAGTCATTTCATTCTTACTTTGTATCAACCGGGCAGGGCAGGACTTGGATGTTCTACAGAAAAACTTCTTCTTTTAATTCCTTTAAGTTCTAAGTCCCTCAGCGATAGGTCTTTCTCAAAAGCTGTCCCCAAACTTTTGAACACCATTCCCATCAGCATCAGGAACTCTCCCGTCTATCACTATTTTCAGGAAGCGTCTTAAAAACTTCTTATTCACAACACCAAAGTTATTTTTCTCTTCTTGTTCAGCACTTTGATCTCCCTTGTAAAAGCCCTTTATAAGTACTTATTATTATTATTATTATTATTCATGGCAATTTTTTTTCGAGCAAACAAATCTACCTGGGTTGTTGAATAAGACACAGTGCCCAATCTGCTTACAGGAAAAAGTCTAATGTTTCTCATTCCTGTACATAACTAACAGAACGCGTTTGAGAAGCACCATATTTTGAGCTCTGTGATTTCTAGTTCAATGATACACCAGCAGAACTGTGTATTGAGAGAGTTGATACAACTTGCGATCAGAAGCCCTTTTTCGGTCCAAAAACCGCATGTGCGCATACAGGTTGCCAGACCAGACTGCACATTGGGTTGTGCTGCATTTGGACCAAAAATGGCGTCCAGCTACCACGTGACCAAACAAAACCGATCCCTCCATGTCGCAGCTCTGGTCACCAGCCCAAAACAGCGCCCTCACTGAGGTCAATGAAGACCCATCATTGGCTAAGAGTTGTGCACGTACATGCGTGCACATTTCCATTGTTTAACCTCAGCGATGGCGGCCAATGCAAGTGGTCTATATCTTGCCATCTTGAGTGGTGATATCCTTATTCAGCAATATATAGCTATACTAGGATGGTGCAGAAGTGACGTCACAGGTAAGGTGCATAAGAAATAAAAGTGAAGAATAAGTGGCCGCTGGACAAAAAAAAAAACGACGAAACAACGGACGATAAACTTACCTGTGAACTTCCAGTTTGATTTATGTTAATCAGCAGCTGGTGCTCCGACGGGTCGTAATCAAACTCGGGATGTTCTCTCATGGTGAAAGCGCCCTCTATCGGTGCGCAGAGCTTCACCAATCGCTCCTTGTGCCAGAGTCCGACATCTTGAAAACCCTCGGTGTCTGCCAAGATTCCAGGACCGAGCCTTTCGCCATCCTTGTATAGACCCTATGAATGCATTAATGTCGTTGTTATTGTCGTTGTTGTTTTGGCACGTGATTAGACATAAACATCAAGTGTCAATGATGACTATCAGAAAACAGATTTGTTGTGGGCACTGAAAAACATACATCATTACCTAGTAGGAAAATACTGACTGTCGAAGAGCCTTGAGCGTCACTGAGTGACGGATAAGAGCGTTAAAAAGAAGCCACTATTATTATTATTATCATTCCAGTACAACAAGGTCCTTACATGAAACTTGAGTTTTAAACAGTCAAACGGTCGTATCTCACTTAAAATAATCCAATACTGGACACCAGTGCTCATCTGCCGCCAGCTAAATATAAATAAATAATAACAAGTTCTTATATAGCGCTGTACATTAGTGCCCTGGTCATTGGGCCAATAACATTCCTTTAATCTTTCTCAGCTCCCTGAGGAGTATACAGCCCCGAGCTGCCGTGGCGCTCCGAAGGCTTTTTCAAACACAATATCAACCTCTACCCTCGCAGGTACCCATTTATACCCCTGGGTGAAGAGAAACAATTATAGTTAAGTGTCTTGCTCAAGGACACAAGTGTCATGACCGGGATTCGAACCCACACCCTGATGACTTAACCACCAGAACTTGAATTCGATGCTCTAAACCGCTCGGCCACAACACCGTACAGCTACATGTATGTGGCAGAGTTGCACCAGTGATAACAAAATTCGGGCATTCACATTTCGGGCATGGTATACCAGCGCTATAAATATGTCCATTATTAATACTAATATTATTATTAATAATATTTATAGTGTCTATGATGACTGACACATCTTATCAACTTATGAATCTAAAATCTGCAACTATAAAAACTAACAATATTTACTGAATTACCTCAAATTTGTTGCCATTCGCACAAATAAAAATGCCGTAGCCTTCTTTGGAATCTTTATAGAAGGTCCCGGTGAACTTGGAACCATCGGGCCATGTATAGGTCCCTTGTCCGTGCCGATGGTCCTTAAAATAGTCTCCCTTGTAGCTCTGTTAGAAAGATGAGAAATAAAATAGAGACAGGTTAAAAAAAAGTGCAAGGGGGGTGCGTGGCACTCCAGATCTCCAGCATGAAATGAGTCCACTGTGAAGTGGTGACGGTAGGAGTGCCTATTGACTTGCCAACACATTGTTACAGATCACACCGAGGGCAGGCAATGAAGGACATGGCCTCTGTTGCCCCTGGTCTTGGCTTTGGTGCCCCTTCAGAAGTTTCCCATAGACTTTAAGATTTTCCCATGGATGTGCCCTTTGCAAAATTGAAAATGGCCTTGCCCTCTCAAAGATGTAATTCCAGGCCTGGTGTTATGTTTTTCTTTACTTTTCTCTACCGACTTGGTAGAGAAATTCTCATGCATGATTCATCAGCCTTTGTGGAGTTTGACCAATAGCAATGCTCGCTGATTAACAAATTTAAATAATTTATCCATATCTCACCTCGCCATCACCCCAGGTATGTTCCCCATAACCGTGCCTCATATCTCTCACAAAGTGCCCCGTAAACCGCGCCCCGTCTGCCCACAGTTGCTCGCCCTTTCCGTGCCTCTGGTTGTCGGCATATTCTCCAGTGTAGCGGTCACCGTTTGGCCAGAGAAACGTGCCGTTTCCGACCCTCTTCATGCCGTCTAAGTGACCGCTAAAGGTGGCGCCACTCTTGTAGTCATGGTGGTCAGTGTTGGAGTCTTGACGCTTTGCTGATTTCAGCCGGGCAAACACATGGAACTCTAGCTTTGACGGCATGGTGAGGTATGAGCTTAGTTAGCCTTCAACTGACGCAAGAGCACTTCAGAGATCAAAATGAGAAGAGAGTTACGTTAATTTACAATAACATTCAACAGTCATCAATGATTGAGGGCATTATTTGGAGCAACTATGTAATATAGAATACAGAACCACTTGACTTAGTTTGGAAAAAAAACTTCCGTTTGTTATGCAACTCTCTACATCCTCTAAGTCTAAACTTCAATGGCTTTGTTTTTCATTTAGCCAGGGCTGCATTCTATGATCTGAGTGATAGTACCCATCATTTCATATTCATGTGTAACATTAATGTTAGGCCTAATGAATAGTTACTATTTTAGTGTTACCTAGGGCAGGGGCCTGTAACAAACAAAAAACATTAACAAATACAAAATAAATAAAAAACAAACGTTAAAAATTACAAACAATCAATCAAAAACTACAAAACAAAACACAGAAATAAAACAAAAAGGTAGAACTAAGCAATCTGCATAGTTTAAAAACATATCAATAGGGCATATAAGTGATTGAAAAAAGTCACAAATCAATACTTTTTGAAAATGGAAAAAGAATGAGCTTGTGCATGATGATTGATTATTAATTTATAGTGTCAATGAATAGAATGTCACCCAAGGATAAAATTATCAATAATTCTGAACCCAATTACCCAGTCTTGGAATTCCGGCCATGGGCATAAGGAATGTGTGGGCAAAGTTTTAGCTTCCACCATAAGGATAAATCTGAAAACATTTTCGCAATGGCAGGAGACCTATTTGAAGTTTAATGTGGACTCCGTCGTCGCGTTTCTTATGCAACTGGGCTGGGGCCGAGTTAGCCCCATAAATTGGGCCAATCACTTCGTATCCTTGGCCCCAGCACCACCGCAATTAAATGTTTGTGGATTATTAGATCTACAATCCGCCTCATGAAAACTTACCAATCGGATACTACTGTACTTGCGGATAACCGGCAAGTTGGTTTTAGTTTAAAAAACATTACCAGTTTTGGGGGAAAATCGAATGATTTTGAGTGTGACCTTTTGCAAAAATCCCAACGATCTTGTTGACCTCTTGCTCTTTGCGAAGGCGTACACACGTTTTCAAAACTACGCTCCAATTTTTTTTTGTTAACCTTATTATAGAACGGGATCGAGCACCACCAGTACTAACGTTTGGGTTCGATAACTAGGTTTTGTCGAGTTCCCTGACAACAACGATACAATCGATTGCTACAATTGAGCTGTTACCAGACTGATTTACTCGGATAGCGCCGAGAGTGCAATTTGAATTCATCGTTACAATCAAAATTGCACATTACTCGGAAACAATAAATTAACTGAAAGAGAGGACTTTAATTAAATAGCTTTAAATGTGGTGCGGGTAGCGAGATCGCGTTTCGCATGAGCGTTGCCGCCGCGCAGGGAAGTAAAATGACTACACAAAACTCAAATTGCACTCTCGGCGCACTCCGAGTAAATCAGTCTGGTAACAGCTCAATTGTAGCAATCGATCGTATCGTTGTTGTCAGGGAACTCGACAAAACCTAGTTATCGAACCCAAACGTTAGTACTGGTGCTCGATCCCGTTCTAAAATAAGGTTAACAAAAAAATGGAGCGTAGTTTTGAGAACGTATGTACACCTTCGCAAAGAGCAAGAGGTCAACAAGATCGTTGGGATTTTTGCAAAAGGTCACACTCGAAATCATTCGATTTTCCCCCAAAACTGGTAATGTTTTTTAAACTAAAACCAACTTGCCGGTTATCCGCAAGTACAGTAGTATCCGATTGGTAAGTTTTCATGAGGCGGATTGTAGATCTAATAATCCACAAACATTTAATTGCGGTGGTGCTGGGGCCAAGGATACGAAGTGATTGGCCCAATTTATGGGGCTAGGGCCGAGTTACTTCTAGAACTATGAGGTTTGCTACGCTATCGTCTCCGCGAACCTCATAGGTGATCAAGCACAAAACACAAACGACTCTTTTTGCCGTTTGGATTTGCATACAAATCTCCTTTTTTTTTCAATCAAATCTCGCCAAAATTAGGCTCTATGTGTTCTTCGAACTCTCATTGAGCGTGTATGTGGTCCAGAAAATCCACTCCGCAAACTCAATTTTTTTTAAAAATTTATAAATTCTTACCGTAAAATTCAGATCCCATCCACACCGTCTGACTGATTATGCACACGGAGCGGCGATCCGTAATTTGTGTACAAAACATGCCCACGCGTCAGGGAACAACGCGGCTCGCACAGGGTACCAGTCTGTACACTTTTTGCAAACGCATCAAACAGCCGTAGGAAAAACATTTGACAGCGCACACGCACATGGCCTGCCAAATCAAGAAAGTTTGCATACCACGGAATAAGACGAGATAGTAAGCAAAGTTTGTTCTAATAAAATGGAGTTTAATGAGGCATTGTGTGCTGTTCTACAAGAAACGAATTTTCCCCATGCTATTAAAGTTAAGCAGATGCAAGCATTGGAGGCACTAAGTGAAAGACAGAATACGTTTTGCGTACTGCCAACCGGGTATGGGAAAAGCCTAATTTATGGAGTCTTCGCAAGGATTATGGATAAGGTATGACCTCATTTCGGTTGTCGCTTCTTCTTGATTAATACTTACCATCATGCATAGTGTAAACTACATAATAGCATTTCAGTTTTGTTGGCACCCATTTATGCCTATGTTTGTGTATGTTTTTTGTAATTAACTTCCTAGTTTAAGACTGTATACATGTATTAAACATTGCCCTCTTAAAATGGGCCTCCTGTTGTCTGCTTTTAATTTTTTTTTTACTGCTATTGCATATTAATTTGTTTATACAACTTAATCAACCAACGTAACTTTTATTTTTCTTTTGTTTTCATCTCAAAGCGCATATAGACTTCTCTGTGATTGTGATTATGCACTATACAAAAATGGTTCATTACTGAAGGCTATTTCAAAAAATGAATGTGTTTTTAACAAACCTAAGACTTAAAGAGCCAAAAAAACTAGGAAGTTAATTACAAAAAACATACACAAACATAGGCATAAATGGGTGCCAACAAAACTGAAATGCTATTATGTAGTTTACACTATGCATGATGGTAAGTATTAATCAAGAAGAAGCGACAACCGAAATGAGGTCATACCTTATCCATAATCCTTGCGAAGACTCCATAAATTAGGCTTTTCCCATACCCGGTTGGCCAGGCGCGGATCCAGGGGGGGCGTGGGGGGCACACGCCCCCCATTTTCATATTAAAAAAAAAAAAAAAAGAGGGAGAAAAGAAAAAAAGAGGGGGAGAGAGAGAAGGGGAGGGAGAAATGGGGGAGGGAAGATTTTGCTGCTTGGTATATTTTCACGCCCCCCCGTTTGGAAAATCCTGGATCCGCCCCTGTTGGCAGTACGCAAAACGTATTCTGTCTTTCACTTAGTGCCTCCAATGCTTGCATCTGCTTAACTTTAATAGCATGGGGAAAATTCGTTTCTTGTAGAACAGCACACAATGCCTCATTAAACTCCATTTTATTAGAACAAACTTTGCTTACTATCTCGTCTTATTCCGTGGTATGCAAACTTTCTTGATTTGGCAGGCCATGTGCGTGTGCGCTGTCAAATGTTTTTCCTACGGCTGTTTGATGCGTTTGCAAAAAGTGTACAGACTGGTGTACCCTGTGCGAGCCGCGTTGTTCCCTGACGCGTGGGCATGTTTTGTACACAAATTACGGATCGCCGCTCCGTGTGCATAATCAGTCAGACGGTGTGGATGGGATCTGAATTTTACGGTAAGAATTTATAAATTTTAAAAAAAAATTGAGTTTGCGGAGTGGATTTTCTGGACCACATACACGCTCAATGAGAGTTCGAAGAACACATAGAGCCTAATTTTGGCGAGATTTGATTGAAAAAAAAAGGAGATTTGTATGCAAATTCAAACGGCAAAAAGAGTCGTTTGTGTTTTGTGCTTGATCACCTATGAGGTTCGCGGAGACGATAGCGTAGCAAACCTCATAGTTCTAGGAGTAGGGCCGAGTGGTCCACTGCGTGCCTGGATGGTGGGCCGGGTGGGCTTAATTACGACTTGTTAAAAAATGTCATCAACAGTGTGAAAGTAAACGAAAGATATTCAAGCACATTTTTGACACCAATTGGTCATTTCTTGGCTACGGAATTCGGTTGTTCTTTTGTTCTTAATACGTCCAAAATATGAACACTTAAAAGAATTAGGAAGACATAAAAACTTACTTTTTTATGATGAAAATGTTAAGTTCTCTTCGCCGCCATTACTTTGTGTACATCAATTTGACATGGGTTAATTCACTATTTTATAAGGGGTTATTTTTACAATGTACCCCAAAAGTTTCACCTAATTCCAAAATAAAATATCTTCCACAAAAACATCTACTTGTGGAAGATACTCTTCAACCTCGAATCGCACCTTGATCTTTCCTTATGGAATATTAGGAAAATAATATGTATTTACGGTTTAAGTATAAAGTATACACGCTCCTAATATATAATGTATTAGTCCACCTAAATAATCCGATGTGAAAGAGCGTTTCCATGCCAGTAAATATACTGCCCTCTAGGGGTCCTACTACTTGCCGTCAACTCGCCGTCAACTCACTTGTGCCGTCAACTCGCCGTCAACTCCTCCAATATACATTTAAAATCCACAAAAGAAGCATAGAACTGTAAAGTATTAGCTAAAAGAGAATTATCAAATTATTAAGTTTTAGGTTACATTTCGGAATAAAAATTTAGTTTTTTTCTTGTGAAAAAATTATCTCGCTTGCACAACATGGCAACTGAGGGCGCTTTTCCTGCATATGGATTAGTCTTGGCCCAAGATGTCAATGATTGGTACTATTTATTTATCAACACAAAATCGTTTTTGTAAATGAAATTTTACCGATAACCATAGGAAATAATGTAGTTTAGCCCAGACTTAACACTCCCATGCCCCATTTATAAATTTTTGATGTATATTTAATGAGTTGACGGCACGAAAATGAGTTGACGGCGAGTTGACGGCAAGTCGGCGAGTTGACGGCAAGTAGTAGGACCGCCCTCTAGAGTCCAGCAAGGGATATGCGAACAACTAATGGACAACTGATGTTATTTTCACACAATTTGGGGTGCTTTCACAGGTACAGCTCTGCCTGTGGTTAATTGTTTTAACCAAAGTCTTGCTTATATTTTTCAACAGTAGTATGCAAGTTGCTGCTTTAAAATGTCTATACTTTAGATCTCTTGCACCAATGTCACATGCAGCTACTGTGTGGTCATCATTGGTGTAACTAGGGAGGGGAGGGCACGTTCCCCCCAATTGATGTATGCTCCCCCCTCCCGGGTGCACCTCCCCCCCATTTTAAATCTGGTCTTTTGAAATTAAAAATTACCAGAGAAATTGTTTATATTTTACAAGCTTTAATGTGATAATGTTAATGTTTTTAAAAACTTTTGTCCATGCATGTACATGCAGACATTGTTTTTACACTTACGTCAAATTATCTTATAAAAAATAGTAATAATGTAGCTGAAAAGGGGCTTGTTTAAGAAAAACTCAAACCTAAACTTGGCCAAAAGTGCCCCCCTAGAAAAAACTGTGCACCCTGAGTCAAAGATATGGCCTAACTGTGCGCACGTCGCCTAAAACGCCTAATGAACGGCAACACACATGGAACCCGACTCCCAAAATGATAAAACAACAATAATGAAACACCTATACCACCTTCAAATACATTTTAGTGCAATATTTCATTTGATTTATTGTTTTTTAGTGTTTGTAATTGTCATAAAAATAAACAGACAAAATGCAGTGGGTTTTTTTCATTTACATGTACATGTACATATACATTATGATGTTTTGCATAACAAAGAATACAGAAAATAGTTTTGTGATGTCATATAAACATGCTTTCTACAAACTCCAAACCATGGGCCCCAAATCATAAAGCCATTAAGCAAAAAAGCAAAAGTTGGGCACTAATCGCAACAATGAATAACATGGTGATTCAGCTGGTGACCTGTTTCCTGCTTAGCAAAGTTTTGTGTGTGCTAAGCATATGTTTGTGCTTACTGGCTTTCATGAAATTGGGTCCTCGTTTTTTATTTCATAAAACTGTGAACCAGATGTTCCTCCTAAGCTTGGATTTCAACAATATTTTTAATTTCTTTTTTTACAAAAGGTTACCAGTTAATGAGTGTATATGTTGTATGATAAATCAACTGGTAACCAAAAATACATGCTTAGCTTATCTGCTCACAGTTTTATAAAATTTCAACTCGATCGGTTGATCAGCCCCAACGTAAAAATGTCTTCTGATTGAATAAAAAATTAATAATACAAAAAGCGTTTTAAAAACAATGTAAAAAGTTTTCATTGCAAAATTGTAAATAATCCACCCCAAACCCATCATTGAATTGAACCCTCCCCCCCAACAAAAACACCCAACATGTTGTACCCTTCAACTGTACTTAAGCAAAATGAACAGTTTTTATTTAACATGGCAAAAAAAGAAGTTGTTTCCCCCTCCAAAGGTAAGATTCTTTCTTTCAATCTTTTTTCTTAAACAAAATAAAAGTAATTTCAGTCTGGTCAAAAATTGTTAACTCCAACCATACAAAAAATGATGTTATAAAAACCTGTTAGAACTTTTAAAAATATATATCCCCCACCACCCCCAATGATTTCTGATATTGACAACGACGTTTTAAGGTCTGTTTTTGTCTGTTTGCAAAAGTACTGTGATCTAAATGGAATGGCGCTATATAAAAGCCCAGTGTATGTATGTATGTATGTATGTAAGGTTGGGGTTCACCAATAATGAGAACCAATAAATAGGCACAAGTTTCATGTTTTTACATACATTGATAACACTTTGAAATATTGTTTTACTCATCTGGGCTTAATTTCATAGAACTGTTTAAGCACAAAAAGTAGCTAAGCACAAACAAATTATGCTTACCAGAATAAGGTTAACAGCCAAAATACCATGTCACATGTACAATCTGTGACTGGTATCCTGCTTATTTCTGCTTAGCAGAAAATTGTTAGGCAATATTTTCTGCTTAAGCACCTCTATGAAATTAGCCCCTGAAGTTGTAATAATAACAGTTAAGCATCATTTTTAAACCGACAACCGAGTGAACGCTGTGCTTGGTAAAAAATTCTACTCAACCAAATCTTGCTTAAAGTTTGTCCGACATTTTTAACCTGACATTTACTTCATTTGACAAAATGCAAACACACGTTTTGGTATTGGGGAGCGGTACAAAGAAAAAAGAAGAAAAAAAAAATGTGCAAAAATTCAAAACAATTAAACTACCAAATATGAACAAATTGGACGACATACTTCAAGATGTCATCAGGTCGACACAGACTGTTTGGGAAAAAGTTAACTTTACAAAACAAAAAGTGATCAAGAGTTGGACCCCCAAAAAAGGAAGGTAATTTTTCTTAAGTAGATTTAATTTTTTTTTTTTTTTAAAGGAACTTCTTTTCTTCAATCCTGAGTTAGTCACAAAAAGTACATTTCAACAACGAGATACCACTGATTAAAAAACCTGAAGATGGTTAGAGGTTGTCACCGCCTTTAACTAAGAAAAAAAATGTATGAATCCAGAACAATTTAACTATCACAATTTTCTGTTGTACAAATTACAGAACTGCGTACTGTCTGTTTTTCCTTCTTTCGTAACATAATCTCATGTTCATTTTTGTAATGAAATAAATTGGCGATTTCTCTTTAATTTTCTGAGAAACGTTTTTTAAGAGGCACTTGTGAATTAACTTCAGCTAAAAAAAAAGTGTGGATTTGTTTTTACTTCATTCAGGATACCAGCCAAAAAGCGAATGATTTTTTAACAAATTGGCGTCATTGAATGATTGTTTCTAAAATACTGCCACACACAACGACTGCGCACTCTATGAATAAACCCAGTGTTTTTCAAGCAAAATATGGAACAAAAGGTTTTTCTATAAGGTGGGTGGTTTCAACTCGCATAGAAGAACAATAAAATATCAATTCCAGACTGTCAATATTTTACCAACTTCTTTAAATAAATAAACTGAGACGTTCTCAAGAGATAATTTTAACAAAATCTGTTACACTGGTGGGTACAACATCAATACAATAAAGATAAAAATATCGATTAAAAGAAAATCAACATTTTCAACATCTTCTTCCCTTCTACTTACAAGTAGTGAATAACATGAAATGCATAGTAACACATAATGAAGGCAACACTTATATACTTAATACACATATGCTTGATAGACATGCAGTGATTGCATATCGATAACAGTAAAAAATAAAACAACTTCTCAAAATTTCATGCATTTTGTTTTACAGAGATTATAAATATATCTTTGTACATACTACTGTTTTCTTTTTACACAATTCGTAACTTTTGTTTCAGCTGAATATGAAGTTTGTTACTATTTGCAGACTGAACAAAATCTCCTCTTGGATGAACACATGAAAGATTCTTTGAATGATATCTCTATCGGTTCCCCATTGGTGAAAGAACATAAATGCTGCAGTAATCAACCAATCACAAGGTCTCTTAGATGGATGAGGTCCATCCTTATAGCTCATTAGCATAAAAGAATCAGGAACTGTTTTAACAATATTCTTTCAGCAACAATTGTAGAAAAAAACACAATTCTACTGTCACTGGTTTGTGTCCAATATAATAAAAAATAAACAAATTAATTTCACAAACATAGTGATGTTTATTTTGATCGACAGCATCTAGAATTACAACAAAAATACACAGTTTCATTCAAAACTGTCGTCCAAATCTGAGATTAGGCAAAAAAAGTATTTTAAAAACAGGGAAAAAGCGACTTAAAAAAAAAGGAATTCAGTTGGAAAGATCACTTTTGAAAGTACTAGCTAAAACAAAATGTTGGCATTTCCAGAAATGACTGACGTGACTTTCCGTGTCTTGAGATGTGGCGGATGTCTCATTACGAATTTTCATCTTCGAGAAAATGTTTCTCCTTAAAAAGTATTTAAAAAGTTAACTTGAGATTGGTCTTGATACTATACTATCAGTATTGACTATTTACCATCTCACACAAAGAGAAGATTCATATGTTATGATGTTTGATTCATACAACATAACAAAACATGTTCTTAAAATGTGGTGATCATTTCTAACAACACATTTGGTTTTTAGTTTTTTGCTTTTCTTCAAAATTTCTATTTTTGGTGAATATAGATGATAATCCCCCCAAAAAGAGTGCGAAGAAAAATTTCATAAATATAGTACATTTCAATAAGATGGGAGGATTTCCAGAGATACAAAGAAAATTACTCACAATTTGGAGTAGTTACTACATAACAATTGAGGCTGGCTTACTCTTTGCTCAATTTACGTTTCAACATTTCATCTTGGGGTCAGGATTTTGAAGAACAAAAATGAGGAGTTTCATGTTTAGTTGCCGAAACACGAGTAGTTTTTGAGTTATGAATATAAAGTAACACCATAATGCTTTTCATTTGTAATGAGAGAAGAAGAAGAAAAAACTAAACATGAAGTTATGATTTATCTGGAATCCTGACCCTTATTCAGTTTCTTACGGTAAATTGAAACCAGAGCACCAGTCCACAGTTGAAAAACAAATGAACAGAACACATCCATAAGGCATCAGATAGACACAAAAACATCAGAATATGACCAAAAAAAAAAAATACAAACAGGACAAAAAAACTCATAAAATATACAATATAATCATATTTAAAACATGACAATGTTATATAATGATTCTGATTTTGTACAGGTGCTTATGTGTACAATATATTACAATAAACAATTTACAATGCAACGATAACACATTCAGCCCTTTAAATAACAAATGCATATTGAACTGTACATTTTTAAATACATACCGACGAAAAATGTCGGTATTTGTGTCAGGCACGAAGAATAGTGTTACATAACCCAACCCTTAAAAAATATAAATCTCAACTCATGGTAGTTTATTGCCACTGGTCGCAAAATCTTAATGCTTAAAAAAAGCCCCATGAAAAGTGGATTAAATAAATACAAACTGAGACCGATTTTGTAACAGTTTCAGGGGCAAATGGCTGACAACTTTCCGAAAGAAAAAATTAAACAGAGTATAACTGTACCCGTAATGTATACAACGATTTCAGACAGCTAGTCTTGCAGCCTGTGTTCAACATTCAAATCCCAGTGGTGTGGTTCCCCAAACCATATAGGGACCATGCTATTTTCGGCAGACAAGCCTCACTTAAGGTCTAACATAATCCTGCATTGAAGACGATCGTAAAATCTTTACGATTAAATTCAGATCAAGTGAATTAGCAGGAAACAAGACCAGGCATAAATCCTTGCTTTGAAAACTTAGTCATACAGCCATTTCAATCCCATCGCCCCCTCCCCTCTTCCTCTGTAAGAACGTTAAGCAGCTCCGAATGTTAATAAATAAATTACCATGAATCCAGACTAACCCAACCCCTGTTTTACATAAAAAAACACCCTCTGGTCTTATTCCTTGACTTCATCATCTGAGTAACGGATGCATAAGACAAGAGAGGAGCACCAGACTCAATGTCCATTTTGATGTCTCGTGCCACGACCTCGTCCCCGAGTGACCCTCCTGGTCAGTCTGCACCGCGGTGCTCTGAGTTGAAATTCTCCCCATGAGTTCGGTGACAACGGACGACGTTGGCACAAAGTCTTGCCGAGGGCGGGGCTGGATCCTTGGTGTTTTAAGGTCTTCATAGGCCATTGCACCGCCACTCCTGTTTGTCAGTGCTTGGATCTGAACCCGGTACCGCATACCAGTCTTTAAGTACTCAATATCAAAGGTTTTCTTGCTCTGCAGGTAAATATATAAATAAAAAGTGAAATTATTGAACAGATGTGGACTATGTACATAGTTACCATAGTAACTCCTTTGAGAGCCATGATCAAGAAAAACGAGTGTTTTTCAAGCAAAATATGGAACAAATTTTTTCAATAAGTGTGTAAACACCTGCGATCGGGGACCTCCTATTGTCCCTCTTTTGTTTGTACTTTTTGGAAACAGCTCCCATTGGTTTTGTACACACTTTCCAACTGGGGGACCTTTATAGTTCCCCAGTTTGAATGTGTGAACAAACTCACACACAAAGTTCTTTGCACAGTTGTGCAAATATACAAAACCAACTGGCTGGTAAATGTTACTTAGAAAAGAATGCTTATTAAGTCAAAATAAAAAGCTTGTTTCCATACAAGGATATTTTTGATAAACTGCAAATCTTACCGCTGGTAATATGATACTATCTGCCTTGGACATCGAAAGCAAAGGAAAGCCCTCCCCAAATACAGTGTCCGAGATCTGACGATGCTCCGCCCACATGACCCTGTAACCTATGATGTCATACAGGGATACGGCAGGCGGTGCCCATTGGAAGCGTGCCGTAATGTTGGTGTTTGCCAGCAGGAACTCATAGGACACGTTCTGCGGCTCACTTGGGATGTCCGGAACTGAAAGGGGGAAAAAAAACATGGTATACATTGTTATTAGTTATTAGATCAAGCTCACTACAAAATCAAAGCTGGTTATAGGCACCAGGCTATATCTGACAAACCTCTTCTTCTCTGTAGCCATTATCAAAACCAAGGTTTAGACCTCAGCTCTGGCATCAGCCTTGTCTCAGGCTAGACCTCAGTTTCCGCTTAGGTTTTGGCTCCAGCTTAATCCTTGGATTCAGCTAGGCCTTGGCTCTGGTTTAGGCCTTGGCTCTGGCTTAGACACATTGTCTCCGGCTAGGCCTTGGCTCCGGCTAAGACCTTGTATCCGGCTAGGCCTTGGCTCCTGCTTAAGCCTAGTCTGCGGCTAGGCCTTGACTCCGGCCTTGGCTCCGGCTTAGACATTGTCTCCGACTAGGCCTTGCTCCGGCTTAGGCCTTGGCAACGGCTTAGACATTGTCTCCGGCTTAGGCCTTGGCTCCGGCTTAGGCCTTGGCTTCGGCTTAGACATTGTCTCCAGCTAGGCCTTGGCTCCAGCTTACGCCTTGTCTCTGGCTTGGGCACTACTTGCCTAATTAAAGTCTCACACCGAAAGCGCACGCTTTCAAAATTAAATGATGGTGCCCTCGCTGATGGAGCCTAAGCCGAAACCGTGGTTGGTTCTCAATGACATTTGATTAAAAGCATCAAAAATAGCAGAGTTACAATCAAAGGATAACAATTTATCCGTACCTGGTGTGGGGCAAACTGGTTTCTCCCGACCTTTGACCTTCAACTCGTTACAGGCTGGCGTGTAGAAACGAATATTAGATGACACACTCATCTGGTGGGTATCCGATACAGCAACTATTGCAACCCGATACTGGCAGTCAAACAGTAAGTTGTAGATGTCGAAATGACGACTCTGTTTAGACAGTGAAAACAAAAGAAATCTTATCAAATTTGGGAACCAAAATTTATTGAAATGGGGATTTCATAATTCTCGGCACACTTAATCCGAATTTCATTCTAAGTTTTCCGAGCGGGTTATGTATTTTACAGCTGATTTCAAGCTTGTCAGTGAACAATTTTAAAATAGATTAATCAATTCTACAAACAGGTTATCAGTTATAAATTCATATTTGATATGCTTCGATCCTCATGCACGTTAGAATGTAGACCGTGGATAAAAAGCATGTTATTGTCTTATTAACATAACATTCATAAAGTACATGCAATTACACTTTTATTACGACATGCACATCTTCAAATTGGCGAAAGTTTAAAGAAATGTTGCCTTAAGTGGCAAATCTAGCTACGTTTGACTCATAAATACTTTCCACTTTATCACAATTCAACATAAAAACATAAATCACACAAATTCTGGGACCCGTCACAGGGTTTGCCCTTAACTTTTTCAGAGACTAACCGGACCAGTTAGCTTGTCATTTCATTGGGCTGCCAGCTTGTTCACTAGTCCATGATTCATATTGAACAAGGCTGTTTTTCAACACTGAACAAGCCAGCCAAGACCACTTGGAGAGAATTTTGACTGGTCCTCAGGTGTTTTAACTAGCATTTGGCCAGCAGACCACTGTTAAGGGAGAACGCTGCGCCACTGGATTTAAACTATTAAAAGTGCTTTCAAACTGACATTAAGTGTAAGAAAATAGACCACAACGATACTTTTTTTCCTGACAAATTCACCGTGATTATAAAGCAATACAACAATGGTAGCGAGTATCATAAAAGGGCCACAGTTTGACGTTGATTCCAGCAAAAACATCACTAAGAGACGACAATGCAAATTTACGATATTCAATCCACTCAATAAGAGTGGAATGAATATCGTAAACAAAATGAAAAACATTTTTCCATTTTTTGACAGAAATATGGTTTACAGAGCTGCCAACATTTACATCTTGCAATCAGGTAGGTTTTTTGTACAACAATCAGGGCGATATTTAGAATTACATTCAACATAACAGGGAAAACATTTCCATAATCAGTGAGATTGTCAAATTTGTTCATCAGAACATGGATAGATTGGTATATTTTCTGGGAACTCTCTGCAGAATCAGGGAGAGTTGGCAGCTCAGGGTTTATCAATTTTCAAAAGTGCTTTTACAAAACATGTTTGTGCTATGAAACCAAATACCATCGATGTAACTTTTGTAGTATCTGAACACTAATTTGATGTTAAAAACACAGGCATGACATAATATTCTTAACACTGATTTAACCCTAGCAGTGTATGCGGCCTAAATTTTCCGACTGTGATGATTAAGCCATCCGTATTTACATGTATATCGGCATCTGTATTGGCTACAACACACCACCTGACCTTAAAAGGACATCAGTCAAATGTTCAAGTTGCGACCAGAATAAAGTCACGTATGTCAGCTTCGAACTTGTGTATGCGTTGACTGCAGTCAATGTTTCAAGAATTTGTATTAACAATTTCAGAAAGGAGTAACAGAACTAGGCCTGGAAATTCATCTTTGAGAGGGCAATGCCATTTTCATTTGGCAAAGGGCACTTCCATTGGAAAGATATATGGGAAACTTTTGAAGGGGCACCGAGGCCAAGACCGGGGCAACAGAGGCCATGGCCTCCGTGGCCTCTGTGTAATTAGGCCTGGAGAAATTTACAGCTTAAAATGCATGGTGTGACACGTATTTAGTAATAAAGGGCATTCTGCTAGGGTTAAGGATACAGCAAATTTAAACAAACAAAAATGAGATTAATAGATGACATGATGGTATAATAAAGAGACACAAAGGATGAAAAGGTCAGCTTGGTAATTCATGCACACATTAACTGGCAGGTACGTGATAAAACTTGCAGTTCACGTCAGTACTTCACATCGTGCAGTTGGTGAGAGAGAGGCTTCGGTTATCAGGGCAAGAAACTTACATGTGTTGTGGCTACCTTTTCCGGGTACTGAGGGAAAATGACATTTGCCTGAGCGAGCCGGAGGCAGGAAAAAACATTTGTGAGATGAGCGAAGGACACGACCGGAGAAATGAAAATAAGGGGAAAATTGATGATAGAAAACAAGTAAACCCGTGTCCCAGAAAACAGGATCAAGATTGGAGTAAAAATGTCACTAAAGAATTTTGTTTAATGAACATCTGTCGCCTGATTTCTTAAGGTTAAAAGTAAGTGTTTGTGAAGTTGGTAAATGTAAAATTCGATGGAAACCAGCTAAAAAGTCTACACGAAATAGATGTCCGACTGGTCGTCTGCTTTGTGTGTAAAAAATGACCAAGGGTTGCCCATGAAAAAAATTAAAGTGTTGTAAAACGAGGTAAATTAATTACTTGGTTTTCCCACATTACCCCAAATCCTTACAAATACAGAATAATCCACAATATGGTAACTTCAAGGGAAAGAGCATCATTAATGTTTGGAGTAATTAACATTAATTAATTCCAATCCTCCAGTTTTCAATAATCACATATTTAAAGGAACCTATGAACATTCCATCAAATTTAGTGGTTGTGGATTTTTGTATTCATTGTATTCTACTTTTAAAACATTTTTCTAACCATATGCATTTGATAACAAACGGTTACAAACGCTTTTCATAGACCAACTCGCCCGATCCATGGCAACATGTCCCTTTGAAGGGCGACTGTCGTCATGATCATGATCATGACGACAGTTCATCTTTAACTTTGGCCTGTGATAAAACTGGTACACGAGTGTTTGGTACCAGCAGTGCTGACTTGGTATTCTAAAATTACTGAATCCATCAAACTCGGCTATAACTATGAGATAATATTTTGGAGGAATTGGGGTGTTTACAATCAAGCATTGTGAAATACTTACGTGCGTTGAAGCTGACTTGTTACTATTTTCAAAGTCCTGAGCACATGCCATTGGTTGCCAGTGCACCATGAAACGGTTGACGGTTTCCTCAAATCCTGTAAATTGAAGAAAAGAAAACATTAAGGTGTTTAGCTTCAAATCCATTGCAAATTACAGGTTGTTTTTGTTGCTTTTGTTATTCTTGCTCTTGTTGTTCTTGGTTAATTTTGTTGGGGTTAAAATCAACTTCAGAGGTAATTCCTTTCACCGAGTGGGTCCGACTAAGAAAAAAGTTCCACCTTTTAAAAATGTTTTTCCTCAAGAGTGAGTTTCAAGTGAACCTTTTTCGTGGACCGGTATAAACCCCCTAAAATGCAGCTTGAGATGAGACTAACCTTTGGGTTTCTTCCAAGAGATGCGGCACTTGAGGACTCCCGACTCCCAGTAGGGGTCTTCGGGCGTCACCTCTCTGGGTTCACCGGGTACCTCCACTGCCACACCTGGGGGTGGAATGTCAATTGGTGTAGGGACGTGCGGAGCGTCTGCAAGTTCTGGAAAGAAGACGGAAATCACTGTTATTGTTTGTTTGTAAACACAGGCACGTGGATCATGTGACTAACGGCACTACATGCGTTGTCAGGACGAAGGTTTGCCGAGCAAAAACAATGTTTACCTCCTGTAGGGAAATCCATTGTTCTGTTGAGGTTCATTGTACGGATGAAGATTTCCGTCCTTTCACTTCGCATTCTTGCAGTACCCCACACGGATAATGCTTGAACCTGGATCTTGTATCGCAAATCGGCGTGAAGATTCGGTATGACAACGCTGTGCTGACTCTGCAGAGAGAGGAAATGTACAAAATTCTCTTTATCCATCTTGAAGGAAGCACAAGATCAGCTGAATTAAACAGAGTTTTAAAAATGGTGGACAAATAATCCTTTGTAACTGGAGTGTTCATCTAAACTGATCACCTTTCACCCTTTTCCAAACAGAGTCAGTTAAACCTAGTGAACCAAGACTAACCCATTCCGCCAAGAGAGGACTATAACACCCTAACCCAAATTACCCATCCACAGACTTCTCACACCTTCTGGCTGAAAAGCTTCACCACTACCACCCATCCTTCCCTTTTCCCATTTTAATGACGCCCAGCTGTAAGAAAACACCAACCCACTACACTCATCCTTCCATTTACCCAGGGAAGAACCTCCCCTCTTTCTTCCTCCAACCATCCTTTGCCAAAGTATACACCCATCTTCACCCAAAACCCACCCATCTTCACCCAATACCCACCCATCTTCACCCTATACCCACCCATCTTCACCCCAATACCCACCCATCTTCACCCTATACCCACCCATCTTCACCCTATACCCACCCATCTTCACCCTATACCCACCCATCTTCACCCTATACCCACCCATCTTCACCCTATACCCACCCATCTTCACCCTATACCCACCCATCTTCACCCTATACCCACCCATCTTCACCCCTATACCCACCCATCTTCACCCCTATACCCACCCATCTTCACCCCTATACCCACACATTTTCACCCCTATACCCATCCATCTTCACCCCTATACCCACCCATCTTCACCCCTATACCCACACATTTTCACCCCTATACCCATCCATCTTCACCCTATACCCACCCATGTTCACCCAATACCCACCCATGTTCACCCCTATACCCACTAATGTTCACCCCATACCCACCCAACTTTACCCCCACCCTACCCTAATTCAGTCTGTACTCACCCCAGGAACATTAATGCTATACTCTGTGACCCCGAAGAGATAATGCGTGGGCTTGGAGTGCCATTCGGTGAAGAAAACCCTGTACCTAATGATTTCCAAATCGCTGCTCTTGGGAGGGTCCCATAGAATCTTGACGTTAATCTTGTGGTCGCTGGTAGCAGTGGACTGGCCCTCTCTAAGATTGATGGGTGCACTGGGTGACTGAGGATCTCTTGATAACCTAATGGGTGACGATGGTTGACAGAATCCCATGGAGCCGTTTTCATTTACAGAAGCAATTTGGAAAGTGTAATACTTCCCGAGACTAAGGACCACCTCATAGTTTCTTTCATCAGTCTGTGAATGCAGAGAAGAAAAGACAAAAAAGAAACACCAATGAGCACTAAAACCTAAATCAGAAAGGTTATTAAGGAAATCCAAATTTACCTAGTACCAAGTACATCCTGAAGGGGTGGGAGTGGATAGTATACACATTCAAACCGGGGACATATAACAAAAGAGGACAATAGGGTCCCCGGTTGGCGAAAGGTCCACAGTTGGAGAGCGTGTACAAAACCAGTGGCAGCTGTTGCCAAAAAGTTAGAGTACAAACAAAAGAGGGACAACAGGAGGTCCCCAATTGTGTGTTTACACACTTGTGTGTGTGAGAAGACGGGGTATGAGGGTAAATAGATCCCCCCTTCCCTTTGCACGTCCAGCTTTATAATTTTCAAAGAGTCTTTGCAAGGATCGGGTTTTTTTGTGTGAAATAAGAATATCAGAACAAAATTCTTTTTCTTCCATGAATTGAACAGAAACTTGAAACCTCTTGACGTGATATCATTTTAATTTATTTTTTAAACAGACGAAATTGGAAAGGTCCACTTACTATTGCAAGGTTGGTCCAACCATCCATGTGACGCGAACTGGGATGGCGCCCCGTGTTGTTTCTACCCTGTACTACATAGAGTATGATGCCGCTTGGATCCTGACTACTTCTAAGCTGCCATTCCAGTGTGATCGAGGAATCCTCAAGGTTTTCTGTTACTGTTGGGCTATTCCTGGTCTTAGGAGGAAGCTCTGTAAAGGCGATGAATAAAAAAACCGTTCAACAGAATTAAATATTAAAGGAAACTGGCTTTTTCTAGTTCACCTCTGTATTATAGTAGTCAGACAATGTTTAAAAAAAAAAATTAAATGCTGAAGATTTCCCCAAAAAGAATTGAAAGAAGGGGCTTCAATGTCAAATTCAGTTTTGTGATGCACTCATTTTTCAATAGATAGAGTCCTCATGAAAGTCAGGAAAAAGTTACAAGTCTCTAGCCTCACGTTGAAACAGTGTAAATGTCATTCTATCTGATACTCTTTCATAGTGAAATTTGAAGACGTCATTGACCATCAAAAACTAATGGGCCTGTACAAAACAAAGACGGATTTTTTTTATGCAAGTCAAAAGGTCAAATCCAATGACGTTTTGAGCTATTGAATATCATCAAGATACAGGAGTGAACTAAAAATTCTTCGTACAAAAAGATACAGACCATATATTTGAAATGTGATGTCATCAAACATTTTTAGATTTTGACAAAAATTGCACTTGAGGTGTATCAAACACAGTGACATTTGACACCAGTTTAACGTTGGGTTAGAGACTTAAATGTTCTCCCCCCCCCCCCCTTCATAAAGACTCTATCTATTGGAAAATGAGTGAATCACAAAATTGAATATGACCTCTTTAAGGTAAAAGAAAACACCGATGAAAAAAACGAGCAGTAGACCCCATTTCTAAACTGTCACACACTTAGTAAAAAAAACTGCAAAAATTTGCGTCCCCTCCCATCCAAAACCTGACACTCTCCAGAGGACAATCTTTTATCAGCTGAAAAGAGGATGCCCATGGAGTTATGTTACATCAACATACTAATTTGTTGACCAATCCCTACTTATATTTGAAAAATTTAACTTTTAATTTCATTTGTCTGTATAACTAACTGATAAGAATGGTATGGTCTACAGTAAAATCCCAGTTAGGTTTGATGTTGGGGGGGGGGGGGGTTTGCAGGCCTGGAGTTACATGGAGGCCACGAAGGCCATGGCCTCTGTTGCCCCTGGTCTTGGCCTCGGTGCCCCTTCAAAATGTTCTCATAGACTTTAAGATTTTCCCAATGGAAGTGCCCTTTGCAAAATGAAAATGGCCTTGCCCTCTCAAAGATGAATTTTGGGTGGTCGGGTTGGCGTAGTGGTATCTTTCCTCGCCATCCACTTCTAGGACCCCGGTTCGAAATCACGCCGGGGCACTATGTGGATTTTCCCAATGGAAGTGCCCTTTGCAAAATGAAAATCATCTTGCCCTCTCAAAGACGAAATTCCACGCCAGGGATTGTTAAAAAAGAAAAAGAAAAAAAGGATTGTCGTCTTACCCAATCTGTTCACAATTGGTTCTTGGCATGTATATCCGCACCCGTTATAGCAACATTTCTCTTTCCGGTTACACTGCGAGTCATTGGAACACGTCTCGGCGCAGGCTTTACCGAATCCCTGTATTGTATCTAGCGGCGGGCAAGTGCCAGTTTTTTGGTTGTGATTTAATTTTAAGAACTCGCAAGAGCTGTGGCACCAGGTAATGTCAGACGACAACTGTTGAGAAGGAGGAGAAAAGTGTTAACATTCAAGTATAACAAATAATTGTTATTCAAGTTATATGGGTTTTTAGGCATTGCATGGTGAGGTATCGATGTATATTCGGTTTGCGGTAACACCATGAGTGTATATCTACTTTGCTGTGTAGATTTTGTTCTTTGAGAACTTGTCTTGCTATTTGTTCTACTGCCGAGGAGTAGATTTCGGAATTCAGGAGACTGACTACTTAGTCCTGAAAAAACTGTCCTGATTATTAACTACTACAGCAAAGTAGATGTACACATGGTGTTACCGCAAACCGTATATTACATATTCGAGTTATATTTTGCAAAGTGAAAGTATCATTTTCATAGAAAGGAAACACATATTTGAAAACAAACCAATTTTTAACCATTCTCAAAGGGTTTTGCACCGAGTTTATATTTTCCATTTCACCCAAAATGTTTTCAAAATTGATGGTGAAAAACTCATTTAATTGCTGGTGTCGATTTTCCTATAGTTTGGAAAGTTTTAAACCTTCACTTGAGATTCTGCACGAAGCAAATCGTCAACGATTAATTGTAGGTAGTCAAAAGATACCATAAATGAGTTACTGTCAGGACCTATCGCACCTTACCAGCAGACATGTACAAACAATTTGCCTGTTAGTAATATTTCAAGTTTTTGCATTTTTAAACATCCTCAGCTGGTCAAAATTCGTTCAGAGAAAATACTCCACATTTCATGGCGTTTTGGCGAAAAATCAGGCGAGGCAACTTTAAATTTAGGTTAGATGGTAAGAAGATGACAAATCAAATACACAGGCCAGTGCTTCCTCCATCCCATTCAAGCAGGAGGCAGCCCACCTTGCTACTTTCAGCGGCCACCAGAGCTGCCAACATTCGCGTCTTGCAATCAGGGAGATTTTAAACAACAATCAGGGAGACATTTAGAATTCCATTCAACATAATCAGGGAGAATTTTCAAATTTGTTCATCAGAACATGGACAGATTGGTTTATTCTCAGGGAACTTTCTGCAGAGTCAGGGAGAGTTGGCAGCTCTGGGCCCACCTTGCTCGTTTCTTTGCCAATATCACCACCTTGCTTTGAAGATTTGCCAAAAAGGAAATACTAATCAATTTTGTTTTTAATTTTGTGCCATTTATGAGCTTTTCCTTGAAATCTACATCACAGGAACTCTCAACTTGGGAGTGTAGACGGAATCATCATGCATTTGTGTGAGTGCTGCATTCTTGTCAGTTTGCAGGCTGCGTAAATTTTGCTTCAATCACCAATTTAAATTTTTACCACCTCGCTCAGTTCACTGGCCAGGGGAAAACGCTGGCACAGGCAATTGCTAAAAAGTCCATTACAATGCATAAAATCAATACAAATAACTGCAGATTTTAAAAACTACAAATTAATAATGATACAAATAATAATGACAGTCAGTGCACCTGCACTATAGTCAGAACAGTGTCCCTCTTCACATCCGTCAGCCCCCCCCCATCTCTTGAATCCTTCAAAGCCATGTTCAAAACCCGTTTGCTTGTAATGAAAGTCAGAACTATTGTTTTTATCTTTTGTACTACATGTATCCTCAGTAAGATTAAAGGTAGGGTGTAATTTTGGTAATTGTCAAAGACCAGTATCCTCACTTGGTGTATCCCAACATATGCATAAAATAACAAGCCTGTGAAAATTTGGGCTCAATTGGTCAACGAAGTTGCAAGAAAATATTGAAAGAAAAAACCCAACACCCTTGTTGCATAGAATTACGCGTGTGCTTTCATATGCCTGAGAAAGGCTTCATGCCTGAAGCTCTTCTCATATTTAAATTTGTGGGTGAAAAGTTACCTCTTTCTCTGAAACTGTATTACTGCAAAGGGGTCGTTTCTACAATGTTTTATAATAGCTCTCTTTATCAACAGCTCTCTTTATCAACAGCTCTCCAGTGCTCTTTACCAAGTAAGGTTTTATGGTCATTTACTTGCAGGAGTAATTACCAAAAGTACACCCTGCCTTTAAATTAAATTATTTTGTACAGCACTTTGGAACCAATGTTGTCAGTGCTTTGTAAATATTAATATTACTATAATAAATCAAATCAACAAAATATATACAAGACATTGACTTACCACACATTTTGATTTGCATAATGATGAGGTTTTATACTCAGATGAACAAGGAATAACACACTGCAGAGAGGAATAAACAAACAAAAAGAAATGGTGTTAAAAAATGTAAGTTGTTTAAAAACACTTCCAATTGAAAATTCTGTTTTAATGACGTGACGTTTTAACCCTACAGCAGAATCTTTCTCAAATGCTAACAAAAAAAGACTCTACTTGGGTCAACAAAGAAAGCCTTTGAGCATGTTGAGGAACACTCTATTAAGGTTGAAACATTGGGCCATTAAAAATGTTTGCATTTATACCACCGGTCATTTTGGTTGGTAAGTAGTTTGCAAAATGTTTGTTTTTCACTTTCAAATGGCTACATTAAATATTCAAGCTTAAAAATCGGTAACAAACTTTGTGTATACCACTGGCATTGAACAAGTAGATGCCTCACTCAATAAATTAACAAAATAAAAAGACTTCCAAAAGTTGCAGCCAAGCAAAATGCCTTGTTAGGCTTAGCAAGTATTTTTCAAATTGTTTCCTTCACATGTTAAAGCCATGTCAGTGGGAACTCCAAAATGTTGGAATACTTGCACGATCATTTGTGGAATTTGTTTGGTTATTAAGGTTCAAATTATCTACAATTAAAACCCTTACAGACTAGGAAAGTTTGGCTAAATTGTGTGATCTTAATCATCCAATATCCCCATCATGTCACTCCACACCAAATTCTTGTGACTTGGATCAGATCAGAATGTGTGACCCAGTGATAAGCAATTCATAAGCCCCAATCCTTCGGACTCCTTCACTTTTGCAATTAGACATAGAAGGAATACTGATTATAAGGGCTTGATAAAAAAAAATTAAGTGTGGCAAAAATACCACTCTGTGACTTTAATCATAGTGCAGCAATAGATCCTTAAACCAATGCAAATCAATAGAACCAACGTGAGACTGGAAGTGAATGTAGTCTGGACCCCTTTAAAAATTGAGAATCCCTTCTCCTGGTAGCTAATGAAGACAGGGGCTATGACCAATATGGTAGGAGCCATACTTTACAAGTCTGGATCGTACACAAAGACGTTTTGACACTCCGGCAAAAGACTGAAACGACCATGATGCAAATTCCCAGACAAAAGGATGCCATAAAAACGTCTCAATGAAATCCCCTTCGAGCAGCCCCAAAAATAACCAGAGATTATCCAAGCTCTTCATATTATTTGAAGTAAACAATATATGTCAGCAAATCCTTTTTTTTAATTGTACATTTAGGAATCATTTCAGAAAGAAAGGATTTCATTTCAAATTATCAAAACTTCAGTGAAATGTTTATTTAGCTCAGTGAAAAAAAGGCCAACCAGCCTAAATACTACATGATTGTGTAGTGTTTGTGACTTTCTAACTTGTTTCTTGATTTTTTGGATTAAGTTGACTAAGTATTAGTTTCAGCTGAGTGTCTCTGCGGAGCAGAGCTTTAAGTTTACAAAACTTGTTTACTGTTTAAAAAATGTACTTTCTCGTGAGGATATTGAACCCGTGAGATCACTTTCGAGATATGCAAATAGAAAACAGTAATGTTCCATGTACACCTCACTGGGCAAACCACAAAGACCGATGACAGTCAGACTAAAGGGCTACTCTGTGTGGTGATTGTTCGAAACGCTGGTAATTTGGTATAGAGGCCCGAGTAAAGGCCCCATGCATGCCTCATAGACGGTCGACTAAAGGATGAGTTATCCCCACCGATGATTGGCAAAAGGGAGCAGCTTCTATATCCGCACAGACTGATTACATGGTGCAATGGGCACGATCCATCCCATGCATTGTACAAGTATCGCCTGCCATCAGGGCCACGAGAGAAAAGCTAACCCACCAACGGGATCTCCATCGAGAGAGAGGGAGAGGGTGATACATTGTCAATCACCGATCCTCAGTCATCCTTTGTTCTGGGATTTAGTTTCTTCTCAAAAGAAGACACCCAGGTTCCTAATACGCAACGACTTTAATCAAACTTTGTCATCTACTCTGTCAAAAGTAGCGGTTGGTTTTATAGGAAAAGGAAGTGATCGTCTTCATTAGAATAAAGGAAGAGGATTTAAACGCAAAATCTTTTACCTGCAAGGAGTAAAGTTTCTTGATAATTTGTTTTGCATTTGAATAAGTGAACCTAAAAATGATTAGACCAGACTTTGGACAATTTCAAAGGAAGCTAAGCACAAAGCAATCTTGCTCAGCAGAATCATGTTACAAACAATAAGTACTGCTTGTTGATTCTTCCCTGTACATTTCTGCATGCAGCAGATGACTAACCAAGAATCCAAGATTATCAACCCTAAAAGTTAGACCACTGCCAAAATTCAAATCAGTACAAGTTAACTTCAATTTGAGAGGATTAACTCTTTCAGTGAAAGGTTGTACATGTACGATCTATTTCATGTATTCCGAAATTGCCAATATCGTACATGATGTACGATCTATTTTAGGTAATATACATGTTATCTCGAGAGGGCATTATCACTCTAACGTATTATAAAATGTTGTACCTGTACAACCTTTTTCTCTAGGTTTTATTCTGGTTCTTGCAAGAGGACGCATCGTTTTTCTGAGCTTTTCTAATGTACTCTATATTTAGCAATGGACCAACAGACTAAACCCTCTCAGGTATAACCAATTAAGAATAAACGCCCCCATTCACCCTCCCAGCAGAATATAACACTTTTTGTTTCCAAACACCATTCTTACAACACAGTCAAAAACAGACAAATTGCTTAACTTACATCAAACCCCCCACCCCTTTCCCCAATTAGACTGAACGGCATTATGTTGAATTACTCAGTCTGTGACTCGGGGAAGAGCCAGCCATGTCCGTAGTCTGTAACCATTTACTGTCCGGGTATTGTCCCTTCAGCAGTCACAAAACTCTGACCTCAGGAATGTTCTTGTTCTTTTTTCAGCGAACAATGCCATTTATAAAGTTGGGGGCGATTTGTTCTTTGTTGCAGCAGGTTTCTGCTGCTCATTCCTTCCGTTTTTATTAGACTGCTTGCATAGAATGGCCTTTGAACTTCTGGTGTACGGGCTTATACGTTAACACGTTCAAGCGCTACTTCTACCACAATAATCAATTCAACAAAACACAATTATGTAAAAGTTGCAACCTTTATCCCCCCCCAAAAAAAAATATATATAAAAAAAAATGCACCCCCTAGCTATGGAACTCAATTTAATTCAATCCCAATTTTTAAGAGAACCAATTGTGTGATGTTATCTTAAAAAAAGGGAAAGAAATAGCATACCCGCATCTTACAGTTTGTGTTAATTTCAAAATCAAAATTATGCCGAACAAGTTTTTTACTTTTAAAGTAGTCTCAATTGGAGGATAGCAAACTGTTATTATTATTTTGTTATTCACTGGTTTTATGTTCAAATACCAAGTTTTCATCTACATGTATCCACCCCAACTAGAAAATGGTGGGTAGAGAAAGTCGGTTTGTGCATATAATCCAAGTGATGCAAGAAAACGCACAATGGTAATACAAACGGCATGCAAACTTGACAAACTTGACTTGGTAATAAACAAAATAAAAAATCCACACTAACTCTTCCAATCCACACTGATTATTCCATATGGAGACCCCTTTTCCAAAACAGGGGGAAAAAAAACCCTGTTTTCCATGACAATACCTCAAGCTTCCGTTCCACTTGTCTTTCTATTCTCCACTTTACTGGTTATTGTGTCAGATAGTTTCAAGCCGAGCGAACTGTTGGCAAGGGATGAAAGGAGCGTGCATAGCTGACAGGCAATGAAGCGGTGTGTTTGGTAAAGCCAGCGCACACCGCCCATAAAATCCTTGGCTGCAATCTAAGTGCCCTTGGAGAGCAGCTACAACTAAATTGAGCAGGTTTTTTTTCTGCTTCTGTTTTGTTCAATACTCCAAAGTAGGCCTACTCCAGAGTGCTTGATTCTTAGAAAAAGCTAAGAGGTTTTTTGAAGTGAGTTTATCTTTTTTTCTTTTTTTTCCCTAAACCATCCGGGCACTTTTGGAAACTTTGAAAGGTTCATAACTATACACAGCAATTGTAATATTTTGATTTCTGGCGGAGAAACAAAACAAAACAAAAAACTAGTATTTTGATTGATTGACATTGAAAATAAATGGCATAGAACTTCTGAGGGCAAACAATTCTTAAAAAATAAATGTATCTGCTTTTTGTTTACGCCGAATCAATAAGTACAGTTTAATGGAAAAAAAATATAAAAAATCTACAATTCAAAAAATGTTGCCTTTTAAAAAACCACATACTTTTTAAACAAAAAAGTGAACTTTAGTCTTTCACAATTGTTTTGATTTTTGTTTTCAAGATTAGATAAAACTGTGTTTCGCTGGTTTTTGAAAATGTTAATCAATCTTTACTCTCCATCGACAATTATAAAAAAGAAAACATGAATAAATAATACAGCAAGGTGAGTCCTTTATTTGCAGCTCTTATATTTCCTGAGTTGTGTGGTTTAATTCTTTAATGAAAATGGAAAACACCTTCAAGCAAGGTTTTCTCGGTGGTTACAACATTTATACTGTATATCAGGTTTTGAAAACTAACTTTCAAATTTCAAAATCTTATTCCAAGCAAAGTTTGTGCCATAGGTGTAAATCAGGCTTGGAATTACACGGAAGCCATGGAGGCCATGGCCTCTGTTGCCTCTGGCCTTGGTGCCCCTTTGAAAGATTTAAAAGATTTCCCCAATGGAAGTGCCCTTTGCAAAATAAAAATGGCCTTGCCCTCTCAAAGATGAAATTCCAGGGCCTGGTCAATCGGCATTTGCTCTAATATCATACACAGCATCTTGAAACAATAATTCTCCATTTGTCCCTCAATATTTAAGCCTCCTCCCACCCTACTATCCGATACTCAGCTATGCCCCCCTATTTTTCCCATCACGATCGGCACCCCTCTTGCACCTGCAAGCATCTCCCAAAGTGTATAACAGGCCTTGTGCGCTCTGGGCTATTTGCCAACCGTATTATAAGCTCCTCTTAATTCCAAATCCAACCCCGGGTTTCTCTCACTGCTACCCTTTCATCGTGAATCCTATTCTCTCGTAAGGGTTTGAGGAGCTCGTTGTTTGGAAAAAAAAGATGGCAGCGTAGAAGATAAATCCGCCTTGTTTCTCTCCTGAGATAAGGTACGGTTTAAGCCAGGAGGTTCGGGCATTAGATATTTAAAGAATTCTGACGTCAATGGGAAAAGAGGCTTTTGAAGAAGAATAAAAAAAGGGTTTAAAACATGTGGAAAACTTGTTCCCAGAAGGCCAGACTAGTTGATGTGCATTCCGTCCACAATTGTTTAATTGTGGTACCAGGGCTTTACCTCTCACCACACTGGCCAAGCTTTAGTGGCGAAGTTTTTAAATAAAGTTTAACAAAAGATTGCATGTTTAGGTCCCATTTTCATTGCGAATTCATTCTCTTTTAAATCTGATAATACGAAATATGGAAATATATTTGACAGGTTTAAGACTTGACTTTGGCATTTATAAAACCAAAAATGCCTTAAAAACATTATTCTTCAATTGATTGAATAAGATGAAAGGATTTTTTTTTAGCGAGCTGCAAAAACAGTTTAAATTCCAATGCATTCTGTGTAAAATCGATTCATCATCTTTAGTTATGGGCTCAAAACCTGGAACACAGCATAACAATAAGCCTTTTTTGAAATTCAACAATAAAAATACTTGGGTAAAAAACTTATGCATAACAGGATCACTTCGACACAGTCAACATAAGGGATCTCTTTCATGTCAAAGCTACACAGCATCAAAACCCAGCACTCACAAAGAGAACAGCCACCAATTCTAGACACTGCAGGAAGGTCAAATCAAGCCAAAGGCACAAGCAACATAACGTTGAATTCAAGTGGCCAAAACTAATCCACTTGTTGGGTTCTCAATGGAAAAGAAGACTGAAGAGTAACCCTGGGTGCAGGGGGTTTAGCATCCCACCCAACAGAGTCAAGCACACAGTTATCACCCGTTTTTTCAACCTCCAAAACATGCATTGGGTAAGACTTACTACCCAGAAAAGTGCACGACAAAGGGGCCAGAGAACCTCAGATATCTGCCCCTTTCATGGCAGCTTTTTTTTTCGGGGGAGAAATTCAGGGGCTTAATCCCCAAGACTTAGGGATCCCTAAATCCCCCTTGTGCTGGGTTTTTGTTCGGCTTGAACACGCCATCAGTCACAATAAATTACATACATGTACAAATGTACAACACAGACCGCAACTGTGTCCAACTGTTGGATTCTGAAACTGGCTGTTACGGACTGCACTAATGATTTGGGGCATTCCACAGCAAATAAACCCTCTCAAATTGAAAAAAAAAGTTTGATTAAAGCATCATAAACATCTTGATTTCATTCTCAAGTTTCAATACTCTTTTGGTGTTGTTTTTCTGCCTCTTGGTGGATTCAAGTGATCATAAAAAAAAGAATGTGATAAAGCAAGAAGAATTTTGCTTTGTTGTGTTATACCAAATACTCTGGAATTCTGATGAATATTTGTGTGAAACAGTTCTTCGCCAAAAATACTTTTGAAGAGTAGAGTCATAGATTGGTAAATACTGCAACAATTAACAACCATAAAAAACTTACTTAGTGAGAAGCACTGCATCTGTTGATAGTATTTAAACTATTTTGAGAAAGGATTCCCTTCAAAGTAATATGGCTTAGAAAAATGTTCACCCCCAAAAACATTTGAATCTGAGAAACGATTCATGCAAGAATCGTTCCTCAGATTTCTGGGGGTTGGTGTTTGTTCACGAATGCTGCAGCCAGAGATGCGGTTGTTACCCGCTGTCACCTTGCTACATGTGGATGGATTCGACGTCTGGTGAAAATACTGTAACAGTGTTTTGCTGTTTTCTCAGCAAGTAGACACTGTATTCGGCTGAAACTTTCACAGTAGACTTTTATTGTATCTTTCTTTATAATAATACCTGTAAGTCAGCATTACTTTGACAAAAACCAATCTATGATCCTACCTTTAAGGTTAATATGGATACTATAACATCAATGACTCAAAAGGGAAAGTAATTCCAATTCTCTACTTTTCAATCACTACACCATACGACCTACCCTGTGAAAATATCCTAACATTTGATTGTTTAAAGGGATTGTATACATTTGGTTATTGGAACCCACTGTTTGTTTCAATCCTATATAGTTGTATATATACTATAAAACTAACCTTTGAAAATTTCATTTCAAAAAGTGGAAGCGATTTTGAGATATTGCCAAAAATCTGGAGCGGTTATGTCCACGCAGGAAGAATAATCTGCAATTGGAAGACACTATCTGAGGAACAATACTGCAGTAACAATTCTCAGATTCAAAATTTTGGGGATAAAAAGTGATATCTTTTTCCATAATTGCAGTAATTCAAAGTGAAAAGTTTCTAAAAATGCATTATACTATCCAAAGCTGCTGTACTTCTTACCAAGTAATTTTTATTGCCATTAATTTTCAGAGTCATTACCAAACGTATACAGACCCTTTAAAACAAAGGGTATACCTTTGGTAATTACTCAACAAATTAATAATCACAACATCTTACTTGGTAAGAAGCACTGCAGCTGTTAGTAATGTATAACATTTTGAGAAACAATTCCTTTCTTAGAGGAATATGGTTTTAGAGAAGAAAAAAAAGTTCAATCTGTAACATTTCATGCATAAAACTTTTCTCAGATTGTGTATTCCAATTACGGATTAATCTTCCTGCGAGGACATATATCCGCTCCAGATTTTCTACTCTACAAACATATGGGGGGAAAAAGACTCAAAAAAGTACAAAATTGAATTTTGTATGTATTCATGACATGTAAAGTGAGATCAATAAAGTGTATATTTTTAAATATTTGTTTGAGTGAGAATGTACACCCACTACCGATAGCGTAAAATTCCTCCGGATGTTTTGATACAGTCCTGTGATGTCATCACTGTGTTTGTTCGTTTATGATGTCACTGTTTGCCCATGATTTGCCATTGATGCAAAGCACCCATTCTTAAAATCCTTTTGTCTAGTCAGTTTTGATTGGGTGTGGGTGGTTCTGGTCTGCGTATTAAACAAGTATTAAACCGCATTGATTCCATTCTACAGTAATTTTTTAAGGGTATACGTTAACTAAACATCTCAAAAACATACGATTATGTACTTTTTACATCCCCCAAAAATGTTTGTTGAGTCTTCAGTCATACAGATCATAAGTGTATTGCAGAAGTCCTTCTGGGTTCTCCCAAGGATTTTTCAAAACTGGGGGGCATTCTGGACCCGAATTTTGGAAGTTTGGCACGAGCACGCTGAATTTAAACGAGGTTCTCGGAATGTTTTCTACTTGGTGTTTATCTTGGTTTTAAAAGCCCCACTGTGCAATCTGGAGCATTCTAAATGGTTACATCTCGATCATTTTTGTGAATTTGATCTGAAGTAAAAAAAATGACTGAAACTTATCAAGTTTTTCTTCTCTAAATGACAAATCCTATGCTTTTCTCCTATATCTTTACCCTCAGCAATGAATTCCACACTACAATCGATCCTAATTCTATTATTTATCATGGGGACTTCATAATTTTTAATTTACATCCCAAATTGATATTTATTTCTCAAGGAATACTCCATTTAACTAATAATTGGTAGGACTTAGACTCTACAAACATTTTGGGGAAAGACGAAAAAAAAGTACAAAATTGAATTTTGTATGTATTCTTGACATGTAAAGTGAGATCAATAAAGTGTATATTTTTAAATATTTGTTTGAGTGAGAATGTACACCCACTACCGATAGCGTAAAATTCCTCCGGATGTTTTGATACAGTCCTGTGATGTCATCACTGGTTTTTAGTTTATGATGTCACTGTTTGCCCATGGTTTGCCATTGATGCAATGCAACTATTCTTACAATCCTTTTGTCTAGTCAGTTTTGATTGGGTGTGGGTGGTTCTGGTCTGCGTATTAAACAAGTATTAAACCGCATTGATTCCATTCTACAGTAATTTTTAAGGGTATACGTTAACAACCATCTCAAAAACATACGATTATGTACTTTTTACATCCCCCAAATGTTTGTTGAGTCTTCAGTTATACAGATCATGAGTGTATTACAGAAGTCCTTCTGGGTTCTTCCCAGGATTTTTTCAAAACGGGGGCATTCTGGACCCGAATTTTTGAAGTTTTGCAGGAGCACGCTGAATTGAAACGAGGTCCTCAGAATTTTTTCTACTTGGTGTTTATTTTGGTTTTAAAAGCCCCACTGTTACATCTTGATCATTTTTTAAAAATTTGATCTGAATTTTAAAGAAACATACCATTATTTCTTTTTTTGGGGCGTATCGTTGCAATTCGCATGTATCGGCCGCAATTCGCACGTATCGGCATGCAATTTGTGCGTAGCGCTAGCTTGTGCATGGGAAGAACCCTGATGTAAAATAAAGAACTATCAAGTCCCCATCAATATATAGAATTAAGATCAATTGTAGTGCGGAATTCGTTGATTAGGGGTGGAAAAGAAGAGGTGATTAGAACCATTAAGAGGATGAGGTGATTACTGTAATCCCACTAATCCTGGTGCTACAAATAAAAGAAGGGTTTAGTGGCTGTGTTACAGGTATCCAGAGAAGGGCTAATCCTGTCAGATTAATGTGAGGATTAAGGATTTAAGTCATAGAATTTTACTTGCATGGCTATTGAAATGACTGGTTGACCGTAGATGTTGAATACAACTGGCACTGATAGTGGGATGTACATCTTAGAAGGTTAAATCCTAAACACTCCACAAACTAACGAGATATTTGCAGAACACTTAAAACTCTTTTCTCTAAATAAGTTCACATGGGATAAATTCAGCAACCTTTGAAGTAACAAATTAAAGCGTACAAAGCATGTGACTTATTGCGATTTCTGTCAGCTTTTTTAGTTTTTCCAAATAACTTAAGCATCTTTTATGTGACTTTCCCTAGGCCCGATTTCATAGAGAAGCACCAGAAAAATAGCTTAGCAAAAGAACACAAGAGTTCTTCAACTTGTGATCAACAAAGAATCAGGATGTGTGGAATTTACCATAAGTGACATGGTACTGAATCTGTTGAGTTAGATCTTGGGTTGCCCCTGGTTATCAAATCCAATTTCATATATAAAGCTAAACCCTGGCATCCGGACCAAATTACATAGAGTTGCTCACATGTATGCACAAAGTATTGCTTAACAACTTTCTGCTGAGCAGAAATAAGCAGGTTACCAGTCACAAATGGTACAAATGACATGGTAGTTTGGCTGGTAACCTTATTCTGCTAAGCAGAATTTTGTTGTGCTTAGCAGCTCTATAAAATTGGGCCCAGGAGTCAAGTGGCTCCCTTCATTAAACTTTGGCCCCTCCTCAAGTGTTGAGTTACGTCCAGTAACATATCAATAATGTGACAAATTGATTAATAAATGGGCAAGTGCACACACACCTGCGCGATATCATTATATAGTCCAGACTCAAGACCCCCTGCGGTTGCTGACAAGCAGATGAGTTTCAACGAGTGGTAATTGTTAACTGACATTTACAAAATAACAGAGGGTTAAATTCAGAAGGCCGGGATCTTTTTTCTTCCTGGCGGAGAGGCCACTGAATTCCTTAATTTTTGTTCAGTATCGGACCTGAATTTAAGCCGCACTGTTTAGCATTAAGCTGTATACCATGATGGCGGGTAGCTGGGATTACGAGCAGTGCTTTCAAGTTTCAAGGATGCACTCTATTCAAACAGTTTACAAATCGCCGACACATTCAAACTTAAACTGCACTTCACTAAACCCTTTTTCAATAATCTGGGCCTGCTATTTGTCGGTTCCCTTTTATGATTTTCCTTTTCCACCTACTAAAACACTTGGCTTGTTACAAGAAAACGCTAAACATTTCATTCTTTTACTAGTTTGTTCTAGGACAGGTCGGTTTTTTTCTTCTTTTTTTACAACAAAATTATTATTTGTTTTAACACCCAATCTATCATACATTTACCTTTTGAACAGTATTTTGAGTTATGTCAAGTCAACAGGCAAAAAAATGTCCAGCAGTTCAAAACTAGCCTGCAAAGTGTAACTAATAATATATTACAGTACGTATCAAAATAGTAGCGTTATCAAATATTTCATCAAATATTTAAGCCCGTGTGAAAAAAAGTCTGTCTGCAGTTGAACAATTCTGGTAAATTTGGCTGAAGTGGAGATGAATTCAAATTCCTCAGATTTTTCCTTCTGGTCAAAGTACTGTGGGCCGCACATTTTTGATTTAATACTCTGAACATAAATGGCAGCTGTGTATTGAGAATAAACCACTTGCCGCCACACGCAACCTGGGGTATTTTAAACTCTTCAGCTGATGAGGCTGGTGCCAGACTAATCACATGGCGTGACATTGACTGATTGCCGTGCCTATTCGGCTGCACTTTTGAGGCCAGCGATAGGAAATCCTGCTCGGTGAAGTGTATCCGATAAAGCACGCAATCAAAAAGCTTTGACAATGGATCCTTCATCATGACAAAACACGCCATCTTGGTCTGGCCCTCCATGGTCTAACTGCCCGAGTATAATCAACATCAAAGCATTGATGTAGGGTACCATACCATATACTTCTGTTAAGTCTATCATACTTTGTTTCCATCACATCCATTGAACAGATGCTAAACTAAAACATCCATGGATGTTTTCATAACCCTTACGGTCTCATGTACAATGAATTTCTTAACTTAATAAACTCAAAATTTGCTGAAGTCGTTTTCATTTTCTAAAGTTGAAAACGTACCTTTTTTTTTAAGCGGTTTAACATTTAGCCATGTTTTGACACAGTATTATTGAGTCATGTTTTATCAATGAACATTCTTTTGTTGTCATGACAAGTTTGTCAAGAGGCATTCTTCAGTCGATTTCTATCAGACCTACTGTGGGAGATTTTACTTTGCATCAAATAATACAGCAAAAGGTTTGCTATTTTTAGTGACAAAAAAGAAGAACAAAAAACACAAGGTTTTTATAATTCGTATTGATAAGTTCGGTGGACATGAAAGAGTCCACACAATATCTCAGGAATTCATATTATGTGGAACTTTCTTCTTCTCAGTTCCAAACGAAATTGTATTAACACATTCCCAGAAAGAAGAAAAGTAATGATGTTTTTACGACCATCGTGGTCAGCGCATGGTGATATTTTCAACATAAAAACAAACTGAACTGACTAGATTAACTGGAATAAACTCTCCTAGAAAGGTCTCTCGGTTTTTGTTTACAGAGAGGGGGGTGAAGAGTTTACAAAGTGCGGCAGACAGTTTGAGGGGATTACTGTATGTTATTGCAAAGAGGGGACGGATGAGGGATGGTGACGACGCTGAGATCAGAGATCACCGAGTGGTCATGTTAAAGGTTAATGGTTTTGGGGTTCGTCATGGACAAGTCAGTTTGTATTGCCAGCTTTGTGTGAAAGCATGCATCCATATGTGATGTTGGTAAGTTTGACTTGATGTACTTTAACCTCCCAAGGCACTCTTGAATCTAAATAAGGTTTTGGGTAACACCACGTAAACAATCACTATATTGAGTTCTGGTATTGCTGAAAAGAACTAACAGGGCCCAATTTCATAAAACCTAAAAATATCACTTTTAAAAGCAATTTCTTAGCTACGCACAAAAATTAGCAGGGCACCGGTGACAATAATGTTAACTTTATGGAAGTTGGGCTGGTAAACCTGTTTCTCCCGAGAAAGATGTTTCTGTGCTTAGCAAATTTGTGTACTTACCAGCTTTATGAAATTGAGCTCAGGGCTTTTAATTCAATGTTTCAATCAGTATACTCTAAAGATGATCAGAGCACAGGTTTTCTCACCACGAGTTCATTTCGGATTCCTGAACCATTAAATATAACTAGAGCTGTTCTAGCAGGAAACAGTGCTTAAACAATTTCTGCTAAGCAAAAGGAGCAGGATACCAGTTATAGGCCTACATAATATGACAAGCTCTTTTGGCTGTGTAACCTTATTCTGGTAAGTATAATTTTGTTTTGCTTAAGCAGCCTATGAAATTGCGTCCAGTGGTCTAGATTTTGTTTTACAAGCATTCAAAGTTCCAAACCCTAAATTCCAAGATATGTTGACAACAATTCATCCTGACTTCATCAAAATCTGACAGAATTTTACGACTTCACACCAAACTACTCGGTCTCTGATGAAACAGTTATTAGAATACAGAAATGAGCCTGTAAGAAAAAAAAACAGGCAAACCAAGGGTGAAGTTGGTAAAGATTTAGGAGTTTGTTCAATGTTCCCCAAATTATGGATCCATTAATGAGTCCAGGTAGACTTTAGGGACACAAATTTGTACTGCTTTTGCCAAACAGAAAATCAAAATAAGTCCTCAGTATTAATTTTTACATGTAGGCAGAAATGGATAATAACTCAGATATATAAAGTTAGAGATTTGACATTCCCTTTTCAAAAGAATAAAGGTTTATTTGTACAAGAACTTTCAACTCGGCATATTTTATGCTATTTGTCCACCCAAGATTGATTTTCAACAGTTTGTTAAAGAATAATTTGAGTGATTTAGCCAAAGGTAGCAGGCCCTTAATTGACAAGGCGCCAGGCAACAAATTACCTCAACCGGTCCAAAATTGACAGATCTGTGCACGCCTTCGATAAACATGCCTACCATCAACATGTGCACCCAAACCCCGAACCTATTTCCACTGTGTCGTGAATCGGAGGAGGGAACCATTAGCAATACACAAGTCCGCGTTCACATTCAACTTTTGTTTGTGATAGAATCAGTCCAGTCACTTGTGAAAATGAAATAACAAATCTGTGGTTTGGTGGTGTTATTTTTTGCAGAGTGTACAAGGCTGGACTTCCTAACCTGGGTCAATTCACGGTTAAACGACTTAACCACAAAGATATTGTCTACTTAATGTCAAGACAAAATGGAGTAGGATTGACAGCTACTGTCATTCACATTTTGGACTCCCTTGAACTAACATCACGGGGCATCAACTACATGTATTTCAACTTGTCTACTTGTCTCATTCCTGCACTTATGTGCCCCAACCAATACAATACAAAAGGGAGTTGAAAAACTTGTTGAGTAATTATACATTCTGCAAACGTAACCACATCTGCTACTCACAGTCCAATCTGGGCCAAATTTCATAAAAGCCTGTAAGCACAGTAAACTTACTAAGCACATACAAATCTTGCTTAGCAGACACAGGTTACCAACCAAAATTCCATAAAGTTTGCATTATTGTGACTGGTGCCCCACTCATTCTTGGCTGGGCGAAGAACTTTGCGAAGGACATTTTCTGCTTAACAGCTTAAAGTAGCTAAGCACAATAAAAATATGTTTACCAGAATAAGTTAATAAGCCAAGACAGCATTCCACATGTACCATTTATGACTGGTATCCTGCTTGTTTTTGCTTAGCAGAAAATTTCTAACAATATGTGCAGCTGTATGAAATTTGGCCCTGGTTATTAAAAAAAAAAGTTTTTGTTTGAAGGACAAGACTGTATACTCACCGATGAACAAATTGTTGAATTTAAACATAATAATCTATACGACTCCCCCCTTGATTTTCCCGTCGTCGAGACCTGCAAATAGAGAGCACAAAAATTTGATGTTAATACTTGTGTCGTGAAAAAAATTGTCCTGCTTTTTGTTTCAACAACATCCTGTGCAACCCAATCCCTTTACCAATTTTTCTTAGAAAGTTCCTGTTAATTTTATTATGCTTACCCCCCAGATGGGTTCTGTCCTTTGGAAAGATTCATGTATCTAAAAAGGTTATTAACCATTCTTAGGTAAGGTTTAGTTTATTTGGGCATGACTGGAGAAGCTGAGAAATTCCAACTGGGGTTTTGGAGAAGTGCCAAGATGCAGCCTTCTGGGAATGGACAAAAGAGAAAACTTAACCAAAACCCAGCTGGACAGTAAGTGTTGTTTGAAGATTTGCATGGTGTGGAGAAGTAAGAAGTAACTATAAATAAATAGTCAACTTGCAGGTACAACCATGTGAAAAACTCTCTTTGTGTGAGTGTTGGCTCTGAAAAGAGCCAGTGTGGTCTCAACGTTTCGAACAGGAGAGATTCTACACATGGTTGTACCAGCAAGTTTACTGTTTATTTATAGTTACTTCTTACCAGCTGGACAGCTTGGCAAATATCAGCTGCCATGCTGTGGTGGTGGTCAAAATTCCGGGGTCCAGGGATGGTTTTGTCCAGGGACAAGATAACCAGAAGAGAGGGTTTGGTTCCTGTGGTTTGATCCATGGTCCATGGGTCAATCATGGAGGAATGGTCAAATCATAGATCGAGGGTGGTCTCTGCCTTGCCCAAGGACTGAACAGTGGGTGGTGGTCCCAGCAATTATTATGTACAAATGAGGTGAAGTTTTGTGCACATATCACATGGGTTGATAATAAATTATCACTAATCGGAAGGTGGACACTAAGCCCTTTCCTCCAACTTGCAGAACTCATTACTAGAAAATTCAATCCACTAACTTGGCTTCATTTTGATAAATGATCAGCCACACCATGGTCGATCAAACCACCCATGCATAGAGCACAGAGGAAGGAAAGAGTAACCACACTTTACCCTAAATGGAGTTCAAGTTTTGAAACAATTGGGGTTCAATGAAGTTAGTTTGCCAATATTTGAGAATACAAAATGATTGGTTTTTTGGGGGAGGGAGAATCCATCCTTTTTGGGGGGAAAATACAAAGAAAGCTTTTTTTCTACACTTTGGTTATTCCAGTTATACAGGGGAATCGGGGCGCTTTAATAAGATTGAAAACCAAATGCTGGGTTTGAATTCAGACAACATGTACAATTCATTTCATAAAAGGAAGAGCTAAAGGCCACAACGTTGCTTGAGATAGCTCATGAGGAGCTTGACACCTCGGTATCATTTATAATAATAAAAAACACCTCTAAACACCTTTAGAGATTCCGCAAACTTCCAAACACCATGGTTTTCCTTCAAAGAAAGAAGTAGAGAAAAAAAACCCTAACATCTAAACAGCGAGGTTATCACACTATCCAATCCTACTATGATAACAAAAGACGGCTTTGGATTTTAGTTTCTGTCTAAGGAGAGAGCAGGAGGATTTCTGGACAAAACCTACGCTGGACCCAAGCCCTGGACCAGTCACAAAACCAACCTATTCATCTTGAAGAAACCCCATGTCCCCTCTGAAAAAGATCCCCGGCTAAGCTGTGTAAAGTATTAATCTTAACAACGGTGGATGGATGGGTATTAGGAATACTGCAAAGCTTCTTAAAAATTTGTCAGCATCGTCAAAGGGAAAGAAAGACAGGGAAGGGAACGCCATTGAAAGAGCTTGTGGTAAAGTTATTAACTGGAGTAGCACATTCCTGGAGATTTAGTTTTATAAATCCGGTCCTAAGTTCTCCCTATGCAAGGCTGAGACAGTGTCAGCTATGATGGGGGGCTCAATACTTTGTAACTCTGTTTAAAGTGAATGTACGTTAACACTCAGGCTAATTAAATAAATAAAAAAACACGATCAGGAAGTATTTGAAACATAATGTAACACGTAAAGTTTTCACAATTTCCAATCACCCTGGGAATTATTTCAGTTTGAGAGTTCTCATCATTCAGAGAATGATCACCGAATAAATGATTGTCAATTATAAAAGTTAATTGACAGACACAAAACTAAACATTTAATATACCATTTTCTCAAAAATATTCATAACTTTTCCAATTCCGTTATTTTAAACCTTCTAAGTTGTAGGGCCTAGTAATTAGTATATATAAAATACTGTAAGATTAAGAAGTCAACAATGAATGCACTTTTCAATTCCGTTATTTTAAACGTTCTAAGAAGTCAACAATGAATGCACTTTTCTAACCCCCCTCCCCCCCCCCCCCCGTAAAAAAGCTTCATCGCCTCATTAAATGTTAAAAGCCACAAGGTACATGGTAATTTAAGGGGGGAAAAACAACTGCACAAATAGTACATGCCATACAAACTCTCACTCTTGTTTAAAAAAAAATCACATTATCACTATATAAGTTTAAACCAGTCTAGGGTTGGAGGGAAGGACAGAATATTCCGATGATAACCCTTATTTAATAAATAAAAACACAATTTTCAAATAAACTGTTTACCATGACCATTTCTTAGACCAAAATTTTTTCCCACACTGAACTCTTCTTTTAAAATCTTAAAAATAAAAAAAGAAAAGTGGTGACTACTTTCATGCTCTAATGAGTTGGCTTGTATTCTCCTCATGAGAACTTTCAGATAACCTGGTCTCCACCGTCAATTTCTTGTTTAGCTTTGTGACTCCACGTGAGCAGTATTACTCAAATGGTCCGATTGTTTCCATCCTGCAGTGCCCCAATACATGGAACATGTAATTAATGGGGTGTCGAGAAATTTACAAAATCGCTATTCAGCTTGATGTATGAGTGCAGACACTTTCCAATGGAAACCCTAAAATATTCAGCCAGGAGAAAACCCGAGCAGCAGCCACTGAATAAATTATTCCATTAGATTTATAAAGCCCCTATTCTCCTCGACACAAAAGCAAACCTTCCTGTGTGACTACAAGTGTGAATTTCAAAGCCAACAAAAAGACCAGTCGCAGCAATTCAACCGTCCTTCAGGTCTCTGCATGCAAGCCTGTCACCTTCTCTTCCTGACATACATTAAAAAGCTGTGAGTGATGAATAGAAAATTGAAAAAAAAAAAAAATTCCCTTGGATAAACTGCATGAGAAAAGAAAAAAAATGCCTAGCAGAGAATCAAAAAGGGAGTGCGAACTCTAGTTTTGCCTGTGGCTTTTTTATCCACAGAAGAAGAGAAAAAAAGGTAGAACCTGTGAGAGCTACCCCCGACCCCTGAAAAGGAAAGGTACCCCTAGTGTGCAGCTTGGCCTTTTTAGCAATGGAACAATAATCCTGATGTTGGCGCTTTCAATCAGTGCACTGGGTGTGTGTTAGCTACCCTGGCCCAGGACTTCGCTCTAAGGCATTGGGGCTTAAAAGCTAGTGTTACAGCTTTACTTTTCAATGCCGCCAGCTCTTCTCTCCTCTGAAAATATCTTGAACTTGCGCCGGGGTTAAGCAGGAAAAAAAAAGAAATGAGGTTTTTCTCTTCCATTCTTTCTCACGGCGAAAGTGAGGAATACCGTGCGAAAAATCAGAGGGCAAAGAAAATCCAGGTGGCATTTTTTGATTGCGCCAGATGCTGTGGAATGAAAGGTGTTGAGGGAGAATTTGATCTGACGGAGTTTGTGTAGATTTTGTCACAAGGATCTGAGCAGTTGGGACCTGAAGACATCATGATAAATATCACATGGGGGCAAAAATGGCTCAGAACCTCCTGGCCAGCTCGTTGACTAAAAACATGAGTTTTGAGAACAGGGTGTATAAATCTGATACATTCTTATACATTGGAATTCCCATACATTTACCTTTCAGGAAAATAAAAAATCATGTTTGGTTTTTTCTGTGGGGATGGTGGTTGGCTGGGGAGGATCCTTGCTAAACAGCTCATTTATGTTACAAGTACAAACACCCTGGGATTTATTCAACAACTTGTGTTATTTGTATCTAATGTTAAATGTATTTTTCCTCCCGTTATTAATGTAAATTTGTAATGTTTTTAATGAAAACATTGTTGTAATTTAGCCTTTGTGCTTCGAGGACAGTTCCTAATAAACCATTTTATATATCTATCTATCTATCTATCTATCTATCTATCTATCATACTAACCTGTTTTTTTTTTATAGACAGGAAATCTGTTTTGCTCATTAAAATCTGTAATTTGGCTTGTGGTAAACACCTAAGAACAAAGAGGGGAAGGTACTGTTCAGTGTTCATATTCCCAAAGACATGCTTGATAGGTTAGGCTCGGTAAAAAGTGATCTCGAATAAAAACCAGGACATTGGGAACACAAGAGGAAGATGCTCTGAAGTGGAAAGATTTGGCTTTATGACTATGTTAGGAATATGTTCCGCTTGTGAATTAATTGTGTCCTTTTTTCTCTCTTCTTTGGTTTATGGGTTTTGATTGTAATACAAAAAACACATCTGGACAAATGAACAACGTAATACAAAAACACATCTGGACAAATGAACAATGAACCGTCCCAGTTTCATAAACTGTAAATGGTATTTAAAGTTCAGTTGATTAGTGATATTACTGAAATACTTGATATTATTTTGATTTCGATTTTGATATTTGACTGTACATTTGTTGTGAAATGAATTTCAAAGAAATTTCAATTTCAATTATTGTGTGATCATTATGTACACAACACATGGTAAGCAACGCACAGATCCTCCGACACTTTTGGATTTAGTTTGTTCAACTAAAAACGAAAAACAATGAGAAGGTTTTACTTTGATTAAATGATAACATGTAGGATTACCCTGGCTGAATGAAAGAATTATTTTACAGGAAATGAAAGATTTCCTTCTTTCTCGGTTCTTTTTTTGTTTTGCTTGGTGATTGTTCTAAGTCAAAATGCTATGATATGAAGACGCAATGCGTTCCTGTAGGGGTCGTGTAAATTACTTCTTTTTTTAAACTCGTACTTTCATTACAGATTTCTCCGAGAGTTATTGCTGGCAAAAAGGTTAGAAACTAGGATCCAAACGTTTGGAGTTATGTTGAAATGATGGCATTCCCACCTTCTGGTAACCCCTGGAGTTATAGATTTCAGGTAGCTTTAGGAACAGTATCCTCAGCACTAGAGAAGTAGATCAAAGAGCAGAATTTCTTTATATCCGAAGAAAATAACAGCTACTTTTTTCACGAGGCAGATTTAAAAAAATCTGAATTCAGATTTTAAAAAATCTGAATTCAGATAAAAATCTGAAATTTCTTGTCCCTGACATGTTAACACGATATAACAATTTTTTTTTTTATCTGACGGACCTTAGTAAATGGTGCCTAGAAAAAATGTCTGCAAAGCAAAATTTAACAGGGAACCAATCGCAAACAATACACATTACATTGTAGTTTGGTTGGTAACCCATTTCTGCCAAGCAACACTTTTCTCTGCAAAGTGAACTGTTGTACTTTCCAGCTTTATGAAATTTGGCCCACCATGGATTAGAGGTTGTTTACAAGATTACAGTCATCCAGCAAAACATTTGTCTTGAATTGTATTACGAAATGAGATGTATTACAAAATTAAAAAATATTATGCATTGTGACACAAACCTCGATGGAGTGGAAAATTGTAAACTCTTGAAAGGAGTTTTGTTAACTCCTTCTCAAACCATGTATAAAGAATAAAAGCTGCATGTGGCCACAAAAGTCATGGTTATGTACGAGTTGCCTACAGGCAGTTTAAAATATTACACTGTCACAATGCCGAGTTTTCTGCATCGAAATTGCAAGTCACTAGTCCCTTTTTTTGTCGGCAAGCAGCTAGGCATGGTATAATATTGGGCGTAGCGCTTGTAACCAATTCCAGCAAGGCACTATGAAAGCCCGGGCAGTCATGGGTTATGATCCCATTGTCCCTACCCATAACAGGTTTTTTGTGGAAATGTTTCCATTCCCGACAATGACATCTGTGATGGAGAAGAAACTGTAACCCAATTGAACGCGCCATTCATACTGTAAACCTTTTAAAACCATTTTTATGGGAGTGTTTGAGTGCACTCGGCAAAACTGAGCTTCTGCCAGAAAATCATGAAGTCCTAAGTTACCCATACTTATAAAAGGTACTTAAATTTATCAAGTAGGGGATACAAAAAATTCCCCCTGTAAAAAAGCACTCTCATCAGAAATGATCAAAGTTTTATGGGAACATTCCAAGAGCCTCAATGGCATGCTAATGGAGCCACAGCCCCACAAGCTTCAAGAGTTTTGCAAGGGTCATTCTAGTCTCTTATATTTACAATTTTTAGCAATAAAGGAAATGAATGTGTAAACGAATGTAACAGATCTATGTAAATTTCACTTATGAAATACAATATCCACTACCCGCAATTCAAACCAAGTGTTCCATTCAACAGAGTTGTCCTCAAGGACTCTAACAAGAAATTTGATCAACCACAACGATATCGCAACGATATACCAAAGCACTTAAACCGCCTAAATGCAGTGTAGAGCTCATGTTATTCAGTACGTCCAAATTAGGGAAGTACTCATAAATAGACACTTTCACTGACTTTCAATCAGGATGTTAAATCATCGATTTAAGAAAAGTTTGGGCCCCTTCTTTTATGACAATTGTCTAAATTGGGTTCAGCATTTTGCGCCAGTTACAGCCACAATTTTAACCAGTGTGCGAATCCTGATTATACAGTTACTTATTAAGTGTCTCTATTAACCCTAACCCCACTCCCGAACCAATCAAAATCCAACTGCATGTCTTGGTTGATTCTGTTTGACTGAGGATCGCACTAAACTGATGATGTTTTACATGGGATCAGGTATTGACTCGATTCACCTGACGTCATCATCACAATAATCTTGGTTGCGCTGTTTTGTGAGTCAATTTCATTAATGATAATTATACAGTGTAGTGCGAATTTTAGGCGACGTGGAGTTTACACGCTTACCTGTTGACTCCCGAAATGGTGAGCGTAGCATAGTCACTGCGTGTAACTATGCATGCAAGGGGTAAATACACCACCATAATCAGAGTCCAACAGTTTCCCAGTAAATCACTCTTAGTAACTCTTGTAGAGAAAGGGTTTAGCTTACTTTAAAAAAACTAAAAACTAAACTGGCAAAGACAGATACATATGTAAATTATGGTGTATACAAATTTGATATTGAAAATGGGAAAATTGAAACACCTGAAAGGTGAAACACAATTTGAATTTGTTTTCCTCTATACTTGATAAAGATCTCTTTTAAATTTCCAAATACTCTCTGGCCATAGTGGCTGTAACTTCTCAGTTAACACCATGCCCTCCTCAACAAATTTAAATTGCCAACAACTAAATCTGTTACTAGTGTTAGTCAGGTCACCCTACAGTACACAGAGGAACAAGTGTAGACATGCCCCCAAACCCCCCCAAGTTGTATTGCATAATCATTTTGAATTCATTGATCTTAGTTTCAACATTCAAAATATTCTACACACATGTTCACAGGGTAAATCTAATCCAAATATATGGGTTTCAGATTATCTGTGGGAAAATTGAAAGTAGCGGTAAGTTACCAGTAACTACCCCTCCCACGGCTTCCCTTGTGCCAAGATAAACAGAGCTTGACCGTTGTGTCACACAATCACACATACAATGTAGGCCTACGTAGAATTTCTACCAGAAATACATGACAAAATTATATCATACATTGAACAATTATGAATTTTGTATTTGTATTTCTTGATCTGCAGTTGATATTGATATTTATAAACAGACAAGTGGCAACAAAATAACACACTGTATCACATTGTAATACACTCCAACATAATTGCCCACTGAAGTGAAGTATTACACTATAAATGTAACACATCCATTTCCTGTACTATTTTTGGCACTGTGATCTTTTATATTAAATCAAAATACAACAATTTGTCACAAGGTGAAAAACAAACTAGATAGTGAATCCAAACTCAGAAGAGTATTATCATGGGATTATGAATATTTTAAACATCATACACAAATTGCCTTATTTAAATATAAGGAAAAAAACATGAATGCTTTTTGAACTATTTACTGGTACAGTCTTGCGGAGTGTTAGATATGGGCATGTGGGCAAACTATGTGTGATGTGTAATGTGAGTTTACAAAGTAACATACGTGAGCTACTGCCTGTGTGTAAATGAATCTCATGATTGGCAGCAGTCTTTACTACCACTACTAACTACCAGTAGATCCCTAAAGGTCGTTCAAAATAAATGCAGATATTATTCTCTACCCTGACAACTGGCCACACTGTGGTACAAATACATTAACAAAATTGATGATTGATAACTTCCACAGCGTACTTATGTCAAGATCAAACTTAACATTTTGAGAGCACACTTGACGTGCTTTACGGCCAAATGCTAGTTAAAACTGCTGAGGGCCAGTCAAAAATCTCTCCAACTGACTCGGCTGGCTCGTTCAGTGTTGAAAAACATTCGTTGTATTGAAATACTGACCAGTGAAAAAGCCGGCGGACAATCTAACTAGACCCGCTTGCTAGGCCAGTCACTGAAAACATAATGGGCAAACCCTGTTAGAGCCACCTGATCTTCTCTTCAAAAAGATATTATTTAATTACATGCCGTACCTATAAGACTTAGTTGTCATTCTATTTTTACAATGTTTTGCTGATTTTAGGACTGATACTGTATCTGGGAGATTGTGTTAGTCCTGACACAAAATCAACCATGGGCATTTATCACTTTGAATGCAAAGTGACAACTCCGAGAGAAAGTAGTGAAACAGGCTGCCTTGCATTTCCGTTGGCAGAGAGCCCTGCATTAAGAGTAATATTACTGTACAGTACTGTAGAGTAATTGGTTCTGGGAAAAAAATGCTAAAATCGAAGATGAACAACTTTCTGGAAATATGACAGGAAACTGTTGCATGAATTTTGTATTTAAATTTCTTAACATAACATTAACCTTATTTTTCACACCACTAAACTAACAAGGTTTAAAACCATTACCAGTTTTTCGCTTAATAATAAGATGCATTTTATTTTGATAACAAAAAACCAAAACCAAACAACAACAAAATCCCAAAGTTTTGTCTTACATGTACATGCACTTTATCAAATGAAATCTTCTCATTTAGTGCTCATATAGTTACATGTATGTCACACATTCGTATTAAAGGTTTTCTGTATTTTCTTGCACCATGCTTGAAATGATCAGTCCAACAATCATCTAGTCCACTTGGACCGACCCCATGAGAACACTGAGCCAGAGGTTTGCCAATGATCTAAAACGACCCTGTCCTTTCTGCAGGTTTCCAGCCAGCTCTACTCACAGGCAATTTAGCTGACCATTAATGACCATCTCAATAATGTGCAGGTCTCACCTGCACATACAGAACGCTAAGACCCACAATTAGTGATGGGCTCCGTTAAAATTGAGTGGGTGATATCAATTCAAGAAGGGTGCAACAAAACCTCAGTGCTTCGTATACATGCAGCTACGTTCCTTTAGTCATCTTGATCTACGTTCTCAGAGACTAAACCATTACAATTTTGTACCCCTAGTTTGAGGGGGGGGGGGGTATTATAAAGCTATTGATACGCAAATGAGAGGAGGGCCCCTACCTGGCCTATGTGTGAACTTTGCATGCTTTGTGGGACCATTGAAGCCCCTTGAGTGGTCATTGGTCCTGTTTTCATTTGAAGTAAGGATTTAGGATATTCCTACATGCATGGTGGGTATTGTTGGCATCTTGTACAGTTGTAGAATGAATTTGAGTGCGGTACAGATGGGTGCATTGTCAGAAGAGTCGGTCCTGGTGAGAAAGTTGCCACAAGGTGGACTTGGATGCGTCACTGGTGCGAATAAATGATTTAAAATGGCTGTTCCATTCAAGAGGATATGTTCTTATTACAACTTCCTCTCACATTAAACTCCACCATCAAATATTCTTTATGCTTAAGTCAGGCATGATACTTGGCTCTTGGACAAGAAACATTTATTGAGTACCAGGGCTGCCCTACATGTACATGTACAAATGGTGTAGGATTTTATAGACTTTTCAGGCTATTTAATAACAATTTTGCTAATTTTTTTAAGGGCAAACAAATCGGAAATCAAACTTAAATAGAAAGAATATCATGCCTGACTTACATGTAAGTGTAAAAAAACTTTTTCCCAGTTTTTTTTAAATTCACAATGCCTTACCTTAAACAATTTTTTAGCATAGTAACAAATTCTTTAACATAACATAGCATGCCTAGCATCCAATTATCTGTGCTTTCACTGAAATGCAAAAGGCATTTTATCATCAAGTTACATACGTCAGTTATTGACTTTAAACCAGCAGTTCTTCCATCGTCATATCACAACCAAAACACAACTTTCAATCCAGCTGTTAAAACTTGACACCTTATCTGAAATACCAGTCACTGTTATCAGTTTAATTGGTAATAAAAACAGCACTGCCATCTGTTAAGGCCTTCTGTATTTTACATGGTATGATAAACTGAAACGTGTTGAATACTAGATTACAATAAACATTTTGTATATTAAATGATGACGCAGAAACTTTCCCCGAGGTGCGTGAGAACAGTTTGAACAAATGCTAAGATAATTGTATGGGTTAAACTACCACAAAGCTCTGAACCAGCATTTAATTTTCTGCAGTGTACAGCTTCAATATGCAAGCATGATTATTTTGAGCATTCACACCCCCTCCTCATCCCCACCACATTTTGGTCAAGCCCATGTTTGGATTTTTAGTTTTTTTTAGTTCCCATCTGATATTTGATTCTCCCTCCTCTAAAAACTTTATTCTTCATCTCTTCATCTCATGCTTCTTTGGGCCTCTGAGTTAAAGTGCTCTCTATGCAAGTGTTAGCAAGAGGGGTGTCTGGGTGTCTTTTGGACACCCTGTTTTAAATTTGGACACCCTGTTTTATCTGTCATTTACATGTATGTATTGTAAGTGAACAATTTGGACACCCAGTTTTTAAATATCCAGCAAATTTGGACACCCTTTTACCGAATCCTGGCTAAAACCTTGTCTCTATGTAGGCTCAATTTCAGAGTTTTAACACTAGAAACATTAGTAGCAAAATAAATAATAAATTATCAGCCATGAATAAATTTCGAAATTTCACAACTGCACCCACATTCCAAGCGCATCAGTACAAAAGCACAAGAAGGGTCAGGGAAAAAGAAAATTCCAAAGACACAAAAAAAGGATCAAATGAAAAGAACAAGCGGAATTCCGAAACAGACAAATAAATGAGACAATACTGATCCCTGATGAAGACTGTTACGACTTCATCCCATTGATTTTCCATTCTTGGCTTGGCTACTAATGCCACTTCCTGTCTGCAACAAGAACTCCTTTCCTCCCATTCATGTATTCCAATGAAGAAAAACAAAAACCCAAAACCCCTAGAAAAATCAATGAGGAACTTCGAAGACACATTCCACAAGAACCTGTGGTCATCTATATGCAGCATTGACGGTGTGACCGTCTCAGCCCACAATCAATATGAACATCTTGTGTACATTATTTATAAGGAATATCCCCCTCGGTGACTGTTGACAACGGGTTACCCCTGACGACTGGAGCAGCCAATCAAAATTCATATGGATTTTTTTCTGCGCCGAGGAATTTTTCTGAATGAAAGGTACTTTCACGCATACCTTTACTAGCACATGGTAATGCATAATTGAGCATTTTAATTTTGACAAGAAATTGTCGTCTTTGTCGAATACATACAGCAGGCCTGGAATTACATGGTGCCCCTTCAACAGTTTCCCATAGACTTTAAGATTTTCAAATGGAAGTGCACTTTGCAAATTGGCCTTGCCCTCTCAATGATAAAATTGCAGGCCTGATACAGCGTGCCATCATGTGGAATGAGCAAATGACCCATTTATTAAAATTTGTCTTAGGATTTTTAAAAGATATTTCAGTTACAGTTAGTTCTTAAACTTGAGAAAGAGGGACAATCTTTGGACCTTCACCAATTGCATCTTCTTCCCAAATAAACGTCTTAATTTAACTGTTTTTTCTTTTTTGAACGGGGAAATTCCCCCATTCCCCTTTAAAACTTTGCTACAGGAAACACAAATCAATGAATTGGCATTCTACTCGTATCTATCTCAAGGGCTTCCGCAGCATTCTATGGAAAACCTTCCAAATAAAAGAAATCTTGCGACCAAAATTTCTCCATCAAATTCTCAGGGCAACTCTTGACAACTTTTACTCTCAAAACATAAAGAAACCCCTCAATCCAATTTCAGATTTGTAAAGAATGTGTATGTCCATTCTAAAAAGAACAGCAACTTGTATGTTACAACCAAATACCTGTGTACCTTTACAACTTGTGTATCTTTACAATCACTGACATACCCTGGGAAAAGTAACTTCAATGCACACATAACATAGAGCAGTTCAATTAAGTAAGGAGGCCCCGAGAACAGCTGTAAATAATGAGATTCTTGACCTTGCCAAAATGCCAACCCTCCCATCTGAGAAAAAGAGGGGATGGGGGAGAAAGAGAGAGTCTTCCCCTAATCAAAATATTGCTGACCAGAGAAAAAAACATACAACACTGTTCTCCCTTAACAGTGGTCCGCTGGCCAAATGCTAGTTAAAACACCAGAGGACCAGTCAAAAAGCTCTCCAAGTGGTCCAGCTGGTTTTTAAAGCTTGGGGACTAGAGAAAGGACAAGCTAACCATTCTCTCGGGCTAGTCACTAAAAAAGTTAAGGGCAAACCCTGTACAGTACATAGACTCGACCCATGCAAACCCATTCTCTGTCCCATGACCTTTCTGAGCACCAATTTTTATCACCATAAATTCCATTACAATGATTATTTTTTACAAGTATTTCTAAAGGTTTTAAAGTGAATTGTACAGTAAAACCTTAACTATTAGAAAAGGTCAACTACATGTATCTGTGCATCCAAATTCAAGTAAAATTTAAAAGCCACAACAATTTGGTAAAAGAAGTACGACAGTCAAATACAAAGATCAATGGTTGAGAATATCTATTCTACTGCTCATTCTTAGCAACATCTATCGGGTTATGAGGAAAGTTTATTCGGAGTGTGTGATGAATCTCAAAGCTAGCAGCAATAGCCTTTTGACTCTAATCTGAAATGGTGACTTATCCGGGAGTTGTAGCTTTGGGCCTACCCCAAAAATAACACACAATCTAAATCATCACACATGTACCTTTTTGAAGACACTTGGGGTAAATTTGAGGATATTTTATCAATTAAGTTAGCTGCACTCAAAAATTGTCTGTTAAAAACCAGACTGCTTTTGCTGCCCAGTTGTAATGAAGTATATAAAATGCTTTTATTTTTTTACAAAAACGAACACTTTTGTTATATTTTTGGTTACCGCATCAAATCCAACACTTCCATATCACCTGGAAAACAGTGGACCGAGGAAATACTTGGTCAAATTAACCTGGTCTGATTTTGTTTCAAAAGTCCATCCTTATCATACTTTTCCTACAGTCAAGTAATTTTATAGTTTTCAAATTTCAACGACGGCATTATTCTTTTCTCTAACCATTCACGGATTATCACCGTCTGATTGAGGTCAGCTCTAAATAAAGGCCTTACCACACACATACACACTGGAATTCTTAGCATGCTTCAATATATAAGGGTTTAGGGGGGAGGCGGTGTGATCAGCCATAGCGATACAGAGATATGGATTTTTTAAAGCATTATATTCAGACTGTTCTATTGTGTACACGTTGACTTGTCTATTATGAAGTGACCCACAGTGTATGGGTAGAGGGGTATTGGGGCACGCAGAGACATGCCACGCAACCCACCACTGTGCCCCGTCTGAACGGCCATGGTATTTACAAATTATGGATGGCCCATTGATTAGCAAAGGATTGCGACACACTTCCTATGTAAAGACAGGAAATATGGAATGTCCCTGAAGTAGTCAATGCACTTCGCACGGTTTATTTCATATTCGTTCAAAATACAATGTGCATGAAAGGGGAATTTATTCAAGTTTTATGTATGTAAAAAATGAAACGTAAGTAACATGGAATGAATTATCTTTTGTGTTTGAAAGAAATTTGTGAACATTTTTTTCCCCACAAAAGTTGACTCTATTATACCGGACAAATAATACACTTATAGGGGATTTATTGTATTTGTGTGCATGTAAATCTTGTATTGTGTGTTCACATACACTGCACACCTTCAAAACTTACTTTAATTTGTGTGGAAATAAGTTGGATGCACAAACATTATTTCATTCTTTGACCCAATAATATAACCGACCCCTGGCCGTATCCAATTGGTGGCTGCGACTGATGGCTGTTATTGTCTTTGGGCATTTTAGGCTTCAATGCAAGTTGATATGATAATCAAGCACTAGCCGCAGCCGTTAATTCGAACAAGGCCTAAGAAAAGTCTCGCTCCGTTTTCACTTAATATTCAGACCTGATACTTCAAAATTGCCTTTGTTGCCCCTGGTCATTGCCTGCGGCCCCTGGTGCCCCCTGAAATGTTTCAATAAAAATGTTTACAATTTCCTCATAGAGGTGCCCTTTACCAAGGAGAAAACGCCTTGATGCCCTTGCCCTTTCAAAAACAAAGCATCAGGCTTGGGTATTGCTGCATACCAGTAACTTGATACAGATTTTTTCAAACATGAAAGATTACAGAATCATGATGTAACACTAACCATACATTGTAAATACAAAAATTTTCCAAAGTTTCTTCATACAATGATGTATACAAACACAAAAATGAACCATTTTGTAATTTATTGCTATTGTGTTTTGGCTGAAAAGATTTGTCGGTTTACAACAAATAATAAACGGTTCCCTCCTTGACAAATTTAAATCTACCAGCCAACCAAAATCCCGAAAATTACATCTGTGATAATTACTCTCATTTCTAAAAATTGTGCAGTGTCATCCTAATCCCTCTTACGGAACAAATCCCTACCAAGTGGATACTAATCCATCCAGCATGATAATCTCTGAAAAGGATTTGGTATTAAGAGATTAAAATGGATGGGTCTTGGCAAGAATTTAACCACCAAATCCTCAGCGTCTTATCTCCCATCGGTGAGGGATTTTGTCATACTTTTTAAAAAGCTGTAATAGATCATGGATCAGGGATATTTGGGGGAGACTTGAGGAACACAGGGACCCAAGGACGCTTGAAATTCAAATGACCTCCCTGAAAATTGCTGTGGCACGCAATTCTGCAACAAAAGCTGCAGAGGCGCAGTTAGCATGAACCATTTGCGGGCTGAGGATAATATCCAAACAAGACACTCATCATTATTTGGCGAAACCAAAAAGTGATGATTAAAATCGAAACAAATCTTTGAGATTGAGGTCCACAGGTAGTCATCAGCCAGAAAATAATTTATTTCCTGTCATTTTTGAAGGCATCCATTTACCCCAAAGAATAAGTAAAATCAGTCTATCCCTTATTTACAAATTTAAAACAATCACTCACTACTCTGAGAAACTTGGATGTGTATGACAATAATGAACTATTACAATGTAATAATAATAATAATAATAACGAGGTCTTATAGAGCGCACAAATCCACAAAAGTGCTCAGGGCGCTATTACAGAGAAAATACAAACAAAAAAAACAAAAAAACAGATTAAATACAAAAGAACGGATCTATAGACATGAGGTGTGTTTTGAGAGATGTTTTGAAAGAGTGAATGGAAGTGGATGTTTTGATGTAAATACAAGTTTTACAATTCTCAAATGGGGCAAAGGGTACCTTAGAGCATGGAGGAATAAGTAAAACTTCTTCCTCCACACTTGGAGGCACAGAGCATTGATGAAGACACTGCCCCCATGCACAGAACCTGGAGTACATCCAAGATAATCACCTAGTAGTAAGGAAATTTGATATCGATGTGGCCCCCAAGGCACCAAAATGCTGGCATACCAAACTCACACCATGGGTTCTTTCTCAAGGGTCAGTCAGCTCATGGAGCAATAAACTAGAGTCAGCTTCTTCCCTTACTGTTCTGCACCAACTATCCGCCCAACTATGGTTGTACTCTGCCTCACTATATGGTTAGTCCCAACCCCAACTATACTTGGGTCAGTCGATAGGAAGGGTGCAACATCACCCTCTATGGTATCATCATCACGAAACATCTTTTGCAAAGGGATCAGGGATATTCAGAGCCATTCTGTTACTTTTCCCCCTGGTACCCTGAGAACCTGTGACTGCCCTCTGATATTGTGGGTTTGCAATTAACCTTTTTCTGACAATCTTGGAGAGAATTTTATCTCGTCTTCAGCTGATTTACAAAATCAGAAAACACTAAATGATTGACAGAATGATGGTTTTTGCTTTTTCATTTGATTGAAACCCCTGGCCTGTACGGCAATTGCGCTATTCGATTGTAAGTTTGAACACATCAATTTAATATACCAGGATTTATAAAAAATATAACAGAGGAATAGTTAATGTACTAAAAACTCACTGCATAGGTGTTTGTTTTACATTAGAGCCAGCTCAGCAAATTATTAGAAAAGAATGTAGCATCTGACCCTCACTTTTGCTTATGGTTTTTATTTTTATTTTGTTACTAATGATTCAAATCATAATCTAAACCATGATCTAACCCATGCGAATTTATTAATCATTTTTGGTAATAATGAGTGAAAAACTGGAGGTCATGTACATGTACATGTAATTGATTTTTCACATTTAAAAAACAAGTTCTCAATCATTTTAATTACTTTTTTAGATTCTTAATATTGTATGTAACAGGTGATTTTTCACCGCCCCCCAAAAAATAAATAAATACAGAGATAAAAGGAAAGGCTCAGCATAAAAAAGTGTAAAATGTATTATAGGCCTATATCATCTTAACAGAAAATCCATTTCAGTAAATCCCAGTCGCTTTTCAATATACAAATAAATGTTAACAATAATTACATTATTGCAATTAATTTGAAGTCAAATTGACAAATGTCACATGATCAAATAAATAACAAAATGTGGGTATATTTCAGGAAACCTGCACAAAGTGTCAAAGACTGTAAAGAGAGCCATTTTGTTTGGAATTGCCGAATGCATTGCTTGGCAATTTTCTGTCGTCTGCTGTAAATGAATATGAGTAAATTTAAGTACGAACTTAGGCCAATTTTCTTATTTGCAGGAAAACGTAGAGTTGCACATTTCTTTCTTACTGCCTAAAAGTAAAAGTAATAGTAATACAGAAGTGATAACACAAAACAACGAATACTACCGAAGTAGATGCCGAAGTGGTCGTGCAGCATGCAATGGAGGGTAACTCAAACTCTGTGGACCAACCATACAAAATAATTCACTGCACAAAATAAGATGTAATGCTACTCACGTGTAAAGATGTAGAACTGTAACATCTCGCCCTGCATTGGGCCTCCAAAATACTACCATGTGTAAATCGTATTGTCCCAAGAAGAACTCCCAGCACCGCTAAACACTTCAATCTTGACATTTTCCCTGTTTGGACACTAAAAAATCTACAGAACTTCATGATATTTACAGGGGTTTGTCCCCAAAATCGTCGGTCTTCCCATTCACATTGCTGTGTGCAGAGCATAGCATAACACAAATCCAATGGGCCGTATACGTTTTGGTGGCTGAAAAGCTACACACACTTGCAATGCATGCAATGCACGGACAAGTCGTTTTGTCGATAAACGATTGCTCATGCTGGGAGAAGATTTCACCATTATTACAAAGGGGAAATCTTGTGAGGGACAACTATTTTAGTAAATAAACTGTACTTCTGCGTCGCCTAAAACAAATTTTCATACTCAAAGGTACCTAAAGATATCACTTATTATTTTTTTGTGAAGAAATATTATCAAATTCGAGGTAAATAATTGTATAAAACCAATATTTTGGGGTAAAATAATATCATACCATTTAGTACCCTGTGAAATAATGGCGAATCTGCCGATTGCTTCTGCTTTACCCTGATTGGTCAGTTCTTGATTGAATAGCTTGTGCAATAATCCTGGCCCGCTAGGAGCAGTGTACAACAGAGGGCCCGCTAAATACCTCCTTTCACATGCAAAGCTTGTTGCAAATCCATAAGCTGTAAGACCATCGGGATTTCGCAGACCCCTTTATTTCTCGGCCCTCATTTTTGGCGAAAGGGGATCTGGGCACTGTTCTGGTTTTTGATCCGATCTTTCTAATAAACCAGCGCGGCAAAGGAAGACGAATGGATGCCCCCAAGAGAATTGTGTGTATGTTAAGGAAAGAAAGAAAGAATTTTGTTTAAAAACGATACAGGACCAAAGTTTGAAGTTGTTACTGCCCGTTGCGTTTTTGGTTTTTTTGGTGCATACCGTGTCTAGATTGCCAAAGAGGAAAAGAGAGAGAGAAAAAAAAGGGTAGACCATTGAAGCAATTAACGTGAGTCGCAAAAAGTGTTTTAAACGCAGGGTGAAACAAAACATTACTATACAGTTAGTTTAGAACAACACTGGTCAACAACAATCTCTTGTGTGGTAAATTAAAGCATTGGAGCAGAGGAAACTTGTGATCTCGCTTAAACCAATCCGGGTTAACGGTATGGGTTTATTACCTGGGTTTAACAGCTAATCACTAATTAAAACAGTTGAATAGCAGAATAAACTGTGAGCTAAACTCTGCAGGAGACAATAAAGTATGGGTACATTGCCTTTCAGGCGAGAGAAGGGGGAGAACGGGTCATAATCCAATAATCCAATACATTGACTAAGCTTTGACCCTCTGGGATGGCTTTGCCATGTTATGAATGACCTCGTTTAGAGATCTTATCGTAGAGGGAGCGTTTCGAGTCCTTGGACGCCCGAAGAGGAAAAGAATAGAATCTCCCCTCGAATTAAAAGTTTGGAGATTGCAGGATCGGAAACGCCCTCTAATGATTGATCTTGAAACAAAAAAAGGTGGCTGTAAGTTTCGCATTAACTTTTGTTTCTTAAAAAGAAAAGTTTTTTTACTAAAAAGTCCTCCCCAAAAAAAATATTTAAAGAGGGGCTTTTAGGTCATAGCCCTTATGGAAATGGAAAAATTAATTACACGATCTAAGGCAAAAAAAATAAACATGTTCAGTGTCTTGCCTTTTTGAAAAAAGGACGGAGGAGGGCTTTTTGTTTTTTCAAAAATGGCCGCCCGACACATTTTTCGAGACAACCGGCCGGGCTATTTTTCAAAATGGTTGCCAGCTTTTTTCGGTGTGCATAAGTCTAAAATACGATCTTATCTATAAATTAAAAAAAATGTTTGCCAGGGATCGTGAAAAATGTATCATTTAAAAAGAAAGAAAAAAGAAAAAAAGCAGGCGGCCTCTAAAAAGGAAGCGGGCGGGACGCTGAACATGTTTTCTTTTTATCTGGCCTAACCTCGGGTTGAAACGGTGTAAAATGCCATTGTGTTCAATACCCTCATCCGCAATTTGTTGTCAAAATCCAAAAAACGTTCGACGACGACGTATTTTTTACAGATAATGTTTAGTTCATTCCTGAATTGTTATTATTCAATCAAAACGGCATTAAATTTTGCCTTTCTTGACTGGTGCAAAAATTGTCCTCGTTATTTTTCAAATTTCGCTCTGAAAGCGTAGGCCCTATACAAAATTAAATGAAAATTTACACCATTTTAACGTGAGGTTAAAGAGACTTGTGACTTTTATCCTATACTTTCATGAGGACTCTATTTATTGGAAAATGAGTGCATCACAAAACTCCATTTGACATTGGAGCCCCTCTTTAATACTACATAAGAAAAAAATGGTTGAATTACATAAAGTTCATGCTGAATGGAACAGACGAGATAACACAAAAAAACGAGCATGTCATTGTATGCTATTTATAGGCGAAAGTATTGGGTAAACTTAGCTTTTTTATTTAAAATAATTGTAATACTCATTTTCAAATTTCTTTCCGAGATATTATGATTGATTTAAGTTTGCTTACAGTTACATGTCATTTACAATTGATGAAACCTTTCTGTTTTTTTTTTTTTAGAGTTTCGTCAATTCATCACGAAACGCGTCGTTATTTTTAGCAGAATAAAAGTTATGAAATAGTCGTCGGCTACTGAAACTGTTGCGCCCTCACTTGATTCATCTGTGTGTTCCACCATGGTTCCACTAAACTTGTAATCCCTGAGAATAGATCCGTCCCACACCTATGGTCCCACCTATCTCAATGCACTATTATAGTTCTTCTTACAAAACTAATACGGATCAATAGGGCGCCAGTGGATCCCTAAAATGAGTGGTGGATTTCCCTAAGTCACGGGTGACATAAAAATCAATAAATAAGAAGGGAGGCAGTTTTTTTAAAAGCAGCTTTAAACTAAATACATGGCCGATCGTTGGAATATTCCCGTGGCCTTAAATTCCTTGTGTGATTAGGCCTATATTATTTTTTATTATTAAAGGATGACGTCTATTTTTGGTTCACGCACGGTCATCATGAGTAGACCGTGAAAGTCTCGCGCGTATTCGAAAATTTGGGGAACACACCTTATGTCTTCCGACCATTTTGCTTCACTATAAAACGAATTTCCCAGAAAGTTCCCGAGAGAATTTGGTTTGCCTTTTCATTCACGGGATAGCAAAATAGATACACCCCCTCCCTGTTCAGGAGATTCAGCTCAAAGCTCCTGAATGTTCACAGTCCTTGCTCAATATTTCTGGTAAAGAAACCAAGGATGCCTCATAAGTGAACTTAATTAATTACTGTGCTCCCAAGCCTGAGAAAACCTGTAAATCGAAGGGTGCTTGCTGTGTGAACCAGAAACAATGGGGTTAACCCCTACTCTTCCACGATAAGTGTTCTGGGTTCTTTTCTTGTCTTAATTGTCGTTTAAAACATTATTTGTCCTTCTCTACTTTGAATTGAAGTCATCAACTAGCAATTTTTGAGCATCCCTTGATTTTATTACAAATAACAAAATAAACTTAATGTTTTAGAATCAACCAGGGTGGTCCTTTTATCTCTACATTACAATGGAAAGAGATTTAATAATTTTGACACGATATGCTCCATGGTTAAACTAATACTTTGTTCTGTACAGAGCAGGAGCGGCCGTTCACATGGTAATAAGGCGCCAATCAATAAATCGTGTCTTATAAAAGAATAGTGTGGTCAGGGGATTAGAAACACCGCCAAACTACGACCGTTATATGCCACATAAGGAGTAACGGTATGTTACGAAAGGCCCGTTCTTCAACGTTGTCGCTGCGGCTAAATAGCCACAGCCGTAGCCGAAATCACTCTATTCGGAGACGGCCAAAGTTCCAAGTCTGGGATCATGTCTTTTATTATTAATTTCTTTTAATTTTATGTCCGATAAGCGACAGCAAAAAGTATATCATGAAACAGCGCCCTCTTGTGGCATGTGAAAGTTCTGACCAGCAATTTTGGGCGTGATGGCGAGAGGCAAATGCGTTTCTCGCGGCCGAATGAGGAGAAAAAAGTTTGAATTTCCTTCGTACATGTTTCAATGCACCTCTTTTGCAATTAGATTTTCCTTGATTGTATGCTGGCACCCATCAAGGTTCCCCAAAAAGTTTATCAGGGCATCTGCACACTTTAAAATGTTAAATTTAAGACTTTTAAAGACCCTTTTAATGCTACCCTTAAAGGTATCGTACACGTTTGGTAATGACTCTGAAAATTAATGGCAATGAAAACTTAATTGGTTAGCAGCACAGAAGCTTTGGATAGTATAATGAATTTTGAGAAACTTTTCACTTCGAAGTACTGCGGTTATGGAAAAAAAAAATCACTTTTTATCCCCCAAAATTTGAATCTGCAGAGTGTATTATTCCAATGCAGATTATTCTTCCTGCGTGGACATAACCACTCCAGATTTTCGGCAATATCTCAAAAACGCTACCAAATGAAATTTTCACAGGTTAGTTTTACTGTATCTACAACTATATAGGATTGAAACAAACTGTGGGTTCCATCCAATTACCAAGCGTATACAGCACATTTAACAATATTTAAGACCAACATTAATAAGTGAATAAAGCAGGAGGAACATAGGCCTACTCACTCACACTTCATGTAAATTTTTTACACACAGCGTAATTTGGTTCTTTATCAGATGATAGGAAAATTCATTACACACTTTATCCATTTTTTAAGACCTCAATAACTGAATGTAACACTTTTTAAATCTTCGATCCTAAAGGCATGGGCATGGTTTGGTAATAACTCAAAACATTAGCATAACAATGTACTTGGTATACAACGAGCAACGAAGAGCTGTTGATAGTATAAAACATTGAGAAACGACTCACTCTGAAGTAACGTAGTTTTTGAGAATTTCTCACTAAAATTTGAATATGAGAAAGACTTCAGGCCTGATGTCTTTCTCAGGCATCTGAAAGCACACAATGTGCAACAAGGGTGTTTTTTCTTTCATTATTTTCTTGCAACTTCGATGACCAAATGAGCAGAAATTTTCACAGGTTTGTTATTATGCATATGTTGGGATACACCAAGTGAGAAAACTGGTCTTTGACAATTACCAAACGTGTCCAGTGCCTTTAAGGCCTTAATCTTTGATTGTTCAATTTAAGACTTTTTAATGTATATTTTTGAAGGATCTGCATAATCCCTGTTTACATACACGAGAAACTTTCATGTTTCGTTGACAGTACAAGTAGATTTGGATGACACTACATTATAATCCCACCCACAAATGCCCCCCCCCCCACCGTCAACAGGCGAAAACAGCTCGAGTGACTTGGCATGTTTAGGGATATTAAACTTGCACAAGTCCCTTGCTCGTAAGTTCCAATCATTGTTTAGACAGAGCGATACACTTTTATTTTTGACATGTACAAACCTTGGTAAACTTTTTATTTATTTATTCATAAGCAATAATTCCATAACAAAAATTAGGTACAGCCTTGGAATGGATATAAAAAGAAAACATTCCCTCCTTAACTTACACTACAAAGCAATAGAACAAGTTTTACCTACAAAATTAAGAGGAATTGAACCCCCAATATGCCTAAGTGAAATTATGGGGAAACAAAATGACCATTGCTATTTTGGGTGCACTGCAATTTTTGTCTTACGTAGAACTTAAAATTTGAGCTTTTTCTTTCACTATTTTTTGTAGAGATAAAAAAAAAAGCCTTCAAAATGAATCTTACAAAAAGTTTTTGGTATTAGGAAAAAAACTGAACACACAAACTAAAACAATGACCACCGTCATTAAGTCTTCAACATAAAATTGAGGACTGCAACGAACAAGAGTCACTATAAAACTTGCATTAAGCTTCCAGAAGCTGAGTATAGGCGGTTGTAATATCAGTTATGTATTGATGAATTATCAATGAAAACAGCCAAATAGAATCTACTTTATAAGACAGCAAAAATGAAGTTTGAACACCCATTTTTGTTGGTGCATGTGATGCAGCTTAGTATCTCTTCAGAAATTAGGGGTGGGGAAGAGGCTGGGTGGGGTGGGGGAGAGCCGGAGAGGGGAGGGGGAGAGGTCTGGTGAAGGGGTATGTTGCGAGGTTAAGGGGGAAATGTTGCGAGGTTAAGGGGGAAAGTGATGCCACACAGTTACTAAAAACCTCACATCCGAATAACGCATCTTTAAAAAAGAATATGTTGGAAAACTGTTCAATTTTGGTGAAGTTTTATGTCGGCTATTTTCAAACATTTGTAGATTGTTCCCCATATACCAAAGCAGCACCATAGTAGTGATTTATTAACACATACAAGGGGACCAGACTAGCCTTCGATTGGTTTTGTTCGTTTGCATGGAAGTAATTCAAGATGGCCACTTGTAAGAAAAGGAAAATACCAACTACGTTATAAAGTATCAAAACAATTCAAAGGCCTATGCACACACAAGAAATACAATGCAATGTGATAATACAAAAAATAACAACAATAAAAAATAACAAATACAATCAAATAACGTAAACATTTATAGCATATTACAAAAGAATATTTGGGTTACAAAACCATTACAAAAATAAGCAGTGGAACTTGTTTCTTGTATACAAAAACACTTAATCATAACATAAAATTTCAACAATTTCCGGAAATGCCTCTACAAATTCCTTCACTCATTATATAAAATCATGCAAAATGTATTGGCTGAACCCAGTATGCAATGAGTGTATAAAAAGCACCGTACAATTTGAATACCCTAACGTTATCTTTATAATCCGTTAAACCTAGTTAAAATGTCTTAATCTAGGTAGCTAAACCAAGTTATCGAGTGGGTTGAAAAAACCTGTTAACTAATACTACAATCATTTCTCATCATATACTTTTTTCCATACATATTTAATGTTATGGTTTTGTGTAATCAAAAGGAAACAGATGTGCCCCTTTCTTGTTTACCAAGTTGTACATGGGCGACATTGTTGATTTTATACTGCACAAGCCTATGAGCATCAAAGAGAGGCTCGATTCTGAAATGGACTGGTGTCTTGCAAAGTGGACTTCATTCACAGTGACATTTGAATGATGTAAAACAGGATCTATGCAAACATTTCTTTCGCTTTATTGAAGATGATTTCGGATGGAAGATATATTTTGTAGGAATAGCAATTTGTAAGGGATTTTTAAGTAAATAATTTTAACAATAAATTATGAGGATTACATTGCAGTTAATCATAAGATATATTTCATACCAAAAATCATACCAAAAAGGAAACAAAAAATATACGTATGTACACATCCAATCTATGCTTTAAAAAAAGAAGAAGTTACATATACATGATTGTAAATTTAAGCGAATTCAATACAATCAATTATTTTTTTGGAAATTCATAATCAATTCAGTGATAATACAGATTCTGATTGGTCAACCTTACCCCACGCCAAGCATGGTGATGCAATATCAATCCATAAAAACCTTGCCAAACCAGGCAATGGATTTTGGAGGATTTGGAGGTACTAAGAGTAAAGTAACTTAAAGACTCAAGCCACCAGTTCTGGCGTAGACTTGAGGACAAGTAAAAAATGTTTGCCGGGTGCATGCTCTCACGCGATTATACTGCTCTCGCGATATTGCTGGCTCCTGACTACTGTTAAATGGGGCCGTAGTAGCGACAGCAGAAGTCTTCGCGCAGAGCAGCAGTCTCGCGAGAGTGTAGTTGCGAGAGTGTAGTTGCGAGAGAGCCGTTAATGTTATCAACGCGACAAATATTCAACAAATTGTCCACAAGTCTAGTTCTGGCGTAGATCTACGCTGAGAAGTGAGAGGGGAAAATTTTGAAAATTACGCCGCACTTGCCAATATGAGATCAATTTTGAATGTAATTACTCAGGCCCTGTGCATTTTTACAGCCAAGTAACTTGATTTTGTTAATAGCAATGCAGGCCTGATACGTGATGGTGGCAATTGCTTTTATGCTTTTAATCACTGCATTGGTGCACCTTGAAATTTTCCCAGAAAAAATATTTACGATTTCCTCTTAGATGTGCCTCTTTACCAACGAAAAATCACTCTCCCTTCCAAGAACAAAGTATCAGACATGGCAATGTATTACTTTTAGACAATTCTATCAATTCTTTGCTTGTTTTTCGAGGTATATTCATTATTTTTATTTGTCACCCCATTGCTGGGGAGGTTCAACAAGTGGAGGGGGGATTCCCCCGACTCCAGGATTTAAGCTCACAGACATTTATTTCTGATTACATGCCAAAATCCAACTGCCAGCATGGCTGGCCTAGTTTTAAGTATGAATAAAAATAGCAGGTAAAACCGAGGGATGAATTTTTGAGACGCTGGAGGTAGTAAGGGCATGGGCCCAATTTCATAGAGCTGCTTAAGCACAAAAAGGAGCTAAGCACAATAAAATCATGCTTACCAGAATAAGGTTACCAGTCAAAATACCATTCCACATGTACCAATTGTGGCTGGTATCCTGCTTATTTTTGGTAAGCAGAACAATTCTAAGCAATATTAGCTGCTTACAGCTTTATGAAATTGGGCCATAGTAACTTGATACTCGAACCATCACGTTCTGATCAGGGCCCAATTTCATAGAGTAGAAAATATTGCTTAATAGTTTTCTGCAAAGCAAAAATAAACAGGATACCAGTCATAGATGTTACATGTGACATGGTACTTTGGTCGGGAACCTTAATCTGGTTAGCATAATGTTATTGTGCTTAGCTTACGTTTGTGCTTAGGCAACTCTATGAAATTGGGCACAAATGGATATACCTTTATCTGGTTAGCATAATATTATTGTGCTTAGCTTATTTAATTGGGCACAGATGGGTATACCTAGCCCAATTGGCTGGCTTGCTTTTTGAGTATGAATCTATTAACATCAGGCAAAACTAGGGTACACATTTTGTAGGATTTTTTTCAGCGAGTGCAATCAAGCCACAAATGAATTACTTACGGCCTTCACACTTCCAAACGCTTACATCAATTTAATAATGTGCCCAACCAATGATAAAGACCTTCCAATTTTCTGCAAATGTTTTTTTTTTTTCTGTTTCATATATACAAAGCGGTAATACAATGTACAATTTTGTGTTGGAATAAACATGCATCTTTGTTTTATATTTTAATACCCGCCAGTATGCTGACAAATCTTGTTTTCAATAAAAAAAAACCTTAAAGAAACCCCTGGACACTGCAGTTTAATATCTCATGCTTTAATCACCTTTAATAGCTTGATGAAATTGGGCCCCACAAGTCTTGATGTCACTTAAGCATGCGTCAAAGATAATTTTTATAAAAAGAAAAAAAAGGGTTCTTGGGTGCGTAGCTGGAAATATTTCAAGAACAGGGTCTAGTTTCATGTCCTTGCTTACCTCCGAATTCTAACAGTCTTCATTTTCCTCAGTAACGTTTAGTACACAGGCATACTAACAAAAGTTCCTTATACAAAATACGCTTACGATTACGTTAAGTGTTGATTTTTGTGCCACCATAAGCGGTTTTTGTTTAACGGTAAGCAGAGCCATGAAACTGGGCTTAGTATGTAAGAGTAAAACTTCTTCACACTTAAAGAAGAAATGAAACGTAAAGTTGGCTGATTAAGCTAATGTTGTTTTGCTATCCCCAATTTCACGATTACTCAGGATTGCCAGAAAAAAACACAAACAATAAAAACAAATATTAAATTAATATCAACTACAGACACTTTAAATAATGGCTAGTAGCTATGACTATGAGGTTTGCTTGCTGAGTACCAGGCAAAAGACCCTGTGACTTATCTACTTGGGAACATGCATGCTTTATAAGAGGCTTTGGCTAAGGCTTTGTCTAGATCACTCCTTGAATCCTTAGGCCGTGTTTGAATTGGCGGCTACGGCTGTTGCTAAGGAGAATCTAAGCTTCAACGCATGTTAACTAACGATCCAGCTGCAGCCATAGCCGCAGCCGCAGCCGCAAGTTCAGAAACAGCCTGAAGCTCAATAAAAAGAACCGCCACAGCCAAGGAAGCTCATTTCAGGCACTGCCAATTTACAAAAAATCCCACACTCGTTTAGGATATCAAGACGTAGGGGAACCAGTTATCTAGAAGGCTTTGAACATGATTAGCTGGTGCCCCAACTTCAGTTATTCACCAGAAACAACACGTGGGAACCAGCCATCAGACTGTGATTAGCTGGTACCCAATTTCACCAAAATCTTACTAATTCACTTAAAACAATATCTGGGAACCAACTATATATAATTCATGAATAGCTGGTACCCTATATCACGATACCAAATGCACAGTAATTTAGCCGGTTTACTTTTGCTATTCCTGATCACAGCAATGCTTGTGAATAGCAACATTGCATTCCAATTAAGATGTCATTAGATTTTTAACATTTAATTTAATTCTTTTTAGAGGGGAGGGGTCTATCTTACCTGCTGGTCCAAATTTCAAAGAGCTGTTAAGCAAATCATCTCGCTTAAATCTGCTAAGCAGAAATTGAATGGGGAACCAGCTAAAAATAACAACGTTACTTGTTAAATTTACTAGTAACCTGTTTCCGGTAAGCAAGACTTTGCTTGGAAAGGCGCTTAACAGCTCTATGACATTGACCCCTGGTCTCTTCACTGGTATTCCTAACATTCCGAGGCATTTCTCATACAGAGACAACAGGGGGGACCAGTTTTGTATCATCACGTCAGTGCAACAAGGTGATACTTAGTCCCTGTTCAAAACCATGGCTTCGGCTTTGGATCCGTCAGCCATTTTGAAAGCTTACACTTTCGGTACTGGACTTCAAACACGCAGACGTCGCCTAAGCCACAGCCAAAAGCCTAAGTCTAAGCCATGGTTTCAAAAAATGAACATCAAGTTCTCCAACAAAGGGCCGAATTTCATAAAATTCTTCATCAGAAAATATGCCCGATGAAGACCTACTTGCTAAGCAAACAATCAGCGGGATACCAGTTACAACAAGGTAAATTAAATGGAATTTCTGCTGGTAACTTTTTCCCGCTAAGCAAGAACTTTCTGTGCTTGGCAAATATTTGTGTGATTTTAGCAGCTCTATGAAATCGGCCTGAGTGTATTGTGTGGTAGTGTGAAAACCTGGTTTGCAAATCTCACTTAACAGGTTTCATGTGTACATCCACGATTATTGTTTCAAGAGAGATAAAACATTGTCTCAGTTACAAGATCGTCTTGTAACAAGAAAATGTCTTACGAACTTGATGCTTAGACGTGACGATAAAAGTCTTAAGAAGACTCGAAAGGATTACTTGATGACACTCTCGTATGGCAGGGATACAGCAAACTCACAATATTCTACAATGTTTTCGTTTGGGTTTGGGTGTTGCGTTGGGCATCAAGACGATCTTCACTGCATCTTCAAACAACTGGAGAAAAAGAATTATGAACAATATGTAAAAAGATGCATCAATAATAATACGCAGTTCTTATAGACGATGTGACCTCTGACGTCACTCAAAAACCATAACATGATGCGCGCGCATGTCGCCTGGCAAAACCTTTGTGTACTGACAGCCAGCTAGAAAGTACACGCAATGTTACCATGAGAATGCGTCTGTTTGCCTGGCGGAAACATAACTTGGACAGTGTTTTGTCAACAGAGGGTGGTTTGAATGTAAACAGAGGTCACATCGTCTATATAGCCAGTGCTTAAATTTTACACTGGACCACAGGCCCGAGGCCAGGAGTTTTAGTGTCGGGCCTGTAAACTCATGACTGGACAAGTCTGGCAGTCTTGTGTTTTTCAATTGAATAATAGAACCTTACTGTGTAACATCTTAATCATAAACAAGTTATGTTCAAATGTTGACTTTGAATCTGATAAACACCTTCCAATTCTATTGAGTAATGAAGTATGTATACCCATAAAGACAAATGAGATAAATCATCTTCTCTTATACCGTATACCATAATGTTTGTTCAAATAAAAACAGTATGCATGTTAAACTGTTCTGGTCTTGTTAGAACAATTCTGGGCCAGTAAACATTTTGAGCAACAAGCCCTTTTTGGTCTTGTGGATTTTCCCACCAAATTCGAGCCCAGATAGCGCTTTATCACACCTGTCCAGGGCCATCCCGAAGCTTATTTTATTTTAAGGACAGGTGTGCAAGAGCTATGTTTGAATTAGTATCCCATTGATAAAGCACCTTGTAAGCAGGGCCAACACAGGGTGATGCAGTACAAGTCTACAGCCAACCACAGCAGAAACACTTAACGATAAGTGTATTGGGTTCTTTTGCATGCATTATGCAACACACAGGACCTATGGCTTAAAGGCATCGTACACTTTTGGTAATTGTCAAAGACCAGTGTTCTCACTTGGTGTATCCCAACATATGCATACAATAACAAGCCTGAGAAAATTTTGGCTCAATTGGTCATCGAAGTTGCAAGAAAATGATGAAAGAAAAAACACCCTTGTTGTACAAATTTTGTGTGCTTTCAGATAGGAATAAAAACTTCTTGCAAGAAGTTTTTATTATTTTAGTGAGAAATTACCTCTTTCTCAGAAACTACGTTACTTCAGAGGGAGTCGTTTCCTACAATGTTTTATACTATCAACAGCTCTCTATTGCTCGTTACCAAGTCAGTTTTTATGCTAATGTATATTTTGAGTAATTACCAAACGTGTACGATGCCTTTAACGTCCCATCCGAAGGACGAAGCAGTTATGGTCAAGTGTCTATCTTAAAGGGAAGGTACACCTTTGGTAATTACTCCCCAAATTAATGACCATAAAAACTTACTAAGTAAGAAGCACTGCAGCGGTTGATAATGTATAACATTTTGAGAAACAACTCCCTTGAAAGGAATGTGGTTTTAGAGAGAGGGAAAACATTTCAATCTGAGAAACGTTTCTGCATGAAACGTTCCTCAGACTGTGTATTCCTTTTACAGATTATTCTTTCTGCGTGGTCATAATCGCTCTAGATTTTCAGCGATATCTCAAAATGCTACCACCTTTTGAAATGAAATTTGCACAGGTTAGTTTTATTGTATATATCTCCATTTTTATAGGATTAACACAATCGAACGGTTCCAAAAACCAAAGGTATACTTTGCCTTTAAGGACGCAAGTGTCATGACCGAGACTCGAACCCACACTCCCACCCACAACCACCAGAGCTTGAGTCTGGTACACCATAGCGCTCAGCCACAACACTCTACAAGGTTTTCTTTGTTCAAACTTAACCTCGCAGGAGAATTCTTTACGTCAGGGAACAATACAACAACAGTAGAAAGACCCCCTACAGATCACGTCCATAAGTTTGTTTGCACGATTGTGCTCGCTAATGTGACCATCAACCAAAAAGTGCTCTTGAATGTTTCTATGGCGCGTAGAGCTTAACGGATCAGTCTTGGATTTGATATTTGTTTTCTGAAGAATACTGAAGACACGCTGTTGGTGTGCTACTTACGGGTCTCAGGCCTTTCTGTGTAAGTGCAGAGCATTCCATGTACTTAACGGCACCGATCTTAGTTGCTAGTTTCTCGCCAGTCTCCTTCTTGAAAGGGCTCTTGCCTTGCTGCGTCAGCTGGGCCAGTGTTTCCTTGTCTTCTCGAAGATCAGTTTTTGTTCCTGACGGGAAAACAATTTAACAAGAAGTTTTCAAATCTGCTGCATTGGTTTCATAACTTTGTTCTAATAGACTTGGTGCAAGTCAGGACCCCTGCTTGGTCCTCAATATCATACCCAGAACAGGGCTGCCAACATTTGCATCTTACAATCAGGGAGATTTTGTACAACAATCAGGGAGATATTTCCAAATTCCTTTTAACATAATAGGGAAAAATATTCCATAATCAGGGAGATTTTCCACTTTGCTCATCAGAACTTAGAAATATTGGTTTATTTTCAGGGAACTTTCTGCGGAATCAAGGAGAGTTGGTAGCTCAGCTAAAGCATGCCCTCACGTGTCAGTTCAGCACCAATCCGCCGAGTTACCGTTGCAAAACCCAACTTCATGAATCCGCCACAGGTTTGTACAAGGCCCATTGAGCTCATCTACCAAAGTGGTTAAAAGCCAATGAGATCGCAGTGTTTTTGAATAAATACGTCACGGTACGTTTTGCTCTAGATGCAGTGATAATGCAAAATTTTGCAAAGCTTTTCTGTTTTGTTAAACTTTTCTACAGCAGCTATACCGATATTTTTGAAAAAGAGCGAACAATGATCAGGTGATGATTATTTTCTGTTTTGAGGGAAGGGAATCTCCTTGTACCAAATAAGGAGCTATCTTCCGTTTCATGAATACACACCAATGTGGCCAGAGTGAGGCGGGTATGAAAATAACCTGGTTCTCTTTTATGCACTATGAAAAAAGTATCATGAATGTTGAGGGGGCAGTCAGGGCATCAGACAGAGATGCTACTTGTCGTCATCTTTTCCATCCAAACAAGTAACCAAAGAGAAGGTGGCATAAAAATAGTCAGATCCCCTTTTATGAATTGAGATTAAAGCCATATCTGAACTGGCAGCTACGGCTACGGCTATGGCTGTTGCTAAGGGTGTTGCTAAGACTTCCTAATGCATGATGACGTGGCGATCAAGCCGTAGCCGTAGCTGTAGCCGCCAATTCGAACACAGCCTAAGTATTATGAACAGTCAGGGTACCTGGCCAGGTTGTTCACTCACCTACTAAGATAAAAGGCACTCCAGAAGCATGGTGCTGTAACTCTGGGACCCATTTAGTTTGAACGTTGGAATATGAGGATGGCCCCACAACACTGAAGGCAACTAGGAATATGTCAGTCTGCAAGTCAAGAGGGGAAAACAAAAAACGCTTTATAACCAACACGCTTTCATTTGAGAAGTGGAAAAAGACAATGCCAGTTAACACTTCAACCCTCAGTAACATTTTGTCAGTGAGTTGACCAAACATTCAAAACAATTCCACTGTACTTGGGCTTCACATATGCAGGTGTATGTACTGCTTAGATGCCTTAAAGGTAGGGTCATATATTGGTAAATACTCCCAAAATTAATGACCATGAAAAGTTACTTTAGTGAGAAGCACTGCAGCTGTTGTCAGTATAAACAATTTTGAGAAAGGATTCCCTTCAAATTAATATGGTTTGGATAATTTTTCACGCCAAAACATTTGAATCTTAGGTTTGGTGTCCTGTGCAAATGCTGCGGCCAGAGATATGGCTGGTACCCGCTGTCACCTCGCTAAACGTGGGTGGATTTGACGTTTCGTGTGACAGTTTTGTTGCCGTTTTCTCAGCAAGTAGACACTGTAGTCAGCTGAAACTTTCACACAGACTTTTATTATATTTGTCTATATAATTTTGCCTTTAAATCAGCATTATGTTGACAAAACATAAAAAAATGTTACATTGCATTTTGGCTGGTAACATTAATCTGGTAAGCACAACGATGCTGCGCTTAGCTACTTTTTGTACTTCAGAAGCTATACGAAATTGGGCCCTGCCTCAATCTGAAAGCTCACCCAATAAAAACTTTGTACCATTGCCAATCACACAGTGAAATATTTTCATGAAAAAATACTGTCAAAATGGAAATACCATTTGGAGACCTCATCAATCACTGTGCTTTTGATTGCAGCATAGATTGCAGCAATCAAAATAAGCCTAACGTGAACATGAACCGTTTTTTCTTGTTTTCAGTGAAGTGCAAATTTGATGAAACTTTCGTAGGTTGGCTATACGCTGTTATTGTTAAAAATCAAAATCAAACAATGGTGCACTTTCCCTTTCACTGCTGCCAGCATGGAGGGCACCCTCTATGTGCAATGCTCAACGCAAACAGTCAACAGTTTCAAGGTAGTGTCTCGGGCTGTACCATTTTCTTACCTGTAGGTAGGATAGAGGTCTTAATCTATCGTAGTCTTCTTGTCGGACTGTACCATTTCTTACCTGTGGGTAGGATAGAGGTCTTAATCTATCGTAGTCTTCTTGTAGGATAGAGGTCTTAATCTATCGTAGTCTTCTTGTCGGACTGTACCATTTTCTTACCTGTGGGTAGGATAGAGGTCTTAATCTATCGTAGTCTTCTTGTCGGACTGTACCATTTTCTTACCTGTGGGTAGGATAGAGGTCTTAACCTATCGTAGTCTTCTTGTCGGACTGTACCATTTTCTTACCTGTTGGTAGGATAGAGGTCTTAATCTATCGTAGTCTTCTTGTCGGACTGTACCATTTTCTTAACTGTTGGTAGGATAGAGGTCTTAATCTATCGTAGTCTTCTTGTTGGACTGTACCATTTTCTTACCTGTTGGTAGGATAGAGGTCTTAATCTATCATAGTCTTCTTGTCGGACTGTACCATTTTCTTACCTGTTGGTAGAATAGAGGTCTTAATCTATCGTAGTCTTCTTGTCGGACTGTACCATTTTCTTACCTGTGGGTAGGATAGAGGTCTTAATCTATCGAAGTCTTCTTGTCGGACTGTACCATTTTCTTACCTGTGGGTAGGATAGAGGCCCTAGTCTATCGTAGTCTTCTTGGCGGACTGTACCATTTTCTTACCTGTTGGTGGGATAGAGGTCTTAATCTATCGTAGTCTTCTTGTCGGACTGTACCATTTCTTACCTGTGGGTAGGATAGAGGTCTTAATCTATCGTAGTCTTCTTGTCCAGCAGTGTCCCACAGGCCAAGGTTCACCGTGATGCCTTCTACTTTGATCAACTGGGAGAAATTATCAAACCTGCGAAGGGATTACAACGAGAATGATGAAACTAACTCAGAGAATTAGATGGCCAATGTTGATCGGGCACTAATAAGTAATGGTCTATAGAGTTCCGGCTTGATATAAAGCTGGAAGTTTATTCAAACCTGACCCAATTTGATAAAAGGAAACCTTTTTTTTTTCATTTTCTTTTCTTCAAGGAATCGGAGAACTTTTCCGTGTCCTGACAAGACAATTTCACTTACACTGTGGGAACATATTCTTTTGGGAAGGCATTATGTGTGTATGACCACAGCATACATGTCTTCCCGACAGCACCGTCACCGACAACAACAAGTTTGACGTTCCTTGCTGTTGCAGCCATGCTGTCGTCTCCGTTATCAACTGCAGAAGGGGAGAGAGAAAAGAGAGACAGAGAGAGAAATCAATGTCTGAATCCCTGAATAAAACGATGAGTCTTGATAGAAGCTTCAAAAGTGTGGACAGTAAAAATATAACAAATTCTTGTGGAAGATCATTTGACACTGTGACAGTTGGTGCTCGATATGGGGTACCACCCCCCCCCATTCAAAGTATACCTTTGGTTTTTTGAACCGTTCAAATTTTGTAATCCTAAATGTAGATACATGCAATAAAACTAACCTGTGAAAAATTCACTTTTGGTAGCGTTTTTGAGACATCGACACAAATCTGGAGCGGCTATGTCCACGCAGGAAGAATAATCCGTAATTGGAAAACAAATCTGAGAAACGTTTCATCGAGAAATGTTTCTCAGGTTTAAATTTTGTTGAATCCCTTTCTCTAAAATCACATTCCTTGGAAGGGAATTACTCAAACTGTTAACCAACAGCTTGAGTGCTTCTTACCTAGTTAGTTTTTATGGTCAGTATGTTTTTATAGTCATTAATTTTGGAAGTAATTACCAAAGGTGTACCGTGCCTTTACGACACAGGGACTTCAAAGAAAAATCCTAAAATCAGGAAAAAACCTGATAAATATCTTGCCAGTTAAACTTACCTCCAACAGGTGAATCTGGGTCCATAAAATCTGGATAAGCAGGAATCTAAACAAAAGGAACAAAACGAAATAATTATTATCAATGTCTTGTTTGAATTTGGAATAAATTTAGTGAGTTTAACTTATTTTTATTGTTTAAAAACTGAGAAACAAAATTGAAAAAAGGAATCAATGTTTGTTGATAGACCAAACTTTCACTCTCAGATTTCCTGCAACACAACTATTATTACTATTATTATATAATTCTGGTAATGAAACCAAGAATGCCTCATAAATGAACTTCATCACTGTAGTTGGCAAGCCTGAGGAAACCTGTAAGCAAGTGTGCTTGCTACGTGAACCTGAAACACCGGGGTTAACCCCTACTCTTCCACGATAAGTGTTCTGGGTTCTTTTACATGCACTACCAATCCTAGTACACAGGGTACGGATTTAATGTCCCATCCGAAGGGCAAAGCAATTACATGTATGGTAAAGTATCTTGCTTTAAAAGAACACAAGTGTCAAGACTGGGACTCGAACCCACACTGTGCTGATCAGAAACACCAGAGCAGAGTGTTAGCTAGAGGGGTGTCTGGGTGTCTTTTGGCCAACCTGTTTTAAATTTGGACACTCTGTTTTATCTATCATTTACATGTAAATGTAATGTAAGTGAACAATTTGGACACCTAATTTTTAAATTTTCAGCAAATTTGGACACCCTTTTACCAAATCCTGTTTAAACCTTGCGCCAGAGCCTGTGTACGGTGCTCTTAACCGCTTGGCCGCAACACGCCACGAACTGCCATGGTTGCACACTTTCATTACGTCCTTGGCACAATACAAATTATTAATGAAGTTACACCTTTGAGAGCCATTTGACACGAGGCAATTTATAGTTCAAGGCAACCACTAAGAAGAAAGAGGCGTTCATTTGAAATGTTCATATCATTTTCTTGGGAAAAAGTAAGGACAGTGTTTTGCATGCAGTGCAGTTGGTTGCCTCCAAGTTGCCTGGAAAAAAAAGCACCAGAATTTGACAAGGCCCTCTGATGTCCATGTTCTAAAGGTCTCGGATTGCGCCAATTGGGTCAAGTTCCCTGCATGTGCAAACAACAATAAATACTGAATCTCATAAAACCAGAAAGGGAACAGACTAATTGCACTTCCAGCCTCAGTTTGGAACACATTCATTTGAATAAAATGATGGCTTTAATGTTTGTATTGAAGCAGGCATGTCATGTCTAGTGCATCGGATTCAAGTTCTGTTGGCAAAATTATTAGGGGTGTGGGTTCGAATCCCTATCACGACACTTGTGTCCTCGAGCAAGACACTTATACATGTAACTACCGGTAAAATTGCTTCTCTTCATCCATGAGTATGTACCCGTGAGGGCAGAGATGGTTCTTGTGGTTGTTTTAGCTTTCCAGCAAAAACTGCATACATTGTACATGTACATGTACATGTACATACACATGTACTCCCCAGGGAGCTGAGATGGCGCAAGGAATGAAATACATGTTCAGTGACCTGGCCCAATTTCATAAAGCATGTAAGCACTAAAACTTGCTTAGGAACACCTTTGCTTAGGAAAAATAGGTTACCAGCCAAAATACCATATAGTTACCATTGCTGTGACTGCGTATCCCACTCATTTCTTGCTTAGCAAAGAATTTACTGAGCAGAATTTTCTGCTAAACAGCTTTATAACATTGGGCCCTGGGCCCAATTTCATAGAACTGCTTTTAAAGCACAAAAAGTAGCTACTGTAGCACAACAAAATTACGTCAACCAGAATAAGGTTACCGGCCAAACTACCAATGTACAATTTGTGACTGGTATCCTACTCATTTCTGCTTAGCAGAAAATTAAGCAATGTTTTCTGCTTAAGCAGCTCTATGAAATTGGGCTTATTTCCTTCCTCCATGGTCATACTGTTCATGCGCCATGAGTGTCAAAATTTTGCACCAGCACCCTATTATTATTGTCATTATTTTCAAAGTGTGATGTATACATAGTGTATCAGAACTGCCAGCAATAGACTGTGCAAGTCTCGTGCGTATCGGAACGAGAAAACACGTAAAACGAATAACTTTCTTTTCCTAAAAATCAAATCTTTGTTTTAAATTATATCTAATGACAAACACTGAACAACAAAAATACTCATTACATTTTTATAAAATCAGTTTTTAGTTTTTGTAATAAATACACCAATAATGTGTTAATTATTATTGAAACAAAATTCAAACTCTGGGACAAGGATGCTTATTTGATCTTAACTTTTTAGAAACCCCTTACAAGGATTCGCGAAGGTCACACGGGCGTAAAATTAACGCTTGACGCAGTTTATAGAGGACGCTGACGCCTCAACAACCAAAGACTGCAATGAAAAGGCTTCCCGTTGCAATTACAGTACTGGCGATTATCATCGCGCATCCAAAACAAGCGTTTACATAAGTTTTGTGATCGGAGGTGAGCACAAAATTCTTAGTTTTTGGCAGTAACCGGAAGCTGAGGTCAAGTTTTATTCTCGGGTTTTCTTCGTTATATTGTTGAATTGATTTTACTTTCATATTTTTTATAACTAAGTATTACATTCCCAACAACATATTGACATTGACATTTTTTGACATATATATTTTTCATGGTCATAAACCACGTTTAACTAAAATAATTGACAAAACAAAATCTTGCCCATGTAAATCTCCATATGGTTGGGACCACAATGGTCCCGGAAGTTCAAATATGCGCGAGACTTGCACAGTCTAGCGCATCTTGCAATCAGGGAGATTTTGTAAAACAATCTGGGAGATATTTCATTCAACATAAAGGGGAAACAGTTTCCATAATCAGGAGAGATTTTTTGAAATTTGTTCATCAGAACATGGAACGTGGTTTATTTTAAGGGAACTTTCTGCAGAATCAGGGAGAGTTGGTAGCACTGATGAATGTGCATTTAAAAATGTTACCTTCACTCTACATTACTTTTTTTTAGTACCACCAGGCACATGTGTACACTGAATGCTGTACATTGTACCATGGAGGTAGAATACACATAATGTGTCAATATAAATATACTATTATTGTATTGGTAATCATATTGAACTTGGCAATTATTTACCAATGGTGCAGCACACAAAAATTGCACAATTCAACAGCCAGCATTATTATGAGTCACTACATAAACCACCCTGCTACCATCATATACATGTACATGTACACACAACAGTCTGGATAAGGAAACCACCACTATATATGTACATGGCTTATAAAATGCGGTTTGTCATTGCATTGACTATTAACAGGTGTGTTTGACCCCATATCTGAGGTCAACTATTGCTAAGTAGAGAGGCAGTGGCTCAGGTACCCCATGTGGGTTGCAGTTTTTCTACACAGAACCTGTGACAGAGGACCATCCCCGCAGCGGCATAATTGGAAATGAGTAATGATAAACTGTGGGAGGGGATGAGGTACTACACAACGGCCCCATGGACACTGTTGCATTATCAGTTTGTATGGATGAATCATACAAAATGACATGTACTGTGTATCAGAATGTACATTTGTGCAGTGTCTGCTGTATGTAGGTCATGAAATTCACCTAATACTGTGAATGGTACACATGTATACAGGTATCAATTTTTTGCTATCAATGTATGAACCAGTGTACATAAGCACAACAGACTACATGTATGTCAGACTATTGACAGAGTTCTCCCTTAACAGTGGTCCGCTGGCCAAATGCTATGTACAGTAAAACACCTGATGACTAGTCAAAATTCACTCTAAATGGTCCGGCTGGCTAGTTCAGTGCTGAAAAGCATCACTATTTAACATAAAATATGTACAAGTGAAAAAGCTAGGGGACTAGTGAAATGACAAGCAAACAGGGTCCTAATTCATGGCTCTACTTACCGCCGAATTCTGCGCTTGAAATCACCATTCTTCGCTTACAAACTACAGGGCAAGCGCTGAATTTCTGCGCTAGCTGTGTAAGCGAAGAATGCCTTGTAACGTGGAGTATGCAGGCACACAAGCAAAAATTCCCCGTTAATTTGTGAAACAAGCTTGACGCAAGCACGGAATTTCCTGCTTCCGTAAGCGCCAATTCTTTGCTTATGGTAAGCAGAGCCATGACTTTGGGCCGTGGTCCAACTGGCTTGTCACTGAACAAGTGAAGGACAAACCCAGATTGAGCACAGGCACAAGCCTGCGTACATTTTAGTCACAAGCGAGCCTACTTTTTTGTTACAAAGATATCATTTACTTGTAATTTTTTCCTCCATTTTCATGAGGTCTCTATCTATTGGGGTGTCGTGGCCGAGCGAATAAGAACACCGAACTCAAGCTCTGGTGGCTCTGTTCAGCAGAGTGTGGGTTCGAGTCCCAGTCGTGACACTTGTGTCCCTGAGCAAGACTCCACCCAGGGGTAAAATGGGTACCTGTGAGGGCAGAGATGGTTCTTGTGATTGATTTAGCTTAGTAGCGCATATTTGTTGCACAGGCTGTATACTCCCCAGGGAGCTGGGATGGTTTAAGGAATGAAATAAATGGCCCAGTGACCAGGGGTGATGATGTTGGATTATTATTATTATTATTATTATTCGAAATCAAAAATCACAATCCCCTAATCCAATCCTGCATGAGCATATGAATTGTCAGAGGTACATTTACGTTTGGAAACATCATGAACAATTAGATTTTATAAAATGAGGGCTCAATTTTCACAAAGAGCTACTTAGATTGATCTTAAGCGCAAATTAATCCTAACTGCTAAGCAAAGTGTGGTAACACAATGCAAATCATGATACACACAAATCATCTTCAGAGGAATCTTTAGTGCTTTGTAAAATCGAGTCAAGGTTTAGTTTCACTTTCTAGACTAAATGTGTGAAGTTCGGTTCTGAAGAGTGCAAAGAACCCTCCTCAGTAATTGAAGGAGGGTAGTTTATAGATCTCCTGGTATTTCTCTCAAATGAGGGACTGGTTTCAGTTGATATTATTAGACATGCCCTTCGTAAAGGATGACCTTTAAGAAATTGGGACTACCATGTGCATACCCGATACTTTGTTCTTCTAAAGGCAGGGCAGTTTCTTCCTTGGTAAAGGGCAACTCTGTGACTTCAGAGGGATTGGATATTTACACTCAAACATTCCAAGGGGCACCCAGGCGATGACTTGGGCCCAATTTCTTTGCTAAGCAAAAAACGAGTGGGGCACCAGTTGCAACAAAGTAAACATTATGGAATTTCGGCTGGTAACCAGTTTCTCTTAAGCAAGATTTTTCTGTGCTTAGCAAGTTTTTATGCTTACAGGCAGAGCTGCTTAAGCACAAAAAAAAGCTAAGAAAAAGAAAATTATGCTAACCAGAATAAGGTTACCAGCCAAAATACTATGTCACATGTACAATTTGTGACTGGTATCCTGCTCATATTGCTAAGCAGGGATTCTTTAAGAAGTATTTTCTGCTTTTAAGCAGCTCTACGAAATTGGGCCCACACCTTGGAGGCAAGAGACGCATCAGGTCTGTACATGTACAGTCTTGAAGATGTACAAATTGTGGCACTCCATGCCAAAACCAGGCACTTCCTGCCAAAACTCAAAACTGGGTTTATTTTCTCATCAAATACATGAGAACAAGAGCTTTCAAACAACACCCAAATGTAGGTTTTTAAGGTAAAAATTTCTCAACATATAGAATGTTTGATACATCACATCACATTGATATCATGGCGGGTGTTTCAGTTATCTTCCAAGCAGAGCCTGATTTTGGCGTGGGGCGTCACAAATGTAATTAATTTATTATACCTCGTACATATTCATGACCGAAAGTCAATTCTCACTGGTCCATTCAACATCATGTGCCAGATGCTATCTTTGCTGTTTACCGAGTTAGCACACGAGTATTCACGCACATGGTAAATACGCATGACAAGTAGACTGACGCCCGGGCAGCCAGTCTACTTGTCATGCGCTTAACGATCGTGGAACTGTTCCCCGGGTGTCGTACGCATGCGCGAACATCGCCCTAGCGACATCCAACACATGAAAATATGGCGGAACACGTTGCTCCTAATATTATACCGGTAACTGAATATGTATGAGGTATAGTAAAACAAATATAACATGGTTTATTTCAGGTGGACCAGTCGATATAAACCCCCCTCGGTATTGGAAGTTGACAAACTAGTTCCCTCGGCTTTGCATCAGGAACTACTTTGTCAACTTCCAATACCTCGGGGAGCTAATATCAACTGTTCACCCTCAAACCGTGTTATATTTGAAAACTAGTACCTGATACTGTCCATGAGATGTCATTGGCCATATGCACATAATTACTATGGGATTAAAGGCAATGGACACTTTTGGTAACTACTCAAAAGATACATTAGCATAAAAACTTACTTGGTAATGAGCAATGGAGAGCTGTTGATAGTATAAAACATTGTGAGAAACGACTCCCTCTGAAGTAACGTAGTTTCTGAGAAAGAGGTAATTTCTCACTCAAATATTTGAATCTGAAAAAGACTTCAGTCAGGCCTGAAGCCTTTCTCAGGCATCTGAAAGCACACAAATTTGTGCAACAAGGGTGTTTTTTCTTTCATCATTTTCTTGCAACTTCGATGACCAACTGAGCCCAAATTTTCACAGGTTTGTTATTTTATGCATATGTTGGGATACACCAAGTGAGAATACTGGTCTTTGACAATTACCAAACGTGTCCAGTGCCGTTACTTGGTAACCAGCAACAGAGAGCTGTTGATAGTATAAAACATTGTGAGAAACGACTCCCTCTGAAGTAACGTAGTTTTTGAAAAAGAGGTAATTTCTCACTAAAATAATAAAAACTTCTTGCAAGAAGTTTTGATTCCTATCTGAAAGCACACAAATTTGTACAACAAGGGTGTTTTTTCTTTCATCATTTTCTTGCAACTTCGATGACCAACTGAGCCCAAATTTTCACAGGTTTGTTATTTTATGCTTATGTTGGGATACACCAAGTGAGAATACTGGTCTTTGACAATTACCAAACGTGTTCAGTGCCTTTAAGGGGACCAGTCTCATGTCACATTATTTTCACCATTAAACACATTCATGTTGGTTGTAAAGCCCCAGACAGGTTTTGTTATAAATGTAAAACATAGCATTCCTTCACACTGTTCTTGCAAGCTGGGGAGAATTAAAGCACCTCCTGTGTATATTTGAACTATGTGCTAATTACTATTCCACACTATTACCAGGTGTAAAGTTACGTGAGGCGCCAACCATCTTTGATTACAGGAACTCCTAATCATGCTTTCACTACCTTTGTTATGTTCCGTGTCATAGCATGTCTCAAAACAATTATAAATATTAATTCCTGATAAACCAAAACAAAAGTTTACAGCAACTGCACCACATGCAAGACCTGGAACAGCTTTCAGTTGTAAGCAACAATATACATCCCCGCTTTTAAAGGCGGCATACAGGCCTGGATGGGTTACCTCACAGAGGCAATTGCCTCAATGCCCCTTGGCCATTGCCTAGGTGCCCCTTGAAAATGTTCCAGTAGAAATTTGAAGTCCCCCCATCATCATAGTGGTGCAGCAGGCCCGATGCTTTGCTTTTGAAAGGGAAAAGGCACCAAGGCGTTTTCTCCTAGGTAAACGTTCAAGGGGCACCAAGGCAATGACAACGAAGGCAATTTGCCTCTGTTGCCTTCGTGAAGTATCAGGCTTGGTTGTGTCCTTTGCGTCAATGAAAACCTGCCCCGCCCTTACAACAACGAAATGAATCAGGGCCCGATTTCATAGAGCTGCTTTAAAAGCACAAAAAGTAGCTACTTTTAAACAGGGATGAGGTTCTTCGAAAATGAAAAGGTCGGAAATTTATCGTAGGTCTTGTTCGACATGACTGCCTAGTTAACGTTGCAAAAGATACGATCGAGAAATAGCGAAGATAACAACTCAGTGTACACACGTTGTGCACACACACATAGCATCCGATCCAGCGCATGACATCCAGTCCATACGGAGTCGTGGTTCACTGACGATCATTGGTCCACAGCTGCCGAAGTCTTCACAACGAACCAATGGCAAGTGCCGATACAGATCGCTCTATTATTGTCTGGTTCCTAGTGTCCAAATAGTCTTAACATACACTTTTAGTCGGTAACACGGCTCACATAGCGCAATTATAATAATGCGTGGTGTTGAAACCTGCGTATCTGTGTGGACGCGCATTATGTGTATGTATGTGCCAGCAGTATGTGCCAATCGGTCAGTGTAAATGCCCATTGCGGCTTAATGGCGCATTCCTGGGAATTCCCAGCGGTAACGCTGGATAGGCCGAGCGATCGTGTGATAACAACACGCATGCAATGATGATGATGTTACCCACGAACGCAGCCGAGATATACCGCACGGGGGATGGCCGGCCCGTGCCCGTGGTGTAAAAATCAAAACCAAAGACACGGACGTAACAAACATATGAAGAACTAGCGTGCATCTGCTCAATGCCTTTCACGGCGACCCGTTCAACACGGGAAATTCCCTTCAAATTCACACACTCGGGAGACGTTTTCCTCAGTTTAAGAAAAGTGCTTTAGTTAAACTTACAAAGTCGCTCGGCATCGTATAGTATATATATTCCTCTTTCGAAACGATACATTTCTTATTTAATTAAGAGCCAGCAAAGAGGGGCACTTTTTGATTGAAAAAGGTGCATTTTGACTAAAATAATCAGTTTCCTATGGAGGTCACACCACATTTTGTCATTTTTTGCGGGGGTTGTCCCACTAAATTGAATGGCAAACTCGCTAGCAAGCTCGCACCACTAGAAGTCGCACGGTTTATGAAACTAGATAAAATAAGCTTTCCATCCATGTGACATGTTTTGTGATTGGTGGACTGGAAAAAGGGGCACTTTTTGTGTCAAATCACAAAGTCCGTTTGGGAGAGCTTGACCTCCATAGTCTGGACTACGAGCCATATGGCTAATGGGTTATGTGGCCGGAAGCTAGACCTGCTCAAACCGCGCGAAGCACAAACAGCGTTCAATCGGAAGCAGAATACGTCGTTTGGCAAAGCTTTTTGCTGTTTTAATTCATCATTCTTTATGCCTCAAAAATAATTTTATATCTAAAAAGCATTTTGATTCAACAATGTAGCGTTTTTAATGTCCAAAAGTCTATTTGAATCGTGGAACTTTGTGTTTTTATTCGACTCGAACATCGCTCGACGTGGCTGGATCACTGCATTTAGTTAATAGGGGTGTTTTTCGCAAAATATGTGGTGTGCATGCCAAAAATGCTAATACTTCGTTAAAAAAAAAAAAAAAAAAAAAATAGGACTACATAACATTATCACTCAACACATCGGTAAAAGGGTCTCATGTCTTTTTTTGTAAAATGATGTACAGAAATATCTTGACGAATCAAGTTTCATGAATTTTCTTGTCATCATTTAAACTATGTTCAATATTTCTTTAAAATGTCTGTAATCTACTCTACATTTTATGCGACTTAATTTATTTCAATGAAATTGATTTATTACTCCCAATTACTGCAAGGTTTTTGTTTTAAATAAACCTCTTGCTTCCTGCCACTTCAAACGAAGTGGACTTTTGTCCCCCTACAATGTAAATGAATGATCCCATTTCTGGCTGTGCACTCAAGCCTTACCACAGTCAGCTCACACAGTGTGAGGGATTATCTGCACAAAACGGGGCCGAAGTTCTTCATATGGTAAGCAGAAAAATAAAAATACAACTGTTTCAAATAATATTCTTTTATTTCTTAAAATAAAACAGATAAAAAGACGGAAAGTCGGAAGGTCGGAAGTGGAAAGAAAGGTCTGATTTTAAAAATTTAAAGGTCGGATTTCCAACAAAGGTCGGAAGAATCTCATCCCTGTTTAAAATAAAAGCACAAAAAGTAGTTGAGCAAAAAAAAATTATGCTTACCAGAATAAGGTTACCAGCCAAACTACCATGTCACATGTACAATTTGTGACTGGTATCCTGCTCATTTCTACTAAGCAAAAAAAGTTAAGTAATATTTTTTTGCTTTAGCAGCTCTATAAAACTGGGCCCAGGTCTGGGCATGCGCGTACAATCATAAACAGATTATCCTAATACATTTGAACATTCACACACTCTACAAACAATTAATGGTTCATCCCATGGGACTAACTGTCCCCTTAAAAAAGAAGCAGTTTGATGGTTAAGCTAACTCTCTCACAACTCTATTTCTGTGAACACACCATGGGAGATACTTCATGGAGTTGAAGGCAATTGCCTCCATAGACTACTTTGTAAATACTCCGTGCGCATGCGTTAGCCGTGGAATGAGGTGCATGCTGGTCTAGTTGGCGACTAAAGTTTTTCAATACTATACCAGCATGCATCTCTTCCCACGGCAAATGAGCGCATACCGAGTATTTGCGAAAAAGTCTATGCCCCTGCACTGCAAAAACTGGGTTGTAAAAATTGACACCATAGGTGTTGTCACTTGATTCCGAAAAAAAAGAATCAAAATTTACACCATAGGGCATTAAAATAACACTAACTTATGTCAACACAATTACATTGGTGCTATTTTAACACCCTATGATGTTAACTTTGATTCTCTCTTGGGTATCTATATGTGACAACACCCATGGTGTATAGACTGTGCAAGTCTCGCGCGTATCGGAACAAGAAAACACGTCAAACGAAGAACACTTTTTTCTCTGAAATCAAATCTTTGTTTTAAATTATATCTAATGACAAAATCTGAACAACAAAAATACTCATTAGATGTTAATCAAATCAGTTTTAGTTTTTATAATAAACACACAGATAATGTGTTAATTATTAGTGAAGCAAAATTAAAACTCTGGGACAAGGATGCTTATTCGATCTTAACTTTTCAGAAACCACTTACGTGGATTCGCGAAGGTTACACGGGCGTAAAATTAAGGCTTGACGCAGTTTATAAAGGACGCTGACGCCTCAACAACCATAGACTGCTATGAAAAGGCTTCGGGTTGCAATTACAGCATCTGGCGATTATCGCTCTTCCAAAACAAGCGTTTACATAAGTTTTGTGATCGGAGGTGAGCACAAAATTCTTTAATTTTTTGCAGCAACCGGAAGCCGAGGTCAAGTTTAATTCTCGGGTTTTCTTCAATATATTGTTGAATTGATTGTACTTTCATATTTTTTATCACTAAGTATTACATTCCCAACAACATATGTATTTTTCACTGGCATAAACCACGTTAAACTAAAATAATTGACAAAACAAAATCTCGCCCACGTAAATCTCCATATGGTTGGGACCACAATGGTCCCGGAAGTTCAAATATGCGCGAGACTTGCATAGTCTATTGTTATTTGGTTTTACCCGTACACCGATGTGTGACATCTGCTCTAGATTGGCAAAGGTCGTGGGTTCGAATCCCACCCGAGTAATATGCCTGTGATTTTTTTCACAGGACTCGGGAAAGTACTGAGTATACAGTGCTTTACACACATCGGTGTACGGCTAAAACCAAATAACAATATTCTTTATCCCCGATGCAAATTTAACATCTATTAAATTGTCGCGGTCCCCGCTGCTAAAATATAGGATTCGAACTACCTCTAGCTACCGGGCAATCTCGGTGGTCTAGTTGGTAAGACATCTGCTCTAGATTGGCAAAAGTCGTGGGTTCGAATCCCACCCGAGTAATATGCCTGTGATTTTTTTCACAGGACTCGGGAAAGTACTGAGTATACAGTGCTTTACACACATCGGTGTACGGGTAAAACCAAATAACAATATTCTTTATCCCTGATGCAAATTTAACATCTATTAAATTGTCGCGGTCCCCGCTGCTAAAATATAGGATTCGAACTACCTCTAGCTACCGGGCAATCTCGGTGGTCTAGTTGGTAAGACATCTGCTCTAGATTGGCAAAAGTCGTGGGTTCGAATCCCACCCGAGTAATATGCCTGTGATTTTTTTCACAGGACTCGGGAAAGTACTGAGTATACAGTGCTTTACACACATCGGTGTACGGGTAAAACCAAATAACAATATTCTTTATCCCCGATGCAAATTTAACATCTTTTAAACCCATGGTGTCAATTTTAACATCCCAGTTTTTGCTGTGTAGTCATTGCCTTAGTGCATTTCACTGATGTAGCTTACAGTATTTATCTATAAAGTACAAACCGTAACATTATACACACTCACTCTGTAAACATCGGATGACTAATCTACATGTTGATCCCTTGCCTCTGTTCCACAAGTTCGCCTACACTGACAGAAAGTTGCTATCACGATCTTTGCCAATTTTTTTCAGACTGCCGGAAGAGATACATGTACAGGCCTGATATTTCAGGGAGGCAACGGAGGCAATTGCCTCCATTGTCACCCTGGTCATCGCCTTGGTGCCCCTCGAAATGTTCCAATAGAAATTTACAATTTCCTTATAGAGGTGCCCTTTACCAAGGAGAAAACGCCTTGGTGCCCCTGCCAATTAAAAACCCTGAAGCATCAGGTCTGCATGTGACTGAATTAAACCTGTATTCATGACAATCATGAATGAGCTTCCTGTCTGTCTGAGAGGAGCAATCTCGTTACTTGTATTCAAACGTCTCTTTAAGACATTCTTGTTCCAGGACCAATCCTTCCGTTATTTAACCATTTATCTGTTCTCGCTTCCTGTAAAGCGCTCTGTTCTTTGCATAGCGCTCTATAAATGCTCTGTATTTTTATTATTATTAGTAGGGTCTCATCTAATAACAATCAATAATATTTGGAATTCTATTTTTAGATTTCTTGCCTTTGTCGCCCTTTCGAGGCACATTCTTCAGGTTCACTCTAGAGTCTGTGTCTTACACGTATGTGTTTCAATTACATTAGTAACATGTAGTTCGTGATGACTGCATTGTGTCAAAATACAAGTAAGTCATTGACATCAACTGTCTGTTTGTGTATAATGCTTTAAAGTTTTGGTAGACTTTGATGTTCAATTTGCATCGGTGATTAAAGAATATTATACGTGTTTCACCCGTACACCGATTTATTTTAAGCACTGTACACTCAGTGCTTTCGCCGAGTCCTGTGAAAAAATCCACAGGCATCGGGTGGGATTTGAACCCACGACCTTTGTCAATCTAGATCTGATGTCTTATTACCAGACTACCGAGCTTGCCCAGTAGCTAGAGGCAGTTTGAATCCTTTATTTTCAGCAGCGGGCACCACAATGCTTTAACAGATATTAAATTTGCATCAGGAATGTTTATAGCTAATTCAGCATCGAGCTTTATGACCACTGACTTGTTCGGCCATAAAATGGTCTATGCACACAAAAACAATCAACAGGATAGATCAGTACATTTCATAAATTTTTAAACCAAAAAGTGTGCAACACCAGCTGTGCATTTTTTACGTCCCTACCACTAGACTTGAAATCATTAAGGGCAATGTCACGCACGGCAATTTTGAAGGCAACCAGTTCCAGCCAATCTCCAAGAAGAAAAGATATTCACAATTTAATTTTCACATAATTTCCTTGGGCATACTAGGCTACTGTATGAAGAATGTCACTTGTCCCACTGAAGAGGTCTTTTTTGCATGACTGTAAAGTTGGTTGCCTCAAAGTTGCCTGTAAAAATCGCCCCGTGTGACAAGGCCTTCAAAGTAATTAACAGAGAGTCACTGCTGCAGGTCTCATGCAAGCACAAATCCAATACTCATAGAAGTCTGACGTCACCAAAAGCACGTCGGTGGATAATTAGCAGAATTGAGCACTATTCACATAAAAAAACAACTTCAAACAGACATTGGGCAATGCAATAGGAGCGTGATCCAAAACTGGTAAACATTTGATGAAAATTTGAGAATTTCTCAAATTAACCAAAACAGTACTTCAAATAGCAGAGAAAGGTCCATATTTTACTAAACTAAAAAAATTAAAAATTAAAAAGGATTTGGTTAGGCACACCGTGTCGTTGAAATTGCATGTACGTTTTTACAGCGTGAGGGACGGACAAAAGGAACATAAAATATAATTAACTTTTGAACGTGAAAAGTTAACTATGCACTCTTGATGGTTTCCACATATTTTACGCATTGAAAGTATAAACCCTTTTAATATTTTATGATATTCTCATTCAATGTCATTTTTACAACAGGGGTCTTGAAACCCAAAATGATGTAATTTTGTCCGTCCCTCACGAACCAAATCAAACTTTTTTTTCCTCAAAGTTACTCAACTCATTTTTTTTTTAAAGAAGTACCCTATCTATTGACAGACTACATGTACATCAACTTTCCAGAAATGAATATCACAAGTCACTGATACCTTGTGGGTCCTAGTTATTTCACTTTTTAAACGTGAGGGACGGAAATGTCCGTCCCTCACGTTAAAAAACAGATATAACAGGGTCTTACATCTCAAATTTATCAAATTTATAATTTATTTTGCTATAATCTTGTTACTTAGAGGATAAAGATTATATCCCAATTGACTCCAATTATTTTCATGAAATGTTGAACATGTTGTATGACAATATGCAGTTCAGCATGTAATGTGATGGTAAGCACTTGTCCGTCCCTCACGTCCGTCCCTCACTTAAAAAAGGGGGTCATACATCTCAAACAAACCCGTTTTTACACCTTTTTTTTCTCAAATCATATTATTTGCACATTTAAATTTCAAAAATTATGTTCAAAGATAAACTTTATAAACATTGTTGATTTTATAAATTAGTCTCAATGTGTCCGTCCCTCACAGGATATTTTGTCCGTCTATCACACATTTTTGAAGAGTTCCCTCCACTTTCCTGAGTGTAACCGACTTGTAATTTTTGACAATTAATGAAGCGTTGCTATTCATTGTTCATAGTTACTGAGAAAACTTGATGACATTTTTCAAGTTTCAATAAAATATTTGAAATTCTATTGATGTCCGTCCCTCACGCATAAAAAACGACCCCTGCTTAAAAACTTAGAGTGAATTTTGCTAACAAATAATTTGAGAAAGTGTATTAACATCATTAGCAAGTAAACATATAGGTTCAATTAAGTTTTAATCTGCTATATTCACTAGGGAAAGGCATTTGTCTATTGATTTCCATCCCTCACGTGAGGGACGGAATTGGATCACGCTCATAGGCTACTTTTCCTTGTCATGGGACTGGCATGAAAAGCACAATACTTGTAAAAGTCTGATGTCACAAAAACACGTCGGTGGATAATTAGCAGAATTGAGCGCTACACTGAAAACAACTTCAAACAGACATTGAGCAATGCAAGAGGCTACATTTCCACATCATGGGACTGGCATGAATAGCACTCTATTCAGAAAATCATTGTTGAATAAAGCTAAACACATAGAGTGGGTTCCATAGGTCATGTAAATGCTTGCTTTTATTGTGGTGTTGACTGTGTATGTTTAAGACCTACGTACGTCACTGTGTACACTTTGGGGTTTTGAGGACAGGTTTTGGCCCGAAATCCGGGTTTGTTGGGGGGTTGCTTTTCTGCTCTGTTTTTGTTTTCCTCCATACATTTCACATTTTATTCAAAAATCAGTTACGATTACATAACAAAGTTAAAGCTAGATGGGTGCGTTTTCGCGACTGTTACCAATAAATGTTTCTGTCATTGGCCAATGATTAACCAATGGCCAAGTCAACCGAAACAGTTTTTATATACTTCCCCCAAGCCCTGTGAAAAAAAAAAACCCACAGGCATATCACGGGTGGGATTCGAACCCACAACCTTTGCCATTCTAGAGCAGATGTCTTACCACTAGACCACCAAGCTTGCCCGGTAGCTAGAGGCAGCTCAAATCCTATATTTTAGCAGGATGGGGCCATCATCATTGCTGAAGCACAAGGTTGTGTGTGTAAAGACTGGTAGGATTCGAACCCATGACCTTTGCCATTCTAGAGCAGATGTCTTACCACTAGACCACCGAGCTTGCCCGGTAGCTAGAGGCAGCTCAATATTTTAGCAGGATGGGGCTATCAACATTGCTGAAGCACAAGGTCGTGTGTGTAAAGACTGGTAGGATTCGAACCCACAACCTTTGCCATTCTAGAGCAGATCTTACCACTTGACTACCAAGCTTGCCCAGTAGCTAGAGACAACTCAAATCCTATACTAATTTTAGCAGGATGGGGCCATCATCATTGCTGAAGCACAAGGTTGTGTGTGTAAAGACTGGTAGGATTCGAACCCATGACCTTTGCCATTCTAGAGCAGATGTCTCACTACTAGACCACCAAGCTTGCCCAGTGGTTAGAGGCAGTTAGATTTCCATTGTTTACAAAGATCTGAGCTCGCGTACATTTCTGAGAACAATGAACTAGGTGTGCTGCCAACTAGTGTCCTCAAAAGTCAAGTCTTCCGTTCTGAATGTAAATGGCGTGTCATGGCCGAGCGGTTAAAGGTATCGTACACTTTTGGTAATTACTCGAAATATACATTAGCATAAAAACTTACTTAGTAACAAGCAACGGAGAGCTGTTGATACAGTAGTATAAAACATTGTAGGAAACGACTCCCTCTGAAGTAACGTAGTTTTTGAGAAAGAGGTAATTTCTCACTAAAACAATAAAAACTTCTTGCAAGAAGTTTTTATTCCTATCTGAAAGCACACAAATTTGTACAACAAGGGTGTTTTTTCTTTCATCATTTTCTTACTACAGCTTCGATGACCAATTGAGCCCAAATTTTCACAGGCTTGTTATTTTATGCATATATGTTGGGATACATTGTACACCAAGTGAGAACACTGGTCTTTGACAATTTCTAAACGTGTTCAGTGCCTTTAATGGTGTGTCATGGCCGAGCGGTTAAGAACACTGGACTCAAGCTCTGGTGTTTCTGATCAGCAGAGTGTGAGTTTGAGTCCCGATCATGACACTTGTGTCCATGAGCAAGATACTTTACCATAATTGCCGTGTCCTTTGGATGGGACATTGAGCTGTAGATTCTAGGATTGGTAGTGCACGTAAAAGAACCCAGAACACTTATCGTGGAAGAGTAGGGGTTAACCCCGGTGTTTCTGGTTCACACAGCAAGCACCCTTGTTTACAGGTTTCCTCAAGCTTGCGAGCTACAGTGATCAAGTTCATTTATGAGGCATCCTTAGTTTCATTACCAGAAATACATAACAATAATAATAACAATTCAAGTTATAATAGTTTTACCCCGTTTCTCTAACGTATCATTTAAAAAAAAAACAATCTCCCTGGAGTGACAAAATCCGACACCTTTAAGTTAACTCATTGCACTCTGCTGATTATGGTCGAACATGTGCATGTAATGCGTGATCCAGTGTCAAAACATGATCAGTTTACCAGCTCAGTCCGCAGTCGAACAGAATCAAATGAAACATGCACATGGTTTCTAAAAGTTGGGGGCGTTAAGGGTAAACAAAAATATATATAAAGTAAGCAATTTTTGACACCTTAAGTGTCGAGAGCTCTGGCTGTACCCTTAGAAAGTTTGGCAGCGTGTTAAAATAGGCAGACGGGTCCCGAGAAGGAAATGCACCAATGTCGTAAGTTCTGTCTGCATAGGCGTCCCAGTCTATTTTTGTTTTTACAATGCTACAATGTTTGTACAAGAGCAAAGACTGATCCACTCATTCGCACATAAATAAAACCTGGCCAAGAAGTTCACCAAAAATGAAACTCTATTGTACAGACACATGCAAATTTGCATTCAGTATTTGAGTACCTTGACACACTACAGCCAGAAACCCCCAAAACCAAAACCACCCAGAGAGAAAAAACAGAAAGAAGAAAAACACTCCAAGGCTAGGGCAGACCAGACCATTCAGATTGTTAAGTCAATAGCAAGTAGTGCTGCCTGAACGCGCAGTGCAATCCAAGAACTATTTTTGAACTTCCTTGTTGGGGATGGCTAGGGAAAAAGGAAGTATTTGGTGACTTAATCAACAGGTTTGATTACAATTTCAACATGTAGGATTGATTTTGACTTTGCCTTGCTGCTAATAACTTATTTTTATATACACCGTGCATTCAGTCCTCATTATATTAATTTGTCATTCATTCAATAATAAAATTTGCCCTCCTGTACACGACGTACAATGTCTAAACCACACACAGAGATCCTTGTCATTTGATTGGTGGAACACACATCACGTGTCATCCATTATTTCGCCATGTGTTTACTGCTGCGACGCTCTACAATTTAGTATTGAAGTCTAGTACGGATAATTATTGGACGCTTCGTAGTCCATATTGTTAAGAAGAGTTTTTAATAGAATGTTCAGAGTGTAGGGTGGACATAGTGTTAGCCAGAGGGGTGTCTGGGTCTCTTTTGGACACCCTGTTTTATCTGTCATTTACATGTAAATGTGTTGTAAAAGAACAAATTTGGACACCCAGTTTTTTAATTTCCAGAAAATTTTACTGGGTGGATGCGATGTGTGAATTATTATTTTGTTTATTGTGAACAAATTTCAAATAACAAGGATCTATGTGTGAGTTATAAAAAACAAATTGAGAGTCTTTTGTTTGTGCACTGTGGCAGAATATACAATGTAATCACTCGTGAAATCTGGCTTTTCCATTTCACAATGCAAAAAAGTCCAGATTTCATCTTGTGATTATATTCTACGACAATGCATCTAATATTTGTAAGCTCTTTGTAACTTCATACATCTTATACGTGTTCTATAAGTGGCTCAAATGTTGTCCAATCATAATTCTATAGGCCCGTTAGGTCAGTTACAATCCAAAATTATAGAAGCCCAAACATCACCGAATGGGAACGAGGATTCTCGAAGCTCGGTTTTGGATCTGGCTACCAAAACTATTAAGCAATGTAACGTGCAGTTGAAGTCAATGACTGTACGGCACATACAATTATCATGAACTGTGTGTTAACTAACTGAACAACATAAAACATCTTTGCACAAAGTCTAGGTCAAACATTTGGGGCAACAAAAGTCAACAAACTTGAAACTATAATTTCACATATTATCGGTTGCATAGATCTACCCTAGTCGTGACTGAAGTAGTTCATACATGTTGAATTCAGGCAATGTAGTTTGAAATCTGGTTTTCACCAATTTGAAGTAGAAGAAGAAAAAAAACCACCCAAAGATCATGATGCAATTTTCCTACCAGGGCAGGCAAACTTTTGCAACATGGGCATGTGATCAGTATGCAAATTTATGTAAATGTGCAAGGCTAGAATTTTACACTGGACCAGTGATTTTTACCTTTGGGCCAGTGAACTCAGGACCGGACAAGTCCGACTGTCTTGTGTTTTTCAATTGAATAATATTACCACTCTGTCTAATTATCTTACATTAACAAAAAATGATGTTCAAATGTTGACTTTGAGTCTGGTAAAAATCGATTAATTATGTAGAGTATCAAAGTACACTCTCCTATAAGACTAAGATCAATCTACCTTTGGTGTTTGTTCAAATAAAACAGTTTATATGTTAAAGGTATCGTACACGTTTGGTAATGACTCAAAACAAATATTAGCATAAAAACTTACTTGGTAATAAGCAACGGAGAGCTGTTGATAGTATGAAACATTGTGAGAAACGACTCCCTCTGAAGTAACGTAGTTTTTGAGAAAGAGGTCATTTCTCACGAAAATAATAAAAACTTCTTGCAAGAAGTTTTTTATTCCTATCTGAAAGCACACAAATTTGTACAACAAGGGTGTTTTTTCTTTCATAATTTTCTTGCAACTTTGATGATCAATTGAGCCCAAATTTTCACAGGCTTGTTATTTTATGCGTATGTTGGGATACACCAAGTGAGAACACTGGTCTTTGACAATTACCAAATGTGTACAGTGCCTTTAAACTTTGTAGAAAGTTCTTTCTCATTTACATTCAGGTCTTGTAAAATTAATTCTGGTCCAGTAAAAGTTATCAGCTACAAGCCCTGTGGTCTTGTGAAATTTTACCCCAATTTCAAGCCCTGAATGTGGGACGTGGGCTCGATTTTCACAAATCACTTCTATTCATCTTAAGATGAGTTGTTGGTATTGCCATAGTGATGAGTATTTTGACATCACACTTTGCTTAGCAGTTAAGATTGATTCGTACTTAAGATCAATCTTATCTCTTTGTGAAATCGGCCCACGATGTTTAGCAAGTGCTGTGTGTATGAAAGAAATAAGTCTATAATAACTCAACACATAGTGAAGGAAAAGCCCAATACAGGAAGAGAAAAGATATGTCCTCATAAAACCTAAAGCGATTGCCTTGGTGCTGTATTTACAAATCTCAGTTCCTCATTGAAACTGACCCCAGAGATTTCAATGAATGTGGTCACGTTCAAACAAAACTTTCTGTTTGCATACAGTACTTGTAATAGTAAAGTCAAATAACAACAGTAAAGTCAAATAACAACTGAACAATACAGATTGCTTTTTAATGTTTGATTCTGTTTTGATGTACCAATACGTACCTTTGCAGTAATGTAGGTCACTTTATGTGAACCATTATTTTATTGTCTGACACATGGGTCTTGTAAAGCCAAAGGGCAAGGCAGTTTTTCTTTCTTTAGTAGGCTACTCTACATGTATGAGGAAGTTAGTGCATATTTCTCCGGGAACATTTCAAGGGGCACCAAGGCAATGACCAAGGGCATGGAGACAATTGCCTCTGTGACGTGTCAGGTGTTTTAATTGACCGTTTCTAATTAAAACACTGGCGAGTGTTAAGTTATTGGGAGACTTTTGAGACATTTGCGGTCCTTTTCCATTGTTCTCAGCGACGAGAAACAATAGAAGAGCATTAGGCCCAATTTCATGTCTCTGCTTACTGCGAAATTCTGCGCTTACCGTAGAATTGTTTGCTATACAGGGCACCGTAAGCGCAGAATTTCCACGGTTAACAGAGCCATGAAATTGGACCCTGGTGAGTTTTGACGCCGGCTGGCATCTCAAAAGACTTTCACTACCATCGTTGTTAATTGACACGCATCAGAAACAATAACGTGAATGCACTATTGGCGAATACACTATTGGCAAATACAGTCCCAACATAAACAACTGATATTCATACTGGCTACTAGTACCAGGCTTCATGTGTTTCCTCATACAGACGATCTTGAGAAGTGTTTCCTTCCTAAAAACAAATTATGTGTGCTGATTGCTGGGGTGCAGTGGCCTTTCAGCAGCTTTTGATGAAACATTTCAAGGCACTGAACACGTTTGGTAATTGTCAAAGACCAGTGTTCTCACTTGGTGTATCCCAACATAAACATAAAATAACAAGACTGTGAAAATTTGGGCTCAATTGGTCATCGAAGTTGCAAGAAAATGACGACAGAAAAAACCACATTGGTGTACAAATTTGTGTGCTTTCAGATAGGAATAAAAGGCTTCTTGTAATTAGTCTTTTATTATTTTAGTGAGAAATTACCTCTTTCTCAAAAACTACGTTACTTCAGAGGGAGTGGTTTCTCACAATGTTTTATACTATCAACAGCTCTCCGTTGCTTGTTACCAAGTAAGTTTTTATGCTAATATTTGTTTTGAGTCATTACCAAACGTGTCCAGTGCCTTTAATGGAACAGGCGGGCCATATATATTTTGTTTTGTTTACAAAAATTGTTTACAAAGTGAACAGGATTTTAAAGATATTGAGGCTGAACAATCTATTGCATCGGATTTCAGTTCTGATCGTCAAGTTATTGGAGTACCAGCGAGGTTCTCCCCATGCACAAGCTAGCGTATCAGGAATTGCGTGCCGATACGCGCGAATTGCAGCCGATACGCAAACAAAATAATGATAATATTAATAATAATAATTATTATTATTATTATTTTTCCTTTTTTTGGGGGGGGACTTCAGATCAAATTCCAATTCACAAAAATCATCAAAGATAAAACCATTTAGAAAGCCCCAGATTGTAAAGTAGGGCTTTTTAAACCAAGGATAAGTAAAAAAACATTCTGAGGACCTCGTTTCAATTCAGACTGCTTTGGTCAACTTCCAAAATTTGGATCCAGAATGCCCCCACAGTTTTGACAAATGCTAGGGAAAACCCTTTTGTTGTGTGGGTTCAAATCCCTTCTGATACCGAGGAGTAAATTTGTACCTATGAGGTAGGGATCGTCGGTGTGAGTAATTTCCAACCTGTATGCCTATTTGGTTTATGGTGCTGCATACTCCTAAGGAGCTGGGTTGACTTTTTGAGTATAGAAGGCCTGATAAACAGGGGGTAGTGATAGTGGACAGCTCTTTGATAGTTGGAACCTAATACAATGTATACAAGTGCCTTTTGTTATTATTATTGTGGCAGACGGAATACGTTCTTACCTGCTCTATTCACCTATGCACTTCAGTTATGAGCACCAGTTGATGCTGAGTACCGACCACAGGGGTGGCGTTGGCTATTACCTAGCGATGGTCAACCTCTACGATTGGTCACCTGTCCAGCTAGCTTTCCCTTTAGGACAGGGTACCGGCTAACCTTGAGTGACTTCGCTACTATGGGTTGACCATGAGGTTACCAGCCAATACAGACGTTGCTTCCTATATGTGGTGAAAAAAGGTACTGGTTATGTCATGGTCACTTTTGACTGAGGGTGAGGGTCAAGTTGGCAGGATATCATCTGATGAGTAACGTTTACTGTAGGTGTAATTATGTCAATTTGTGCTTTTATGGTTTTGGTGGAAGGGCGGCCAGCAGTGGCCACTACAATACCTTCATTAAAGTAGGCCACCAAATTGTTCTGAGAATAATATTGAGAAAGAGTTCAAAGTACTATATAGAACATGTCACATTGTTAACGAAACACTGACCTTCACACCTTTTCCAAGATAGGCCTACTACATCTAGAGCTATTATAACAAGTTTGACATTTTCAAATTCATACTTTCAAGATTTTCAAGAATTGTAAATTAAGTTAACTGATTATTTTTGTTATTATTACAAACAAACAAATAATACAACCTGTATGTTGAAATCTCTATAAAAAAATGTTAGATTAGATTCCATTGCGTCATGTGTACAAATTGTGACAGTAGGAAGTGTTTTTTGTAATCATTAGATTAGTAGTGGTTAGAAAAGTTGATTTCAATCCAAGAATCTTATTTTAAAAGGAAGTTGTTTAGCTTGTGCCAGTTGCCTTTCCCCTTAGAGCCATAAACGACTTTTCTCACAGCTCTTCTCCGATTGGGTACGATCATTACAACACACCGGCCGCTTCACCTCAATCATGATTGTAAATAAAATTTAGCGCAGGTCAAAAAGACCAATCAGAGAAAGCTAAGGTAAAAGTTTTACTTTACTTTAAAAAAAAAATGGGAAACTGGAAAAGCCATAGAATTTCATGAATCTTTTAATTTTAACGTCAAATTTGTTTAGTATAAATTTAAAAGGAAAGCCCATATTATTCTCTAATGTTAAAACTCAAAAACTTCACAGGGTTTTTTAAGGTAGTTGATATATTGCCATTACCGGCTCACCTTTACTATAAGCCGGTTCAAAGTATAGCACACTCTTTGCAGGGTTCTCCCCAGGTTTTTTCCAAAACTGTGGAGCATTCTTGGGAATTTTTGTTGCGATGTTTTGCCGCAGCACGCTGATTTGAAACAAGGTCTTCGGAATGTTTTCTACTTGGTGTTTTTCTTGGTTTTTCAAAGCCCTACTGTGCAATCTGGAGCATTCTATGGTGTTTTTTTTGTGTATCGGCCAAAATTTGCGCGTATTGGCCAAATTTGCGCGTTACGCTAGCCCGATACGCTAGCTTGTGAATGGGGGAACCCTGCTTTGACACGTACACGAGTGCTCCTAAAACTATATGAGGTTCGTTCCACTATCGCCTAAGAACTTCAGAGTTCTAGGAGTATTACACAAGTAGCTGACATTATATTAAGATTAAACTTTTAAAACCAAATGAGTGTACTCAAAACTCATAGGTTTTGCCCACTTGCTTGTGATAAACGAAAACTTGCACATTATTAAATGGTATCATTAAAAAAAAAAAAAAATACACCACTGTTGCAGTCAAATAGTGTGAAATGGACTAGCCCTGGTAGGACGTCAGTCAGTACCACTGCACTGCACTGACGTCCTGGGTATAAAGCTTCTTTACAATGCGAACACAAATTTGACCACAATATTTTCCTATTTTTACCTTATTTGAGAAGCTGGAATTCCGCTCATATATTCTTGGTGACATTTACTACACTTTGGATGAGTTCACAAAGTCCTAACAAATATATCCATGGGTGAGATTATTTCCAAAAATGTGTCGGAGTTCTGCACTGTAATTTTAACCATCATGTACATGTGTACCGCTCGACCGTGTAAAATCATATGCGCATGTGCGAAATGCATAGCTCTTGGTTTATATGACGTGCAGTGATGGAGCCGTAAATGTCAATTTGTTTTCACAAATAATAACGTCAAAGGAGAAAATTCAACAATTTTCAAACAGGCCTCCATGGAGTTCCGGCTACAAGGAACATGTGAGTAAAAGTTCAACTTCCTCAATAAGGTAAAAATATGAAAAATTTCAAGTGTAAATTTTGTCACAATGGTACGGGACCTTTATACCCTGGACTCCGTCGCGTTGTATGCAACGGAGGAGTCCAAGGCAACCTGGGCTAGAAATGGACATGCCAAAGGCAGCGCTTCAATACCAAAATAAAATTCTTTATCCCTTTATACATGTATAAGCCTAAATTAAATTGATGCAAAGTTGTTTTATCTGTTTATGATCAAATTACAATTTCGTAATTTAAATTAGGTTAGGCCCATTTAGGCCTATTTCTTTGGTTTAAAAATAAAATGACACTTAAAAAAACAGTAACATTAATTGTCCAATTATGTACGCAAACTGGAATGAATGTGCTCAAATTAGTACAACATTAACTTATCTTTACGTAAGTTGTTGTATATTTTTTTGTATAAAACTTGAGGTTTTATTTTTAAGAATCACTCAAACTAGTGATGGAATGACAGACTACAGTCATGAAAGTACAACAGCAAGTGGTGAAATGCTGAACTAGCCGATTTCCACATTTTGGAAATATTGTAACGGGGGAAAAACAATTTAAAAAAACACACAGAAAAGGCACAAAAAATACACAAAAAGACTCACCCGACAACATGTACAAGATGTCACATATATATTTACAAAATGTAGCGGTGAAAAATGTGAATTCTTGTCAATTATTCGCCACGGGACAGTTGTCACAAATCGGCCTAGAAACTCCACCCAAGTTGCTTCTTGATTGGACATTATCTACCAACAGAGGGCGGCATGATGAGGTCATCAAAAGAGTGATTCACCATAGTCTGGTACCACACTGTCAATGATTTGAATATACCTCAATATTGAATGGGAGATTCAGGTGACAGACTTTTGATATTATCATTGATAAACACCATTGGATTGTCATTATTTTTTGGTTGTAGCGCGCGATCTCGGAACAAAAAACCCGCAATAATGAGTTCTGTATCAAAGGTGAGTTTCATGCTCAACTCAAGTGTTTATACAACATTGATATAGCTCCATTTCACCGGCATGACCGGCTCAACTGAGCTAAGATTATAAAAATGTAGCTTTTTATCTTTTTTTTAGTTACTATTTTTAGTTTTTACTTTTTTAGTTTTATTTAAAGACAGTGTACACTATTGGTTATTGTCAAAAGGCCAGTCTTCTCACTTGGTGTATCTCAACATATGCATAAAATAACAAACCTGTGAAAATTTGAGCTCGATCGGTCGTCGGAGTTGCAAGATAACTATGAAAGAAAAAACACCCTTGTCACACGAAGTTGTGTGCTTTCAGATGCTTGATTTTGAGACCTCAAGTTCTAAACTTGAGGTCTCGAAATCAAATTCGTGGAAAATTACTTCTTTCTCGAAAACTACTCCACTTCAGAGGGAGCCGTTTCTCACAATGTTTTATACTACCAACCTCTCCCCATTACTTGATACCAAGTAAGGTTTTGTGCTAATAATTATTTTGAGTAATTACCAATAGTGTCCACTGCCTTTAAAACAATTTTTTCCTAACATGCCTTACTAAACAAAATAAAGTTTACCCCCAAAAGGTATAAACACAACAGTGGATATATTGCCGGTGCCAGCTGAGTTTTACTAAATGCTATTAAGCCGGCAAATTTTATACAATATAGCATTCTCTTTGATACGATCCCGTAGTCGACATGATTATAATATAAAACTTGTTTATAAACAGATAAAGGGATTTTTGACTACGCTGCATAGCTCAGGTGTGCGCTCCGCATTCAAATCCCCTCCACCACCATTTGTTTTGGTTTTAACAAATATTACGTAAACTTTTCTGATAATTTTATGTTGCGCCCGAGGATTAAAAAAAAGGTAAATAAGAAAATAAATATACAAAATGAATAAAGAGAATGCGACTCAGTCAAATCAAACAACCTATCCCTATTTTATCTTAAAAGGTTGGTGAAATCTTTTCCTCAGCGGGGGTGGCTTTCAGTCGCCTCGGAGACCTGACTATGCAGTTGCATCCTATGGCAGAATCCTCCCCAACAAGGTAGTGTTACCAGACTAGAAATTACAAAAGTTTAACTGGATCGTTGAATTAATGAACCCAGCCCTCTATTGACAAGTTTTAGCGAATCAGCTGATCTTTGAAATCTCAACAGTGGTTTATTAACTCTTTTCATGCCCCGACCGGTCGCTAGCGACCAGTTAAATCCCTCCAAAAAAATAGTTGTAACATGAAAAATACAAATCACACAGCCACACAGTCTTCAGAATGTGAAAGAGGACGCTCAAGGGTAACATTGTGACCTGTTTAGGTTTTTCTTTTTTTTTCTTTTTTTTTTTTTTGGGGGGGGGGGTTTGCCATTTGCAAAAAACGAGTAATCAATGAATTAGTCCAGTTGATCAATTTGTCACTAAAATCAATGGTGCATGAAAGGGTTTAACCAGCTTAAATCAGAACTTTTCATGAACATAATTTAATATTGCAATATTTTGATACTTATTTTTCTTCTTTGTACTGTTGTTTGTAAATGCCTACATCCTAAATTCGTCACTTGAAACTCCAGTTATGATCATATTGAAATAATATCATTTGAAATTCTGTACAGCGGGAAGTGGACAGATGAAGAGATCGAGATGCTAAGATCCTCCATCAAGACGTTTGGTGATGATCTTCAGAAGATCAGCGAAACAATCAAGACGAGAACAGTGTAAGACAGAGCCCCACCCCACCCTATAAAACCAAACTGCCAACTTTTATTTTGTGCCCCAAACTTCACTGTTGAGTCCAAGATTCTGCATGGTGTTATTGTAGATCAACTCACAGACAGTCTTTTGCAACTTAAGTATAGTACATGGAGCATTTTGTAAAGGTCATCAAAAAGGTCATCAAAAATAATTAAGTTACCTTGGAAATCCCAAACTCAATCATGGTCCAGTTCAATTTCCATTTGGCCAACGGTGCTAAAAAATAAAATAAAATTTGTGTCTGTTTTATATAATTATTATTATCTATTAAATATTTCTGGTAATGAAACCGAGGATGCCTCATTTATAAGTGAACTTAGTCACTGTAGCTCGCAAGCCTGAGGAAACTTGTAAAGAAAGGTGCTTGCTATGTGATTCAGAAACACTGGGATTAACCCCTACTCTTCCATGATAAGTTTTTCGTTTTGTTTTTATGTGCACTACCAATCCTAGTACACAGGACCTATGGCTTAACCCTCACCACGCTAAATGCAACAATATGCACCAAATGGTAAAAGTTGTTGTAATCTGTTGCATTTGGCAGTCAACTCAGATGTCATTCTTTGACTGAATTTGTTGCATTTAGCAGTCAAGTGACTTCATATTGGTGTTGCATTTTGTTGTAGTCACCACTACACTTATGTGCATACTGTTGCATTTAGCAGGGCAAACCCCCTTGCTCAGTCCTAACACAAACAACATGCCTGCACAATGCAACAAAATCTTTTGTTGCATTTGGCATGGTTCTCATTTCAACTGTGTTGCATTCTGTTGTTTTTGGCAGGGTATGTGGAGGGACCCTGATGGGGGTTAGGGTTTTAATGTCCCATCCGAAGGACAAAGCAATTATGGACTGGTAAAGTTTCTTGCTAATGGACACATGTGCCATGACTGGGACCCGAACCCACACACTGCTGATCGGAAACACACGAGCTTGATTCTGGTCTTCTTAACAACACGCCACTATTTTATGTCTCCCTGACCTAAACTTTTCTTGCCCGATTATAGATCTCAAATCAGGGCAGCTATGAAGAAGAAGGCCCACGAACAAGTAACGTCTCAGAAACAAGAAAGCCAGAAGAGACCTCAAGAAAGTGGGACACAAGAGAACAGTAGGAGCGCCCAAGCAGAAGAACCTCCAATGAAGAAACCAAAACAGTCAGGTAGAGTTAAACGAATCTGAAGGTTTTTTTATAAATTGATGTCGATAATTACATCAGGGATAAAGAATGATATTGACTGGTCAGGCAGAAGGAGGGTTAAAAGAACCTTCCTATTTTTATAAGAAGTATTTTTCTTAATACTCGACATGCCCAAACTAACTCTGATTAGATTGGTATGGCTGGCCCAATGCTAAGCATGGTTGGTTTGGCTGTGCGGTACTGAATCCATCAAACTCAGGCAAAACCTTCAGACTCTGATAAGATTGGTATGCCTGGCTCTATGCTAAGCATGGTTGGTTGGCTGTGCAGTATTGAATCCATCAAACTCAAGCAACCCTTTAGACTCTGATAAGATTGGTATGCCTGGCTCTATGCTAAGCATGGCTGGTTTGGCTGTGCAGTACTGAATCCATCAAACACAGTCAATCTTTAGACTCTGATAAGATTGGTATACCTGGCTCTATGCTAAGCATGGCTGGTTTGGCTGTGCATTACTGAATTCATCAAACTTAGGCAAAACCTTTAGACTCTGATAAGATTGGTATACCTGGCTCTATGCTAAGCATGGCTGGTTTGGCTGTGCAGTACTGAATCCATCAAACTCAGGCAAAACCTTTAGACTCTGATAAGTGTGGTATGCCTGGCTCCATGCTAAGCATGGTTGGTTTGGCTGTGTAGTACTGAATCCATCAAACTCAGGCAAACCTTGATTTATGTCTTTGCAGAGGTGACATTGAACATGCTGAATTCAACGGAGACACCTGGTGACTCTCTGGTGGATATTGAAGGATTAGAGGAAAGCCCAATGAAGAAGCTTGAATTTGGCCTAGCATCTGCGTCCGACCACGGTAAGATTTCACTCCAGCTTTCTATACCGTTCTTGAAATGACATCAAGGAACACTCAAAAGTGCCTTGCACTGTGACGTGTAGGCTTGATGATACCTGTGTTGAGAAGATGATGATGATCTCCGTTTTGGATCTTGCAAGAAAAACCTAGATGGGGAAACCCACACAATCGGGGCCCAATTTCATCGAGCTGCTTAGGCACAAAAAGTAGCCGAGCAACAAGGTTTTAGCCAGGATTTGGTAAAAGGGTGTCCAAATTTGATGGAAATCTAAAAACTGGGTGTCCAAATTGTTCACTTACAATACATCTACATGTAAATGACAGATAAAACAGGGTGTCCAAATTTAAGTCAGGGTGTCCAAAAGACACCCAGACACCCCTCTGGCTAACACTATTCTGAGCACAACAAAATTATCTTGAATAAGGTTCGTTTATTCATTTGTTCATTCACTATCATGATGACTTGACGAGTTGTGCCCATCTGTCTCTATCAAGCATAGTGTCAGAGAGAGATGAATCGCTTAGACCAGTGTCAGCCTCAATGGAAGATTTCAAGGTCATGTTGGGACGACCTCTACGATGAGGAGCATAAGGTTACCAGCAAAAATACTTTGTCACGTGTACCTGTTTATTTCATGTTTATGTTGGGTTCACATAAAGTGCGGATACTGGACTCTGTGATTAACAACGTTGTCCGAAGGCTCTAAAGACAATTTGTTTATTTCTCGTTGCAGAAGATCTCAACCTGGAATCAAATCTCATCGCATCCAGTTCCGATATAGAATCCCTACAAAGATGAAATGATCGCCAAATTTGGAGTCATGAATTGGAGGTACCAACCCCACTTTGTCAGCCCCCCTCCCTCTCTTCCTAACACACAAGCCTTGGAACCTCAAATGTGCTATGAAATCGCACTTTGTGCATCAAATTCTTAACCTTTGACCTGTGTTTGGCTTTCAATTTTCAAAGCCAAAGCTGGCGATGGGAATACAAGCCTTACAGTTGGACCCCACATAACAACAGGCGTGCCTGATACTTTGGCCTTGTAAGGGTGAGGCATTTTTTTTCTTAATAAAGGGCACCTCTATGAAGGAAATTTAGGTTTCTACTGGAACATCTCAAGGGGCACCAAGGCAATGACCAGGGAATGGAGGTAATTTCTTCCGTGAAGCACAGCCTGTTGTCACTTGCATATCAGTGTTCTCCCCATGCACAAGCTAGCGTATTGGTAGTTTCACAAAAAGCATAAAGTGAAATCCATATAGATTGCTCCAGATTGCACAGTAGGGCTTTGGAAACCAAGAAAAACACCAAGTAGAAAACATTCTGAAGACCTTGTTTCAATTCAGCGTGCTTCGGCAAAACATAAAAACAAAATTGGTACAGAATGCCCCACCGTTTTGAAAAAACCTGGGGAAAACCCTGCAGACGGTCATGGCACTTGTGTCCTTGAGCAAGATACTTTACCATAGTTGCTTCGTCCTTCGGATGGGACGTAAAGCCAGTGGTCCTGTGTGTTGTGTGTTGTGTAATGTACGTATAAGAACCCAGTTACACTTATCGCTAAGAATAGGGGTTTGCCCCCTGTATCTGGCAGTGGCTGCTGAATGCACCGCTGCACCTTGTAAACCATAAGGTGCTACATAAATGGGTCTCATAATTCAAAGCACAGCTCTGCTTATCCTGTTGATATACAGATAATGAGAGCTTTGATACGCCCCCAGGGGTGTGATAAAGCGCTATACTAGAACCAAGTATTATTATTAATATGGGGATCATTCGGTGCACTGAAATTCTGGGAAAGAATATGTGATCTGTATGCCTAGCCCTGTGCAACACTGTGTGGCAAAGCACTGTAGATTCCTTCCATGTCTTGCAAACAAAGGGGTTCGCTTGGCCCCAGTGGTCTCATCCAAGACTGCTGGGATGGGCTGATGAGCTTGTACAAATTCATGTTCAGGATGTAGTGACGCATGACGGGAACGAATGTACTGGGCCCAATTTCATAGAGCTGCTTAAGCAGAAAATATTGCTTAAAAATTTTCTGCTTAGCAGAAATGAGCAGGATACCAGTCACAAGTTGGACATGTGACATGGTATTTTGGCTGGTAACCCTGTTCTGGTAAGCATTATTTTGTTGTGCTTAGCTACTTTTTGTGCTTAAGCAGCTCTATGAAATTGGGCCCTGCAGCCGGCGCAATGCACACATTTGCAACTTAGTACACACACGATGATAAAGCATGGAAGCTCCATGAATAATGTGAACGATCTTTTTAAAGTCTTCTTTTGAATATGATGATTATGATCACATGGCCGACTTTAACCCTAGCACTGCTTTGTATAAAACATGTGGATTAAATGCCATGCATTTTAAGCTGTAAATTACTACTTTTTTAATAGAAATTGCAAATACAAAATCTAGAAACTATGACTGCAGTCAAGGCACACATAAGTTCAAAGCTAACTTCCCAAACGTTTGGGATTTTTATTTTGGTCACAACTTGAACTTTGACACAGGTCATTTGAAGGTCATTGTAACCAATACAAATTGGGACGATTTAATCGACCAGTGACACTGCTAGGGTAAACGGACTTTGTTCAACTGAAGGCAAAAACAATCAGCAAAAATTATGTAAATAAGGCCAGGAAATGAACTACAGTAAAGTTTGTTTTTGTGATTTGTTATTTTTAAATTATAAATTCACTTTGAAGGGAACCGATTGTTTTAACTAAATAATTTCGCCCTGTATATATTAGGTTTGACTTCAAATATTGTATGAATGAAATAAAAATCTGCATCTTGCTGAAATTGTCTGGGCTTTTGTTGGTCAGATTTATTTTATTATTTTTAGTTTTACACTCACATCGATGTGTGATAAGCACTGTGTATACTGTGTTTTCAGAGTCCAGGCTACAAGGGTGGGATTTGAACCCACAACCCCATTCTAGATCTAACTTCTAGACCACCGAATTTGTCCCGTGAACAGAGGCCAGTTGAAATCTTTTAATTAGCAGTGTGTACTGAAACAATTTGAGATGAAAATAATTGCATCATGAAAAAAGAATATTATTTTTACAACGATGTGTGATAAGCACTTTATACTCTGTGTTTTTCGAGACCTGCGAGAAAAAATATATCCACAGCCATACTGCTCAGGTGGGATTCAAACCCAGGACCCCCAGCCTCGCTACCATGGACAGCGCACTGTATCAATACCTCTTGTCACTAACCCCTGGAAGGGAAGCACTGAAAAAAACAACGCTGATTGGCTACCAAAAAGACTACTCTACGCGCATGCTTGTTAAAAACTTTCCTTGTGGGGTGCTTAGTACATGCGTGTCAAAATATTTGAATAATTCAAAGTCACACTTGCAGGGGCTATGATCAAGCAAGGTATTCTAGGGGAAAAGTGGGAACAAGGTTGCAGGACCCTGCATTTTTTAGCAGATGCCTTAAACAACGAGGTGACAAGAGGCTGTTTGTTAAATTATTCCACTCAAGATGCATAAATTTGATGTGAAAAGTTAGAAAACATCTCAAATAGTTTAGAGTATTATTAAAGTTAGATTTCCATTGTCTGATAGTAATTATCTCTTGTTTGAGTACAAATATGAAAATAAAATATATATTAAAGTCATGTAGCAAAATGGCTAGAAATTACAAACAATCTGCATATCGTGTTAGTGCAACAAGGTTATAATTCAAATTTGGTCAAAAGGTCATATCTTGCATGCTTGGAGTTGTACAGTATGCTCCACGCAGCAAGGTCGTATCTGACTCCATTGGGTTTGTGCTTACATCCAGGTTTTTTTAAACAAAATACAATCTTATTGAAAAACAAAAACTGTTCGCAAAAAGGTCGTCACTCATTGACTAAAGGTCGTTACTCATTGCAATAAGGTTGTAACTCATTGCAAGGTCGTAACTCATTGCAATAAGGTTGTAACTCATTGCTATAAGATTGTAACTCATTGCAATAAGGTCTTAACTAATTGCAAACAAGTCATAACTCATTGGTCAGAACTCATTGCAATAAGGTCAGAACTCATTGCAATAAGGTCAGAACTCATTGCAATAAGGTCATAACTCACTGCAAACAAGTCATAACTCATTGGTCAGAACTCATTGCAATAAGGTCAGAACTCATTGCAATCAGGTCAGAACTCAATGCAATAAGGTCAGAACTCATTGCAATAAGGTCATACCTCACCACAACAAGGTTGTAACTCATTGCAAACAGGTTGTATCTCGTCTCATGACCTTGTTCCACTAACAGCACGATATAAAAAATACATACAAATTATATACACAATAATACAACCACCTGTCACAAAAGTAAGACAGACAACTTTGGAAAGTTGTTTGGTGTCAATCAATTCAACTCACGAAAATCCAAGATATATTTTTGTCACAAACTGATGATAACTTCTCCAATTGAAGTCTTCACTGTCTTGATAACATGTCTCATGATCCCCCACTCACAGAAAGAATTCTCTAAAGGTTCTCGTCCATTGAAATGTTTTCTTTGTCGTCGCTTGATTCTGCATCGCAAGATATCGTTATTGACTCCAAAGCCTCGACTATCAGGTTCGCTGATGGCCTCCTGGCTGGGTTCTCCTCGGTACACGCCCAGAATAGGCTTATGAGTGGGTTGTACTGGGTACCGAGGGGGAAGTCGGGTAGCGGTGGCCGGGTACCGAGGGCTGCCTGGTACTTGGCTTCTTGGAAAGACTCGTCGATACTGCTGTCTTCAGTGTAGGAGGAGTCACCTGCAGTTCAATTTGAATGTTATTATTATTACTGTATATTTCTGGTATAATGAAACCAAGGATGCCCTCATAAGTGAACTTAATCACTGATAGCTCCCAAGCCTGAGGAAACTTTTAAACAAGGATATATATGTGAACCAGAAACACCAGGGTTAACTCCTACTCTTCCACAATAAGTGTTCTGGATTCTTTTACGTGCACGACCAACCCTAGCACATGGGACCTACGGCTTAATGTCTCAACCGAAGTGCGCATGACCTCAGCATACCAGTATCGTTGCGCATTATGCAAGGGGGTCTATTACTGAGGAAATTCAATGGAAACCTGCGCGCATTATACACAACTCTCAGCCAGTGACATGTCTTCATTTTGACCTCAGTGAGGGCGCTGTTTGAGCTTGTGAGGTTACATGCAAAGGGGGTCTATTTGAGAGAGGGTCAAGGAGAGGAGAGGGAACGACTAACCACCCAAATGCTCCATGTGAGGTATCGTAAGAGACATCATCTCCCACAGGACTAAACCATAAGAGAAGACGTCGGCCTTGTCGGTGATGGGTCCTTCATCATTTATCACCTCCGGGGCACTCCACGGCTCCGTGCCGACGTAGTGCTCGTCCGAGTCCTGGACATGGAGGGGCAGTAAACACAAATTATAAATGGAAATCGGCGTTCTCCCTCAACAGTGTTCAGCTGGCCAGATGCCAGTTTAACACTCGAGGACCTAACCAGTCAAAATTCACTTAAGTGGTCCAGCTGGCTAGTTCAGTGTTGAAAAGCATCCCTTGTTTATTTGAAATATGGACTAGTGAAAATGCTGCGGACAAGCTAACTGGTCCTGCTGGCTTGACACTAAAAAAGTAAAGGGAAAACCCTGGAAATATACGACCAAGGACAGGTTCTTCCCACATCCATAGGTTCTGATAACATTGAACAATTGCATCAATCATTATTTTGTTTACGTTTAAAGGTATCATACATGTTTGGTAATGACTCAAAACAAATATTAGCATAAAAACTTACTTGGTAACAAGCAACGGAGAGCTGTTGATAGTATAAAACATTGTGAGAAACGACTCCCTCTGAAGTAACGTAGTTTTTGAAAAAGAGGTAATTTCTCACTAAAATAATAAAAACTTCTTGCAAGAAGTTTTTATTCCTATCTGAAAGCACACAAATTTGTACAACAAGGGTGTTTTTTCTTTCATGATTTTCTTGCAACTTTGAAGATAAATTGAGCCCAAATTTTCACAGGCTTGGTATTTTATGCATATGTTGGGATACACCAAGTGAGAACACTGGTCTTTGACAATTACCAAACGTGTATAGTGCCTTTAAAAATGAAGTAAAGCTATGATTAATACTAAATGTACCAGGCCTGGAGTTTCATTTTTGAGAGGGCAAGGCCATTTTCATTTTGCAAAGGGCACTTCTGTTGGAAAATCTTAAAGTCTATGGGAAAATAGCCAAGAACAGGGAACTGGAGGTCATTGCCTCCGTGGCCTAAAACCTGATGCTTGAAAAAAGTGAAAACATATCATTGTTAGCATTTTTCACTATTTGTGACTCCTATGACTGATTGAGCTTAAACTTTCACAGGTTTTTTATTTCATGTTGGGTCACACAAAGTGCAGACACTAGTCTTTGACAATTAGGCATAAAAAACCCTACTTTTTATTGCCCTTTTGGCTAAAAAATAGGGAGGGTCGGTCGGTCGTTTAAAAATTTTTTTTTTTAATACGTCAGAGGAGAAAAACCCCAGTAGATATACACACAACTTTATGTTTTCAACCATTTTAATGTTCTCAAAGTAAATACATCATAAATATTCAAATGATATTTTAAACAGTTTCTTGATTTTAACGATTTAGGCAAGTGAAATTTTATTTTTTATTATTTTGAATTCGTACACGAAACGCTTGTGGCTAAGCCCACGGCCACGTGTTACAATATCAGACAATATCAGACACTTCATCGTTCGTTGTGATTTCTGACAGTACTCAAAAATAATATTTCAGCTTCGGATAAAGGATTTATCTAAATAGTGTTGTTTACTGGGCATTCAAAGTATAAAATACTTTAAATTTTTTATAAAAAAAAACGCCATTTGAAAAAAAGAAAAAAAAGAAGACAAAAAAGCGACCGTGGATATCTGATTTTTTGGGTCGGTCCGAAAAGGGCAATAAAAAGTTTTTCTTTTTTATAACTTTCCAATCCGTGTCCCTTAAACAGCTGTAAGAAATTGGGCCCTGATTTGATGAGCCATACCCCCCATCTGAACTCTAGACCTACCTCCAGGCCAGACAAGTCTTTCTTCATCTTCAGGGAAACGCCAAAGTCACAAAGCTTGACGGAATCAAAGTCTCCACCAATGAGAACATTTCCGCTCTTCAGGTCTCCGTGCAGAAGTTGTTTCTCTCTGTGGAGGTAGCGCAGGGCCTTGGCGAGACCAAGAGCAACTTGGTATATCTGAGACGCGGAGATCGGACCTGGGTGAGGATGTAGAGAACAGGAAAAGAGTTGACCCCCTCAAGACCTAGGAGTACAAGACCCATCTCGACCATCATAGGTAACCTTGTCCTCCCGTGTGCAGAGAAGCAATTATGGTTTAAGTTATTGCTTACTGGCATAATACATCATAAGTTTTCGGAATCGGAAGAGTACAGCCATTCACATCATGTAGTTTATTAGTATCACACAATACAACCAAGTTGTGAACAATTTATGAAATAAAAATATATAAAGAATTGCATCCCCTTAAGGTGATCCCTCTGCTGCTGCTTTCCAGGTCAGCTTGGACATAATCTCTGGCTATGCGTCAGTTTTAACGGGTTGAATGGATTCTGATTGGCACCCCGAACAAAGATGTTGACAAAATAGGGAGACCATCAACATCAGGGTTATAGAGAGCTCAGTTGGTAGAGCGCCGGCACATTAATCCATAGGTTGCATGTTCAAGTCCCCCTCTAGCCACGTTTTCTTTATTCAACCCAAAATTATTTAAAATTTCATGAACTCAGATGGTTTATTTACAAAATAGAAAACACCAAATAAAAGTGACTGGTTTTCTGGGATTTTACGCACATTCATACCAGCTTATTTTGATTTTGGCATACCGAAATAAGAAATTGAGTGAGGTCAAAAAAATTGTTTTGAGATTTAAATTCTTACCCAAACCCTCCTCGTCTCTGAACTCGATGATGTCAAGCAGTGACTTCTCTCCGTTCTCCATGGAGAGGCAAAGTTTTCCATCCTGAGAACGACTGAAGGCACGGAACCCTACAATGTTCTCATGCTTCAGGTCCTATCATAAAATCAATCACAATTTAGGTCAGAAGGGATTTTCCCCCTGCGCATTTTTTATGAACGACCGAATGTACAATTTTCTTCAAAGTGTGGCTCATACCACCAAAACTGAAATTCACTGACATGGAAATATAAAGAATAATTTGTCACAATCTCAACAACAAATTATTTTTAAAATTTACCATGTCAGTTTTCCTTGTTGTTTATCACTTGATATATGGAATAAAAAAGGCAACAAACCCTTGAGGGGATCCCTTGGCAGCTGCTTCCCAGGTTGTATTGTAAACTTGGGTGTGACCCCTGGCTACACAACACGACAGTTAAAGGTTGTATGGCTTCTGACTGGCACCCCCGAACAAGGATATCTTGACAAAATAGGGTAAACAACATACATGTAGGGCTAGATAGCTTAGTTGGTAGAGCACCAGCATGTTGGTTCAAATGTCGCTCTATAGTAAATTTTTCTTTGTTCAACCCCAAATCTCAAAAAAAGTTTACCTTCAGAATTCTAGCTTCTTTGGCCAGCATGTTTTCAATGCTGTTTGGGATGTTACCGGCACAGTTGGCCTGCTGGGTCCTGGCGCTTGTCGTCCTCTTGACAGCCCATGGCGATAATCCAGTTCCATCCGACCCTCTGCGTCAAAACCAAAAGCAAAAATTCATAACATTGTATTTTCTTTCGGAATGTGTTCCAAATCTTAGTGATGAAAATGTTTGGTCACATACTGTATTCCATATAGGCCTACACTTGCAATTCAAACCAAGTTTTTCGCTAAAATACACATGCAAGGGCCCAATTTTATAAAGCCTGTAATGCAGATATTTTATGCTTTAAGGTGTCCAATTTCATAGAGCCGCTTTTAAAGCAGAAAAGAGTGAATTTTCTGCTAAGCAAAAGTAAGCAGGATACTAGTCACAGATTGTACCTGTCACATGCTATTTTGGCTGGTAAGCATACTTTTGTTGTGCTTAGCTAGTTTTTGTGCTTTAGCTATCAATTGATAGTATATATGGTAACTTTCAACCAGCAGGTCCATAGTTCACTGGCGGGTTCCCTTTGCCTATCCCGTCCTAACCGCGGTCACACGTTTGCCGTCCATCTGCAGAGGAATGGTTCAATGACAAAGGATCATACAGGCACCTTTCATATTGAATTCATATTTAACTGAGGCGCGCTGGGCCAGGCCTGGGTGGTAGTCGACTCAAGTTCTCTTTTGTTAGACATGGATTAAAACGACTGTGGAATCCTGCAGACAGTCCGCAGAATGGAACGCTGAGGGAATATTGCCACGGTCCCTAAATTAGACTTTTGCATATTTTTTTGTAATCATCACAAAAACTTGCTTAAAACCACTACCACTGTAAACAGCTTTAATATCAGGTGTATATGAAATTGAGCCCTGAAGTGTTATACTTCATATATAGATAGTGGAATATTCATAATAATGTGCTTTGGAGGTTTTATTAGGACTCACAAATTGTGTTCCATTTCCAGAATTTTGTATACCAACTCAAACTGGGGCAAATTTGTTCCATCAGCTTGTACAAACATGTCAGGCTATAATAAAAATATATGAAAAAAAACACACTTAAATTTAACGTATCTGTGGTTTGAATTAATTGAACCAACATTAAAATACATGAATTAAATATAAAAAACAAAACAAAACAAAAGAGACTAAATCTTTTGACATAAATTTAATTATTTAATCGTTAAAGTTAAACAATCCTGTCTGTTTTCACAAACTCTCCAACCTGAATTTGACATAAATTTCACAATTCACAGACTCTCCAACAATCTGAATTTGACATAAATTTCACAATTCACAAACTCTCCAATCTGAATTTGACATAAATTTCACAATTCACCATGGTCACAAACTCTCCAATCTGAATTTGACATAAATTTCACAATACCTTTGAAAAAGATATACCGAGACACCCGTACCACAACCGAGTTTCTGCATGAATGGCGACGGGGGAATCGACGCAGTCATACGGCCTGCCGTTGTTGTTGTTGGCGAGTCAAAACTGCAGGATCCGGATGAAATGGACGACCGTGGGAAACTGCTGCAACCACTGCTGCTCACTGAGAGGCGACTCATTCGGCGACTGTTGCTAGGTTCTGGGCTTGAAAATAAGCCTTTGTCTGCAGAAGTTGTCGTATTCGTCATTGTAAAATTCTTCAGAAGTCCAAAAGCGGAAATGTTATTAAGTTTTATCATGGAGGTAGCCCCAGCAAGATGATGTTTTGAATTTCCCTCAAAATAATATACTGGTCTGGTACCTAAACTATTTTCATTGAGATTAAAAGGTTAACGACAGGCGCCATTCTAAAATAATTCTAACCCAAATCAAATTGTTTTAAAAATAATAATAATAAATTAATAGCAAGTAGATCAAGGACCATCCAACCCAGCTTTGCTACATCTTTCAACTCATACAAATATTCTCGCCATTACATTAATTATTTGAACACTATTCTAATACGCAGATATGCTGACATTTGGTGTCCTCCTGCTGCAAGCATCACGTGATTGACTATTGACCATGTGATTCACTCGGCCACGTGACATCCATCCAGTGGCATAAACAGAGCGCTGTGCTTGTCCGTTCACAAAACAAGAACTTTTAAGCTTATTTGTTCACACTTTATAATAAGTTTTACAAATCTAAATGGTCCTGAAATGGCAACTGATGAGTACCAACAACATAACAGTATCAACAGAAACTACGATTACGATGAGAATGACGAGAAAAGACCACTTTTGAGAAGTGGTCGAGATGACATTGAGGACGACGATGTGGAGTTGTCGGGTTGCAAGATCTGTGATCCCCGTAGCGCTTGGCATCGCTACACATTTGTCCTTGCGCTGGTGTGCTTGCTAAGTTTCGGTTAGTACTTTTTGTCTGTGATAACGGAGAGTACGGGGTCATATTTTTTATTAAAACGCCCTTTTTTGGTCATAATCCACCACTCCAAACAGTAATAATTAGCCACGAGTAACATGTTTTCCCCCTCCCTCCCTCGTAATAATTTGTTTGGGGTTTCGCAGTGAATTATTTTGTGTATTATTTAGCCTAACTAAATTTGTTTTTATGCCATGATGGGTGGGTGGTGGGTTGAGCAGTTTTTCCAAACTCAAGTTCTCAAGGGGAGGAACTGGGGAATAGAATGTGTGGTATGGGAGGTCAGAGGATGAAACAATTGCAGGACTGTGCCATGGGGTATTGATGAGATTTATTGGGGAAGGGTGACTTACTAATAATTGGGGACCCATGTGGAACAATAGTCAGTGAGAATCTTGGCTTACAATAGCTTTGATTTATAAACAGTATACTTTGTTTTTTTTTACCTGTTTAGGGAGTTATTTTTGTTATGACACCCCATCTGCACTAGAGGACATTATCAAAGAGGTCAGTTTTTAATAACATTATAATTTATTATTTTTGTCTGGTCATTTCTCAAAAATACAAACAGAAGAAATACAATTAGTCTCTTTGCACAGGACAACGTATGGCCAATATCAAGTTGGCCAGGTTAAACAAAAGTGTACTCACACACTCAGTGACTCTAAAGTCTGCTAATCCAAACTTGAAATAATGGGAATAAATCATTAAGAAAATATACAAAGAAATTAAACTAAAAACAACAAAATTTACTTTTTTGAAAAAAACCCCAACTAGATGAATAAATAAAAAAATAATTAAAACAATAATAGAAAACACAACACGGACAGTAAGGCAAGGAGAAAGAAAAACTATGTGTCATTAAACAAGCCTGGAATTTCATCTTTGAGAGGGCAAGGCCAATTTCACTTCACAAAGGGCACTTTCATTGGAAAATCTTATTGGAAACTTTTGAAGGGAAAGTTTATGGGAAACCTTTGAAGGGGCACCAAGCCCAAGACAGGGGCAATGAGACCATGGCCTCCATGTAAATCCAGGCCTGACTAAATACATAAATAATTAAACAGATCTATAAATAAAATAATAAACAGATAAATATGGAATTAGTTTACCTTAAAGGTATCGTACACGTTTGGTAATGACTGAAAACAAATATTAGCATAAAAACTTTACTTGGTAACAAGCAACGGAGAGCTGTTGATAGTATAAAACATTGTAGGAAACTACTCCCTCTGAAGTAACATAGTTTTTGAGAAAGAGGTAATTTCTCACTAAAATAATAAAAACTTCTTGCAAGAAGTTTTCATTCCTATCTGAAAGCACACAAATTTGTACAACAAGGGTGATTTTTCTTTCATCATTTTCTTGCAACTTTGATAACCAATTGAGCCTAAATTTTCACAGGCTTGTTATTTTATGCATATGTTGGGATACACCAAGTGAGAACACTGGTCTTTGACAATTTCCAAACGTGTTCAGTGCCTTTAAGCTTTGCATTTGTTTATTTATTGTTTTCTGTAATGTTATCTTCATAGGATTTGAATGTAAACACATCTCAGTATGTGTTGTTGTACTCACTGTACTCGTGGCCAAATGTCATCCTCTGCTTCTTTGGTGGATTTCTCATCGATAAAGTCTTTGGCATCAGGTAAGTGCAGGCTTGGAATTACACGGAGGACACGGAGGCCATGGCCTCTGTTGCCCTTGGTATTGGCCTTGGTGCCCCATCAAAACTTTCCCATAGACGTTCAAATTTTACAATGGAAGTGCCCTTTGCAAAATAAAAATGGCCTTGCCCTCTGATGAAAATCCAGGCCTGAAGTGAGATGTACAGTACATCATTTTAGATGTTTACTAAAATGTACTTCAGTATAGCAGTCTCCCTGAACCAATATCTGCCTGGCTGGTAACAGTGCATTACACTGAAGCCATTCTATATTATTTACTGTGGCTTTGAATGATATATAAATTATACCAGCCTGCAATGTGGTAAATGCTATATAGAGATAGTCAACCCTCCTACTGTCTGACCATTCAAAATCATCTATTGTGGCTTTGAATGATAGATGAACTATGCCAGCCTGCAATATGATATCATGTGGTGAATGCATCCACACGGTACACAGTCAATCATCTGCTGTGGTTTTGAATGATAGATAAATTATGCCAGCCTGCAATGTGGAGAATGCTAAATAGTACACAGTCAACCCTCCTACTGTCTGACCATTCAATATTATCTACTGTGGCTTTGATTGACCAGCCTGCAATATGATATCATGTGGCGAATGCATCTGCATAGTACACAGATACTTCTGCGCACATTAGCTACACCATACACAACCCCGTAAGGTTGAATGGTTTCAGATGGTCGATCACTAAATTTTTGTTTAATGTTGTTTATAACAGGCGGTTGTTGATAATGTATTTTGTTTAATTTAAGCGTCTTGTTTTTTTCTGCACAGAGTTGGGACCCTTGTGTTTGGTGGCTTCGTACTTGCAGGACAGGTAAGCAACGATCTTTAAATCGACAATGACTTGGGGTGGGTGTAACTCCTTGCGCTTGGCCCTTAGATGGGACACAAGTCCGATCTGTGCCCTGAAACAGCTGTTGCAATGGGCACAGAAGATGGTGGGTTTGGAGCCTGTGTTTGGGGTGCAGTCGATGGAGGTGGGCATGCTTGTATTTTAGCATGCTGGTCTGCTCGTTTGAGCACCTCTATTCAAGGCTTGTCTCCAAACATGGCGATCTTTTGCTAAGGCTTCCCCAATGTCCATAGACCGGCACGAGAAAAAAAATTGAGTCACTTTGACCGGCACTCAATTTAAGTGCAAGATCCTAAATACTGCATGATTTAATTGAATAATTGCCATAACTATTCTTTTTCATTTACTTCTTAATCGATCAAACCGGTAAAACATGAATCTTACCGATCTCAATCCAACAATACGCTTACTACGACAGACTGCACGTAACCTGTCGATGCATTGTACATGATGTACGGTACATGTACATGCACACTTGTATTGAGCACTGGTACTCGGTATTGCAATTGGTACGCGCAATGAAAACGCTACACAAAAGCCTCCCACAAAGCAGTGTGCAATGAATTCAGTCCTCTTTGTGAAAGTTCGTCTGTGAACAACTTGCGATTGCGTTGTTTCCTTTGATAACAAGTTCAAGGTAATCATTCATGTATTATTTTATTTTTTCTTTCAAACAGTGTATTTTTGCTCTCGGAGCCTTACTTGATAGCTTCACATGTATGCTGGTGGGTAGATTTATCTTCGGGTGAGTCCACTAAATATGAACTACTAAATATGAATTCCTAAACATGAACTACTAAATATAAATTACTAAATATGAATTCCGAAATATTAATGACTAAATATTAATGACTGAACTTCCATTTTCAGGCTTGGGGGTGAGAATTTGGCCGTTGCACAGAACACCTACGCAGTGACATGGTTTAAGGAGAAGGAGCTGAACTTAGTATTTGGTCTGCAGCTCAGCTTCTCAAGAATAGTTAGTGTGCTTCCTTTTTTTTTCTTCATCAAAACATTGTTAAATAATTTTGGATTGAACAAAGAAAAATTGAATAGAGCGGGACTTGAACCTGTGATTTCCGGATTAATGTACCGGCGCTCTACCAACTGAGCTATCGAGCCCTAATGTTGGCGGGTGCCCTATTTTGCCATATCTTTGTGGCAGGGGTGCCAGTTAAAAGCCATACAAACTGTACACTGCTTAAAGGCACTGGACACATTTGGTAATTACTCAAAATATATATTAGCATAACAACTTACTTGGTAACAAGCAACGGGGAGTTGTTGATAGTATAAAACACTGTGAGAAACGCCTCCCTCTGAAGTAACATAGTTTTTGAGAAAGAGGTAGTTTCTCACTAAAATATTAAAAGACTTCAGTTAAGCTTTTTTCAGGCATCTGATTGCACACAAATTTGTACAACAAGGGTGTTTTTTCTTTCATCATTTTCTTGCAACTTTGATGACCAATTGAGGATGCTGCTGCCATTTGTCAGAAATGTCAAAAAATACAACAACCTGACAATAAAATAGTAAAATCATGGTAGTTTGTGTTAAGCCCCCTACTGTCTACAGCAATTTCTAGTGAGTTGACCAACCATTTGTAACCATTCAACTGCACGGGTTGTGTATGGTGGCACAACCACGCCTGGAACTATAATAATAATAATAATATTACTGAGGTCCTATATAGCCCTTTATCACACCCGATGGGCGTATCAAATCGCTCAGTAGTTTTTTCCTTCAAGGTATGAGGAGCTACGTTTTTAAGTATGAGACCTATTCCTTTACATAGCACCACGTCATTGGTTTACAAGGTGCTGTGGTGCAATATGCTGCCGATCAAACCAGGAACACCGGGGCAAACCCCTTCTCTTAACGATAAGTGCTCTGGGTTCTTTCACGTGCATTACTCAGCACACGGGACCTACAGCTTCACGTCACATCAGAAGGACGCAGCAACAATGGTTAAGTGTCTTTTTGAGAACACAAGTTTCACGACCAGGACTCGAACCCACACTCTGCTGATCAGAAACAACAGAGCTTGAGTTCTTATCCGCTCGGCCACGACACGCCACTAATCTGTTTACTTGTGTGTGCTGTTCAGATGCGTTCAACTCATGATATGATATCATATCATAGTGCAGACTGGCATATTGAAAAGAGTAATAATGATATTGAATGGTCAGACAGTAGGAGTGTAATAGAAAAATCAAGTGAATAATTAAAATTATATATATATATATATTTTGTTTTGTAGGGCAGTACCTTAAACATGAATGTGAATAAGCCCATCTATGACACGTTCAACACTGATCTGGAGCCATATACCCGTCTCGGACTTACTCTTTTTGTAGGTGAGATAAATGTAGGATTCAGATTTTGTCATTATTTCATTTTAAAATCTTTCTGGTAATGAAAAACCAAGTGGATCTCCCAAAGTGGATCTATCACTGTAACCTGCAGGGCGGTCGGGTCTGCAAACAGGTTTCTTTCCTCGCTTTCCACCTCTAGGACCCCGGTTCGAATCCCACCGGGGGCACTATGTGGATTGGGTTTTCAGTCCCTACCTGATGGCGTAGGGTTTCCTTGGAATAATTCTCTGGGGTTTTCCTCCCACATCTAAAACTGACACTTCCTTCCTTGTCTTCTCTCCATGTGGTTCTTGGCTAGTATAGTGATTGAGCTCGCTTTTCTGAGAATCCTTTGCTTTACAACCAGAATAAATAAAATAAAGACACATGTATATGTGAAACGAAGATGATGAAATTTTAGACAGGGGAGGACAACCGCAAATGGGGAAAAATCAGTATAATTAGGTAGGGACTGAAAACTCCAGTGCATTTGCTGGCCTGAGTAGAGATTCGAAACAGAACAGGGTCCACAGAGGCGAAAGGCAGGGCAATACTCCACCACTGAACCAACAGGATCCCTGAATCTGACGTATCAAAGGGTCTGTATACATTTGGTAATGACTCTGATATTTAATGGCAACAAAAACTTACTTGGTTAGAAGTACAGCAGCTTTGGATAGTATAATGCATTTTGAGAAACTTTTTCACTTCGAAGTACTGCGGTTTTGGAAAAAGATATCACCTTTTGTCCCCAAAAATTTGAATCTGAGAAGTGTTACCGCAGTAACGTTTCTCAGACTGTATATTCCAATTGCAGATCATTCTTCCTGCATGGACAAACCGCTCCAGATTTTCAGCAATATCTCAAAAACGCTATCACCTTTTGAAAGGAAATTTTCACAGGTTAGTTTTATGGTATATATATCTACAACTATATAGGATTGAAACAAGCAGTGGGTTCCAATTACCAAACGTAAACAATCCCTTTAAACTATAATCACGAAAAACAACGGTTTCTTCTCCCTTGTTTACTTCAACAGGTGCAGCAATGTGTGTGTTCTCCGTAATCTGCGGCATAATCATTGGTCTCCTTGACTACAGAGCTGAGAAAAAACTCAAAAGAGAAAGTGCAAGCACAGGTCAGTCTAGTCCCACTTTATTTAGGGAAACTTCAAACTGTAGCTGCTGGGATTATCTCAAGCGGTACAGCAGCGCCACCAACTCTCCCTGATTCTGCAGAAAGTTCCCCTGAAAATAAACCAATCTTTCCATGTTCTGATAAACAAATTTGACAATCTCTCTGAATCTGTCCCTTTGTCCCTATTATGTTGAATGTGATTCTAAATATCTCCCTGATTGTTGTACAAAATCTCACTGATTGCAAGTTACAAATGTTGGCAGCTCAGGTTACTGACCCATCCCTTGGGAGTATCTTTGTGACAAATCTGAGAGGTTTCAGCAATGTAATATTACTGATGAATTGATTATGAAATTAAGGCATGCAGCTATAACATAGCAGTAGCCACTTCCAAAGCCATCAATTTCGACACAGTGTAAGTAAAGACACCAAATGAACATGATGGTGGTATTTGGCACTGGGAGTCCATGGATAATTTTTTTGTTTTTGATAATTATTGACTCGGTCGATGCTGTTAAGTCATAAACCAAAACACACATAACCTACGGCTTAATGCCTCATCAAGGCCCAATTTCATGGAGGCTTAAGCAGAGAATGATGGAATGATGTATAAAAATATTCTGCTAAGCAAAAACCAGCAGGATACCAGTCACATTATTGTACATGTGACATGGTATTTTAGCCGGTAACCTTATTCTGGTAAGCATAATTTTGTTGTGCTTAGCTACTGTTTGTGCTTAAGCAGCTCTATGTAATTGGGCCCAGAAGGACAAATGAGCTATGGATAAGTGTCTTGCTCAAGGACACACGTGCTATGATCAGGACCCAAACTCGCACTCTGACAACGCCGGAACTTGAGACCGGTGTGCTAGACCGCTCGGTCACGACGCACCACATTTATTTTATTATTTCATTTGTTTAAAAAAAACCAAGCAACAAATCTGACGAAATCATCTTCGTTCACGTTTGCCTTTATTTGTTATAATTTGGTTATTCAGGTGAAGTCATCAAATTATCGGACGTCAAAGATTTCCCACTCACTCTCTGGTTGATCTTCTTCATCTGTGTCTTCTACTACGTGACCGTCTTCCCGTTCATTGGTATCGGCCTGTGAGTACCAGGGAACTTAATGACATAAGACTCATTTTCAGTTTTATAGAGTTTTTGTATACTTGGGAAACAAGATGGCCACCATGGTCCTGTCGAGCCTCATTTTCATTATGTTTAGCTGTTCTCTGTACAGCGATGCCCTCCTCCATGTGAACCAGCTTTTGGAGGTCCAGGGTTCGAATCCACCAAGAGCTAAGATTGATCCTAAGATGTGAATCGGTCTCCATTCCTTAGCAAAGTGTGGTGTGAAAATACAAATCACTATGAAATAAGAAAAACTATAGTTTACCGTTTGTAAACTTGCGGGTACAACCATGTATATTATTATTATTATATATTTCTGGTCATGAAACCAAGGATGCCTCATAAGTGAACTTAATCACTGTAGCTTGTAAGCCTGAGAAAACCTGTAAACAAGGGTGCTTGCTTTGTGAACCAGAAACACTGGGGTTAACCCCAACTCTTCCACGATAAGTGTTCTGGGTTCTTTTACGTGCACTACCAATCCAAGTACACGGGACCTACGGCTTAATGTCCCATCCGAAGGACAAAGCAATTATTGGAAAGTATCTTGCTCGAAGGATACAAGTGTCATTACTGGGACTTGAACCCACACTCTGCTGATCAGAAACACCAGAGCTTGAGTCCGGTACACTTAACCGCTCGGCCACGACACACCACTAAAACTCATTTGGGAGAAGTGTTGACTCTGAGAAAAGCCGGTTCTCAGAGCCAACACTTCTCCCAAGAGAGTTTTACACAAGGTTGTACCTGCAAGTTTACTTATTTGTCTTATGATCCACACCGTGCAAAGCTTTAAACATCATTTACAAATCACCACGGCAATACTGACATCTCAACTTAAGATGAATCTTGATCATGCTTTGTGAAATAGAGCCGTGACTTCATTTTACAAAGAGCTAAGATTGATCGTAAGTTGCGTATCAATCACTATGGCAACACTGACATCTCATTTTAAGATGAATCTTACTGCTTTGTGAAGTCAAGCCCTGCTCTTTCCTTCTAAATTGTCAAAAACAATCATTTGAAAAACTTTTCTTAACATTTGTCCAAATACCATTGATTAATAAACACTTGACTTTTGCCTATTCAACTTTGAGAGGGCAAGGCCACTTTGATTTTGCAAAGGGCACTTCCACTGGAAAATCTTACAGTTTATGAGAAGCAATTGAAGGGGCACCAAGGCCAAGATCAGGGCAACAGTGGCATTGGCCTCAGTGGCCTCCATGTAATTCCAGGCCTGCTCCTGGCCAAGATTCATTTAAATTTTGTGCACAGTTGTAGAAATTTGTGAAATTAATGTTAACTAAATAAAAATTCATAAGTGTTATATCTAATTGTGAGGTACATACACGTAGTTACTTTCCCACTTTCTGGTTCTTTCACAAATGGAAGGCGGGTGATTGACAAACATGACCGTTGTCACACGGGGCTTCTGTCTGCCCATGGTCTGCTATTTTAGGAGTCAAATTGCATGCAAAGGGATGGTGCCCATGTAACCGTTTATAAATATAAATAATACGCAGTTCTTATATAGCACTTTATACTCCCGATGGGTGTCTCAAAGCGCTCAGTATTTTTCCTACAAGGTAAGTGGAGTTACGTGTTGAAGTATGAGACCTATTCCTTTACATAGCACCATAATGGTTTACAAGGTACTTTGGCGCAATATGCAGCCAATCAATCCAGGAACACCGGGGCGAACCCCTTCTCTTTACGATAAGTGCACTGAGTTCTTTTACGTGCATTACACAACACACGGGACCTATGGCTTAACGTCCCATCCGAAGGACGAAGCATGTGGTTAAGTGTCTTGCTTAAGGACACAAGTGTCACGACTGGGATTGGAACCCACACTCTGCTGATCAGAAACACCAGAGCTTAAGTTCGGTGTTCTTATCCGCTCGGCCACGACACGCCACGATGTTTACACATCACATACAAATTAACACAGAAATATGACTCCCAAAATGGCACACCAATGGCTGATGAGCTACGGTAAATTGGATCGATACTGAACAAATTAAAATTGTTTTCCTTTTGCCTTCTCATTAGGGTGTTCTTCGAGGAGAAATATGAGCTGAGCGCTGCAACGGCCGGCATTGTCAACAGCCTCGTATACTTCATCTCAGCAGGAGCGTCCCCATTTTTTGGATTCGTTGTCGACAAGACTGGCCGTAATGTCTTCTGGATAACCTTGGGTACCATCATCACCCTTGCCTGTCACATGATGTTGGCGTTCACCTTTATATCTCCATTTATCATCATGGTAAAAAGTTATGGCTTCACAAAATTTGGTTTAACAGTTACTTTGGGGAAAATTTTGAAGAGCTGAACAAGCATTTTGTGAAAAGTTTTTGCCTTCAAGATTTATGGGTTACCAGCCAAAATACCATGTGATATGACTGGTTCTCCCTGAATTTGGGCTTGCAAATAATGGTTTTATTGAGTGAACCTCTTTTAGCTTAGCAGCTAAAGGCAAGTCAACTAAAATTGGGCCTAGTCCAACTTATATAGACCAAACTATAGTTGAGTCTAGTCCAACTTACATAGACCACACTTAAGTTGGGCATGGCCCAATTTAAAGACAGACACAACTATAGACCTTTCTTTAGAAAAGGTGGTCTTGATTATCACAAAATGTATAACTGTGCTGGTATAAATCTGCCAATTTGATTAAACCACACCACTCAGTTCATACATGTATGCCATGATATCCTAATCTGGACCATGCCACACATCATAGAGGGGTGTAAGCCAACAGGGGTCAGTGATTTGGTCAGGAGGGTGAAGGAAAAAACTCTGCCAGCATCCTTTGTGTACCAAATTGGTATGTCAGTTGTCAATGGTAGATTGGGCCTTACCTGACTTTGAAAAAGAACCCCCAAAACATTGAGTTGGGCTGCACCATTGGCTAATATCAAAGTTGGATTATATGGGTTTGTTTATTTATTAATCATTATTTTTTCAGAGCATCATGGGAGTTGCCTATTCCATCTTGGCATGTTCTTTGTGGACGTTGGTTGCATTCATTATGCCTGAACACCAACTTGGGACATCGTACGGCTGGTAAGTATTTCAAAATTATTTGAAAAACTGACAACTTTTATTGTGAACTTTTCCCAAACCTTTTAACAAATTTATATTTTTTATTTTTAAGAATTTTGTATCAATAGAGTTTAAAAAGAAGATTTCACTTCATGGAAAAAAATATTTGTTTGAGTTCTTTTCCTTTTTTTAGGTTGCATGCACAGTCTTGTAGACCTTAACAATGGTGCGGCCATTTTGATTTTCTCCCATTCAACTCAATGTAATCAAACTGAGGCTGGAAGGAAAAATAGGCTGGTGATCCTTTTGTACAATGAATATTAGCATCCATTATTGTTACTGGATACAGGGAACATGACCAAGACCATGACTAGTTTTTCCCAAACCTATATAGAAAAGCCCCAATGACGTGCTGTGTTTGATTTCTTTGCTGTTGATACAGTATGCAGTCCATCCAGAACCTTGGCCTTGCTGTGGTCACTATCATCATAGGAAAAATAGTTGACACAAGTGGTTATCTCATGCTAGAAGTCTTCATGTGTGCTTGTCTGTGTGGTAAGTTGACCTTTGATCTTGGACAACATGTCGTCTTTGTAGGACTTGCGTTGGATGAGCACAATAACCATTTTTCTAAAATCATCGATGCCTATAGGCTCATTTCATAACCAGGGCCCAATTTCATAGAGCTGCTTAAGCAGAAAATATTGCTTATTAATTTTCTGCTTGGCAGAAATGAGGAGGATACCAGTCACAAAATGTACAAATGACATGGTAGTTTGGCTGGTGGCCTTATTATGTTAAGCCTAATTTTGTTGTGCTGAGCTACTTTCTGTGCTTGAGCAGGTATGAAATTGGCCCCAGTGCTTTGTATCCTAAAGCCCAAGGCAAACCTGTGGTTTTCGAAAAGGATCTATGAAAGTGGGCCCAGCTGTCTTGTTTGTACTTCTATGGTCCCTTTAGAAACCACGTCTTCGGTTTTGGCTCTGGCTTAGGATCCGCCCACCCCTTTGAAGCACCATATCACAAGTGCATATTTTTAAAATAACTGATGGAGCCTTTGTCCAGTGTGAGTGTGTTTTACTCAAATAAGGCCGTGTCCAAATTGGTAGTTACAGTTACGCCTATGGCTAGATTTTCACGTTTTCATGCAGTGAAGTAACACCCTTAGCAACAGTCGTAGCCATCGCTGTAGCCGCCAATTTGGATATGGCCTAATGTTTTTATAAACCTCGGCTTATGCTCCGGATTCTGCTCTGGCTCCAGGCTGTCTCTGGGATCAGGGTGTCTCTGTGTTCAGGCTGTCTCTGGGCTCAGGCTGTCTCTGGGCTCAGGGTGTCTCTGGACTCAGGCTGTCTCTGGGCTCAGGCTGTCTCTGGGCTCAGGCTGTCTCTGGACTCAGGCTGTCTCTGGGCTCAGGCTGTCTCTGTGTTCAGGCTGTCTCTGGACTCAGGCTGTCTCTGGGCTCAGGCTGTCTCTGGGCTCAGGGTGTCTCTGGACTCAGGCTGTCTCTGGGCTCAGGCTGTCTCTGGGCTCAGGCTGTCTCTGGGCTCAGGCTGTCTCTGGGCTCAGGCTGTCTCTGGGCTCAGGGTGTCTCTGGGCTCAGGCTGTCTTTGGGCTCAGGCTGTCTCTGGGCTCAGGGTGTCTCTGGGCTCAGTGTGTCTCTGGGTTCAGGCTGTCTCTGGGCTCAGGCTGTCTCTGGGCTCAGGCTGTCTCTGGGCTCAGTGTGTCTCTTGGCTCAGGCTGTCTCTGGTCTAAGTGTGTCTCTGGGCTCAGGCTGTCTCTGGGCTCAGGGTGTCTCTGGGCTCAGGGTTTCTCTGGGCTCAGGCTGTCTCTGTGTTCAGGCTGTCTCTGGGCTCAGGCTGTCTCTGGGCTCAGGCTGTCTCTAGGCTCAGGGTTTCTCTTGGCTCAGGCTATCTCTGGGCTCAGGCTGTTTCTGGGCTCAGGCTGTCTCTGGGCTCAGGCTGTCTCTGGCTCAGGGTTTCTCTGGGCTCAGGCTGTTTCTGGGCTCAGGCTGTCTCAGTGCTCAGGGTGTCTCTGGGCTCAGGCTGTCTCTGGGTTCAGGCTGTCTCTGGCTCAGGGTTTCTCTGGGCTCAGGCTGTTTCTGGGCTTAGGCTGTCTCAGTGCTCAGGGTGTCTGTGGGCTCAGGCTGTCTCTGGGCTCAGGCTGTCTCTGGGCTCAGGGTTTCTCTGGGCTCAGGCTGTCTCTGGGCTCAGGCTGTTTCTGGGCTCAGACTGTCTCTGGGCTCAGGCTGTCTCTGGGCTCAGGGTTTCTCTGGGCTCAGGCTGTCTCTGGGCTCAGGGTGTCTCTGGGCTCAGACTGTCTCTGGGCTCAGGCTGTCTCTGGGCTCAGGGTGTCTCTGGGCTCAGGCTGTCTCTGGTCTAAGTGTGTCTCTGGGCTCAGGCTGTCTCTGGGCTCAGGGTTTCTCTGGGCTCAGGCTGTTTCTGGGCTCATTTTGAGCCATGGAAGACAGAGCCAGAACCTAAGCCTAGGCCGAGTGCATCAAGAGCCAAAAGCCAGTGCCTCAGACATGTCCCTGGTACCAGAAAATTGAAAATTGTTCCTGGACTTTACATTACAAGTTTGGTTTTTCTTCCTTTTTTTTGCAGTTACTATCGTGTTCTGTGTGTTGCTGTACCTCGTAGACTCGGCACGTGGAAGCGGCTTAAACCTGCCAGCCAAAGAGAGGAAACGACTCAAAGAAATTAAAGAAACTGGCAAAGATAAATAAAGGAATGTAATAGTGTCACAGACCGGGAGGAACTGGTAAAATGTAACATTCGTATGAATTAATTACATGTATTTTGTGATAAGATGCTAAAATTAATCCATTAAATTGGTTAAAGATATATCTTTTCATGTATTTGAATTGCATGAGAAATCAATTCTTTGAACTTTGAACTTTGATTTGCTAAGCAAGTCTTAAACTCCAAGCAAAGCTTTGACTCAGAGAGAGGCTCTACTCCTGAATAGACTGGTTCTTTGCAGCAGTAAGTTTTTTGTACTTAAAGTTTTTATAGAGAAGCTGGGGAACCGTCACAGTCTTGATAAAAACCTGATTGACCAGACTACAGACCAGGGCCCAATTTCATACAGCTGCTTAAACACAAAAAAGTAGCTAAGCACAACATAATTGTGCTTACCAGAATGAGGTTACCAGCTAAAATACCATCTCACATGTACAATATGTGACTGGTATCCAGCTTGTTTTTGCTTATTAGAATATTGTTAAGCATCATTCTCTGCTTAAGCATTAGTATGAAATTGGGCCCACGAAATGTGCTATCTTTATGCTTTCCCAGGACAATAATAGGTTGTTCCATGTAGCCCCGCACACTATATAAACTGCCTATCATTCATGTCCATGTGGGTAGCTCTTACAACACATTGAACCTGCCAGCTTCCTGCCAGATGTACCTTTGACCTCGCATGCCATGAATACTATGTGTGTACACAGTTCAGAGTTGGATGACCAGGGCACAATTTCATAAAGCTGTTTAGCAAAAAATTCTGCTAAGCAAATTTCTTTGCTAAGCAGGAATTGAGTGGAGTACCAGTCACATCAATGGTAACTGTATGGTATTGTGGTTGGTAACCTATTTATCCTAAGCAGGAGTTTTCTGTGCTAAGCAAGTTTTTGTGCTTGCATGCTTTATGAAATTGGCCCTGGGCCCAGTTTAAAAAAGCTGCAGCACGGGCGATTTTTCTGCTTTCTGTGCAATTTCCATATCATATTGCTGCTAACCGTAAGCATGGAAAAAAGCCTGCTAACCACAGTAGGGTTACAAAATTTTGATTGGTTCATTAACAAAATTTAAAAAACCCAATCACACAGTCATCACAAGCGTATAATGTTGTGCTGTTTATTTCTGTTTTCCTTAAAAAGGAATTTTGCCTTAATTATAATTTTTTCGATTTGTATTTTATTATGTTTACCTGTATTACTTGTTTCAGCTGAGCAAGTTGTTTCTTTGCTTAGCAAGTTTTTGTGCTTACAGGCTTTATGAAATTGGGCCCGGAGTCCAGCGGAAACAGAATCCACAGACATATTACATATTAAACCCACGACCTTTGTCATTCTAGAGCAGATGTCAACACAAATAATGATCTTTATCCCCAATGCAATTTGTATGTTGGCAATAAATCGTGCAAGTCTTGTGCGTATCGAAAATGAGAAAACAACACAAACAAAGATGTTGTTCTATGAAATCAGATCTTCTTTTAAAATTTTATTTTTACAAAACTCATATCCCCATAGTAATTTGTTATAAATACAATTTCAATTTTTGTGATAGAAGTTTTATAGCCATAAGCTGCATTACACTAAAGTATTTGAAGAAACAGAATTGCGCACACGTTAAACTCAACATGGTTGGGACCAACTTGGTCCGGGAGGTTCGAATACGCACAAGACTTGCACGGTTTATTTGACAAAAATTAGATAGTTGATTAATAACTTGTTGAAACTGTAATAAGTTGATCGATTTGTATCGTGTTTCAATAATGTACATTAAAAGTTAATATTAAATATTTATCTGCAACAAAATGAAATGATAGCAAAAAGTTTGATTTAACCCTCCTACTGTCTGATCTCTCAAAATCTTCCACAAGGCTTTATTTATAAACTATGCCAGCCTGCAATATTATAAGATCTGGAATGCGTTTTAGCAGTTGTAAATAAAACTGTTTTGGTTGACTTGGCCTTTGGTTAATCTCTGGCCAATGACTGAAACAGTTATTGGTTACAGCTGTGAAAACGCACCTGTGATCAAAGCGTCTATGCAGTACACAGACAACCCTCCTACATTCATGTCAGATCATTCAATATCATCCATTGTGCTTTTGAATGCTATAGTATGCCATTCTGCAATATGATATCATGTGTTGAATGCATCTGTCCACACACACATGTTTGTGAATCCCATAAATCAAGGACTTCTCTTTGTTATCCCATTGTTTGGACTTAGTTTTGTTTAGCGATGTCCCCATTGGTTTTGTACACGAAAGCGAAGCGAGCAGTCCTTGCTCTGTCAAACACCCGGATCCCTTTTGTTAAAGTCCTCGGTTTCATCGAGTAGACACACTCACAGCTCTGTGTTACATACACTCTGCGGAAATTCCTTTGTTTTGTGCACTTAAGCAAAAACATATGCCCCTGTTGCCTGCAGGCAACTTATGGACATTTACGTGGTGTCCGTTTGATGCTACCCTCAATATGTCCCAAGATACAGTTGGTGCCCACTGTTACCACCTAAAATGTGGACGGATTCAACATTCCTGATGAAAATACTGCAACATTTTTTTGCTGTTTTCTCAACAAGTAGGCACTGTATTCAGCTGAAACTTTCACAAGTGACTTTTACTGGATCATTCTCGGTAGTTTTGCCTATAAATCAGCATTACGATGACAAGAACCAATCTATGACCCTACCTTTAAGTATGAACTTCATCTGAAACTGTTGCATAATATTAAATTAAACAACTTACACTTTTGAGGTGTTCCTGCAGTGGTCCACTGGCAAAGTGCCAGGTGAAACACCCGAGGACTAGTGGCAGATACAGAAAGGGAGTAATTGGAATACACAATCTGAGAAACGTTTTATGCATGAAATGTTTTCAGATTAAAATTTTATAGAATCCCTTTCTCTAAAACCACATTCCTCAGAAGGGAATAAGTTCTAAAAATGTTATATTATCAACAGCTGCAGTGCTTCTTACCAAGTAAGTTTTAATGATGATTCATTTTTGGAGAAATTAGCAAAGGTATACCCTCCCTTTAATAGACTTTTCAGGCTATTTAATCACCATATTTCTGATTTTTCCACAGGCGAAAAAATCTGAAATCAGCAGAAAGAATATCATGCATGTATCTATTAGTTCTGTAAAAGATTCCATGGCAACAATTATCCAATCAGTCTGTGTGAACCTTATACCCCAATCATAATAAATGAAAGAAAACGTGCATGCGATTGGAATGTCCAGTATTTCCTGTTTATGAGGCAGTGCATTTTCGTGAAGACACCAACATTCCATTACGTCATTGCGGAGGACCAGTACAATTTCTCTTTTGAATGGTTCTGCTGGCCAGCTCGATCAAAGACTGGTCCCCTGTCTTTATCTGCAAGGATAAAGACAGGCACTTGTCATACAGGCCCAAATTGGATAAACGTGCAGTGACGTATAGCTTTCCATATCTGTGTTATGATTGGTCCGAGGTGATGTAGTTTGTCAGCTTGCACTTTCGATCGTCTGCATGCAGCGTGTGTATAATGTTTGTACATGTACATGTATGTAATGTTGTTTTATTCATTCTGTTTATGTGTATATGTATGTGTGAATTGACTGCGAATCTCTGTGTGAAATGGATGCAAGGTCAAAGGTACATCTCGCAGGATCCAGCCAGGCGCTCAGGGAAGGTATCTGGCATTATTCACGAGCCTCAAAGTGTGACATCAGATGTTTAGGCTAGCTCATTCATTGCTTTCCCTAACTGTATGTTAACCACTGCCTGCACATATTGTTCATGTTGCTTCAAATTCAAGTCCAGCCTTACCTTAAGATTTGGACCACTAAAAAGCCTGGAGGGCAAGTGAAATGAAAAGCAAATTTCATGGGTGAGAGCTAATGGCGTGTCGTGGCCGAGCGGTTAAAAAGAGCACCGGACTCAAGCTCTGGTGTTTCTGATCAGCAGAGTGTGGGTTCGAGTCCCGGTAATGACACTTGTATCCTTTGAGCAAGATACTTTCCAATAATTGCTTTGTCCTTCAGATGGGACATTAAAGCCGTACGTCCCATGAACTAGGATTGGTAGTGCACGTAAAAGAACCCAGAACACTTATCATGGAAGAGTAGGGGTTAACCCCGGTGTTTCTGGTTCACATAGCAAGCACTCTTGTTCACATGTTTTCTCGGGCTTGCAAGCTACAGTGACTAGGTTCACTTATGAAGCATCCTGAAACTTCAATGCAGAAGAAGATCTTAAAGAAGTTCATTGAAAAGATTGCATTTGCATCTTTTGATAACCCCTTGGGTTATAGATTCAAGGGAGCTTTTGGAAACAGTATCCACACTGAGCACTCGGCACTGGAGAAGTAGATCAAAGAGATCTATTTGTTCATATCTGGATAACATTAAATAAAATTAGTTTTTCTCCAAGCAGACAGTAAACAATTGTCACATCCCTGAAAATTGTTCCACGGCCTGTCACTGAAAATTAATGAACAAACCCTCCTATCTCGTCCCTCAAAGTCAAATATCAGGAGAAAAAAATCAAGAAATCAACAAGAAAATTCAGCTTAGTTTCTCATATGTTAACAACTTTTTATTATACTGTCTTTGCAGAGCAGTGTTTCTACACCTTTACAGTGCAAAAATTCCCTGATACGTGACACAGCAGTACTCATAGCTGATATATTGAATGCATCACAACAAATTCCAAAGATGTCCGCTTTTGTGCACATTACAAAGCCCAGTACTAGTTAGGTAAAATGGCTCTGCTGTGATCACAGCGGACTGTGAGGGCGGTACAACAAATCTAAAAACAAGCCACACATTTCTTTCTGCTTCAACACATCACACTCATATATATACAGAGTAGAAAAATAACACCTCCGCCAATAAATGTACAACAATAATACTGGAGTGTTCTTAAATTAACATGTGTTGGATGAGCAAACAACCAACCACCTCATATCCCCCCTCCCCACTTGTTTACAGTGTAAAGAATTAAATTAATTTTCTTATTTTAAATAATTCCTACATTTTGTTTCGTACGCAAATATCCCTAAATACATAGTACGGTTTTAGGTAACTACATGTAGAAAATAATGGTGTCCCACAGGGCTCTACGTTTGGCCACATTAAGGCCGTTTTCAAAAAACACGGCTTGGGCTTGGGCTCCCCTTGGGCTCCGGCTTAGGCTCGGTCCACCTGATAGAAGCCCTGTAAGGAAAGAGCACATTTTTCCCCAAATAACCAGGAGCCTAATCCCAAGACCAAGCGGTGATATTGAAAAGGGCCATAATGTGGCCAAAAGTAGAGCCCTGAGGGACACTATTATTTATCTTTATTTTGTTAAGTATCCACTCTGTGTGGTGTAGTGAAGACCATGGCACAGCCATGTAGTAATTCCTCCTTCACTCAAGTTATCATGAGCATGATACACTAGGGTGGCTTCCACTGGACGGCAAAATAAATAGAGGTCAGTTCTTTTCTGGGGAAGACGAATCCAAAAGTACAAGTCATACAAGTCCCAATACAAAAAATTGTAATTAACTTATCTTATCCTACAGAACCCTGAAACTCAGAAAGCAAATCAACAAAACAAATTTCATCCCAAACCTAATGTATAACAACCACACACAACACGTCCGTAAGAATCAGTTATGAGAATGGAACCAGACTAGCCGTCTGTGTACCAGACTCTCTGTTGATAAGAACAAGGCAACCCGTGTTCATCATAGAAAAGACAAAAACACACAAGCAGGCACGTAATAGAAGACTTGTTGCCAGACTAACAGTTTGGCAGACAGACTCTGAAACGCTTTGCGTAGGCACCGAATAAGCCGATAAAATACTGTCGGTCTAGCTATCAGACCCTTATAATAATCATTAGCAAGGCCCTGGACCAAAAAGTTGTCTCAATACATCTTTTCATAAATAAATACAAGGCCATTTGAGCGATTTTAAGGCTTTTCTATAAGGCTCCAAAAATATTATATTCTCTTTACAAAATCATGAAAGCAATGGCAAAATCATTTCAACCCCTTCTTTAGGGGGAAACGATATGATTCCCTGTCCAATCACCAAAATAAGCCATTCAGTCCATCGTTTATTTTTATTAAATTGTTGATTGTTTTGTATAGCACAGACCCATTTACAAAGACCACAACTTCAAAATATAACTTCATCAATGTCTGACTGTCTCATAGAGCTATATCAGGCATGATGATCTTCCTACTTTAATAATAATAATAATAATAATAGTGGCTTCTTATATAGCGCACATATCCGTCACTCAGTGACGCTCAAGGTGCTTTAAAGGCACTGGACACGTTTGGTAATTACTCAAAATATATATTAGCATAAAAACTTACTTGGTAACGAGCAACGGAGAGCTGTTGTCAGTATAAAACATTGTGAGAAACGACTCCCTCTGAAGTAATGTAGTTTTTGAGAAAGAGGTAATTTCTCACTAAAATAATAAAAACTTCTTGCAAGAAGCCTTTTATTCCCATCTGAAAGCACACAAATTTGTACAACAAGGGTGTTTTTTCTTTCATCATTTTCTTGCAACTTCAATGACCAATTGAGCCCAAATTTTCACAGGCTTGTTATCTTATGCATATGTTGGGATACACCAAGTGAAAACACTGGTCTTTGACAATTACCAAACATGTTCAGTGCCTTTAACATTCATTATTTTCCTGCAAGGTATTGTGGAACTACGTTTTTGAAGTATGACACCGATTCCTTTACAAAGCACCATGTAATGGTTCACAAGGTGCTGTGGCACAATATGCTGCCGATTTCTGATTTTTGTTTGCCTTTTTGAAAAATCTGAAAAATCTGATTAAATAGCTATAAATGTGTATTAAAGCCTATACACCATGTGCACATGATCAGCACTTGTACTCCACAAAACGTTCCTATTTTTTTTCCAAGGACCAAATATCATGCCTGATATATTAACTAGATTGCTAGAACTCTTTAATTCACCAAGCCCCCCAGCATGGGCATGTTTGAAGGCTCGTGTACGACTGAAGAAAAAATGTATTTGTCAGAGAAATTGCAATCTCGTTCAACATGAAACTTGTGCATATACGGGTTTGTGTTCTTTATAAAAGAAATCGACCACTTTGTCAGAAACGACACTCAAATAGTTTTAGCAAGTACATACATACAGTTGGTTTATACAGACAAAGTAAACAACATAATTTATGATTTCCTTTCATTTTTCTCTTGGTTTTGTTTTTATACAAAATACTGTACTTTTTAAAAAATATTCACAAACATCTTTGATACAAATATATGTTCATCTGTTAGACACTTAAATAAGGACATTAAAAAATACATTTGGTATTAAGGGAAGAACCAGTTTACCCTTACCCTGCGTGTCGTCAAACTCTAACTGATGTTTTCTTTTTTAAAGAGATCAAAGTGCAGAATTATTTTTCTGTAATATGAGGCTTCCTCCGAATCGAGTGACTTTGGCTACGGCTATGACCAGTGGCTGCAGCGTCAACATTGAAAAATAGACCTTTCCAACAATCAAGCCATAGCCAGTACTGAAGCCCTTAATCCGGACATTGTTACCAGGGCCCAATTTCATAGAGCTGCTTCAGCACAACAAATAGCTAAGCACAACAAAATTATGCTTACAAGAACAGGGTTACCAGCCAAAATAGCATGTCACATATACAATTTGTGACTGGTATACTGCTCATTTCTGCTAAGCAGAAAATTGTTAAGCAATATTTTCTGCTTGAGCAGCTCTATGTAATTGGGCCCAGGGCCAAAGTTCATAGAGCTGCTTAAGCACAACAAATAGCCGAGCACAACAAAATCATGCTTCTCAGAATAAGGTTACCAGCCAAAATGTCATGTCACATTGTACCATCTGTGACTGGTATCCTGCTCATTTTTGCTTAGCAGAAAAGGTTTAAGCACTATTGTCTGCTTAAGCAGCTCTATGAAATCGGCCCCAGCCGAGAAGCTGAACAAATACCGTTTGCGATTGGCTACCAGCTATAAATGTTATGCCTAGCAGATTAATTTGGTAAGCAATTGTTTGCTGCTTAGCAGCTTAATGAAATTGGACCCAGGAGCTAAAAAACAGACAAGTTCTTTGTAGTCCATTTGGAGATGCTTACAAGCATGAGGTAGCTTTTACTTGTATATAGGCCCAAACAATGATACACAGGGTTAGGGTTTTCATCCACGAGGGTCAAAGTTCAAAGTTCATATAACTCATATGTGGGTATCCGGTGATTCTCTTCTCTCTTGTGTCGCTGGAAATATGTAGGTCATGTTGATGGAGTAACTGATGATTAAGGAAGAACATTCGGAAAGCCGCATCTACAAATCCATGCACAGACTGACCTCCTTGACAACTGTAGCCCGAATTGTTTCAAACACACTGAAGGTATGTTATCAGCATTTGTCAAGCCACTATTTTCATTCTGGGCTGATTTCATTATCCAATGAAATGGAGTGTTTTGAGCATGCTCAGACCATGACAGCCCTCAAGAGGAAATTGAAAGAAGAAAAAAAACAACGTGGTGGGACACACAATGGAAGTCTGAAAGAGAGTGTCTTTATTCTTCGAGCCATTCGTCAAAATTCTCTGAAGAGTTCAAGAATGTCCGGGGTGACTGCCTTCGCATCTTGCCAACCGTCATCCTCGTATTTGTCAAAGTTCTGAGTGTCTCCGTCATGCGAAACGGTGGGTACTACTGGTGGCTGTCGATTAAAGAAAAAACAACATATCCTTTTAATGACAAACCCTTTTGACACAGACCAATCAATCATTCCCCTTATAGAAATTAACCAATCACGACGGCAGATTCACACACAAAGTCAGACATGGTCAAGTCCCATTGTAGAATGTGAACTATCTGCCACCAGTAGCTGAGCTGTGTATTGAGAGAGTTGTGACATAGAGGGACCAGTTTTTTTCGGTCACATGGTTGCTGGCGCCATTTTCGGTCCAAATGCAGCACAACCCAATGAGCAGTCTATTCTGGCACCCAGTGTTTGCCCATGCGGGTTTTTTTTGACACAAAATGGCTTCTAATCGCAAGTTGTGGTAACTCTCTCAATATACGGCTCTGACCAGTAAGAAACATGTAGCTATGGTGGGTATTTTGTGTGGGACACGGTGCGCCTAACTGCATTTGGTGCTCGATAAGGGGCATGGCGTACCCTTATTTTGTCTGCATTGTCTGCTTGGAAACTCAGGAATTCTTAAGAGGATTTTAGGTAGGTACTTCTGTACAAGAGGAAGCGTACGGAAACGGATACGGATACAGATACAGATACGACTAACCGTATCCGTTCACGTTGGATGCGTGTCAGATTTTGTTTCGCAATCATAGAGTTATGTGTCACGCCTAGGCCAAAGTATAGACACACGTTGGCATAGGTTTTGCGAGCATAACAAATCCAAAAAACATTTTGTGTATGCTCTTGTTACACTGAAGAATTTGATTAAATAGTATTTTTGTTAACTGTTTGTTTTCGGACCCACACGTCAAACGCGTGTAAAGAAAGTTTCCAGCAAGCATGGCAAAAAAGAGACCCCTGTTTATACTGCATTTTCCCCCCTATTTTGCTTACAAATGATTAACACATTTCTATCTATATCATGAATGACACATTTAAAAGCAATACTGGGGAAAATATTTTTACTCTAGAGCATAAATGGAACTAACATCAGCAAAACGGTATCCGTTTTTAACCTACGTGTATGAGCTCCCGTATCCGTTGTTAACGTCCGTGCGAAACACGGAAGCCGCAGTTACGCATCACGTGAACACACAAAGTGTTGACGTATCCGTATATGTATCCGTAGCCTTGTGAAACCTCTCTATTGATAATAATAACTAATAACTAGTTCTTATTTAGCGCATTTCACAATAACGTCTCAATGCACTTTACATTAGTGCCCTGGTCATTGGGCCAATAACATTCCTGTAATCTTTCTCAGCTCCCTGGGGAGCATACAGCCCCAAGCTGCCGTAGCGCTCTGAAGGCTTTTCAAACACAATATCAACCTCTACCCTCGCAGGTACCCATTCATACCCCTTGATGAAGAGAAGCAGTTATAGTAAATTATCTTGCTCAAGGATACAAGTGTCATGACCGGGATTCGAACCCACACCCCAATGACTTAACCACTGGAACTTGAATTCGATGCTCTAAACCACTCGGCCACACGACACACCATTGCTATACCCTTAACATTGGGTCTCATACAGTGTTACTTTCTTACCTTGAGCAGTCTCCTCCTGACAGTATCCCAGTCTGTTCCGAGGAACCAGGCATGATTTTTGATGTCTTCACTGCCGTTGACTAAACATCCGATTCGTTTCGTCCTGTCAATGACTAGTAACTTCTTTACCAAACTCCTGTGTGAAAACATTTTGAAAAGAAGTTATAAACAAATTACGAAAAGCTGAAACAGAACATGGTATAGCTGGTTTGCTAGCTTGCCCTTCATAGGAAAAGAATGAAAGATATATGTTGGTATGGAAGAAATGAATCATTTGCGAGTTAGATTTATACATTTCCTCAAGGCAAAGGAATATTTCTTCAAGGAAAAGGTACATTTCTTCAAGAAAAAAGGTACACTTCTTCAAGGCAAAGGAACGTTTGTTCAAGGCAAAGGAACGTTTGTTCAAGGCAAAGGAACGTCTGTTCAAGGCAAAGGAACGTCTGTTCAAGGCAAAGGAACGTTTGTTCAAGACAAAGGAACATTTTTTCAAGGCAAAGGAACATTTCTTCAAGGAAAAGGAACACTTCTTCAAGCATAACAAAATTATGCTTACCAGAATAGGATTATAGGCCAAACTACTATGTCACAAGTACAATTTGTGACTGGTATCCTGCTCATTTCTACTTAGCAGAAAATTGTTAAGCAACATTTTCTGCTTAAGCAGCTCTATGAAATCAGGCCCTGGTTTTATGGGCCAGATACTGCTCAGAATGTTGACAAACCTTGCGTCTTTTTCCAGATGTGCGGGCCAGGATATCTTGCCTTCCAATATCTTCTCATATATACCAAAGAAGTTATCATCAAAGAACGGTGGGTACCTGACAAAAGTAAGAATACCAAAAGAAAATTAATCAATTTCATAAAAAAAGGTAAAAGAGAAATCATTGCTTATCACACATCAGTTTTTGATAAAACCACAATATTATTATTCTTTATCCCCGAAATAAAAAGTTGCATCCCTATTAAGGTGATCCCTCTGCTGCTGCTTCCCAGGTTGTATCGTAAACTTAGGTGTGATCCCTGGCAAAGATATTGAGAAAATAGGGAGACCGTCAACATAGGGCTGGATAGCTTGGTGGGGCGCCGGCCGGCACATGTTAATCCAGAGGTCGTAGGTTCAAGTCCCGCTCTAGTCAAATTTTCTCTGTTTAACCCAAAATTATTTACAAATAAACTGAGATATAACTTTGGCTTTCCTGGGAGCATTCATTATTTAAACTCTCAGGTTTTCAAGAAACATCTCAATAAGGTACCCTTGAAGAGCACTTAAAAATAGATTAACAGGCATTGAGCAGTGAGCTTTCAAATTTATTTTTTATTTTTATATAATTATTTCTGTTTTTGTATACTTTCTTTGTTGTGTTCATTGCTAATGCTAATGTTTTGATGTATATAAATGGATCTTTTGGTTTCTATATATAAATGTGAAAGGTTTTTCTTTTTCAGGGCCCAATTTCATAGAGTTGCTTAAGCACAAAAAGTAGCTAAGCACAACAAAGTTAAGCTTACCAGAGTAAGGTTACCAGCCAAACTACCATGTCACGTGTACAATTTGTGGCTGGTATCCTGCTCATTTCTGCTATAAAGCAGAAATTGTTTAGCTCTATAAAATTGGGCCTAGGTGACAAAACATTAAATAAAGACTGCTGGCTTGTGTTAAACCCATTATCGAGATTGCAAAGCCGAGAATCTTATTCCGTCATCAAATTAGCAGAAATCATAACGCAATATACAGGCAGGTGTGCTGGGCAGGTTTAACAATTCAGTTCACTCGATAAGATTATTTTTAGAATACTACAGATGCATTTGCCTCGAGGGGAAGGACGAGTGACCGTCAACTTTTCAGTGTGGCTTGAGCTGTTGTGTTTATGTTTGCAAAAAGAAAAATATAAAGCCCTGAAATTGTTTTGCTTATCTTTCGGACTCATGGACGTGAGTCACCAGTGAAATATTTCACACATATTTCCAAAGTCTTGTTTCAAGTTTTACTTTCTATAAATTAAAATAAATCCGAATAATCTTTCTTTAATTTATATTTTTGTAAAATTAAAGATCAAAAAAATACCTTAAAGGCACTGAACACGTTTGGAAATTGTCAAAGACCAGTATTCTCACTTGGTGTATCCCAACATATGCATAAAATAACAAGCCTGTGAAACTTTGGGCTCAATTGGTCATCGAAGTTGCAAGAAAATAATGAAAGAAAAAACACCCTTGTTGTACAAATTTGTGTGCTTTCAGATAAGAATAAAAGGCTTCAGGCCTGATGTCTCTTATTTTAGTGAGAAATTACCTCTTTCTCAACAACTACGTCACTTCAGAGGGAGTCGTTTCTCACAATGTTTTATACTATCAACAGCTCCCCGTTGCTCATACCAAGAAAGTTTTTATGCTAATATATATTTTGAGTAATTACCAAATGTGTACAGTGCCTTTAACACACACACAAATACAATTATATTTTAAAAATTGCAACTTTGCCATATTTGACACTTGACATTTGAGAAATCTTTGTTTTGTGCATCTCTTTTGATATCAGTAATCTTGTATCATTTACTGTAATGTAAAAAAAGTTGGAAACAGTTTTATTAAAGAAAAAAAATAAGGACAAAAAAAGATAATAATAAAATAAAAACTTGGCTGCAACCAGAAACTTAGCATCCAATTTCACTGGCCTCAGGAATTTCTGCCTCTTTTCTCTTGTTTTTGATTATATATCTGTTGCAACAAATAAACTGTCAGTCAAGTCCAGCGGACATCTGGCCCACATGGTAAAGGTCAAAAGGTCATCATACATGTATCACTGTCAATCTTGAGCACAAAAACGTAAATAATGGTGGCCTAATGTTTAGAGGCAAGCACGGTACTATTACAATGCAATATTATTACAATGATTGCTGCAAAACCACTTATTTCAGGAAAACGAAAGAGCAGAACAAGAGCTTCCATCATTTTCAAACAAGTACACTTCTGCAGCCATCAATTCATGGTTCTCCCGGCAGGATTTTTCAAAACTGTGGGGCATTCTGGACTCACATTTTGGAAGTTTGGCTGAAGTAAGCTGAATTGAAATGAGGTCCTTGGAATATTTTCTACTTGGTGTTTATCTTGGTTTTAAAAAGCCCTACTGGCAATATGGAGCATTCTAAGTCAATTTTACCTTGATAATTTTTGTGAATTTTATCAGATTTTTTTATTTTTATCAATAAGTATAAAAAATGAGAAAAAGTTTGCGTATCGGCAGCAATTTGCACATATCGGCAGCAATTTGCCCATATCAGCACGCAATTCGCGCATATCGGCCCGATATGCTAGCTCGCGCATGGGGAGAACCCTGTACAATGCACATAACGGTCGCAGTTTAGCTTTTCAAGTTTACAAATGCCAGTTTTCTTCCCCTAGAGTCATCATCTTTGTTGTGATCCCTGTGATCATCTCATAATTAACGAGCAAGATGACTTTTCCTTCCATCTTAGTGAAAACATTGATTTCAAACTAAAATTAAAGTTGTTGTACCAATCAACCACACTACACGTGTGTGGATGACTACGAATCTCTACCGTGTGAATGGATGCAAGGTCAAAGGTGCGTTCAGCATGATCCCGTCCTTCGCTCAAGGCTGGTCTGTGGCATTATTCACGAGCCTCGAAGTGTGACGTCAGATGTTCGGGCTAGGTATTTTAAACCTTATACAATTTTTGCTACTCGTGTTTGCGTCAAAGAGGGCGCTATACTATAAAACGGCTTAATCGTGTTTACTAAAAGAAAAGTGGTGCCAGGTATCTATCCACTACCTTAAATATAATGTGTTCTCTTAAACAGACTACATGTTTGTAACCTGTGACATCACATGTTTACAAAAGAGCCACAGAGCCTGGACTTCCTGCAGGCGCGATTTGTACACAGCTCGATGGAAGAAAACATTCAATCATATATTTTATGGCTATTGCAGTGTCTTATTTATACAAATTTTGTCATATGAAGAACAAGGGTACATCTCAAAACTTGCTCAGCACTTGAACTAATGTGGAAATTATAATACATATTGTAAAATTTTCCATATGACCAGTGTAGTATCTCGCCTGCTAGGAAATGACCTGGAATGCACTTGGTCAGTCTTTTTGTAAACAAGGGTTATCTGGTCTATTGAAGGAGGTTCCACTTGAAGTAAGGGAACACTGCCTTTAAAGGCACTGGACACGTTTGATAATTACTCAAAATATACATTAGCATAAAAACTTACTTGGTAACGAGCAACGGAGAGCTGTTGATAGTATAAAACATTGTGAGAAACGACTCCCTCTGAAGTAACATAGTTTTTGAGAAAGAGGTAATTTGTCACTAAAATAATTGAATCTGAGAAAGACTTCAGGCCCGAAGCCTTTTTCAGGCATCTGAAAGCACACAATTTTGTGCAACAAGGGTGTTTTTCTTTCATTATTTTCTTGCAACTTCGATGACCAATTGAGCCCAAATTTTCACAGGCTTGTTATGTTATGCATATGTTGGGATACACCAAGTGAGAATACTGGTCTTTGACAATTACCAAACGTGTCCAGTGCCTTTAAAGTTGCATGGCCCGAAAGGAATTATTAAAAAGGACTTTTTTTTCTCTGAACGAATTTCGACAGATGATGCTGCTTCAAAATGAAAAACATTTACAAAATGAAAAACATACAAAACTTTTGCAAATGCCGCAGAAAAGTAGGCACAAAAGACATGTAACGTGAAAAATTGTTTGTACATGGCTGATGGAAGTGAGATAGGCCTAATGTCCAGATCCCGAAACTAATTCGTTTTAATTTTTTAATTAACTACCACTTATCATTGGCAGATTTGTTGGTACATTACCTCAAATGAAAGCTTGAATCTAGGAAAAATGTATGTTTAAAATATAAATTTTCAGGTCAAACTGCCCCAAAATCTGACCTAGCATTTTTAAGAAATATCCGCCCGAGATAAAAGATTTAAAAACAAATAAATAAAAAAGACGGCTTGCTCTTTTATGACACCACTTTAACTCAACCATCTGGGAAAACTGGCTTTTGTGATCGTGTTGCGCTTCTGGCGGAAAGATTAACAAGCCGGTAAACATGGGCATAAACTGGGCACTCAAGTAACATTCAGAAAACATTTGACGGAACAAATTGCTGGCATCCGTCACCCAAAGACCCTGGAATTTTTGTGCAAATGACGGAATGTTGATTTTCATGTGAGAGTATGTCTGACATTTTGAGGGCACGTCAAAGTTCAATGGTTTTGTTCTTCGTTTGTACGTCAATGTCATTTCAAATTGACTGAAAGTCCCTAGTGGTTTTTCAGCTTTGAGGCTTGACAAAAATTTGTCACAAAATTCAACGCAGTACACTGCATCTTCCTTTGGAAAAAAAGAAAAGAGAAACAAAAAAAGGAGCAAAAACAACTTGAATGAAGACTATTTTTTTCTATAAAATCAAATCTTCTTTTTAAATTGTTTGATACCAAATTCTCGAAAATAAAAAACCCCATGGCAATGTGTTTTATAAATACAATTTCAGTTGGGCAAAATTCTTAATAGACCATGCAAGTCCTGCTTTGCTTTAACGCGAGAAAGGAGACGTGCGAGACTTGCACAGTCTATTGTTCACAAGTAACCGGAAACGGAGGTCACGTCTTATTCTCGGGCCTTCTTTGTTGATTTGTTAAATTGAATTTACTTTCATATATTTCAGGGCTAATTTAATTTTACTTTCCCAACAATATGATATCAATTTTATAGCCGTAACCTACCTTAAACTAAAGTAGTTGAAGAAACAGAACTGTGCACACATAAAAACTCAATATGGTCGGACTAACGTTTTGAATAGGCGCGAGCTTGCACAGTCTTTATCTGCCTTTAAAGGTATCGTACACGTTTGGTAATTACTCAAAACAAATATTAGCATAAAATCTGACTTGGTAATGAGCAACAGAGAGCTGTTGATAGTATAAAACATTGTAGGAAACGACTCCCTCTGAAGTAGTGTAGTTTTTGAGAAAGAGGTAATTTCTCACTAAAATAATTAAAACTTCTTGCAAGAAGTTTTTATTCCTATCTGAAAGCACACAAATTTGTACAACAAGGGTGTTTTTTCTTCATCATTTTCTTGCAACTTCGATGACCATTTGAGCCCAAATTTTCACAGGCTTGCTATTTTATGCATATGTTGGGATACACCAAGTGAGAACACTGGTCTTTAACAATTTCCAAACGTGTTCAGTGCCTTCAACATGGAATTTTCGCGGCTGTAACCAGTAACTGTTTTGGCATTGGCCAGTGATTAACCACAGGCCAATTCAACCAAACCACTTATCGTTTCAACCGCCCGCCAAAACGCATCCCAGTTTCTCTTTGCTGCATGGACCCTTGCTTTCAAATAGTGCCAAGAGTCACTGCCCACAAACAGGTCCGAGGTGTGTGGAAATGATGGCATTACTACCTTTTAAACAACCCACGAATTATAGATTTCAAGGAGCTTTTGGGAGCAGTCCCCTCAGCACCAGAGAAGTTGAATAAAGAGCGTGATTTCCTTATATCTGAAGAAAAACAGCAGCTACTTTTTTTGTACCCACCAGGCAGACCATAAGAAAGTCTGAATTCAGAAAAAAAAGTCTGAAATTTCTCATCCCTGACAGCCACTCAGAGAAATGTCTTATTTGTAAAATACAAAGAGATCCGGTGGATAAGTGGGTCAACCCCCTCCCCCCCATCATCTCCTAATGTTGACAAGTTCTTCCTCCATGGACAATGCCCTCAGAAGTGTCAGCTTGACTTGTAGAGTTTTGCTAAAAATACCTGTTTTCTTAAAGATCCAGAGGCAGCATATATATTTAGGACTCAAGAGGCACTCCTCGCCACAAAAAAAAATTCAAACGCTTCCATTTTAGGCTTCACCGTCCCTTAACATCACAGCGCCAGTTCGGTTTATTTTACAGGTACGCAAACCCCTAAGGCACAGGTTGTAGTTTTATACATCAGCTGTAAACGCAAACTGTGAAGCCGGTTTTTTTTTTTAACACTGTCCATCTAAACCCTTCAGGGGATAATGCAACGTCTCCGATCATCTTGCAATTCATTCGGATTTTCGCCTCCCGAATTAGAACCACTTTCCAAGCCGTCGGGATTAACTCAGCGGAGACGAAGGGGGGAAGAGGGTTTCTTGAGTTTGTGTCCATTACACGGAAGAGGTAATATTGTATTTTCAACATCGTCACGTCTCATTACATTCCCTCCGGACTCTATGTACTGTGGAAGAAGGGGGTGGTATTCTTGACATCTTGAGTGTCTTGCCAGGAGTAGATGCGTCTCAGAAAACCTTGCAAAACACGCGGGGATTATGTTGGGGTTTTTTACACGTGAGGAGCACCAAAGCAAAAAGCAAAGAAATGCAACTTGTACTGTGATATAAAAAAAACTTCCTGTTTCTCACAGAAAGATGGGAAGTCAAAAAGCATAGCACTTATCAAGTTAGCAAAAGAGCAGAAGTTATAACCCAAGTGTTTCTGGTTTACAGGTTTGCTCAAGCTTTCAGGCTACAGTGATTATTAAGTTTGCTAGAAGAAAAGGGGTTTACTCCAGTGATTCTTGCTCAAGACAAGCACCTTCTTAACATGTTTTCTCAGGCTTCCAAACTAGTGATTATTAAGTTTGCTAAAAGAGAAGGGGTTTACCCCAGTGTTTTTTTGGTTTACATGTAGAGCAAGCACCCTTATTTACAGGTTTCCTCAAGCTTCCAAGCTACAGTGAATATTAGGTTTGCTGGAAGAGTAGGGGTTTACCACCAAATTTTTGGTTGATAGCAAGCACCCCTTTTTACTATTCAAAATGTGGTGGTGTTTTTTTACATTATGAATTAATTTTTATTGAGTCTACTCAATTATATGTATTCACTAGGCACTCGATAACCTTTCTACAACAAAAGAACAATAATGTTGATTTTGTTCAAGTTGGTCTTTAAAGGCACTGAACACATTTGGTCAAATACCAGTGTTCTCACTTGGTGTATCCCAACATATGCATAAAATAACAAGCCTGTGAAAATTTGGGCTCAAATGGTCATCAAAGTTGCAAGAAAATGATAAAAGAAAAAACACCCTTGTTGTACAAATTTGTGTGCTTTCAGATAGGAATAAAAACTTCTTGTAAGAAGTTTTTATTATTTTAGTGAGAAATTACCTCTTTCTCAAAAACTACGTTACTTCAGAGGGAGTCGTTTCTCACAATGTTTTATACTATCAACAGCTCTCCGTTGCTCGTTACCAAGTAAGTTTTTATGCTAATAAATATTTTGAATAATTACCAAACGTGTACAGTCCCTTTAATTAATAATAATACTAATAATCTAAGCACTTACATAGCATTCTTACGCAGAAAGGTACCATAACGCTTTACAACAATAAATTTTATAACACTCATCAATTAACAATGCAAAGGAATGAAAATGAAATAAATAGCCTAGTATGGTAGTAAGCAAAATAAGTCATGAAAAGGTGAGTTTTAAGCGATGTTTTGAATTCAGAAAGTGAAATGGCACGACAAATTTGATAAGGAAGATTGTTCCAAAGGTTTGGAGCAGCTGCATAAAAACCTTCGAAAGATGAAGAGTATCTGGTTTGAGGTTTTGTGAGAATCCTTGTATCTGAGCAGGAACGGAGTGTGCGATTAGGGAAAGGTTACGTTTTGGAACTCACTGTTTGTTTCAATCCTACATAAGTTGTAGGCCTAGCTATATACCATAAAACTAACCTGAAAAAATTCCATTTCAAAGGTGTTAGCATTTTTGAGATATTTCAAAAAATATTGAGCGGTTATGTCCACGCAGGATGAATAATCTGCAATTGGAATACACACTCTGAGAAACGTTACTGTCAGTAAAGCTTCTGTAAGTTACTGTAAGTGATATCTTTTTCCATAACCCCTGTACTCCAAAGTGAACAGTTTCTCAAAATGCATTATACTATCCAAAGCTGCTTTACGTCTTACCAAGTAAGTTTTTATTGCCATTAATTTTCAGAGTCATTACCGAACATATACAGACCCTTTAAAGGCACTGAACACGTTTGGTAATTGTCACAGACCAGTGTTCTCACTTGGTGTATCCCAACATATGCATAAAATAACAAGCCTGTGAAAATTTGGGCTCAATTGGTCATCGAAGTTGCAAGAAAATGATGAAAGAAAAAACACCCTTGTTGTACAAATTTGTGTGCTTTCAGATAGGAATAAAAGGCTTCTTGCAAGAAGTCTTTTATTATTTTAATGAGAAATTACCTCTTTCTCAAAAACTATGTTACTTCAGAGGGAGTCGTTTCTCACAATGTTTTATACTATCAACAGCTCTCTGTTGCTCATTACCAAGTCAGTTTTTGTGCTAATATATATTTTGAGTAATTAACAAACGTGTACAATGCCTTTAACAAATTGCTTTACCTACTCTAAAAAAAAAAAATTAAAAAAATTCCCAACGCTATTCCCTCAGCCTTCATGCGTGATAAGCGACTTAAGTTACAACACTCATCCATTAATGAGCCGATGATACCACTTCGTACAGGTCGATGTCCCTCTATCCCCACAGTCACATTGACTGGCGCTAATTCCTATCCAGCTGAGAACGCCAACAGCGTTTATTTTCTCTCCGGTGGGTCATAGATTCAATTTCAAATTAAATTCTGAAACTAACTAACCGACTGGTACTATCACTCCCCAACGTAAAGTTGGTGATGCAAATAATAGGCCCGTACACAAAAAACCATCCATCTTGGATGGTAGAAATTGGAACACCATGAATCCACCAAAAACAAAGAAAATAACTTATCGAATGATGATTTTGTATAAAATATTGAATATTGTTAGTTTCAAGATATTGTACATGTTGAAGGCATGATATTTGGATCTTGGAAAAAAATAGGAACATTTTATTGAGTACAAGGGCTGACCTACATGTATGGCTTTAATAGACTTTTCATGCTATTCAATCACAATTTTTCAGTTTTTTTCACGAGCAAACAAAATATTGGAAATCAGACTTAAATAGGACGAATGTCATGCCTGGTGTTGTACGTAGGATTTTAGGCTTCGCATGGTGGAATAAGATTATTAAGAAATCTTACAAGTCTCTTCAAGGTAGGATCATTGTTTGTTTTTTGTCAACGTATTGCTGATTTATAGAAAAAAAATATCAAGAAAGATACAATAAAAGTCACCTGTGAAAGTTTCAGTTAAACACACTGCCTACTTGTTGAGAAAACAGCAAAAACTGTCAGGGTATTTTCATCAAGACCGTTCGATCCATCCTTTTTTAGTGAGTTGACAGCGGGTCTCAAGCGCATCTCTGGCCGTATCGAGGGCAGCATTCGAAAAGATACCACGGAAATTTCCAAAAGTAGCCCGCAGGTTATCTTTGGAAATTCAAATTTGTCGACATACTTTTATTGCTATCTAATATTAATAATAACAATAATAACTAGTTCTTATATAGTGCATTTTACAATAACGTATCAATCCGCTTTACATTAGTGCCCTGGTCATAGGGCCAATAACATTCCTGTAATCTTTCTCAGCTCCCTGGGGAGTATGCAGCCCCGGGCTGCCGTGGCGCTTCAAAGGCTTTTTCAAACACAATATCAACCTCTACCCTTGCAGATACCCATTTATACCCCTGGGTAAAGAGAAGCAATTATAGTAGAGCATCTTGCTCAAGGATACAAGTGTCATAACCGGGATTTGAACCCATACCCCGATGACTTAAACACCAGAACTTGAATTTGATGCTCTAAACCACTCGACCATGACACCCTCAGGAGGGCACTTCAGACGAAAACATTTCACAGGATGCTTACTACCTTTACCATTTTGCAGTTTTCATTTCATTTTTTTAAGTAGGTTTTCGGATAAAAATTACAGAGTTTCTTTTCGGGGGTCATTACCAAAGTATGACCCTACCTCTAAGGTTAGGGATGTTGCCTCTCAAAACAGCCAGTGTGCTCTACTTGTCATTACATTTTAAGAGCAATGAAACAAGAAGGCTGCTTCAGAAAGTCTCTATTTAAAACCCACTAGCAAAATAGTATAGTTGCTTGGCCCAATTACACCGAACACTTAACTCCTTCTGAAGTGAGAAATGCAGACTACAAGATGACATTCAGACATTCCCATGAGTCTTCACTCCATTGTGGGGTCAATTCAAGCCAAGATGAATTCCAAACTCCCCTAATTTGCAAGAGACATTTCAGAGAAGATACGTGGTTCGTTGAAGTCTTCATTCATTCTAGTCCCTCGTCTTCATAACGATGTATCATAAAGAGATGGTAAATGTACATCATCGGTTTTTGGAAGAGTACATTCATTCCGATCCTCCAGTTTTCATGATGAGACACTTTTATATCATAAAGGCATGGTACATCATTGGTTTTTGGAAGAGTACATTCATTCAAATACTCTAGTTTTCATGAGACACTTTTATATCATAAAGGGATGGTACATCATTGGTTTTTTGGAAGAGTACATTCATTCAAATGCTCTAGTTTACAAGAAACATATCATAAAGGGATGGTACGTCATTGGTTTTTGGAAGAGTACATTCATTCAAATTCTCTAATTTACAAGAAACATATCATAAAGGGATGGTACGTCATTGGTTTTTGGAAGAGTACATTCCTTCAAATTTGCTAGTTTTAAAGACACATACATGTAATAACAAAAAACATTCTAAAATTATTTCACCACAATGAATTATCAAATGAACAGAACAATACCATGAAATGAAATGTTGCCCCTAAACAAACAACCAATTATTTGCTAAGTTAAGCCATATTTTTCTTTTTAAAATTTTAAAAAATTTATCAAGAATATTTCTCAAGGATCGATAAATGATCACGGTTACTTGTCATCAAGTGAGCCTAGCGAAGCAGCAACCCAAATAATAATCCAAACAGCAATATATCTTTAACAACACTTTGACAAAGGTCAAGAGTTCAAACCGGAAGATTGTTCAAACGTAACAAGCGCTGTCAACAAACAGCACGCAGGCGAAAGGGCATTGACGCTCATCAGTATGTCATGCGCGGTCATTTTTTAAGGGGGGGGGGGTTGATGGATGTAAGACAAGGCTGTGGAAACGACTCCTAAATCGCCTCTTTTCAAGGATTTGAAAGTGAGGCTTCATCTACTATGCTGCGTGCATCAATGCAAATCAACGATAGTTTGATGTGTAGATAACAAGCACCTTTTCATTCACGAGCGAAATTAAACAGAATTCCGCTCAACTTTTTCATTCATTCACTAAAAACAGGGCCCAATTTCATAGAGCTGCTTAGGCAGAAAATACTGCTTAACACTTTTCTGCTAAGCGAAAATTAGCAGGATACCAGTTACAGATAGTGCACTGGACGTAGTATTTTGGCTGGTAACCTTATTCTGGTAAGCAAGATTTAGTTGTGCTTTCGCTACTTTTTTGCGCTGAAGTAGCTGTTTGAAATTGGGCACAGATTTTTTTTTAGAAAGAGGTTGCTCCTGCAGACAAACAAAATTAGTCTGGCTCCTTCAGTGAGTTAGGGGCCATTAAAAATGATCAATCTTTAAAAATTTCGAGATTTTTCAGAAATTGTGGGTGGGTCAAAAAAAGTAACTGAAAAACTATATTTAGCTTCAATTCAAACAATAGAACTGTCTCTACAGTGCCATTGTTAAAGGCTGACCTTGTTTCGATAGCTGACCTCCGCGCCCGATGGGGAGATGGCAAAGATTTTCTCTTCTGTTTCAACCCAAAAGGTTACATGCTGGAAGCCGGGGAAAGCCGTTGAAAACTCCTGAGCTTGGGAGAGCATTTGTTTTAAATATCTGCTTCATTTAAGGCATTACTTTTTTCTTCAGTGTGTAGGCTATAATTGCTTCTCTTCACCCTGGGGTATAAATGGGTACCTGCAAGGGTAGAGGTTGATATTGTGGGTTCGAGTCCCGGTCAAGACACTTGTGTCCTTGAGCAAGATGCTTTACTGTAATTGCTTCTCTTCACCCAGGGTATAAATGGGTACCTGCGAGGGTAGAGGTTGAAATTGTGTTTGAAAAGGCCTTCGGAGCGCCACGGCAGCCCAGGGCTGTATACTCCCCAGGGAACTGAGAAAGATTACAGGAATGTTGTTGGCCCAATGACCAGGGCACTAATGTAAAGCGCATTGATACATTATTGTAAAATGCACTATGTAAGACCTAGTTATCATTATTAGTATCATTATTTATATTAATCAACGAATGACATAACTCTCAATTTGTCCAAGACACGCATCCAGAGGTGTTTAGTGTTATTCTGATATAAGAAGCTACGAAAATAAATACAAATCAACAAGAATGTTACAACTTATGCAATATATTCACAAAGGAAAAAAACAATGAAAACATGGCATTCATATGACCATCCTGATGGATACGGGGAAAAAAAAACAAACAAAAAATGAAATCCCAGAAGTAATTTGTAATTCTCAGGTACGACATTGTTGTTTTTCTGTTTTGCTCGACAAAATGTCCACATCTTGAAAATCCTCTCGGGACCCAGAGCGTTTTGAGCTAAGGTCTTTGATCTGTTCTGACGGGACTCTCCGTTGAAGCGGGGTATTTTCTACCGTCATGGGATGGGCATATCTTGGGGACCTCGTTCTCAGTCAGCTGTGATAATTTCGCACTTTGCAGGGAAACGATGTAAATGGGGATGGGAGAGGTGAGTGTGTGGCAACTGTGAGCCGAGGGAGAAGGAGAAACCTGACCGATAGTGAACTACTTTTGGCTTTTTTTTTCTTTATCGACCTCAACCACTTCTTGGGGGTGGGTTTCTACCCATCCATTACAATTGTTTTCCCCTTCATAACTCATGCATGGTATTTGACCCTTGGAAAAAAGGTGGGAACATTTTATTGAGTACAAGGGCTGACCTATATGTACACATGGTGTAGGCTTTAATAGAGTTTTCTGGTCATTAAATCACAATTTCTTTCTGATTTTTTTAAGGGCAAAAAGAAAATAATCAGAAATCAGACTTAAGTAGGAAGAATATCATGCCTGGTTAACTCCTTACAAGTTACGTGTAGTTGATCAGACCACCTTTGTGCTACTTGTATGTTTGACTAGTCTGCTTCTTACGATGACTACTGTAAGCTAGTCAAAAAGTTGAGACCCAACTTTTGTCACTAAGAGATAGTTAATATAATTCCGAGAGGTTCCCTCCCCCAATCAACAAATCTTCTCCGCGGCAGGAAATCGAGAAGTTCTTTCAGAACTAACTTCTCTCACTATTAGGGATAGTGAAGATAATTTTGAGACGTCCCGCCCCCCCTTCCCCAAATCCACTCCACTGCAGTAAATCAGAATTAGCAGGACAACTTCCAGGACCAACTCATCTCACTCAGGGGGAGTGAGGCTAATTATGAGAAGTCCCCCAATCCACTAATCTACTCCACAACAGCAGATCAGAATTAGCAGGACAACTTTCAGAACCAACTCATCTCACTCAGTGGGAGTAAGGCTAATTATGAGAAGTCCCCCAATCCACTAATCTATTCCACAGCAGTAGACAATAATTAGCAGGACAACTTACAGAACCCACTTATCTCACTCAGGGGGAGTGAGGCTAATTATGAGAAGTCCCCCAATCCACTAAGCTACTCCACAGCAGTAGACAAGAATTATCAGGACAACTTTCAGAACCCACTTATCTCACTCAGGGGGAGTGAGGCTAATTCGTAGAAGTCCCCAATCCACTAATCTATTCCACAACAGTAGACAAGAATTATCAGGACAATTTACAGAACCATCTCATCTCACTCAGAGGAGAAGTGATGATAATTCTTAGAAGTCCCCTATCCACTAATCTACTGCGCGGCAGTAGATAAATTTGCTGGACGAGGACTTACAAGAACATGTTCAGTCTAATCACAGCAAGTAGATTAAGCATGGTGTGACTGAAACCGAAGAATCACGTCATCACTCCACCATGCAACGCCTCAAACGTTATAGAGACGATACCCTGTTGTGATATAGATTTAGCAAATCAACAGAACCAAATTGAGGCTGTATGAGGGAAAAGTCTGGCTCCTTTTCTTTCACCATGACAGAAGTCTGTATTCATGTTTATTATTATTTTTATTTTTATTATGGTTTATTTAAAAAATTGCTCATTGCAGCCCATTGGCTGGATTACAAAACAGTTTACATGAACAATACAAATAGATTTTTAAAAAGTAAACAGTATGAACCAAATGAAGAATGAATCTTTTAAGAAATCTAGGAACATACAAGGCACAGGAAGTATAGACACAGGGACAGGGAACAAGACAAAATGGAAAACAAATTATTCATCTTCCGTGCTTCATGTTCCCTTTAAAGGGATTGTATACGTTTGGTAATTGGAACCCACTGTTTGTTTCAATCCTATATAGATATACCTTAAAAATTAACCTGTGAAAATTTCATTTCAAAAGGTGGTAGCGCTTTTTAGATATTGCCGAAAATCTGGAGCGGTTATGTCCACGCAGGAAGAATAATCTGCAAATGCGATACACAATCTGAGAAACGTTACTGTCAGTAACACTTCTCAGATTCAAAAATTTTGGGGATAAAAAGTGATAACTTTTTCCATAACCGCAGTACTTCGACGTGAAAAGTTTCTCAAAATGCATTATACTATCCAAAGCTGCTGTACTTCTGACCAAGTACGTTTTTATTGCCATTAATTTTCAGAGTCATTACCAAACAAATACAGACCCTTTAAGACCTCTTCCTTGATGCTCAACCAAACGGAATCCCAACAATTTGTACTCGATGTACATGTATCATTAGAGCTTGTCTTTACTTAGTCAAAATTCTCGGGACTTCATTCTATTAAATTAGGGATCCCATTTTCATCCGCTGCAAGGCTGACTCGTGATTAGATTCTGACATGACAACGACAGAAACGTTCCGGCGTCACACGAAAGGGCCGCTTGACTTGCCAATTCTAATCAATAAATAATTCTGTAATTCTGACATTCCAATAATAATTAATAGTATAGTAGTGAGGCGACTTAAACATTTCAGTGTGGTTAACTGGAATTCTTCGTATTTCTTTTAGATATAAACCACAAGGGAAACTGACCACTGGGTTATTTTTTTAAATAATTTTGGGTTGAACAAAGAAAAAACGACTAGAGCGGTACTTGGAACATGTAACCTCCGGGTTTAACGTGCCGGCGCTCTGGCAACTAAGCTATCTAGCTCTATGTTGGCGGTCCCCCTAGATTCAACTGACGAATTATGCAAATTTATTATGAACTATGTGACGTTCCATGCCAAAACCAGGCCTTTCTGCCCGAACTCAAAGCTGGGTTTATATTCTCATCAAATACATGTAGATGAAAAGAAGAGCTTTCATACAACACTAAACAAGCCTTTAAGTTTTGAGAGAAGTATTTCCACGGCATTTCTCAAAAAGATAAATGTTTAAGACATCACATCACATTGATAATATGAACCTTGAACCTTGAACCTTGAACCTTGATATCACGGCTCATGTTTCAGTTGTCTTCATATTTAATGATTTGGGGGTTGAACAAAGAAAATTGACTAGAGCGGGATTTGAACAAACGACCTCCGGTTTAATGTGCCGGGTGCTCTACCAACTGAGCTATCTATGTTTGTGGTCTCAATATTTTGTCAATATCTTTGTCCGGGGGTGCCAGTCAGAAGCCATACAACCATTAGCTGCCGTGTAGCCAGGGATCACACCCAAGTTTACGATACAACCTAGGAAGTGGCAGCCAGGGGATCACGTAAAGGGGATGCATCTTCACATTTACTTACATTTCTCTATTTCCAAGAAGCACCTAATTTTGGCATCTGGCGTCATATAATATCCAAAGGCATCCATGCACATTTATATCCCAAATTTCAGGGTAACCCCCCACCCCCCCTTCTTTCAAGAGCAAATCATAAGAAAAGATTGCTGCTACTTGTGAGGGGAGGGTTATTGGGAAAAGTGCATTTAACAAATCCATCAAGTTTGCTCATGTTCCCTATTTGCACAAGCAATAATGAATGCAAATGTGCATTATACCAAAGTGGGGCTCCGACTATTTCCCCTTCCAGCCTCAGTCTGGTTACATGTAATCGGCATGGCAACCAAGATGGTTGCACCATGATTAAGATAACTGCAGTCTAGAACCCTGACTTACCCCACAAGCATCTCATATATAAGAATTCCAAGGGCCCACCAATCCACTGCTTTTCCGTGACCTTTACTTTGGATAATTTCCGGGGCTATGTATTCGGGAGTTCCACATAGTGTCCACGTCCTGCGAAATGTAAAGATTGAAATTGTCAAGACAAAACTCAGATGAGAATTATATCTGGGTGCTGGATTCAGAAGAAGTGTGCAGCAGATATATCCACAACATTTTAAGACAGGTTTTTGAGACCAATTTATGAGACCAATTTATGAGACCAATTTATGAGACCAACGTAGCACCTTATAAGGGCTTACAAGGTGCTGCGGCGCATTTAGCAGCCACTGTTAGAAACACCGGGGCAAACCCCTTCTCTTAGCGATAGGTGTAACTGGGTTCTTTTACGTGTATTACACAACACACAGGACCTACGCCTTTGCGCCCCATCTGAAGGATGAAGCAATAGTGGTGAAGTGCCTTGCTTAAGGACACAAGTGTCAAGACCGGGACTCGAACCCACACTCTGCTGATCAGAAACACCAGAGCTCGAGTCCGTGCTCTTAACCGCTCGGCCACGACACGCCACATAAAATGGTATGCTTTACAAGTCTTTGGGCTATTGAAATGCCAGCGAAAAGATCTGACAGCGCACTTCAAAGCTAATTAACGACCTGCCAGATGCCTTCAAGTTTCAAGGAGATTCAACTTTGACCTTGGCTGGTGTCACACCTGGCTCTGCATGTTATGAATGCAGAGCACACACCTGGTGCCAGTTTGTAACCTTTACACACTGTATACTCAGTACTTTTCCGATCTTCATTGTTATAATTTCATCACCCCTGTGCAAAAGCGTTTCATCTCGATTTTGTAATAACTTTATACCTTGCCTATGGAGATACTCCAGAGCCCAATGTCATAGAGCTTCTTAGCGGCCATTTTTGTGCTAACTGCGCGAGTTTCCATTTCATAGCACTGCTAACCGTAAGCACACGAGAAGGCATGCTAACCTTACGGTGCTTACTGCATGAAAATGAATGACTTAACAATGCAAATCCATAGTGAACCCGCAAGCTGGCCGCCTAATTTTCTTGCTAAACCTGTAAAACACGGTTATGCTTAAGCAAATTTTTCTGCTATAGTAAGCATTAAAAATGTGCTTACCGTTAAGCAGCGCTATGGAATGGGCCCCAGGCATGAAAGTTGTATCTTTAGCCAACAGGGTTTTTGTGTACATGTACATCTGGGATTAGCTAAACACAACAAGTGTAAGTTTTAATCGTATTAACTTTTTTTGGTTTGGAATTTTTTTTTTTCCCTGACACAACGAGCAGAGAGTGATTTTTCCCTTTGGTATCACAATCAAAATCCCACTAGACTGTGCAAGTCTTGCGCGTATTGGAACATTTTTGGGACCACTTTGGTCCCACGTACATTGCTTCAACTCATGAAGGAAACAAACTTGTGCACTTTAACGGGTCCTTATGTTCGAATATGCGCGAGACTTGCACAGTCTATAAGCACTCAGCGAAATTCCCAGAAGAACGTTGTAACATGACGTCAAGCTTGAAATAAAGAGCCCCCTCGTAGGGTTGCACACAGAATGAATTAGAACCTCTGCTTACATGTTCATGTCCTTTAATCTCTTGGCAAAGCCAAAGTCCGTAAGCTTCACATGACCGTCTCGATCGAGTAAAATATTTTCGGGTTTCAGGTCGCGGTAGACGATATCTTCTTTATGTAGGTAATCTATTGCGCAGATGATTTCTAAGGCAAAGAACTTGGCGATCGAGGTCTTGAATCGTCCCATACTGCGCAGATATGTGAAGAGTTCCCCTCCACACACGTATTCTAGAAGCATATACAGGAATGTCTCGTTGTAGTGGGCCCATATTCTGAAGAGAAAAAAAAAAAATTTTATATTATAGTAATATAAATGTTGCAACGGAATTTTGTGACTGAGCGGACTAGGGCGATGGACTCAAGCTCTGTAATTTACAGAATGTGGGTTCGAATCCTGGCCTGATCAGTTGTGACACTTGTGTCCTTGAGCAAGGCACTTTATCACAATTGCTTCTCTCCACCCAGGAGTAAAAATGGGTACCGGTGAGAGCTGGGGAGTAACCTGTGATGGACTGGCATCCTGTCCAGGGGGAATAGAAATATTCTCAGTCGTTTAATGCCAAGTAAACCGGATATAAACACCGGCCTGATGAGCCATATTGGCTCGGAACAGACTTTACATTTGTTTTATAAATGTTGCAAATTGACTCAGACATATGGTTGCTTTTATTAACTAGTTCACTTTGGAGGGCACAATAACGCGCAAAACTCTTGCGCAACAGTGGTCTTATAAATTGGCATTCGAGCTTCTCTGCGTGTGAGGCAGTAGTCATGTCAACACGCCTTGTGTTGAATGAATCGTTTCTCAGATGTCTGAGGGTTATATAGTGTCTGTTCGCGAATGCAGCAGCCAGAGATGCGGTTGGTACCCGCTGTCACCTCACTAAACCTGGATGGATTTGACGTTCTTGTGAAAATACCGTGACAGTTTATTGCTGTTTTCTCAGCAAGTAGACACTATATTCAGCTGAAACTTTCACATGTGACTTTTATTGTCTTCCTTTATAACTTTTTTGAATAAATCAGCATTATCTTAACAAAAACCAATCTATGACCCTACTTTTAAGCAAATTCCACTAAATTCCCTTCGCTCATCAGAGGGTAAATCCCTCGCAGTCCGCGAAACACATAACCTTGCAGGTGACAGGGCCTTTTCTATTGCCGCTCCCCGATTATGGAAGAGTCTACCCACCCAAACCAGAAACTCCAACAGTGTCTCAGCCTTCAAACTGGCTCTCAAGACCCATCTTTTCCCCTAGTCTGTAGCTGGTCGACAGCGTCTTTGTACTGTCTTTTTTTTTCTTTTTCTTTTCTTCAGTGCCTTGTATCCTTTGGCAATTTGGCGCTTTATAAATACAGTTATTATTTGTATATTACGTATGCGCGTGTGTGTACATGTCCAAGCTTTATGTTTACCCGCGTGTACTGACTGTACTACTACTGCGGTCTGGGGCATCGATGCAGTGATAGTTTGAGTGGACAGTGGAATGTCTGTTTGACATCTTGGTATTTTGAGCAAAAGTGATGCCATTATCAGAATAATATTGTAGGTGTCATTACTACATTAACTTCCACCGTCTGTTTACACAGGGCATAATAGTTTTGGAAGCTAATTGTATACCATGCTTTGTGACCGCTTGTTCATGTCCAGTGATGTTAGGCTACATGTATGTAATAAGCCATGGGGATTTTGTTTTAGTGAAGGGTCCTCCCCATGCACAATCTAGTGTATCGGGCCGACACATGCAATTTGCATGCCGATACGCGCAAATTTCGACCGATACGCAAACAATTTTTTATTTTTTATTTTCACAAAAATTATCAAGACAAAACCATATAGAATGCTCCAGATTGCACAGTAGGGCTTTTAAAACCAAGATAAACACCAAGTAGAAAACATTCCGAAGACCTTGTTTCAATTCAGCGTGCTTCGGCCAAACATCCACAAATTTGGGTCCAGAATGCCCCAAAGTTTCGAAAAAACCTGGGGAGAACCCTGCAGTGTTTACAACAGAAAACCATATACAGTAGAATGCTCCAGATTGCACAGTAGGGCTTTTAAAACCAAAATAAACACCAAGTAGAAAACATTTCAAAGACCTTGTTTCAATTCAGCATGCTTCGGTTAAACATCCACAATTTGGGTCCAGAATGCCCGTGCACAGTTTTGAAAAAAACCTTGGGAGAACCCTGTCGTGTTTACATTTTTTGTTGGTATACTGTCATCCATTTGTCTTACAGGCATTGTATACTATTCAGTCATGTAGCTTTCAGTGTTGATCTTTTTTTATATAATCCATTTCCTTGTTCCTGTTTCTAACACATCCGGAAACAATAATCTGGCCCTAGACTTCAGCATAAACCTGCAGGTGCATTCACATGTTGAAACACTTTAATTGGGTTATTTAAAGGTATTGTACACTTTGGGTAACAGCTCAAAATCAGTGTCCACATTTTGTGTGATTCAACATATGCATGAACAAACAAACCTGTGAAAGTTTGAGCTCAATTGGTCATCGAGGTCACGAGAAAATAGTGAAAAGAGACCTTATGTGTTTTCTGTTTTTTCAAAATATCGCGCGTGATAAAAACTATTGTTTTACTCATTTCTCAAAAACGATAGCATTTTAGGCAGAAATATTTTAAGGAACCCTTTCTACCATTACTTACTTTAAATCATGTAAGTTGTGTGTGAATCTGTGAACATTTGTGTTTTTCGATCTTACCAATAGTGTACAGGCCTTTAAGGTATTATACTGGATTGTTAGAGCTGACAAACTAGTCGCAGACAGTGTTCATGTTCTGTGTGATCAACCATAAACATGAAATAACAAACCTGTGGAAATTTGGGCTTAATCCATTGTGTGAGTCAGGAGAAAATAGTGAAAAACCATGCACAATTTTCAGCTTGTAAACACATTGTCCTCAATTTTGGTTGCAACAACCAAAATCAGCTGTTGCGTTTTGGAGGTTTTCAGATACAGCTTTCTCGAATATGACTTCATTTCAGAGGGAAATATTTCACAGGAAAAAAAAAATGGTTTAGTATGAACTTCATAATCAGTAAGCTTTTATCCTTACCAATCCTGCATAATACCTTTAAAAAAGGCTTATAACCATTGGGAAAACTGTTAACGTGATGGATGCAAATTGGTACCCTTTATTGTGTTTTCTGTTTCGGGGGTGTTTTCAGACAAATTTGTGCCCCTAAAAAAATCAATTACCAGCCACATCTGAGCATATGGGGATGAAAAATACCAAACGATACACAACCTCAGCATTGTCTTTCTTTGACAATCTTAAAGGAACGTTACAGAACGGGTAATTAAGATCACAAATTTACATAAAACTTACACGGTCTGATGATGATGATAGTAGAAAACATCACTAGAAATATTTCTGTCTAAAAAGCCATATTTGATGAGAAATAAATAAAACTAATTTCCGATTGGAGTTTATCGCTCATGAGCGTTTTATTCATGCATTGTATAACACATGCAAATGTGTAATCGGTTTTTCACTATTTTCTCGTGACCCAGATGGCCGATCGATCTCAAACTTCTACAGGTTTGTCAGTTTATGTATATGGTGGATTATATAAAGTGCTTACACTGCCAGCAACTGTTTTGTTAGCAACAACCAATTCTGTAATGTTCCTTTAAGTTTATGTCTCCACAAAATAACATCGTTGTCTAGGTCTGTGTCCTACCACCTTAAAATATGCGTATAAGACGTTTTCTAGATGTCGACACATACAGCAGTGTTGAAAGATTTCTTAGTTCTTTCCAGATTGGACTATGCCAATGCGCTTTCACTTCGAGCAAATATAAACTCAATTTAAGACTTCAATATCTTCAGAATTGGGCTGCCAAGCTGATAATTTGTGCATCTAAACATGATAATGCAATCCCTTTTCTAAAAAAACAGTTACACTCTGGTTCCCGGTGAAAGAGCACATTCAATTCAAAATATCGGTGTATGTTTATGCTTAAATGGACATGCACCAGCATATTTTGCATCATGTTTTACTTTTTACAGTCAAACAAGGGCTGGACTTCGCTCAGCATCAGACAACACCGGTCGTGCTGAAAACAAACCAAGCAGCAAATCTCTCCAATCTGCTGCCTACAAATCCTTTTCTTTAGCTGCTCCAGGACTGTGGAACAACCTTCACATCACCATACGCACCTCACATTCGCTGCCTATTTTCAAGAAAGCACTCAAAAAATATATCTTTTTCCATAGTTGCTTTCTTTTAAATTGCTTTTTCTTCTTTTGTTGTATTATTTGCAATGCTGTTGTCTGCTTGCTAATATGCGCTGTGGTCTAAAAGAAATGGTGCAAAATAAAAGCCCAGTGTATGTATGTAGGTATGTATATATACCAAATTGAATAGTCCCTCAGGGAAAATGCTTTTGTTCACCGAGAGTTTAAAAGGAGTTTTCAACAAACTTCGGCTCCTCAAAACCCACAATGGAAAAACCTTGAATGAGCAACCGAAAGACTTCGTTCACATGATAGATGCAGTTAACAAAACAAGTACATTGTATTTTCTTGAGGGCTGTCACTTCAAGTCATTCACAATCTCTCTGTGATTTCCAAATGGAAGAAGGAAACAATGCAGTAGTTATGTTAAGAAGCTTATGCTTCATTAACACCTAAATTACCCGTCTGCATTATTGTAAAGCGACAATGGCCAACTCCTCGCTGAGGGCAACACTTTGTGTAAGCTCGTAAAACGGGCGCATGACTTACCAACAACTATCGATACAAGCCAAAAATGCCATCCGAAAAACACCAGAAAGGTTTCATTTCTTTTTCAGTAGAACACCCAAAGACAACTCATCTGTTAACTTTACTTTTCCCCTCGAGTAAAGAACTCAATCGAGCAAGCGTTGTACAGTACTCCCTCGAGTATTCCCTTCGATTTTCAAAGGTATGGAATATTATTCTTTTTTGGCATATATGTGCCAAATTGATAAAAAGCCACATCAGAACAGAATAAAGAACGGATAAAAACAGGGACTATGCTTTGACATTCAAATATTGAAGAGTAAAACAGACTACACAATAACTTAAATGATACAATTGGGACGTCCCAACTAAAGCTGGGAGGCAGAGATCGGTCGGTCACCAAGCAGGGAACCAGTGGCTGTGGGATGATCACGACACTAGACTGTTGGTGGGTATCACGTACGAGCCCTGTTGCAAGCAGAGAGAAACCGGAGAGGACCAAAAATTACTTCATAGGCCCACTTCTTGTTGTTATCTGCATTTCCTTCCTCCATGCTATTATTGTCACTGTCACTGTCATACAATCCTAGTGGCGTGTCGTGGCTGAGAAGTCAAGAGCACTGGACTCAAGCTCTGGTGATTCTGTTCAGCAGAGTATGCGCTCGAGTCCAAGTCGTGACACTTGTGTCCTTAAGCTAGACACTTAACCATTATTGCTTCCTCCTTTGGATGGGACGTAAAGAAAGCCGTAGGTCCCGTGTTTTGTAATGCACGTAAAAGAACCAAGTTACACTTGTCGCTAAGAGAAGGGGTTTGCCCCGGTGTGTCTGGCAGTGGCTGCTGAATGCGCCGCAGCACCTTGTAAACCGTGCTACATAAATTTGGTCTCATAATTTCAAAAAATTCAAAAACCTGTCTTAGAATGTTTCTGTCTGTTCAAGCGCCTTGAGTACCTTATTGCGCTATATAAGACTATATACTATTATTATTACCATAGTCCCAACTGTAACACTCAACTTGGGACCGGTCCCAACTATAGTTGAGACGGTTCTAAAGTTGGGACGGAACATGCATAGGAAGTGTTACTGCAAACCTAAATGTACCATCACTCTAAACAAGATTTTCAGTTACCGATACAAGACTCAAAGAAGGGACGGAACATGCATACATAGTGTTACCGGAAACCTTAAATAGAATGTACCATCATTCTTTAACAAGATTTTCAGTTACCGACACAAGACTAAATTGGACCGGTCCTAACTATAGTTGGGGCGGAACATGCATACATAGTATTAGCAGAAACCTTAATAGAATGTACCATCACTCTAAACAAGATTTTCAGTTACCGATACAAGACTTAATTGAACCGATCCCAAGTATAGTTGGGACAGTTCTAAAGTTTGGACGGAACATGCATAATGTACATAGTGTTACCGGAAACATTAAATAGAATGTACCATCACTCCTTAAACAAGATTTTCAGCTACCGACACACAACTTAATTGGACCAGTCCAAACTATAGTTGGGATGGTTCTAAAGTTGGGACGGAACATGCATATAGTGTTACCGCAAACCTTAAATAGAATATACCATCACTCTTTAACAAGATTTTCAGTTACCGAAACAAGACTCAATGCGCTGTCCATGTACACCAAACAGCAATGTACAAAGTGCACACCGTGTCATGGGTTCATTCTTCTGAGAATATCTGTGTGTTATGTCAACAACCTCGCCTCACTCCAGCACTGGTCGATTCAATTATTGATTAGTTCTTTGACTCAGTGGACACAGAACAGACATCTTGAAAAGTTAAACCTTTCTGCGAATGACCTGAGCTTTTGTCTGGCTTTAAGGTACAGAGTCCATCAACATGAGGATCATTTGAAGACCCTGGTCTTTTGGTGTTCATCCTTTACAAGGAACAGGTTTTCTTAAGTGGGGAACCAAGACATGTTTGATACAAATACTCTGTATGATGTTGTTTTAATGGCATCTCAAACAGTGGAAATTTCTCTTGTGTTTGAGGACAGATCTGTGGCACCCCTATGATCCAGGCTAAAGAAAACTCCCTGGAGAGTTTATTGATTGTATTGACACCAGACAACTGATAAAAACCTCTGACAACAAAACAACCCAGGAGTATACAGGAGCTTCCAGTGGAAATCGATCTGCTGGCTTTTAAGAATGCAACTGATAGGCCGGTCATCCTTGCTCTTCAAAACCCAACGGGACACTCACTGTAGGCGCCTCACGAGGCCGTCTCTGAAACAGGCAACTTTAGACTTGTGGACAAGTCGTTAATACTCTCTCCACAAATCTTGTGACACGGGCAAAATTGCGAGACTGCTGGTTCCCGCGAGACTACTGCTCTCGCGACTATGGTCCGAGTAGTCAAGATGGTTGCCAGCTTTTTTCGGTGTGCTGAAGTATAAAATACGATCTTATTTATTTCAAAGCTATTTTTTTTCGTTAGGGATCGTTAAAAATTTATCATTTTTTTTGTAAAAAAAAAGCAAAAAAAATGCTAAACATGGATTTTCTTTTATTTTGCCTAACAAATCTCTTGTGGCGTGTCATGGCCGAGCGGCCAAGCGCATTGGAATCAAGCTCTGGTATTTCTGATCAGCAGAGTGTGGGTTCGAGTCCAGGTCTTGACACTTGTGTCCTTCAGCAAGACACTTAACCATTATTGCTTCGTCCTTTGGATGGGACATAAAGCCGTAGGTACCGTGTGTTGTGTAACGAACGTAAAAGAACCTAGTCTACACTTATCCCGAATAGAAGGGGGTTTGCCCCGGTGTTTCTGGCAGTGGCTGCTGAATGCGCCGCAGCACCTTGTAAACCCTTATAAGGGCGTTACATTAATCGGTCTCAAAATTCAAAATCATTTAAAAACCTGTCTCAAAAAATTCTGTTTGTTCAAGCGCCATGAGTACCTTATTGGTACTTGCGCTATAGAAGACTTTAGACATCTTGTTGTTATTATAAATAAAAATGAGTCCCAAATGCCTGAAAAATAAACTGTTGAAATAAAACAGAAATCAGTATCTAAGTACTTATTGAAAAGTTGTTCCTTTCTACAGAAAACTTTGATGGACATTTTAGCAGTTGCCAATGATTGAAAAAAACCAACCCATAATTATTGATCCATAGCTTCGATTGCCCACGCCCTGAGCCAGCTTAAGCCTCATGATGGTAGATCAGCTATCAAGAGGTTTGTTGACAAGCAGGTGCTTGAATGAACAGAAAGCAAACATTGTGCAGTGCTTGGCAAACAGTCGTTCACTACTTAGGTCTACATCGTTTGGAGTAGGGCTTGAGCTTAATGACTGTGTATTAACATCTAGCAATAAGTTTATACAGTTATGATTGTACAGTGGTAGTACAACAATGCAGTCTGAAGCACTTTATTGCCATAGATGATTACTGCCAGACGGCGGTGTTCCCTCCTTTAAAAAGCACAAGGACAACATGGTAATAGTCAAAGAACAGTATCCACGCTTTATTATGTGACCTAACATGTACATGAAATAACAAACCTGTGAAAGTTTTAGTTCGCCCAATCGATCATTGGAGTTATAAGAAAATAGTGAAAAATCCAACAATATGTTTTCACTGTTTTCAACCATCTGGTTTTGGACTCGCAAGATCAAAACTAGAAATTGTTTTACTCATTTCTCAAAAACTGTAGCAATCCCAGCAAAAATATTTCAAGGTGATGTTTTCCATGACCATCTTTATACCATGTAACTTGTGTGCAAATCTGTGAACATTAATATTTCACTCTTACCAATGTTGTATACACCCTTTAACAGTGGTCCGCTGGCCAAATGCCACTTAAAACACCCCAGGACCAGTCTGAATTCTGTCCAACTAATCCTGGGCCCAGTTTCATAGAGCTGCTAAGCACATCAATTTGCTTAGCATGAAATTTCTTCCTTGATAAAAACAGGATTACCAACCAAATTTCCACGTGATTTTCAGGATAAGCAAACAACAGCTGAATACCAGTAACAAGCAATATGCAACACATGGAAATTTGGTTGGTAATCTTGTTTTTATCAAGGATGAAATTTCATGCTAAGCAAATTGTTGTGCTTAGCAGCTCTATGAAATTGGGCCCTGCTGGCTAGTTTCATTGCTTCCCATCACTACATATAAACCACTTCATATTCAAATAATAAACCACAAGCGAAACTTCATATCAGTTCAAATTACAAGTCCCATGCTAATGACAATGTTGAAAAAAACCCTTAAAATATGGACCTTAAAATATGGAAAAAGCTGGCGGACTAGAAATGACAAGCTAACCGGTCCCCACTGGCTAGTCAGTGAACAAGTGCAGGGTAAGCCCTACTGCATTACTCAAAAGTCACCCACAGCAAACTTCTGTTCATTTATTTCTTTGCATAAAATATACTTGATGCAAAGTTAACTTAAAGGCACTGAACACGTTTGGAAATTGTCAAAGACCAGTGTTCTCACTTGGTGTATCCCAACATATGCATAAAATAACAAGCCTGTGGAAATTTGGGCTCAATTGGTCATCGAAGTTGCGAGAAAATGATGAAAGAAAAAACACCCTTGTTGTACAAATTTGTGTGCTTTCAGATAGGAATAAAAACTTCTTGCAAGAAGTTTTTATTATTTTAGTGAGAAATTACCTCTTTCTCAAAAGCTACGTTACTTCAGAGGGAGTCGTTTCCTACAATGTTTTATACTATCAACAGCTCTCTGTTGCTTGTTACCAAGTAAGTTTTTATGCTAATATTTGTTTTGAGTCATTACCAAACATGTACGATACCTTTAAATCTATTTTTTGTTTAGATTGACTATACAAAGTAATGCATTATGCCCTTAGGCAGGAGGCATCTGCTGCATATTCCACCCACACATGTCAGAGTAAAATCTGCTTACCAAAGACAAAAAATACAATGTAATCTTTCCATTATCAAATATCAGTGATCTCAAATCTTATCTGCGACAAAAAACACATGCCAAATAGCCATGTGATATCCCAGGACCCCGTATTACAGGAACTTACCAAAGCTGGGTCGCCTAATTCAGCTGTGTCAATTTCTGTGTAGGAGGTTGGGTTTTGAGCCGAGATACAGTTAACTGGGTTTGGTGACATTTGGAATTGGATAAAATGGAGATATTTCCAACACTTCTGCGTGGGCAAATATTTTCTTGCTGTGGACATAAGGTTTTAAAAGCATTTCAACAATTGTTTTTGGTATGGGTTTTGGTTTTTCGTGGGGTTTTTTTGTGTGTGTGTTTTTTGTTTTTTGGGGGGGGGGGGGTGGGGTTCTTTCAGATTTCTTGACATTTTACAGTGTCATGGTTTTATTTTTTACATGCAATCTAAAAATTTGTTTGCTGAGCAAAAGATGTTGAAGAAGAGTTAGACTTGAATAATGTCCGGTACAATGACTTCCCTATTAAAGGCACTGTACACGTTTGGTAATTACTCAAAGTATATATTAGCATAAAAACTTACTTGGTAACGAGCAACGGAGAGCTGTTGATAGTATAAAACATTGTGAGAAACGACTCCCTCTGAGGTATTGTAGTTTTGAGAAAGAGGTAGTTTCTCACTAAAATAATAAAAACTTCTTGCAAGAAGTTTTTATTCCTGTATCTGAAAGCACACAAATTTGTACAAAAAGGGTGTTTTGTCTTTCATCATTTTCTTGCAACTTCGATGACCAATTGAGCCCAAATTTTCACAGGCTTGTTATTTTATGCATATGTTGGGATACACCAAGTGAGAACACTGGTCTTTGACAATTACCAAACGTGTACGATGCCTTTAAAGACATAAGTGACCACTTAAATTTGAATTCCTCATACTTGACACAGGTATGCCACATTCGGGGCGTGGTTACATAAGAGATAATCATACCCAATTCTGATTGAAAAATTATGGCACCATATAGTACCAGGGTATGCCCATCTGGGGGTTGCATCACAAAAGCTTGTCCCGAACCTTGTGACGTAGCAAAAGTTTCTTTAGTCTGGGGAATCCAACATGAGTGTTCACTGGTGACTTATCAAGTCATGGTACCAGACATTATTCAAAATGTCACGCATGAATGGCTTTCTTGTCAGGGCTCAAAATTTACACTGGACCGCAGGCCTGTGATGTTAACAAAGGGCCAGTAAACTTAGGACCGGACAAGTCAAGCAGTCTTGCGTGTTTCAACTGAATAATAACACCTTACTGTGTTTTGATAACAAAATGATATTCAATGTTGACTTTTGGTCCGATAAAGTCTTTCAATTCGGTTAAGTAGCGAGGTACTTATTAGACAAAATGAGATAAATCTTCTCTCAGCACTTGTTCAATTAAAATCAGTTTAACGTAGGATAAACTGTGTAGATAAGGGTTTTTTTTTTCTCATTTTGATTTTGGTCTTGTAAACAAAATTCTGGTCCTGAGTGTAAAAAGTTTGAGAAAGTCCTGCGGTCTTGTGGATTTTTCACCTTCATAAGTCATTTGCGAGTTTGATTTTAATAAAGTCTGGTACAATGACTTGTTTAGTCACAAGTTACTGCTTAAATTTGAATTCCACAGACTATAGAGACTGTTGCTATGTCAAATGGTTCAGGGCAAGCTTTTGCATAGTTAAATAAGAGACGACAAACACCCATACACAATTTCAATGAATGTGCATGGCACAATGGCACCAGGGTTTGCTCGTCTGGTATTATTCAAATTAACTCACAAATGGTTTATAACAGCCCTATTTTTGGCCTAGATAGCTAGAATATGAAATTTTCCACATGGGTCTGAGAGGTGAAAGACAAGGAATGTTGGTGGAGGAGGGGGGAGGGGGTAGGAACATCCTAAAAAGAGAAAGTTAACGATTACTTACAAATTAACGATAAAAGGGTGCTGGATGGAAGAAAGTATTGCCTTTTCACTTAAGACATGGTCCGTTTGCTTTAACCTAACGACGTCCGAAATTGCTAGAACCTTCAGTGCCATGTATTCCTTGGATGTCTTGTCTTTCACAAGAATAACTCTCCCAAATGTTCCGGTGCCTGAAAAGTAAACAATAAAAAAGTCAATATCATTTAGGATTTTTTTGTTTTAAAGGTTGGAAAATGGCGTGTCGTGGTCGAGCGGTTAAGAGCACCGGACTCATACTCTGGTGTTTCTGATCGGCAGGGTGTGGGTTCGAGTCCCGGTCATGACACTTGTGTCCTTGAGCAAGGCACTTTATCATAATTGCTTCTCTCCACCCAGGAGTACAAATTGGGTGCCGGCGAGAGCTGGGGAATAATCTGCGATGGACTGGCATCCTGTCCAGCGGGAATAGAAATATTCTCAGTCGTTTAATGCCAAGGAAACCGGATATAAACACCGGCCTGATGAGCCATATTGGCTCGGGACAGACTTTACTTTACTATATATTGGAAAATACTCCAAAAATTAATGACCATAAAAACTTACTTGGTGAGAAGCACTGCATTTGTTGATAGCATAACTATAGATAACTATTTTGAGAAAGGATTACCTACGAAGTAATATGGTTTAAAAACTTTTTCAATACTATTTCAATACTTTTTCAAAATTGAGAAACGATTCATAATTACACTATGAGGCATTATTATTTGATTGAAAGAAACCCACAAGACCACCGGACTTGTCAAGTTTTTAGTTTACTGGACGCTAAAATCACTGGCCTCAGGCCTGAGGACCAGTGTAAAATTCGAGCCCTGGAGAGCAATTGAAAAAACGCCATAAATTGACAACTAAACCCAACCATTAAAGGTCACAATTTCAAGGCCTGGGCCCAATTTGATACAGCTGCTTAAAGGCACTGAACACATTTGGTAATTGTCAAAGACCAGTGTTCTCACTTGGTGTATCCCAACATGCATAAAATAACAAGCCTGTGAAAATTTGGGCTCAATTGGTCATCGAAGTTGCAAGAAAATGATGAAAGAAAAAACACCCTTGTTGTACAAATTTGTGTGCTTTCAGATAGGAATAAAAACTTCTTGCAAGAAGTTTTTATTATTTAAGTGAGAAATTACCTCTTTCTCAAAAACTATGTTACTTCAGAGGGAGTCGTTTCCTACAATGTTTTGTACTATCGACAACTCTCCGTTGCTTGTTACCAAGTAAGTTGTTATGCTAATATTTGTTTTGAGTCATTACCAAACGTGTACAATAGTTTTAAGCAGAAATAAATTGCTTAAAAATAAGCAGGATACCACCAGTCACAGATTGTACATGTGGCAAGGTACTTTGGCTGGTGTTGTGCTTAGCTACTTTTTGTGCTTTTAAAAGCATCTCTATGAAATTGGTCCCTGATATGAATTTCTGTTGTCTTTTTTCCGCCGCCCATACATTATTCACCGGTTATACAACAGTTGGGGGGGGGGGTGGGTTACGCAAGTGCTTATGGAATTTCAGAGAGCCAATTACAGTATTGTTAACCAATAAAAACTTGACCTTCCGCAGATTTTCCAGCAATATTAATAGCCTTCGAGTTTCTTTGCTCCACGGTTGGAAAGTTTGCCACAAGCAAAATTTGTACAAATTTATGGACTGTTGTGATTTAATAGAAATATTGGCTGACAAATTTTCATTGCATAGGATACAATACATGAAATGGCATTGTGGCTGAGGTAGGTGTTTTTTTAATGAGAATGCCAGATACTAGCCCCAAGTAAATGTAGTTCTAAGCAAACTGTTTTAATTGGCAACATTTTATTCATTTGTTGCTTTAGAAAATAGAATTAGCTGTTGCAAACCACTGAGGGACCAAAAGGACCTTTTGAATCTTAAAAATAGTTAATGGCCTGACGTTTCGAACCAAGTCTTTCATAAAATGACAACACAACACACACAAACAGGTATACTGCTGTTGTTACATCAATGTACTTGTTGTTTGTGTTTTGTTATTAACTCTGCTAGGGTCAAAACGTCAGACCATTAGCAATTTTTTGTCTTATTGCTTTGATCAGAACTGGCTTTATAAATTTATGGCGCCAAAACTACCAAAATACAATACATTCTAGGAAAATCAGACGAGGGAGAAATGGGGAATCAGAAAATAGGGAAAATATTTATATGAAATACTTTTTAAAAAACCACCTTTTTAAAAATGTATTTATTTGTTTATTTAAAATCGTCTAATCCCTCTTTAAGAGACACAAAACAATATTCGTTATTGCAACTGTGCATAAAAAACCAGGGCTCAAATTTCACAAAGCACTTTAGATTCACTTCAAGTTGAGTTGTCAATATTAACAGCGTGATTGTACTGTGACATCACACTTTACTTAGCAATTAAGATTGATTCACAGTTAAGATCAATCTTTAGGTCTATGTGCCCCAGGCCTTATAGTTTGTTATTTTAAGACATTATTTCGTATGTAAAGGGCACCTGTACGCGAGAAAACAAAGTTTATACTGGAACATTTCAAGGGGCACCAAGGCAATGACCGGGAGCAAATTTCATAGCGCTGCTTAAAGGTAAGCAAATAAGCGTAAGCGTATTTCACAGGTTAGCATGAAAATTAGGCAGCGAGCTCAGCGTTTACCACGGATTTGCATTATTATGTCATTCATTTTCATACAGTAAGCACCACATGGTTAGCATGCCTTTTTATGTGCTTACGGTTAGCAACGCTATGAAATGGAAACTCGCACGGTAAGCACAAATCGGCCGTTAAGCAGCTCTATGAAATTTGGCCCTGGGGCACTGAGGTGGCAATTGCCTCCACTCACTTCAGTGACATATAATCCCTGGGCACAATTTAATTATTACTATTATTATTACTATGATTATTATTATTATTATTATATAGTTCTGTTAATGAAACCAAGGATGCCTCATAAGTGAATTTAATCCCTATACATGTAGCTCGCAAGCCTGAGGAAACCTGTAAACAAGGGTGCTTGCTATGTGAACCAGAAACACCTGGGTTAACCCCTACTCTTCCATATAAGTGTTCTGGGTTCTGTTTTGTGCACTACCAACCCTAGTACATGGGACCTACTATGTACAAAGGATAAAGCAATTATGGTCAAGTATCTTGCTCAAGGACACAAGTGCCCCGACCAGGACTCGAACCCACACCCTGTTGATCAGAAACACCAGAGAATATCATATTTGGTTTTACCCGTACACCGATGTGTGTAAAGCACTGTATACTCAGTACTTTCCCGAGTCCTGTGAAAAAATCACAGGCATATTACTCGGGTGGGATTCGAACCCACGACCTTTGCCATTCTAGAGCAGATGTCTTACCATCTATTAAACCAGAGCCTGAGTCCGGTGCTCTTAACCGCTCGGCCACGACACGCTACTTGCTCTGCTTAAGCACAAAATACTGCTTAAAAATGTGCTGCTTAGCAAAACAAAAAACGAAACAAAGGATACCAGTCACAGGTGGTAAATATGTGACAAGGTATTTTGGCTGGTAACCTTCATCTGGTAAGGCACAATTTTGATGTCCTAATCTACTTTTTGTGCTTCATAAGCAGCTCTATGAAATTGGGCACTGGGGAATTATGACAAACATGGCCGCAGTATTCTGTCAAAAGAAGCTTAAATAAATGATGTAATGACAAACTCAACTCACAACATTAATGAATGACATTCTCGGAACACATAATTAAGACCAAGAGAGGGATTAAACTAAATCGAAACCTTGGCTGTTCAGAGCCAGTCACTCGAAAGAAAACAGATTAAGCATTTGGATAATCCCTATTGATACAGACAGTTAACCTTTGCAAATTGACTCAAAGAGTACAAAGCTGTTTTAATCCGGTGGTAAACTGTACTGTGTAATTAAGTACACAATTTCACAGGCTTGAAGAACGTTTATACCTCCACACTGTATTTTCTCTGACATTTATTTTGTTTGTTCAGATGATCTTCCCATTAAGGGAATTAGGCAAAGCTCCCGCAAGGGGATATAAACGCCAAGCTGGCAACAGCCAATCTCTCTCATACAAACATTGCAGGTTTAACGTCTATGATTATGAACCGCACAAATCAGTAAGTTGTGTTCAGTAATAAGACAACAATATTTATTCTAGTCATTGGGAAATCCTTATTTAGCTTGGCCGAATTTGAACCCACAACCTTGTGATTGCAAATCCTGCAGTCTACCACTAACACATTCTCATGGTTTGTCCATAACTCTTTCAGTGACTATCCAGCAGCATCAGTTACATGTATCTTGACATTTCACTAGTCCATCACCTTTTTCACTAGTCCATATTTCAAAGGAAATAGGGATGCTTTTCAACACTGAACTAGACAGTCGAACCACTTAAAAAGAATTTTCACTGGTCCTCAGGTGTTTTAACTGGCTTTTGGCCAGCGGAAAACTGTTAACCCTAATGCTGATTCTCATTCACCAAAGCTTTCAATTTTTCTCCTGAAGACGAGCAGGGCCCAATTTCATAGAGCTGCTTAAGCAGAAAATATTGCTTAACAATTTTCTGCTTAGCAGAAATGAGCAGGATACCAGTCACAAATTGTACATGTGACATGGTATTTTGGCTGGTAACCCTGTTCTGGTAAGCATAATTTTGTTGTGCTTAGCTATTTTTTGTGCTTAAGCAGCTCTATGAAATTGGGCCCCGAGTATACTGTTCGAAATGTTGAGACCACACCAGATCTTCTCCGAACCAACACTCCTCCCAAACGAGTTTTATACATGGTTGTACCCACAAGTTTACAACTATAGTTTCTCCTATGATCCATACCATGCAAAGCTTCAAATATCACTTTACTTTCACTTTGCATGAACCAATTACAAAATCTGTGTCTATTGGTTCAGATTTCAAAGACTGTCCATTATGTTTAAAAAGCATCAGCTGGACTAACATCCTATAAGAATAATTATCAAGGCCTGTGGCGCAAAACCCCCCAAAATAACTAATGACTTCCCCCCACAAACAACTCTGTAATTGGACACATTTGTCGCTGGATTGATTCGGCTTGATAGAAAGCATGACCAACTTGCTCTGTTATAACGATAATGGTGTGTTGTCGTTGCCATGGTGACAATTACACTCCCCTCATTACCCCTAAGGGAAACAGAGGAGGGTTTCTGTTATGGTATTGTGGAGTCAAGGGGACAAAACTACACACCAGACAAGATTTTTAACAAGGTTTGCAGCTTTTGTTCACCTCTGGTGCTGGTTTGCTTTTATCAGAGGGCAGTGAAGCATTGGGAATGGCAAAGGGGGTGTGCGAACAGTGTACAAATTAGGCCACATAAAAAAAAGAATTGTTGACTGTCCTTTTTTGGTGGGAAGTGGGGGTGGGAGGGCGTTTTTGTTTTGTTTTTTTGACATGGCAAATATGAAATAAAGAATAAAGAAATCATCACAATCACTATAAAAAAGAGGGTTTGTGTGATTTTGATGTTTTCAATTGTTTTGTTTAAAAACCCATAACTCCTACAATGTAGATGACATTTTCAAAAACTAAACATAGCCTAAGTAAATATTTGAAGAATTGTTCTTGTTTTTGCCAACATGAATAACCTTTCTTCAAACATCTATTTCCAACCTATGGATTTTGAAAAAATATCAGCTGAAAAATCTGGGAGCCAAATTAGACTGAAAAGATCATTGAAAAGACCGTTTTTTATTTTTACGGGGGTCGATCAATTTTTATGTGGCCTAACAAGGAAATATTACAGGTATTTTTTGGGTCAACTTTGTTTTTGGGGCAATTTTTATAAGGAAGCGAGTTCTGGCTTCAAATGTTTTTTTTCTTCTTTTTTTTAACTGCAAAACTTTGAAGATTTTTTCTAAAAAAGCAACTTAATAGTTGTGTTGTGTCAAATTTAAGAATTTATCATTTTTAAAGCAGATAAAAACTTGAGTAAACTTTAGTTTTAACTATTTAGTAGACCTACCTTTTGATATAAAACTTCACAAGTGAGTTGAACACAGTCCCTATGTCTACATAATGTTAAATATTGATTTTTGATTGGAACAGATGGGTGTTCTGCATTTATTTATTTTTTCCTGATTAAGGGGGCCATTTAGAATTTTTATCAATGTTTCATATTTTCGATTTTCTTTGTTTCAATTTCAAACGGGTGGGTCAAAGATAATAATTGAAAATCAAAATTTAAAGAGGAGAAAAAAAACACACAAAGCCAATGTTCCCAATTATGTTTGACTACATGGACATGACTTCTTGGTCTATAGACAGTGCAAGTCTCGCGCATATTCAAATTTCCAGGACCATTATGGTCCTAACCATATGGAGTTTTACGTGAGGGATTTTGTTTCCTAAATTATTTTAGTTAAACGTAGTTAGGACCATGAAAATTACATATGGGAATGCAATATTAATTGAAAAAAAATATGAAAGTAAAAACAATTCAACAACGTAACAAAGAAAACCTGGGAATTAAATTTGACCTCAGCTTCTGGTTACTTGCAAACATTTTAGATTTTGTGCCCACCTCAGATTACCAAACTTATGTAAACGCTTGTTTTGGTCACGCGATGCTAATCGCCAGACAGACGCTGTGATTGCCATACGCTAAGCCTTTTCATTGCAGTCTATGGCCCCGTTCCCACTGGACCCCGCATTGATCTCGCAATTCGAGAAAAGGGCGATCAGACCCCGCAATTTCTCGAAAGGGGCGATCAAAGGGCAATCAAGCATAAGTGGGAACGCGAGGGCGATCAGGATCAGACCCCGCAAATTTGATCCACCTCGGGAGTAGGATTAAAGCGCGATCTGATCGCCCTTTTGGATTAATGGGCGATCAAAAGTCTAGTGGGAACGCAAAGGGCGATCAGACCCCGCAATTTGAGGGCGAACATCCCGGGTACGGTAGGCACGAATGGCGCGAAAACGGTGTTCGTTTTTCTTCTATTCCCAGCACGCACCACGCATTTGGTGACATTATAAGAATTGCAAGTAAAGCATAAAGCAGTATTGACGTCGCGTGACGATACCAACTACTTGAATGCTGGCAGCAGCAGCACACACGAGTCGTATCAAAGTCTGCTCTAAAAAGCATGCACCCATCTCCGGCGTGCGTTTATTATTCAGAACGATGTCTGTACACGCATTTACTATGGCAGCCGGTACCCAGAAGTAAGCCATTTTGCAATGACATTTAGCGTGTGATTTTTCTCTGTGTGGAAGGGCAACCCGACTATTTCTTTTGCAGCTATCTGGTACCTCGTACTCACGATCGTGCCTTGTGATCGACCCCACTATATTGTGAGACATTACGGATTATATGATGGGTCCGAGGATGACAATTATTTTCAAAAGCCGCTGGACTATCTTTGATGTTCAAAGTGTTCATAAATATGGACAAAAAAACAGTCTTGTTGAACAGACGGATTTCCTTAAAAAACTATGGAGTAGAAATGGGACTTTTTGTGACCCATTCATCTAGGAATAAAAACGAGGCAAAAATTTTAAAGAATTTTCAGAGTGAGTTTGGCGGTGTATGATTTTTCCTGTCTGTTTTGTATTTGTTTTTAGAATATTTTACAAACGATCTTTCTTAAAAAAATGTACGCTGTTTTTTTTCTTTCTACAATAATAATATATCGGCATATAAGCCGAAGGTCAAAATCAACGAATAAACCGCGGTTTATAATCCGAAAATTACGCACGTTCTGTACAACGCATCCACACTAAACCCAAACCGACCTGCGTTGGTGAACTTTGACTCCACTTCCGTTCCCAAAAGGGGGATCAATGCGCGATCATACTCAAGTGGGAACGCGGCCGCGATTTCCGCCTGCGGCTAATCCTGCTGCTTGATCCTGATCTCGCATTTGTGGATCCAGTGGGAACGCGGTCTATGGTGTTTGTTGAGGCGTCAGTGTCCTCTATAAACTACTAGTGGTTACACATTATTCAGGCGTGGATTTACAAAAGGAGTTTCTAAAAAGTTAATATCAAATAAGCATCCTTGTCCCAGAGTTTTAATTTTGTTTCAATAAAAATTAACAAATTATTTGTGTATTATAAAAGCAAAAAATTGTAATGCATATTTTTGTAATTCAGATTTTTTTATAGATATAATTAAAAACAAAGATTTAATTTCAGAAAAAAAGCATGTTTTCGTTTGACGCATTTTCTCATTCCGATACGCGCGAGACTTGCACAGTCTATAGAGATCAAACATTTGTTCACCATCCATGCACAATGAACAACTGTCCAGTGTTCACATACAGTACACATTGTACTTAAGCAAAACCACCTTGAACTGCCAACCACAAGATAAAGATGACACACAAGAATGTCCTATACTGACCCAACTTCCTCAGGATTAACTTCTTGAGCAGCCTTCTTGTGATTAGCATACAGTGGTAAGAGCTCAACAGAACAGCTAAAGCCAGCTTAAGGTAATCTTGTTTTTCTTTTGACTGGGTGTTGGTGAATTTCCCACCGGTAAACAGTGGGTGGTAAAACTGAGAAAAAAAGTTCGCTTGAACCACGCCAAGTAACATCATGGAGCAATTCTAGTTTATTGCTCCATGGTAACATCAAGTAACGCTGGAAAATGGTATACAACCAAACCAAAGTCTTCTGAGCTTCTGAAAGTTACCGAGTAATAAACCACAAGGGAAACTGATTAGGTAAATTTTAATTAACTTGGGATTTGAACCTGCAACCTCCGGATTAACATTCCAGTGCTCTACCGACTGATCCATCTAGCCCTAATGTTGGTGGTCTCCCTGTCAATATCTTTGTTTGGAGGTGCTAGTCAGAAGCCATACAGGCACTGTATAACCATGGAGGTAGAAATAGAAAACCAGTGATCACACCCAAATTTTTGATACAACCTGGGAAGCGGCAACGGAGGGATCACCTCAAGGGGTTGCAACTTTTTAATTTAACTATCAAGTAATAAACCAGAAGGGAAATTGACTGGGTAAATTGTAATAAATTTTGTGTTAAACAAAGAAAAATTTACTAGAGCTTGATCGAACCTGCCATTTCCCAATTAACGTGCAGGCGCTCTACCGACTGAGCCATCTTAGTAGAGTGCCAGCAAATGACAATGATCTGTGCGTAGGGTAAATAATAATTCATGGACTGTTATGATATAACAGAAGAATTCCTTAAAATTATTACATACAAAAAAACATATAAATACAAACATGAAACGTCATAGAAGCAGAGATTCGAAGGACGAAGCATTAATGGTCAAGTGTTTTGCTTCGGGACACAAGTGTTAAGACCGAGACTCGAACCCACACTCTGCCGGTCAGTAACACCCGAGCTTGAGTCCATACGCCTGAACGCTCGGCCACGACCTGCCACAAAAAAGTGCTGATATCTGAGATTACTTACCCTCACTTAGGCCAAGAAAAATACATAACATGTTGCTCGTCTGGACTTTTTTTTAAGTTGGAGAGGGAGGTCCTTATTATTTGTTATTTTCGGTTTTGTTTTGTTTTTTCAAAATGGCCACCATGTCTAAGGTGGCTGCCATAACATATTTGAAGATGGTTTTATGGTTTATGATCATTTTCTGTTTGTCCTCAAGATTAAGAAAACATAAACCTATTTTTGGCGAGATCTGGTTACAAATAAGAACTGTATAGGCATGCAAAGTGAAGGGCAAAGAAAAGGTTTTAAAAATAAAGGATTTTCTCACTATTGCGTTGTGGTAATAGTATTTTTTTTACAATGTACGTCCTTGCTCTATGATGCAAGAAAGATGACGAAATTGCTCAATAAAAATGAGGGATGCACTTGAAAATAGAGTAAGGCTCCGATATTTTTTGGATAATTTCATATACTTTTTTGTAATAACAAATAACAGAAAAATCGATGCGGCGTCCAAAATCTGAGCTGGCAGGGACGAGCAACATGTTATTTGTTTTACTTGGCCTTAGCTCTAGTGTTTTTTTCATGAAGAGGCCAGGAGTAGGCCTTTTCCTGCAAAATGTTTAAAACTTCTATTCATCAAGTTAATGGTTCAGATTCATTCACTTACTTGTACTCAGCGCTGCAGCCTTTTCATTCTCAGGGCCCTTTTGAGAGTGTTTTTTTCCACCCCCACTGGTCTGACAAAGGGGTGCTCATTGACAAAATGCATCCAAGCAGTTGAGGTTGGTGAGCGTGAGAATTACACAAACACATTTAAGATAATTTAAAAACACCAAACACACACACACACAACAAAGTTTCTCAAGCATTACTTTCTACATGTTTGTAAACATGCCCAGTTGTTAACCATGGTTTTTTTCCTTTTCTTTTATATAGTGTTGATATAGGCAGGTTCAATTATTTACACTAAGAAACACAGCTGTGGGGATACACACTGGAAGACATCGATAAGACATTATCACTTGATCATTTGATTGTCATCTTCATCACAGCTCAGTATCTCAGAAGTCTTCCCCAGCCCCCAGGGCCCATCTCTTGTTTTGGTGATGGGTATATTCACGATTCCTTTTACAGTGATGTTCACTGGAGCATGCTTCATTCTTCTTGATATTCGTCCAGCATCTCTGCCCAGCATGAAATGCTTCTGCTAATCAGGCAAAATAACAAAAAAAAATATTCATGTTTAGCGTCCCCACCCGCTTCCTTTTTAGAGGCCGCCTACTCTTTTTTCTTTTTCTTTTACAAATAAAATGATAATTTTTTTACGAAATTAATTTTAAAATAAATTAGATCGTATTTTAGACTTTAGCACACTGAAAAAAGCTGGCAACCATCTTGAAAAACAGCCCGGCCGAATGTCTCGAAAAATGTGTCGGGTGGCCAGCTTTTTAAAGAAAAGAAGAAAAAAAAAAAAAAAAAAAAAAAAAGGGAAAAAATGCCCTTCCTTTTTCTTCCTTTTTTCAAAAAGGCAGGACGCTAAACATGTTTTTATTTATATATTTGCCTTAGGGGCTGTATCCTCAAATCTGAGCTTATTTTTCAGGCCTGGAATTTCAGGGAGGCTGGCTGCCCTGGTGTTTTCAACAGCATCCCTACAAAATGTTCTCTTGCTACATTCTGATTTTTCTTGAGCGTAAAACCAGGCTTTCTGCTTATTCTCACCCATGCACTCTTGCTTTGCTGAGATGTAGAACAAAGAGCCATTCCAACATCTTGATTCCCTGCATCTCTTTGGAACTCCTTGCCTGGTGCATGTTTCCCTCTCTCCTACAATCTAGACTTTTGTAAGAGGAATATCAATTCCTACCTTCAGCTCCCCTGAGTTATTTTCAATTGATACAAATTCTTCTTGTAGCCCCTTACCAAGAATGGATTTGAGACTTGTTTGGGACAAACTTGCCTTAAAAAAAATAATAATAATAAGATTTTCATCACAAGAAGTAACCTTGCACTATGCATCATGAAAGCCCTGTAGGACTTTCAAATTTGTATAAATACTACAGTGACATTCTAGATATCAGACCTCCTGTTTATTAAGCAATAATAATAAGGACATGGAAGCGTTACCTCACAACATTTTCTGCCCTGCGCCAGGAAACTTTGAGTCTAGAGAAAGAGACTGACTAGGGCTAGCTTAATGAAACTTGATGCATCGTGGACATTATCAACTGAAACTATACAACGAGAAAATTTGATTGCATAAAGACTCGAAAAGGAATTAACCTGCACGGCCTTACAACTCGAGGAAATAAATATCGCTAAAATTAGCGTGACCTACATACATCAATTGAGTTTTGGTGTGTGTTGAAAGTACACTGAATTGAAGAAATGTGCCAAACAGCAGTGGAAAAGTCAAACTGGGCAATGTTTTAACAACTGGAGTTGATGGAGTTGGATGCTGAAGGATTTCGTTTGAGAAATGGGGATACAAACCCAGACCTGATACAAGGTTTTAGCCAGATGTTGGTAAAAGGGTGTCCAAATTTGCTGGAAATTTAAAAACTGGGTGTCCAAATTGTTCACTTACAATACATTTACATGTAAATGACAGAAAAAACAAAGTGTCCAAATTTAAAACAGTGTGTCCAGAAGACACACAGACATCCTTCTGGCTAACACTATGACCTGATTTGTATTATGGGTAAGTGTACTTTGATACTCGAACAGAAGTGAAACATTTGAACATATTTTTTTTTTCTACACAATTTATTATTCAATTGAAAACCACAAGATCGCCAGCATTGTTACGTCGTAAGTTTACTGGCCCGACGCTAAAATCACAGGCCTTGGGCCAATGGTCCAGTGTTAATTTCGAACCCTGCTTGCCCAAACAATGAGGTATCCAGCCTGCAATTCCAGCCCAACCATCTGCAACAGTGGAACTTCTTCTTCTCTCAAACCAAATGTCCAATGTCGAGGTCCATGTCCAAACAGCCATCGTGGGTCACAGCTCTGGCCAGACGAACGATGCCACCGTCCAGTTTTCAGTGGAACTGCATCCGAGCAATTGGAACATCTCCTGGGCCAGTTCTCACCAAATTTCTTTGTTAAGCAAAAGAAAGAGTGGGGCACCAGTAGCAACAGTGTAAACTTTATGGATTTTTGGCCGGTAACCTGCTTTTGCACAGCAAAAATAATAATTTTTTTGGGAGGAGCTTAGCACGTTTTTGTGGTTACAGGCTTCATGAAACTGGGCCCCAGAAAACTGCCCTACGCTGGAGGAGCCCTTGCTGTACAGAACTCGCCCAGTATAACAACAAGGTGCAAATATGCATCCAGGGTTCTCCCCAGGATTTTTCAAAACTGTGTGGCATTCTGGACCAAATTTGTTGGATGTTTGGCCGAAGCATGCTAAATTGAGACAAGGTCTTCGAAATGTTTTCTACTTGGTGTTTTTCTTGGTTTTAAAAGCCCTACTGTGCAATCTGGAGCATTCTGTATGGTTTTCTCTTGATGATTTTTTATTTGATTTTGTTTGCGTATTGGCCGAAATGTGCTCGTATCGGCATGCGATTCGCGCGTATCTGCCTGACAATCATGCTGGCTTGTGCATGGGGAGTACCCTGGCATCCAGAAATGGTTGGACTCGGTTTAAACTCAATGTGTGCACTCGATAAGAAGAAGAATTCCATCGACAAACTATCTTTTCTACCGGACGAGCCGTCTGAGCATCTCAAATATGATTCCATACTGTACACTACAGGTGCACGAAACCATAAACAATCTGTAAAATATTTAACCATGGTAAACAGCTTGTTCAATCCTTGTAAAAGATGACATCTGGGTTCTACATTGTACAATCCAGACAATTTATCCAACATCCATTGCAAAAGTACAGTATCTCACTAAAAATTAACACAATATAATCATGGGCGGCGGAACCAGGGGTGGAGGGGGGGGATTGTCCCCAAAATGTAGCTTTTTTTTATCATCCACCCTCCACTTCCTACCAAGCTTAACATTTTCCTTAACAAATGATAGCAGGGCATATTTTTGGCACACAGGAGAGATGCATTGTGTCATTTTCCAAACCTCGCCACCCTTGACTTTTAATTTTAAGTGTCCAGCCGCTGCCTCGTGTAATATGGCTTATTCAAAATGGATGCCCGTACTTTGGAGCCCCCCCTTACCCCAAGAAGCACATAACATTTCAAGAGATGCCAAGTTTTGATATACACTAGACAGAACCAAGAATTCACCAGCTGTACTTTAGAGCCCCCCCCCCCCCAAGAAGTACATTTCAAGAGATGCCAAGTTTTGATAGACACTAGACACATGGAGGAATAAGAAGACAGAACCAAGAATTCACCAGCTGACTTTAGACAACATTTAAGGCAATTGTTATGAACAAAAGAAACTCAAAGGTGATTGATTGCTGTGCTCTACTGTATGGTCCGAGTCATACATGTATCAGATTATGATTGCACTTTTAAAGCAACTTTCACACATGCCTGGTGTTATGACTCCAGAACAACAAGCTCTCAGTTCATTTCCAATAGCTTTACAATAAATCTTTGCACAAGTCCATACTTTCTTTGAATCAAGATAAAGTGCATCATGCAGTCGTTTCGGATTTTCTCCCATGATTCAAATTGAACGCTCAATCAATCAGAACCTGGACGGGAAAAACATAGTCTGATACCTTTTTGGTATTACGATCAACTTAATTCATTCATATTGTGACAGGCAGGGAACATGACCAAGATGGCATCAGCAAGATAAAAGTCCATATTGTAGTGAAAACTACTCCTGCCTATAAACAAACAGGGCTCGAAACTGACACTGGACCGCCGGCCCGAGGCCAGTGTTTTTAGCGTCGGGCCAGTAAACTTACGACTAGACTTGTCCGGCAGTCTTGTGTATTTGAATAATAGTACCTCACTTTATCTTTCATTTAAAACATTATGTTCAATGTTGACATTGAGTCTGATAAATATCTTTCAATTCTATGAATAAATCTTCTCTTCAAATAAAAACTGTGTAATTGTGACACTGTGCAGATAGATATTTTTTGTTCTCATTTTGATTCTGGTCTTTTAACAAATTTTCTGGTCCAGTAAAAGTTTTGAGCAACAAGCCCTGCATTCCTGTGGATTTCCCCAAACAAATTTGAGCCCTGACAAACCTAGTCTTGGTGCAAGACGTTTCTCGATTACCTTTCACGCACAGCGCGGCCGACCCGCTCATTCAACTCACTAAGCGCCCGCCACGAACCTGTGTATAGCTCCATGGTATAGCGCACTAACCTGACTTAGCCCACGAACCTCCCCAGTTTCTCGCAGGGGCGGTTAGTGGGCTAAGTCAGGCGATCGTGGAGGGCGCTATTAGTGACCGCGCTGTGTGCATGAAAAGGTAAACGAGAAACGTCTTGCACCAAGACTGTGACAAACCCAGCAAACCCTACATGTCCACACCAAGACGTGTCACAAATGTACCAATAGCACAACACTAATAGGTCTTTTACCTCTAACTAAAACTTAAGAGTCCAAAGGTTCCATGGCCTTGCACATTATGCAACTGCTTGTCCAGGGACAAGACTGTCAACTAACAAGACTGATGAACAAGGTACATAGGCATTCCACCACCCTATACATTCCCAATTCTTATGGCGCATTCGTCAACAAAAAAGAGCAATCTAAGATTAAGGGAGATGTAACCAATGAAAGGATCTAGGATTTCACTGTCGGACAATCATTGAGGGATCTTCTCCGTTTTCTTTCTTTTGCAATGTGGATTTGAAATTCTCTCAATTTCAACAAATGAAAAACAGAAAGCTTTTGAACTGATTAATTGTTCACAAGGATGAGATTTGAAGACTTTGAAAATTCCTGAAAACTGCTCTTATGCTTGTGTTCCCCCTTATTCTAGACCGAGAACCTCCCAGATGTTATAATTCAGGAGGTTCACAGACTCTGTGCATTACCAGAAAGAAAAAAAACTATAGGTTTGGACACAATGTGGACTATTTCTCACTCCCTTTGGTGACTACTTTCAGTTCTTTCAAGAAAACTTAAAGGGAAAGTATACCTTTGGTTTTTGGAACCGTTCGATTGTTTTAATCCTATATATGAATGTAGATATATACAATAAAACTAACCTGTGAAAATTTCATTTCAAAAGGTGGTCCCGTTTTTCAGATATCACCGAAAATCCGCAGCGGTGATGTCCACGCAGGAAGAATAATCCGTAATTGGAATCAAAATCTGAGAAACGTATCTGACACTCAGTGACAGTAACATTTCTCAGATTCAAATTTTGGGGGATAAAAACTGATATATTTTTCCATAACCGAATTACCTCAAAGTGAAATGGTTCTCAAAATGCGTTAAATACTATCGAAAGCTGCTGTACTTCTCACCAATTAAGTAGGTTTTTATTGCCATTAGTTTTAAGAGTGATTACCAAACGTATACCTTCCCTTTAATGGTTCAAGGAGATTTTGAGAAATCCTGAAATCAGGAAAAATCCTGAGAAATCACACGCCTGTATTTAAAGGGTCTGTATACGTTTGGTAATGACTCTGAAAATTAATGGCAATAAAAACTTACTTGGTAAGAAGTACAGCAACTTTGGATAGTATATAATGCATAGAGAAACTTTTCACTTTCAAGTACTGCAGGTAAAAGATATCACTTTTTATCCCCAAAAATTTGAATCTGAGAAGCATTACTGCAGTAACTCTTCTCAGATTGTGTACTCTAATTGCAGATTATTCTTCCTGCATGGACATAACCGCTCCAGATTTTCGGTAATATCTCAAAAACGCTACCACCTTTTGAAATGAAATTTTCACAAATTAGTTTAATGGTATACATCTACAACTATATAGGATTGAAACAAACAGTTGGTTCCAATTACCAAACGTATACAATCCCTTTAAGAAGATGTACAAATGGAACTCTACAACAATAAACAAAGTATTCATGCTGTAGGCCTAGTTCTGGTAGAAACTTTCTTTACGATCGAATCACACGAGAATTCCTTTAGCTGAACCCATGCACTCTCCATTAGTGCATTTTATAATAAAATGAATAATGACAGACTTGTGCATGGCTCAAACAACAGCTGAAGTCACAGTGGAGGTCATGCAGGGGTCATATACAATGTCAAAGGTCAGGCATACCTTTATGCTTTAGTTGGAATTCAGGGGGTAACTGGGGAGAACAATCGACTGGCATTCAACATACTTCAAGCCTCTTTGATTGTGTCAATCAGACAACAATAGAAATTTGTTTTCTTCAACGTTTTCTTTAGGAAGTTTGCATTTTCAGCATTTCATTTACAGGTTTACTGTGTTATACAACTCTTGTATTCATTTGACAGTCAAAAAGAAATCAACTGTAAATTGTAAAATTATTGTAAATACTTGTAGGTTAACTATGCAAAACACACAATACAATTTGAGATAGAACTACCCATCAAGCGCTTTTTAGGCGTCCTGCTAAATGCACTCAAATGCGATCAGAGCACTGTGAAGTTCAGTTCAGTTCAGTTTATCACCACTCATTCAGCTTGCTTCTACTAGACAATGCCCCCTACACGGGGCTTTAAATAAATGATAATGAATACAAATTTATAAGGTCATCGTTTGGTTTTTGTAAACATAATGTTGATTTATGGGCCAAATTATCAGGAAAGATACAATTAAAGTCACCTGCGAAAGTTTCAGTTGAATACAGTGTCTACATGTACTTGTTGAGTAATTTTGCTGGATGCTTACTACCATTACCATCTTTATAACAAGTAGACTTTCCCATAAAAAAATCACACAATTTGACCTTGGAGCCCCCCTTTAATAACACTCAACTTTTAGCACTTAATATTTTTATGACATGTTATGGTATGCAAAGTTTTGACCCATTTTACAGCACCTTGCAAGGTTTTACAAGATGGTGCGCAGGGTCTTCCCACACACAATTAAAATTTATTTTTATTTTTTTACAATTTCACAAAAAAACATTTAGAGAAAACTACATAGAATGCTCCAGATTGCACAGTAGGGCTTTTAAAACCAAGATAAACACCAAGTAAAAGACTTTCTGAAGAGTGACCTTGTTTCCATTCAGTGTGCTTCGGCCAAACTTCCAAAATTTGCCCCCCAGTTTCAAAAAAACCTGGGGAGAACCCTGCTGCCAACTAGGCCTAATAAAAATAAATGTTTGTTTCCGGTAACCCGACCTTCCGTGCAAAAACCTTGCAACCGTAAACATTTTATCAAATTTTTTTTTTTCATTTTTCATTTTTTTTTGTTTGTTTTAAGTTTTGATTGGAATGGTAGACACAGTTAACCAGTCAACTGTTTTGGAAATATACTAGGTGCACAACATAAATAGTTTGAAAAGGAATATTATTGTGTAACATGAACAGCCAGTCAGTGTGATTACATAAAAGTTCCTGTGACATCCAAGGATTTTATGTTTTAGTTGGAACAATTTTCATATGTTCAACAAACCCTTCCTACTGACAAGGAAAACATAAAAAGACTTGAATGAAATCAAAGTATGCTTCTGGAGTCAATGTAACAAAGAATGTGATGATTAAAAAAATTATAATAATAATATTAAAAATCCCTACCCAACTATCCTATTTTTTGTGGCCTGTTAAGCCATTATAACAATTTTCTTTAGTGTTTAGAACCCTTAAAATATGTACTTTTTAGGGTGTAAAATGTAAATATTTTCCAAAAGGGGGCGCTGTCCCATTGACCCCCAACAGGGATTGCAGTGCACCCCCCTGGACCCCGCTTAACGCATGCAGTTGAGTTAGGGGCCTGATATAATTTATTATACTGCATTTTAAAACTGAATATTTTGGTTTTCCAGAAAAAAATATTTTTGTAAAATAATTTATTTTCCCTACCTACCGTCCCAAATCTTTCAGAGCATGTTACCGGAAACAAAGAATTATTTTTATTAGGCCCTATGACAGAGACACCGGGGCATCAAACCCCCCTCTCTTAGCAACAAGTGTAACTGGGTTCTTTTACATGCATCACAAAACACACAGGACCTACATGTACAGCTTCACTTCCCATCCTAAAGACAAAGCGATAATGAATATAATTTCTTGCTTTAAAAAAAGAAAGACCCAAAAGTATCCAGACAGGGACTTGAGTAATAATAATAATAATTGGTTCTTATACAACGCATTATCACGCCCCTAGGAGCGTATCAAAGCACTCATTATTTGTTTTTCAACACGATAAGCAGAGCTAGGTTTGAATTACGTGACCCATTTATGTTGAACCATCTAATAGTTTACAAGATGCTCCAGCGCAATCAGCAGCCACTGCCAGAAACACCGGGGCAAACCCCTTCTCTTCGCGATAAGTGTAACTGGGTTCTTAGGGGAGACGAACCCACACTCTGCTGATCAGAAACACATGAGCTTGAGTCTGATGCACTTAGACCTCTCGGTCATGACACACCAACGCATTACAAGATCTCAAACAGCTTGTCTGTAATGTAATCTTTCATTCATGGTCAAACAAAAGTTAATTACTGCTTTGGGCAAGTTCTTGGAACTCCATTTGCAGTGACCTCAAGACCTTGAGCGATTCAAAGGGAAAAAAGATAAGCCCAAGGCAGATGTTAAATCTGAAATCAATACAAGGCCAGACACTCACAAATGATTAAATGAAGCCAAATATTTATCCTTGCCAAGTAAATACAAGTAAGTAAAAATAACATGCATAAAGCTGAACTATATTTAAGAATAATTCTTATCACAAAAATGTTTTATTATCATAACAAAAATTTAAAATGTAAAAAAAAAAAATTATACATTGAGGTTTCTCCCGGATTCTCACAAAAAAAATATTTTGATTTTATTAAATGTCATTTAATCCATTTATATACTAAAAAATTCGCAGTGATAAAATGTCAACTTAGTTTTATGATAACTCCTGCTCTGATCTGTAACATTTGTCTTAAATGTATTCTAGCCAAAGGCCAGGACTGATACTTCGCAGCTGGGCAACGGGCTAGGCAATTGTCTCAATGCCCCACTGGTCATTGCCTTGGTGCCCCTTGAAATGTCCCAGTACAAAGTTTCATTTCCCTCATAGGGTGCCCTTTACATGTACTTGGGAAAAACCTTGCCCTCCCTTACAAGAACGAAGTATCAGGCCTGAAAGTTTACTAAAAAAAAGACTCCTTGCATAGCCGAAATTGCTGTCAAAGTCAAACAACTGAAACGTGTATCTGGGCTCGACCGCAGGCCCGAGGCCAGTGATTTTAGCGTTGGACCACCAGTAAACTCACGACTGAACAAGTCCGGCGGTCTTGTGTTTTTCATTTGAATATTAACACCTCACCATGTAATATCCTTAAGGCACTGGACACGTTTGGAAATTGTCAAAGACCAGTATTCTCACAATGGTGTATCCCAACATATGCATAAAATAACAAACCTGTGAAAATTTTGGCTCAATTGGTCATCGAAGTTGCAAGAAAATAATGAAAGAAAAAACTTGTGTGCTTTCAGATGCCTGAAAAAGGCTTCAGACCTGTCAAAGTCTTTTTCAGATTCAAATATTTTAGTGAGAAATTACCTCTTTCTCAAAAACTACGTTACTTTAGAGGGAGTCGTTTCTCACAATGTTTTATACTACATTTTGTATCAACAGCTCTCCATTGCTCGTTACCAAATAAGTTTTTATTATAATATATATATTTTGAGTAATTACCAAACGTGTCCAGTGCCTTTAACAAAAAGAAAGGATGTTCAAAAGTTGACTTTTGAGTCTGGTAAATATCTTTCAATTCTGTTGACTATCAAAATATAGGCCTACTTGCCCACAAGAAAAATGAGACAAACCTGCTTTTAGTGCTTGTTCAAATAAAAACAGTGTTCACGTCAAACTTTGTAAAAAGTTCTTTCTCGTAAAAATGTTGGTCAATTGTAAAATAAATTCTGGTCTGGTAAAAATGTTGCGCTACAAGCCCTGCAGTCTTGTGGAACTTTACCCCGAATTCGAGCCCTGGTGCATGCGTGTACGCGCCACAATCAGCTCTCACCCATTGATAGGTCTCCAGGCCTGGAGTTACACAGAGGCCACAGAGGCCATGGCCTCCGTTGCCCCTGGTCTTGGCCTTGGTGCCCCTTCAAAAGTTTCCCATAGACTTTCAGATTTTACAATGGAAGTGCCCTTTGCAAAATTAAAATGGCCTTGCCCTCTCAAAGATGAAATTCCACGCCTGGGTCTCCATTGACCTCAGTGAGGGCGCTGTTTGAATTTTTTTTTTTTTTTTGGGGGGGGGGGGCGAGCAGTTTATTACAAAAGTATGACCCAACCTTTAAATCAATCAAGTACATGTATGCATGTCATCTTAATGTTTTTAAAAATCTTAGGACAACAGTACTTTCAATATCTGTTTCATTTAAATCCACATCAATGCATGCATTGTGACTTGGGTTTTTATTGATCTTCTGAAAGTATGTGTTACAAAAATTATAATAAAATAAATATTAGCTATCCTTTTATTGACCAACCCTTCCCCTGAAAACAATTTTTTTGTTTCAGTTTCTAACAAGTTTCATAATTTTGGGAGGATCGTATGTTTGTACAGGTGTTCTTCCCTGAGTGGTTTACTTTCTGTTTGTCAATCTGTTTTTACATAAATGGCCTGTTGTTTTTGGTAATTGCACGTATACTTTTTTCTCTTGAATTAATAATAGCCTATGAATTGCAGGAGTCTCCCTAGAATTTTTCAAAACTGTGGGGCATTCTGGAAACCAAATCTTGGGAAGCTGGGCCTAAACACGCTGAAAAAACACTAACTATTTCGGAAATTATAGCTTCGGCCTTGGGTTGTCTTTTGTGTAATTTGCAGAGTTCTTGTTTTTGGTTTTTTTTGCGCCAGGAGTGTCAATTCTTGACAGACATGGCGCACTAGAAATGTTCAATATTATTATTATAGTTGAAATCCTCGGAATGTTTTTATAAAATCTGGCCGTTAAATTATTTCAGCACTTAAGTACAACTGACAATTAATATGGTGTGTAACAAACTGTAGGATTGGATTTGCGGATGGTTGTTTTTGTAACACAATCAAGACGCAAATAAACGCAACATCAGTAATTCATTTCCTGCAAATCCACTTCACACTCTAAATGGCTTTGTAGTCCTGTGATATTCTATACACGTCTAAATATTTAACTATTACAGTCCCAAATCCTTCTATATCCAATTGCTAAAGTGAAGGATTCAGAAGGACTGGGGTCGGTAGGCCCACACAACGAGTTCTTATTACAGGGTCAGGCAATCTTGATCCAAGTCCAAACATTTTGGCATGGGGTGACATAATAGGAGAAGAGGATATCGGAGGAATTATGCGAATGCCAGCCAAACTGCCTGGGTCCAATTTCATAGCTGCTTAAGCACAAAAAGCAGCTAAGCAAAACAATGCTTACCAGAACATGGTTACCAGCCAAAATACTATTCTACATGTACAATCTGTGACTGGTATCCTGCCAGTTTTTGCTTAGCAGAAAAATGGTAAGCACCGTTTTCTGCTTAAGCAGCTCTATGAAATTGGGCCCAGATCGCTCCTTTCCTATTTGCCAGTCTCTGTTATAGGCCTATTTTGTGTATTGGAACTTTTATCGACTCACTATTGTTTTGCCAGTGTAAAAGTGTCCTAAAATAAATCAAATAAATTTTAAGGGATTGCTGTTTTTCACACTCCTTCAACAAGGGTAAAGAGTCCACTCACACCCCTCAGAAATAATGATTCAAGAGTCCCCTTTAATACGGGATCAGTAAGGATAAAACACTTTAGTCTGAAAAGTAACCGATTATGAAGTTCATACTAGAACTGTTTTTTCTTTGAAAAATTTTCCTCTAAAATGAAGTCTTATTCAAGAAACCTGTATCTAAAAACGTTTAAAAACGCGATCAGCTGATTTCGGTTGTTACAACCAAAATTAAGGACAATGTGTTTACATGCTAAAAATTGTGCATGTTTATTTTACTAATTTTCTCCTGACTCACACAACAGATTAAGCCCAAATTGTCACAGGTTTGTTATTTCATGGTTGATCACACAGAACATGAACACTGTCTGCGACTATTTTGTCAGCTCTACCAATCCTGTAGGCCTAATGTGATACCTTTAAGAACAAAATGATGTCGTTATTATTTAACTTCAGAGTAAATTGTTTTCTCACAGGAGCAGTAGGCCTAAGTAATCAAGATGATTTTTCTCAATCAACTAGATATTAAATTGATTAAGCCCTCTGGATGTGAAGCTGACACGGACATTCCTACTAATGAGCTACCCGTAATAAGTGCAACGCATCCACCATCAAACTGACCCTGGGATGGGGGGGGGGGTGGGCTGGGAGGGAGAGAAAATTCCATTCCTCAAGAGTGAGAGTCCGATGTCTTCCCAGACTGAGGAGTGCTGGAATTCAGGGAATTTGGCGGAGGGCCGAGGGATGGATGATCTAGGCAAGGATGTGAAGAGGGGATCACCTTGTCTTGACAGCTAGTGTGTTGCTACATCGAGCAAAGAGGACATCTTGGTAACTGTGGGCAACCAGTCCTGAGCGCCGGCAGTTCGGACCAAGCACTTTGGGAATGTTAAGGGGGGGGGATTCGATCTGTCTTGACAACTTCTGTGCGAAGTCAACCCACACTGACTGTATGTCATTTAAACGACACCTTCAATTAGATTATCATGTGATGGGAAACGTTATCTTGTTTCAAACTGTCTTTAACAGTTACCGATGTGGTGCGTTGCTTCAGGCTGCGTTTTCTGAGTCTCTCGTTGTTGATGATGTTGGTGAAGCTCTGTTTTATAACATCTAACTCTCCTCCAACACTACATCTGAAGTAGTGTGTAGACATTTTGCCCAATTCCAAATTTGACCCATGGGCTAAGATAAATATCTGATGCTATCTAAACATTTGGGTGTTGATCTAAACATTTGGGTGTTGAGTTACTATGTGAATAGCTGATGGTTTTGGCAAAACTCAGACCTCTCGGACCCTTGTTCGATTCCCGGAGCAGAGCCTTGCATGTGGATTGGGTTTTCAGTCCCTACCCAACTGCCTGGGTTTTCCCTACTAATTGCAGGTTTTCCTCCCAGGTCTAAAACTGAGATTTCTTCAATCGTCTTCTTCAAGCAAGGTATGTATTTATTGCATTACTCGTAAACTGGCGCCATGCACGTTTAAACACCTCTCACCGTGTTTATATCACAGGTTTAAACATGGCCACTTGACCTCCTTTTGACCAATCAGAATGGATAAAACTGTCCCGGGCTTTTTCAATAATAGTGCTATACTGCTCTGCTACTGCTAGGGTCAAAACGTCAGGCCACTAATTATTTTTTGCATTTATTTTAAAAAACAGGTCCTTTTGGTTGGTAAGCTTTTTGCAACAGCTAATTCTACTTTCTGAATTAATTATTTATAAATATTACCAGCGAGATAATTAATACTTGATTGAACAAAAAAGTTGTAATGCAGAATCAAACTTTATTTAACTTAAAATTCTGAACTTACCAACAGTAGACAACATTTGTAGATCGTCCAGTTTATACTTCCGTTCACCCGGGGTATCAGGTGGGGGAAGATCTTTCAACTTCCCAGACGAGCCGGTCCGTTTCAGGGTCTTCCCCTTGGCGATTCTGGAGGATGCCATAGTCAACCATAAACTACAAAATATTTAAACAAAAATTCACTAACTTCGTTGTCAGAGCAACCGATCTTTCATCTGGTCCAATGTCCCGCCAAACGCTCAAGGCAAAACGAAGCTAACGATCCGCAGTACTGTTTATCCGGGAACGAAACAAAAACATCCACTGCAGTCGATTCGTCCAGTCGGCCGGTGGAAGTTTCGGTGGCAATTTACGGGTGCAAGGATAACTGCTTGTGACGGTGAGACGTCTTTCGAGCACGGAACATGTTTTGAGTTGCAGGTGTCACTTCAACCATGGATGGAGCTATAGCTCCATGCTTCAACCAACTTCCCGGTTCTATTTTCAAAATCCAATCTGCAGAATATCGCGGCAGAAGTTGTCTCTTAATATTCTCAGAAGACGAGGTTGCATTACTTTATGACATTGTTTGGAAGCTCTCTTCGTAAATTTATACAAAATCGCAGACGACATCTGCAAGCCGAACCCGCTTCACACTCGACTCGCAGCCAGCGGGTATTATCAGGGGGCAAAAGATGGTCAATCAAAAGATCTTGCCTTCAACACGTTAATTCTTCAGCTGATCATCGATCGTCTGCTGCATGATGCATGAGGGCACGGTGGGTGACTAGAAATAAACTTTACCCAGTCAACTGAGTAAACTACTGCCAAATTGAAATAAAGTTAAAACACAAAATACTTTTCAAGTACATCTTTCCTCTTTAAACTAACACTCCTTACTTATGTTTGTAAAATGATCTTAGACTTTGGGCATTTGCACCACTTTGGAGACAAATGATATTATTACCAACAACAAACTATTTCGTACCTTGATGAAAGACTTCAGTCTAGTTTAAAAGTTGAGGCCCGCGCGCGCACGTGCTCGAGCTATGGCGCCCTCTCGCGTATTTTCAAATCTCAACTTTGAGCTTTTGGAAACATTTTCGTTTTTGGAAATGATGTTCGACAAAAGTTGATAAGTGGACTGCGACTATATACCTACTACTAGCTTCGTGCATATACAACAACGTACAGGAGCATAATAATGTTTTTTTAGCCGCCCCTTAAGGGATTAACGTTACAAATGGGATTAACGTCACAAATAAAATTTGGGCACTCTGGGATTTTGAAAGAGTAGACTCCTAGATCCTCTGACATTACTATCTAGTTTTCACTGTAAAACGTTTTCAGTAAAAACGCTTTAACTAGCCTGTTAAAGTGTTAAGTTTTCATTAGATTCGGAGATCTAGTTTTAGTGGAAAAAAACTCATGAAACAAGTATACTTTATTTATCGACGGTCGGGTCACTGTCCTTTCTCTATGGCACGAGTTATGGACGTTCGCTCATGATCATCGCGTGATCTATTCTTCAACTGCGGCACACGGTTAATTTGGAAGATCTTCAAAAATCTGTTTTCTTAAACTTTTGTCAGTAGGCCTATTACGCAGCAGGCGGATTAACTCAGAGAAGCTGTTATGAACTTTTATGATCGTTCATGTTTCTGAAAACATAACATGAATAGCACATAGATGATGCTTCTAAAATAACATTTTGACTGAAAAGTAAAACAATGAAACCGATCCTGTCTTGTTTTTAACTCGTGACAATTTCTCTCGGTACATATACATTACTGTTTCAAATTTCACTCTTTCATGGGGTAAATTGTTAGTACAAAATAAGCATTATCATTTTTTGGAAGGGGCCACGCTTGTCAAAAATGGGTGAAAGCGCGCGCTGTGAAATTCAACAAGTTAGTCGTCAGTCTCGAGTTGATAATATTGGTGGCGCTATAACAAAAGCAGAATCCAACATGGCGGCATCTATAACAAAGATGTCAAGTATTCGCACCAATCGGAGACTATTGCAACTCAATTCTTGCCGCGTTGTGCATAGAAACAGTGCCAAGATAAGTGTAAGTAGATTTATTTGTTTGCAAAGAATATTCTATCTAGAAAAAATGTAGGATCGAAACTTACATGAGTTGGATACTTACGGATACTTACTTGGGACGGAACGTCGGCGTTGTCGGGGCTCTGCTGAGACTGATGTTACTTGTTTTGTTAGACTTGGTGTATTCTCGAATTTAATTATTGGAATGTTAACCCAATGGATGTCGGACACTTCGTACCTTTGCCACTTCGTACCCTGGACACTTCGTACCTTCGGGACACTTCGTACCGTAACCAAATTGGTCACTTCGTACCGTGGGCGGGGTACGAAGTGACCATCAGCTGAGTCACTTCGTACCTTCAGTAAAATGGGTACTTCCTTAATAAGATAATGTTCGTTGAGATACAAAATAATACTTAATGAATTTTCATTTTGTTTAATTATGTGAATGTCCTTTTTAACGTGAAATGTTATTATTTTTATTGTATAAAAATATCTTTAAAATACCTTTATTTTGTCCGTATTTTGTAAACCCTATATTTTTGTTTTTATGTTCTCGTTATCTCGGCACGTAAATATGATATTGAACACTTTCCAGCTTTAACTTTAGATTTTGAAATGTTTCATTTCACTGATTGTTTTAGAAATTGTTTTTTATAAAATTGATCTAAAAATAAGTGTATCACTATCAGTCAACAAGTAATTAAATAAATCACCATTTGGGTTTGATTCGTTTTTATTTCATACTCATCACTATTAGTCAACAATTGACTTGAACTCATCAACGGGCCATTACTTAATTTTAGCGGTGTGACCCTGTAGAAACGATGCAGAAATCCAGAAACGATGCAGAAATCCGAAGGTACGAAGTGTCTTGTGAGAAGGTACGAAGTGTCTTGTGAGAAGGTACAAAGTGTCTTGTAAGAAGGTACGAAGTGTCCAAGGTACGAAGTGTCCAAAGTCACTTCGTACCTTGCAAAAGGTACGAAGTGTCCAGGGTACGAAGTGGCAAAGGTACGAAGTGTCCTGACACCTAACCCAATCTGTTGAGCAAACTCTTGAAATTATTAAGTGATTTAGCATTTACTATGTGTGAGGGCAGGCTGTTCCAATCATTTACAACACACTGGGAGAAAAACTCATTTCTTACTCTGATTCTGAAGACGTGTTTGCTCTTGAACATCTCGAACTTGAAGTTATGACCCCTGGTTTTCGATGCCGGTTGAAATGCAAAGAATTTTGTGGTGTCGAATGTTTTCGATGCCAGATATCATACAAAACACTTGTATGACATCTGCTCTCCTCCTTCTGTAGTGTTGGCAGACCCAAATCCAGCAATCTCTGACTGTATGGTTTGTCGTTAAGGCCAGCTATATCATTTTCGTACATCTCCTCTGTGTGTTTTCCCAAGGCTTGTGCATCTTTCTTGATTTTACTCAAATCACAATAGGGAGCAAAGTTTGAATTATTTAAACAGTGAACAAACATAGTCAATGTCAGTTGTCACTGTACTGTGACTGTCAGTGTCAGGATTGTGAATGTGACAATTACTTTCTTTTCCTTTTTCACTTAATTCCTTTCTCACTTAATTCCTTTCCATCATTATTAGACGAATGCGCTACCTTCATTTGTGAAGATTGTTGAGGTTGGACCACGTGATGGATTACAAAATGAGAAGGTAAACTCATGAGTACTGAGTAGCTTGATAAGTACACTCAATAGTATCAAATTGTGTAATAGGGGAAGTTCAGTCACTCACAAATATACTTCTAGAACAATAAGGCTCCCCTGTGAGCCATAGGAGTCACACATTTTGGGCCTCTGTAATGCTATGTTTTCAAAATGGTCATTGATAGTTCAACATTTTCTGGTCTTCAGCCAGCACTAACTTCAGTTTCCTTTGTACTACTCACCTGAAACTTTCTCAACACACTGTGCATACATTCACAAAGATGGCGCATCACTTTTGCTGAATTACATGCAAAAACCTCCTCAAAAAGTTAAATTTCTTACTCAATACTCGCAGCTGTTTTGCTGTCAACAAAGCACACTCAATATTGAACCCGAATTCGCGGACCAACCATTCTGTGAAAGGGGTGTTACAAAACACCTTGACTCATTTCATCGCGACGCACAGGCACCCCTGTTCACCACGCATACCGTACAAATAAAGACAACGCGATGTGCTCCGGAAGCCTTGTAAAATATTTGAGGAGGTTTTTGCATGTAATTCGGCAAAAGTGATGTGTTGCATTGTGAATGTATGTACAGACAGTGTGTTGAGAAAGTTTTAGGTGAGTAGTACAAAGGAAATGCATCGCGATACTTAATCGATATTGCGATTTACCGATATCACGATCAAAAAAAAATCTACCCGATATCGTAATCGTTTCAGAACTAGTATCGCGATATTCGATAATATCGTGGTATCGCCCAAGCTTATTTATGTATACCTTAAATGACAAGCCAACTTTTTTAAATCTATAAAGATAGCTGTTTCAAATTTAATTATAAATTTTCGGGTCGAATCGGCCAAAAATGTGACCTAGCATCTGTAAGGGATCGAGAGTTTAGCGGCAGGAGGGCCTTGAGTAATAATAAACTGGACCTAACAGTTTTTACATCTCTTAAAATCCCTGCAGGAAATGGTCAGCACAGATACTAAAGTGGAGCTGATAAATAGGCTAGCGGGTACTGGGCTTAAGGTTATAGAGGCCACCAGCTTTGTGTCTCCTAAATGGGTACCACAGGTAAGGAAAAAATGGGCACCACAGGTAAAGATTAAATGGGAAGTAGGGGTTGGCAAGAGTTTGTGTTGTCAAAATACTTTAAAATGGATGGCAGAGATTGGGCAAGTAATGTGTTTTTCATAACAAAATGGGTAGGTGGAGAGGGCAAGGGAAATCTCTTACCTAAATGGGTTCTTCAAAATGGGTAGGTGAAGTGGGTAGGGAAATCTCTTACCTAAGTGGGTTCTTCAAAATAGGTAGGTGGATTAGGCAGGGAAATCTCTTGCCTAAATGGGTTCTTCAAAATGGATAGGTGAAGTGGGCAGGGAAATCTCTTACCTAAATGGGTTCTTCAAAATAGGTAGGTGGATTGGGCAGGGAAATCTTACCTAAATGGATTCTTCAAAATGGGTAGGTGAAGTGGGCAGGGAAATCTCTTAACTAAATGGGTTCTTCAAATTGGGTAGGTGGAGTGGGCAGGGAAAGCTCTTACCTAAATGGGTTCTTCAAAATGGGTAGGTGAAGTGGGCAGGGAAATCTCTTAACTAAATGGGTTCTTCAAAATGGGTAGGTGGAGTGGGCAGGGAAAGCTCTTACCTAAATGGGTTCTTCAAAATGGGTAGGTGGAGTGGGCAGGGAAAGCTCTTACCTTAATGGGTAGGTGAAGTGGGCAGAGAAATCTAGCTTACCTAAATGGGTTCTTCAAAATGGGTAGTGGGTTACCATGAAGGGCACCATGAATACTTGGCCCCCAAATGGGTACAGCATGCAGATAAAGAAGAGTTCTGGGGCGGATTGCAATAAAACGGTCTTAGTCAGCGGTCTAAGACCAGTCAGTTATAGCCGGCTATCTGCCTTAGACGGTCTTAGCTTAGTCAGTCTTTAAGCCCGTTGCAATAAGCCGGTCTTAGTTAAGTCGGCGAAGAGTAATGAAACACGAACAAACGTCCCTTACTTAGCTTTGCTCCGTCCGTAGCGACCGGCCGCCATTATTCAAACTTCCCAAACGAGTCGTAAACAACAATCAATCATCAATGGCCTCGATGCTTGGCATTGTTCTTACTGCTTTGGTTTAAATCATCGGATATCAAATCTGTGAGTTGTAATATTTTTACTCTTGGGAATCTATATTTACGATCTATTTCTACCTTCATGGTATCATCATCTCGTCGTAGAGCTCGTCGCATCAAATCGTCTACAACTAACAGCGCCATCTTTAAAAACCAAAACTAAGACCGGTTATAGCCAGCTCATAGCGGGCTTAAGATTTAAGACCGGCTTTAATTATAGACCGCGCTATTGCAATCGGTCTATAATTAAAGACTGTCTGAGCGCGTCTCAAGATAGCCGGCTATAGCGCATAGACCAGTTTAAGACCGCTTGGTGCAATCCGACCCTGAAATTTTGTTACTTGTTAGACCTGCCTTATCCACAATTACAAACGTCTGTGTTCTGGAAATCAATTGTTGATAAAAGGACAAACAAATTAGACGAGAATTAGCCTTGCTTGATTTCACAAAGCATTAGTCTGAAGATCAGGTAGTTATGCAATAAATCAAATTTTGATTTCCAAGCAAAATTTGAAATCACTTTAGTAAAAACCAATCTATGTGCCAAGTACATGCTGTAAATGGTTTGGGATAAAGTGTATTTGACTTACTGGGTGAAGAGAAGCAATTATGTTTCAGTGTCAAGGGCAGGAGCACCACCAGGGCTATAAGGCCAAGTAACAAAAGTAACAAGTTTCTCGTCTGGACTTTTTTTTTTTAAAGGAGGAGGCAGGGCTTTACTATTTACTATTTTTCAAATTTTTGATATTTTTTACCAAGATGGCCGCCATGCTAAATATGGCTGGCCAAGGTATATTTACCGGTATTCTCAGATATTTTGCTATTTAAGTAAACTGATGCAATGTATGACAAAACAAATGATTTTTATCATTTTAGTCCACTTAAGCAAGTTTCAAAGTTTAGAAACGGCTGTATTGCAAAGGTGAAAAAAGAGTCTAGACAAATTCTTCTAAGGCAAAAATAAACCAAGGAACTCTGGGGGTTTTTTCTTCGAATTTTACCCTTTTTTTTTGTTTTTTTTTTTTGCTTTTTTTCTGAGAAGTAAATAGTAAAAAAAAAAGAGGAGGCGGCGGCCAAAAAGGAGGCGGGCGGGGACGAGAAACTCGTTACTTTTGTTACTTGGCCTAACCAGGATGGCAATCCACATGCTCAGGTTAGTCATTGACCGACGTAACTATACTGCTGTAAAGGTATTTCATGATCTTTTTTGAAAACTTTTTCCAGATGGGAGATCATAAAGAAGTCATGGAGGCTATTGACCGCCAGGACGGGATCAACTACCCAGTGCTGGCACCCAACATCAAGGGCCTTCAGTCGGCCCTTGCTGTGGGGGTCAAGGAAGTAGCAATATTTGGTGCTGCTTCTGAAACTTTTAGTAGGTGAGTCTCAGATCATTTAAAGAACCACGTTCTTCTTCAACCACTTAGCGCCGGAAGACGTGTCATACAAGAGAACATTTCCCGGACACGCAAACGGAAGCCTGATAGACACGTTCAAACAAATTTTCAGGGTTGCCCACGGCAGACGTGTAAACCCAACACAGACATTCCATTGTGTTCCATTGTGTTCCATTGTGTTCCATTGTGCGTTATGCTTCATTTGCCCCGTAACAAAAGGTGCAGGAATCGGACGCCCCAAATTCCCCTTTTTCCCAGTGGTTATTGAGTAATCCCGAGGTATTTTTGTTGGACAAACAAGAATTATGAGAAATTGTTTGGCTGCCATCATTGTTTTAGGCATGAGAGGAAAGTCCAAGATTCCAGAATGCCATGGCCTAGTATCAGCTATGGCTTACAGCCAAGATTTGGCCTGTTCACTGTGAATAGAAGCCGCAATTTCGGGAAAAAGGAAAAGAAATCCTGGAACATTTTATGAGAACTTTTGTTGGCTTTACTTGGTTAAAGGGCGCGTACAACATTGGTAAGGTTGAAATTATAAATGTTCACAGATTTGCACATAACTTACATGGTATAAAGATGGTCATGGTGGGAAACTTCCCTTGAGATAGTTTTGCTTGAAATGCTGTAGTTTTTAGAAAATGAGTAAAACAATTAGTCTTTATCACTGGTGATAAAACCCGATGTTTGAAAACAGTGAAAACATATAATGGGGTTTTTCACTGTTTTCTCATGACTCCGAAGACTGATATAGCTTAAACTTTCACAGGTTTGTTATTCCATTTATATGTTGGGTCACATCAAGTGTTGATACTGGTCTTTGACAATTACCAATGTTGTACATTTGCTTTAAGTCTTGTTTTCAATTGTGACAACAATATTCTCAACAACAACAACAACAAATATTCTGGAAATTCTGTAAATTAATCCTGTGGGTGAGTACAGATTTTTTTTAAAATTCCTGGCAGTATTTGGTGAACTTACCAGCTTGCTTTCTGGCTTTGGGTTATTAGGCGCTATTTGCAATTTTGAAACTCTGTTTTTTGGGGGATTTGAAGTTGATGGCCAAAGCCTCGGCTAGAGCTAAGTACCGTTGCTCAACTACTGGCTTAGGCTTCAGCAGCCATATTATGAAGTTTGCAGTATTGTACCAGGCATGTGATTTATCAGGATTCTTCCTGATTTCAGGATTTTTTACTGATTTCACGGCACCGTCAGATTTTCTTGAAAGAGGCCAACTTGCCATCACAGAGATGAAAGACTTAATTGGTTCTTGTTATGACCAGACTGTCAGATATCTACTTGAAATGATGTAAAGAGTCTGTAAAACCTCTCCAATCTAACATTTTGCAGTTCTATTGGCTTTATCTTCGATAAAAGAAGGGAAGTTTTATCAAATTTTTCAGGATTTTTCATTTTGTACAGTTGTATCCCTGTTGTACTGAATGCACACAGATTAAAAATGGCGATCTTTTACCAATCACGAGCCATAGCCTTTTCCCCAAAATTCTCAGTTTTTTATCCTCTTTGAATACAAAAATATGACCATAATATATACAGAAACATTAAACTGACCTTTTTTTCCTTTATTTTTTTTTATTTTTGGGTTTATTTCATCAGGAAAAATATCAACTGCTCTATATCTGAGAGTGTAGAGAGATTCCGTGCTGTTGTTGATGCGGCAAAGGAGGCGGGGCTTTCTGTCAGGGCGTACGTTTCATGCGTGCTGGGATGTCCGTATGAAGGGAAGGTGCAACCAACAGCTGTAGCTCAGGTAATGAGCTTTAATTATTTTTCCCCCCCTTTTTTTAAAAAACATTTTAATTATCGTTGTTTTTAATTTTTTTTGTTTAATCCATTTGCTTGTATTCAGTGCCTTGAGGCGGAGCCGATCTGCAACTGTTTGCACTTTATAAATCTCTCTTTATTATTATTATTAATGGGGTATTTATAGACCGTTGCATGACTGAATATCACAAAACGCGAACAAGCGGCCACGAAGCTCAGTTCAATTGACCATATTTTTGACCGCATGAGGGCGCTTTCATCAGGGAACGTCTTGCATCACAATTACAGTTTCATCTTATTTACTTGCCTTTATGTAGTTTTCTTGCAACAATAACGAAATACATACACACAATAATAACAAAAATGAAAAAAAACAACAACGTTTGTTTATTTGTTTTTCATCACGTGAAATTGGTCCACATACGCCGTCATGGGTCAAAAATATGGCGAATTGGCTACCAGATTCTACCAAACTTTATTGCAATATTTAACAGGTAGTTGATGTTGATGTATGTATGCAGCAATGCTACCATGGGCAGCGCGCCATATCGATACCTCTCGTCACTCATCCCTGGATGGAATGCACTGAAAAACAATGGTGATTGGCTAACCAAAAGTGACTGCTCTGCACGCACGCTTGTTAGAAACGTTTGAGCGCTTGTAGCCTGTGTCAATTTGCAAGTATTTTGGCGCAATTCACTTCAAATGAATCATGTTTTTATACGGTCACCCTAAACTGCATACAGTTGGACATGTCACAAGATCAAAGAATAATGAGAGAGGACCAGTTGCTCTATGAGTTGATACCTCTTTCGATCACGCGCTCTGCATTCGTCTCTGACACAGAATGGATCAACCACAGGACTAATTGAAATATCCAATATATTTGGATATTTCAAAGTCACATTTCCAGGGGTTAAGATCAAGTAAGGCATTCTGGGAAATAATGGCACGGCGAGATCGTACACCACTGGGAACGAGGTTGTGACTGTATGAAACCATTCAGTTATCATGATGTGCATGTTTACAAATTGAACCGTGTAAACACACAATAAATACAACAATATTTGCAGTATTTTGGGCAACAAAAAGTTCAGTTACAGTTTTTACTTTATTTTTACGCTTTATAACAAAAACGGTAGTTATGATTGGGAATAAAAGAGTAGTGACTTGGTCTTTAAGGCCTTGCAGGGTTGTGGCTGTGCGCCTTGCCCTCAGCTTGGTCCTTTATCACATTACCACAACCCTCCCGGGTTTTAATCGGCCGTTTAAGACCTCGTCGCCACTCTTTTTTTCCCTTAATAAGTAAATTGATACTGTACGTCCACAGCTGACATAGAGGGCATGCACAGCAGACACAGTGGACCATTGAGCTCAGCATTCTCCATATTTCTATGATGTTGATCTAACCATTGATCCTATCATATCAACAGTTGGCGAAGAAGCTGTATGACATGGGCTGCTATGAGGTCTCCCTGGGAGACACGATAGGGGTGGGTACCCCCGGGGAGATGAAGAAACTTCTCGAGGTCGTCACCAAGGAGATACCGGTCAAATGCATAGCCGTGCATTGCCACGATACCTATGGGCAGGCCCTAGCCAATATATACGCTGCATTGCAGGTGAGATGCATGTAGAAAACATAAATTTTTAGTTTTTTTTCTTTTTTTCTGCAATATGAACCTCCAACAAATTGTGACAAAACTTGCATTTATAGGTTTTGTGTGTATTTTATAGTTTTAAAACTTCCAATTTATAGGACCTTTTAAGGCACTGGACACATTTGGTAATTGTCAAAGACCAGTATTCTCACTTGGTGTATCCCAACATATGCATAAAATAACAAACCTGTGAAAGTTTGGGCTCAATTGGTCATCGAAGTTGCAAGAAAATAAAGAAAGAAAAAACACCCTTGTGGCACAAATTTGTGTGCTTTCAGATGCATGAGAAAGGCTTCAGGCCTGAAGTCTTTCTCAGATTCAAATATTTTAGTGAGAAATTACCCCTTTCTCAAAAACTGCGTTACTTCTCATCTCATAATGTTTTATACTATCAACAGCTCTCCGTTGCTCGTTACCAAGTAAGTTTTTATGCTAATATATATTTTGATTAATTACCAAACGTGTCCAGTGCCTTTAACTCTGCCATGTGTGTGTCACATGATATTCAAATGTATGCTGATGGTTTCTTTGACCCTACCAGGCTGGTGTGAGTGTGGTCGATTCATCGGTAGCTGGCCTTGGCGGGTGTCCATATGCTAAAGGAGCATCTGGTAACGTAGCTACTGAGGATGTTGTGTACATGCTGAACGGTCTCGGAATTGAAACAGTAAGTTTGTTGGGGTGTTTGTTTGTTTGTTTGTTTGTTTGTTTGTTTAGATCGTCAAGAGGGGATGTACATAGGCCCTTTTCGAAACGACCGGCTTCGGCTTCGGGTTCGGCTCAGGCTAGCTAGGCCCCTCAGTTGTTTTGACTATACGCGTGCTATGTGTTCAGGGATTCAGACGAGAGAACGGAGCCGGAGCCGAATCCAAAGCCGAAGCTGGTCGTTTCGAAAAGGGCCATAATATAAGTGTGTTGTTGGCAACAGGCATTTTCTCTCGTATGACATAGGTTTAACATCTATGATTAGGAATTTCACAAATGATACAACTGTTTGTGGTTCAACAACAAAGGCAAATTCTTGATATTGTGGAAACTCAGCCATTTTTTTATGGAATTAAACCCACAACCTTGGGACTACATTTCCTGGAGTTTTTGCCTCTATAGACCCATTGCATATGACGCCACGCTCTCAAAAAGGAGGCAGATCATTGGACGATAGCTGTTCACTGTGCGTAAAAACGTGCGCCTGACCTCAGCGTACTTGTAGCGTTTCGCGTTATGCAAGGGGGATCTATTGATTTCTATAGACCCCTTACACAACACGGAACGCACCTCCGAACAATGCACGTAATATTGGGTGTCAACTTTCTTTTGTGCATGTTTGTATACGATTTTGACACCCAAAATGACACCCAGGATAGGCGCATGTGAGTACGCTGCGCGTTATGCAATGGGTCTATACGTGTAAGTCGTTACCACTGTGTCATCTTTGTACACAATATTCATTTTCTCAATTTCATTCTTCGCGTAGGCTTTTGCTGTGCTTTAATGCAACATGGCTGACATTGATTTGGGCCCTTTCGAAACCACGGTTCCAGCTCCGGCTTAGGCTCAAGAATATTTTGAAAATACGAGCGTTTGGTATGGGGCTTCCAATAGCCGAATGGAGGCTAAGCCGGAGCCGAAGCTAAAGCCATAGCCACATACAGAGGCTGCTAAGGAAATAGACTGGTACCCTTTGTGTGTAGTGTTCATCAATGCTGGGATCATTATAGGATGCAGGAAACCAACTGCAGGTGGTTGCAGCTGTAAGCCTTCCTTTACCCCTCCCCTTAACTAATTCCCCTTCGTCTAGTGATAATGATAAAGTTCTTTTGTACTTTTGGCAGGGCGTTGACCTTACAAAGGTCATAGATGTGGGTCGATTCATATGTAACGCTCTCGGGAAGAAAACTTCATCCAGGGTTGCCACGGCAATAAGCAAACTCTGAAGCCAGTGAGATGGTTCATAGACCAATCAATCATCCGCTCTGTGCACATCCTTCCGAGGGGGAGACCTTCTTTTTATAATAGTTTCAGAATGAGGACATATTGGATGAGTATGAACTTAGCTGCTGAACTAATAATCAGGAGGTACTCTTGCCGGTCGTTCAACATGTTATAGTACATGGACCATTTTAACAGTCGGCATCAAAAAGTGGATTTTTATAGTCGTTGAATGATGTGTATTTCCGCCAATTTCTTTTCGGGACTGGCCTATGGGGATTAGTAACAACTGTGGATCGTCCTCAAATTTTTGGTGGCAGCTGGACGGCTGACGTGACTATCCACCCGGACATTCCATTGTGTAATGTGCACAGGCATGCACCTACTGTGCTACGCTTCGTTTCAACTGTACAAAGAGCGACAATAAGTACTGGCAATCATGCCTCGTAAAATCCATTTTTTTGGTGGGGGTTGTTATTATGTAATCCTGATTCCAGACCTTTTTTCTGTTGTACAAATGTGGTTACTGTTACAAGAATGGATAGGCTGCCACCATTGTTTATCCTTGTATTCGGCTCAATGGGAGGCACGTTCAAGCACTCCGAGATTCCAATATACCATGGCAGGTTATCGGCTCGGGTCTGCGGCCGAGGTTCGTTGAATCACAGTGAGTGCCTACTCATATTTACTCACAAGACAAAAAAGAAAAGAAAAGTAAAGTCTGTCCCGAGCCAATATGGCTCACCACCAGGCCATTGTTTATATCCGGTTTCATTGGCACTAAACGACTGAGAATATTTCTATTCCCCCTGGACAGGATGCCAGTCCATCGCAGGTTACTCCCCAGCTTTCGCCGGCACCCATTTGCACTCCTGGGTAGAGAGACGCAATAATGATAAAGTGCCCTGCCAGGATTCAACCCAGATGCTGTAAATTACAGAACTTGAGTCCACCGCCGTAGACTGCTCGGCCATGACACCCCAGTTTACATGTAAATATGGTGACGGGAGCATTAATCAAGGCTGGAGAATTATTTCCTTCTACACTTCATAGCATTGCCCAGTGAGCTGACTGAGTTGACCAACTGTTTGAAACCATACGTGTACTTTCATTCAGTAACTTATTAATCATTAATCATGATTGAACTTGTACATTTAACTATTAATATGTTTTATGAATTTCATCTTTGGTCCTTTTTCTTTTATATTCGATCACTAATAGCATCTTTTTGAATAGAATAGAGGTTTAAATGGGTGCCTGCGAGGGTAAAGGTTGATATTGTGGGTTCGAGTCCCGGTCATGACACTTGTCCTTGAGCCAGATGCTTTACTATAATTGCTTCTCTTCACCCAGGGGTATAAATGGATACCTGCAAGGGTAGAGGTTCTGATATTGTGTTTGAAAAACAAACAAAAAACCATTCGGAGTGCCGCGGCAGCCCGGGGCTGTATACTCCCCAGGGAGCTGAGAAAGATTACAGGAATGTTATTGGCTCAATGACCAAGGCACCAATGTAAAGCGAATTGATATGTTGTGCTATAAAATTATAACTTCTGAACTTATAGAAGTTATAAGTAAAGCTTTATCTTAATTGAAAGGTCTTCAAAAGCTTAGCAAAAGTCACACAGAGGTGACCCAAATTTGACCTTGTCTTCCGGTTAAAATCGGATGTTGAAGTGAACAAATAATCCCCAGCCTCGTTTTGAGCTCTTGAGTGGTAGAGAATTTGAACATGGTTTCAGTGGATGATTTTTTTTTAAATGTTAACATATCGAAACTTACATCGATGACGAAAATAACAATGGTCGAAATTATAATTATTTTGCTGTCTCAAAAACTATATATCATAATTTTGTCAATGGAAATTAAAGTATGAAATAAAGATACGATTTGGAAGGCACTTTAATGTTAATGTTTGTCATAATATCTTCTGCATATTGTAATCAAAAATTCTTAGAAAAATTATAACCATATAACCTCAGATAAAATATTATTCTTAATCAGATTCAACTTCTAACTTGATTTGATATTGCTCTATACGACATCAATTAGAAATTGAACCTTCAATATGTGGAGTGGGAAATCCTCATGGGATACATTTATTTGCTATAAAATATCTTTAAGACCAAGTTGAGTTAACTATAGCTGTTAATAAAAACAATTCCAATTTATAAAGGTATGTGGTTCATTAAAAAAGCCGTTTGACCCATGTACATTAAAGGCACCGTACACGTTTGGTAATTACTCAAAATATATATTAACATAAAAACTGACTTGGTAACGAGCAACGGAGAGCTGTTGATAGTATAACACATTGTGAGAAACGACTCCCTCTGAAGTAACATAGTTTTTGAGAACGAGGTAATTTCTCACTAAAATAATAAAAGACTTCTTGCAAGAAGCCTTTTATTTCTATCTGAAAGCACACAAATTTGTACAACAAGGGTGTTTTTTCTTTCATCATTTTCTTGCGACTTCGATGACCAATTGAGCCCAAATTTTCACAGGCTTGTTATTTTATGCATATGCTGGGATACACCAAATGAGAACACTGGTCTTTGACAATTACCAAACGTGTACGATGCCTTTAAATGTTGACTATAAAATAATGTGCTAAAGCTGTCGCTATGTAGAATAAAAAGGGTTTTGCCAACTTTAATTGATTTTAACCAAACCGGTTTTATGCAGAATCGATATAGCAGTGAAAATATTCGTTTGGCCTTAAATAGTATCAAGTATGCGAAAGAGGCTTAATATTCCAGAGATTTTTTTTCTTCTTCTAGATTATGAAAAAGCTGTTGATAAATAAGAGCGGCCATTTGTTGAAAAAATTTGTGCGTTACTTTAATTTTGGACCTGACAACCTCAGATGGTTTCCAACATTGTATAATAATATTAATAGTTGTGTGATAATGGCCATTTTTCATCCTTTTTTAACTTGACGAGGGGGTGTGCGTCAAGTTTGGCTCTGAGTCCATATCTCTTTATTCTGGCAGCCGAATTAATGGCCAATGATGTACGACACTCACAAAACATTTCTGGTTTGAGTATTGGTGAAAATGAATTGAAAATTAGTAGTTATGCAGATGACACAACACTTTTTATTGATGGTAGCGACGTCTCTGTTAACATAGACTTGATTTCAAGTCTGAGCTTGCGGTTATTTCTCTGCATAAGCCACGCAGAATTCACCCGCAGATTTAGACGGAGGTTTATCCACAAGAGGGCGCTGTTTCAGCCAATAATGCAGAGCCGTATATTGACAGCTCTGCAATAATGTTTCGGCTATCAGGACGACTAAAAACCACGATCACAGACTTGGAACCAAGTCTACTGTTAACACCACATTTTGACCTTTTTAGACAAATTTCCCCCGGCTTCTGGACTGAAAATTTAAAATAAAAAAATGTTATATTTAAAGATCTGAAGCAATGATTAATTTTAATTGGTTCTCTGATCTGAAATGAAAATTTGCCTGGTAAAATATAACAGTGGACGACAGGCCAGGTTAAAATGATTGGTGTTTTGTTATCTCATAATGAAAAAGAGTTGTTCCAGTTGAATTATGACCCACAACTCAATAAAATTAAAACAGTTCTCAATTTATGGGCTAGACGAGATCTTACGCCTGTTGGTAAAATAACTCTTGTTAAAAGCTTAGCATTAATTTTCCTTTTAACTGTTTTGCCTAACCCTCCTCTAAAATTCATTAATGAAGTGAATACCTTTATCTATTGTTTTATCTGGAATGGTAAATGTGACAAGATTAAGCGTAAAATCATGATTAATAGTTATAACATGTTAAACTTGGAATGTATTAAAAAAAAGGACATTTAATAAGTTTACGGTGCCTAGTCGAATCGGGTGTAAACTGACATTCACTACTAGTTACTTTCTTTAACTCTATTTTTGTTATTCGACGTCACGAATTCTATACATGTCTCATTTATCCAATGCGTTACATTGTTGATTCTTAGTGATAGTGTCTTTAAAAACGAAGGCAAATTTTTAGGCTTCACGGTAGATGTCTGTTCGTAAGATAAAGTGATCAGGTGATTGTTAAGGAGATGTTTACTGCGAGCCTTATTATATGGGTTTGTTATCCACTTTATTAACTAAGGACTAAGCTTGACGTCTAATTTTCATCTCAGTAGTTTTGAGTGAGCGGAACTCCGAAAAGTCATACCATCTAACTCCTCGGTCATTGAAAGTGTTGAAGTATCCCCCGTTCAAATTTGAGTAGTGGCAGCTTTGATACCACCAGGCTCCGTGGAATTCCTGGGCACAGTTATTGCCCCGGTCATCGTTGTCTCGGTCTTTGGTCGAAAAGGGCCAGTTATTGTGGTATGCTAACGCGTCTCCTGAAAGATAACACACGTGGTAGAAGTCATAAGTGTGAGGGTGATGTTGACAGGGGATGTCTTTAAAAATGAATCTGGTTCTTACATAACTTAGGTATCTCAAGAAAGTGTATGCCTAGGAAAGAATGGATCAAACGGAGCGGGGGATATTGGGAGGAGTGATGTAAAATTTTCACAATCTATAACTATTACAGTAATAAAGTTTTATTTTTTGGTTCTTCCTTGGGTCGGCTCTACACCGATATTTGTATGAACCGCTGTCTAAATGAAATGATGCGGCTATATTTAAAATACTAGACTTATCTTGTTTGTAAATTAAAAACAAACGGTGTTCGGTTTGTTTTTATAATTTGGTTTTAACCCTTTCCCGATCTGTTTGAAGCACTGTATACTCAGTACTTTTGCGAGTTTTGTAAAAAAACAAAACAACAAAAAAACATAAATTAAAAACAATTAAACGGAAGTAAAGATCACAGGGGGTCAAACTTTGTGTAAGATTTTAAAAATACTACAGGGTCTTTCACATGATCCAAAAATCTTGTGTGTAGCAATTATGGTTCTTCAGATATGAATTTTGTTCAATATTAAACATTGATTTAATGTTATAACATCATCGATGACGTCACCATCCTGAAAACCTATATGTAAAGTTTGTGAAGTTTCAAGTTTATATGTGCTTGAGAAGTGTGCTTTTGTTAGCGGAAAAGCAACAGGGAGAAGAAGAAGAAGTATTAAGAAAAAAAGAAAACAAAATGAAATGTAAAAGTTTATCTTTCGGTTTGACCGGAAGTCCAGTTCAAATAGGGCCACACTCTGTGTACCGCTTGTGAAGTTGTAAAATCTCAATACCCAAGGATTTTATAACTGAACAAAGTTTGAAAATCGGTTGTAGTTCTTGAGATATGGTGTCACTTCCGGTTGATCCGGAAGTAAAGGTCAACATGGGGTCACGGTTACCCAAGGCTAATCTCCAATGCCCAAGGAGTCTATACCTGAAAACAATTTTGAAAATCAGTTGAGTAGTTCTTGAGATATGGTGTCACTTCCGTTTGACCCGGAAGTAAAGGTCAACATGGGGTCACGGTACCCAAGGCTAATCTCCAATGCCCAAGGAGTCTATAACTGAAAAAAGTTTGAAAATCGGTTGAGTAGTTCTTGAGATATGGTGTCACTTCCGCTTGACCCGGAAGTAAAGGTCAACATGGGGTCACGGTAAACCAAAGCTAATCTCCAATGCCCAAGGAGTCTATAACTGAAAACAGTTTGAAAATCGGTTGTGTAGTTCTTGAGATATTTTCCCTCTTCCGGTTGACCCGGAAGTAAAGGTCAACATGGGGTCACGGTTACCCAAGGCTAATCTCCAATGCCCAAGGAGTCTATAACTGAAAACAGTTTGAAAATCGGTTGTGTAGTTCTTGAGATATGGTCCCCTTTCCGGTTGACCTGGAAGTAAAGGTCAACATGGGGTCACGGTTACCCAAGGCTAATCTCCAATGCCCAAGGATATTATAAGTGAAAAAAATTTGAAAATCGGTTGTGTTGTTCTTGAATTATGAATTTTTAAAAAATCTGACATTTGATTGTTAGCGAGGTTTGCACGGACGGCTGTTTTAGAGACTAACAAAGCGTAATGTCAAAATCAGGTTGCGCGAACCTTGAAAAGAGACTAGACTACAAGCACGTTTGAAGGACTTTGAACCTTGCGGTTGATTGAATGGAGCAAGCAGCCGCTCACCGTCTAACTGATTTAGATCGCGTATTGTGTGTGTTTTCAATGCAGTTTTATTCCCGCGGTTTGACAGCGGGTCAATGTATACCCGATTTCAACCATAATTGAAGGTCAAATTGGTAACATTTCTGTGGAAAAGTTTGCGGAGGAAGAACAACATATAACTTGATGTAAAAATTGTGACTGCAGTATCAGTAGTTCTTGAGATATAATTTTTTGAAATTTTCAACTTCCGGTTTGAATCGGAAGTCAAGGTCAAATGGGGTCACACTCTGTGTAGCGTTTTTTGAATTTGCAAAGGCCTTTCCGATGATGTATAGATTGTGAAAATCCACTGTGTGGTTCATGAGTTATGATTTTTTCAAATATTAAACTTTGATTTAACGTAATTCGACACCTGATGACGTCATCATGACGTAACTACAGCGGTTTCATCTCCTAATAGATATCTAACTATATGTGAAGTTTCAAGTTTATATGTGCTTGGGAAGTGTGCTTTTGTTAGCGGAAACGCGACGGGGAGAAGAAGAAGAAGAAGTATTAAGAAACTAGCGATTGAGTTTTTGTCATGTGACAAAAACAAGGTGTTCGTGGGGAGTGATTGAATGAATTAACATTCTACCTGATCAATCCAATGCCTGGTCCAGGAGTTATGAATTTTTCAAAAAAATTAACATCAACTTCCGGTTTGGACCCGAATTCAAGGTCAAATAGGGGTCACATTTTGTGTAGCGCGTTTAGTTTATGAAGATGATTTAGATGATGTATGGATTGTAAACCTCCAACTATTTGTTGAAACATTAACTTTCACTTTTCGGTTTGAACCGGAAGTCAAGGTCAAATGAGGTCACAGTGTGTAGCGTTTGTTAAATCTTTGGAGCCCTTTCTGATGATGTATAGATGATAAAAATCCAATGTGTGGTTCAGGAGTTCTGATTTTTTCAAATATTAAATTTCATCTTCCGGTTTGAACAGGAAGTAAAGGTCAATTGGGGTCACATTCTGTGAATCGTTTGTTAAGTTATTACATACTTGTCCAATGATGTATAGATTGTAAAAATCCATTGTGTGGTTCAGGAATTATGAATTTTGAAACATTAAATTTCAACTTCCGCTTTGAACCGGAAGTCAGGGTCAAACGGGGTCACAATAAGTGTAGAGTATTTTAGGTTTTATAAAGACCTTTCAGATGATTTATAGATTGTAAAAATCCAATGTGTGGTTCAGGAGTTACGAATTTTTCAAGTATTACATGGATTATCTTTATGCCGGGGTGCGCAATATACAAGGTGACATGCAGCGATGCTAAATGTATTCCTACATGTAGTTGATGTAAACTGAACTACACGTTCTACGTACATGTATCTGTACACGAGCTATTACACTATCTCGCGTTATCAAAGTGGGTCAACACAAACATGCGCTTTAATGCCGGTGGACGAGATCAAAATGGGGTCATGTCTGCGAGGCGTTTACGGAGTTGTTAACGACCTTTCCGATGATGTGTCGATTGTAAGAATCCATTATGTAGATCAAAAGTTATGATTTTTTAAAATAATAAACTCTGAATTTTAATAACTCAAGAAAGGCTGACGTCATCATGACGTAACTTAAACGGTTTCTTCTCCTAATGAATATCTAACTGTGTGTGAAGTTTCAAGTTCATACGAGTTTGGGAAAGGTGCTTTTGTTAGCGGACAAGGGACGCTGAGAAGAAGAAGAAGAAGAAGAAGAAGTATGAAGAACTAGACTTAAGCTTTTGTTAAAACAAAAACAAGGTGTTCGGTATGATTTTTTTAAATATTAAACATTGATTTAAAAATGTTATAACATCATCGATGACGTCACCATCCCGAAAACTTATATGTGAAGTTTGTGAAGTTTCAAGTTTATATGTGCTTGGGAAGTGTGCTTTTGTTAGCGGAAAAGCGACGGGGAGAAGAAGAAGAAGAAGTATTAAGAAAAAAAGAAAACAAAATTAAATGTTGAAGTTCATCTTTCGGTTTGAACCGGAAGTCCAGTTCAAATGGGGTCACACTCTGTGTAGCGCTTGTGAAGTTGTAAAAAACTCAATACCCAAGGATTTTATAACTGAACAAAGTTTGAAAATCGGTTGTGTAGTTCTTGAGATATGGTGTCACTTCCGGTTGACCCGGAAGTAAAGGTCAACATGGGGTCACAGTTACCCAAGGCTAATCTCCAATGCCCAAGGAGTCTATAACTGATTTTTTTTAAAAATCGGTTGAGTAGTTCTTGAGATATGGTGTCACTTCCGTTTGACCCGGAAGTAAAAGTCAACATGGGGTCACGGTACCCAAGGCTTATCTCCAATGCCCAAAGAGTCTATAACTGAAAAAAGTTCGAAAATCGGTTGTGTAGTTCTTGAGATATGGTGTCACTTTCGGTTGACCCGGAAGTAAGGGTCAACATGGGGTCACGGTTACCCAAGGCTAATCTCCAATGCCCAAGGAGATTATACCTAAAAACAGTTTGAAAACCGGTTGTGTAGTTCTTGAGATATGGTGTCACTTCCGTTTGACCCGGAAGTAAAGGTCAACATGGGGTCACGGTACCCAAGGCTTATCTCCAATGCCCAAAGAGTCTATAACTGAAAAAAGTTTGAAAATCGGTTGTGTAGTTCTTGAGATATGGTGTCACTTTCGGTTGACCCGGAAGTAAAGGTCAACATGGGGTCACGGTTACTCAAGGCTAATCTCAATGCCCAAGGATTCTATAACTGAAAAAAAGTTTGAAATCGGTTGTGTAGTTCTTGAGTTATGGTCTCACTTCCGGTTGACCCGGAAGTAAAGGTCAACATGAGGTCACGGTTACCCAAGGCTAATTTCCAATGCCCAAGGATTTTATAACTGAAAAAAGTTTGAAAATCGGTTGTGTAGTTCTTGAATTATGAATGTTTAAGAAATCTGACATTTGATTGTTAGCGAGGTTTGCACGGACGGCTGTTTTAGAGACTAACAAAGCGTAATGTCAAAATCAGGTTGCGCGAACCTTGAAAAGAGACTAGACTACAAGCATGTTTGAAGGACTTTGAACCTTGCGGTTTGATTCAATGAAGCAAGCAGCCGCTCACCGTCTAACTGGTTTAGATCGCGTATTGTGTGTGTTTTTAATGCAGTTTATTCCCGCAGTTTGATAGCGGGCCAATGTATACCCGATTTCAACCATAAGTGAAGGTCAAAAAGGTAACATCTTTGTGGAAAAGTTTGAGAAGGCTTAAAAATCTACAACATGATGTGAAAATTGTGAGTAATGTGTATGTAAAAGTACAAGTATTTCTTAAAGTTTGAATTGTGAAGTTTTCAACTTCCGGTTTGAACAGGAAGACGAGGTCAAACGGTATAAGACTCTGTGTAGTATTTGCTACATTTGTCAAGACCTCTCCGATGATGTATAGATTGTTATAATAGCTTATGTACTTCTTGAGTTATGAATTTTAAATGATTAAACTTCGATTTACTGTATCTCAACACTTGATGACGTCATCATGACGTCACAACTACTTGATTGAGGTTTTATCAAGGTCCTTACATGGTGTAAGTTTGAAGTTGATCTGATAAACAGAAGTTAATGTTTTTGCCGGGAAAGTGTTTTTGAAGAATTACACCAAGGCAAACTTTGACCTTTCGTTACGACCGGAAGTAAAGGTCATGTGAATTTGTCCTTAACTTTTCAAATGTTGCCCGTGTCTTGATCTATCATATGCCCAAGTATAAATATTGTAGCTGTAATATTCGGGGACATACAGGAATTCGCATATGGTCACTTTTTACCTTAAATGGCTTGTAATTTGACACCTGATGATGTCATCATGACGTAACTAAAGCGGTTTCATCTCCTAATGTATATCTAAGTATATGTGAAGTTTCAAGTTCATATGAGCTTGGAAAAGGTACTTTGTTAGCGGACAAGGGACGCTGAGAAGAAGAAGAAGAAGAAGAAGTATTAAGAAGAAAAAAACTAGCGATTGAGTTTTGTCATGTGACAAAAACAAGGTGTTCGTGGGGAGTGATTGAATGAATAAACATTCTACCTGATCAATCCAATGCCTGGTCCAGGAGTTATGAATTTTTCAAAAAAATTAACATCAACTTCCGGTTTTGACCGGAATTCAAGGTCAAATATGGGTCACATTTTGTGTAGCGCGTTTAGTTTATGAAGATGATTTAGATGATGTATGGATTGTAAACCTCCAACTATTTGTTGAAACATTAACTTTCACTTTCCGGTTTGAACCGGAAGTCAAGGTCAAATGAGGTCACAGTGTGTAGCGTTTGTTAAATCTTTGGAGCCCTTTCTGATGATGTATAGATGATAAAAATCCAATGTGTGGTTCAGGAGTTGATTTTTTAAACATATTAAATTTCATCTTCCGGTTTGAACAGGAAGTAAAGGTCAATTGGGGTCACATTCTGTGAATCGTTTGTTAAGTTATTACATACTTGTCCAATGATGTATAGATTGTAAAAATCCATTGTGTGGTTCAGGAATTATGAATTTTGAAACATTAAATTTCAACTTCCGCTTTGAACCGGAAGTCAGGGTCAAACGGGGTCACAATAAGTGTAGAGTATTTTAGGTTTTATAAAGACCTTTCAGATGATGTATAGATTGTAAAAATCCAATGTGTGGTTCAGGAGTTACGAATTTTTCAAGTATTACATGGATTATCTTTATGCCGGGGTGCGCAATATACAAGGTGACATGCAGCGATGCTAAATGTATTCCTACATGTAGTTGATGTAAACTGAACTACACGTTCTACGTACATGTATCTGTACACGAGCTATTACACTATCTCGCGTTATCAAAGTGGGTCAACACAAACGTGCGCTTTAATGCCGGTGGACGAGATCAAAATGGGGTCATGTCTGCGAGGCGTTTACGGAGTTGTTAACGACCTTTCCGATGATGTGTCGATTGTAAGAATCCATTATGTAGATCAAAAGTTATGATTTTTTAAAATAATAAACTCTGAATTTTAATAACTCAAGAAAGGCTGACGTCATCATGACGTAACTTAAACGGTTTCTTCTCCTAATGAATATCTAACTGTGTGTGAAGTTTCAAGTTCATACGAGTTTGGGAAAGGTGCTTTTGTTAGCGGACAAGGGACGCTGAGAAGAAGAAGAAGAAGAAGAAGAAGTATGAAGAACTAGACTTAAGCTTTTGTTAAAACAAAAACAAGGTGTTCGGTATGATTTTTTTAAATATTAAACATTGATTTAAAAAATGTTATAACATCATCGATGACGTCACCATCCCGAAAACTTATATGTGAAGTTTGTGAAGTTTCAAGTTTATATGTGCTTGGGAAGTGTGCTTTTGTTAGCGGAAAAGCGACGGGGAGAAGAAGAAGAAGAAGTATTAAGAAAAAAAGAAAACAAAATTAAATGTTGAAGTTCATCTTTCGGTTTGAACCGGAAGTCCAGTTCAAATGGGGTCACACTCTGTGTAGCGCTTGTGAAGTTGTAAAAAACTCAATACCCAAGGATTTTATAACTGAACAAAGTTTGAAAATCGGTTGTGTAGTTCTTGAGATATGGTGTCACTTCCGGTTGACCCGGAAGTAAAGGTCAACATGGGGTCACAGTTACCCAAGGCTAATCTCCAATGCCCAAGGAGTCTATAACTGATTTTTTTTAAAAATCGGTTGAGTAGTTCTTGAGATATGGTGTCACTTCCGTTTGACCCGGAAGTAAAAGTCAACATGGGGTCACGGTACCCAAGGCTTATCTCCAATGCCCAAAGAGTCTATAACTGAAAAAAGTTCGAAAATCGGTTGTGTAGTTCTTGAGATATGGTGTCACTTTCGGTTGACCCGGAAGTAAGGGTCAACATGGGGTCACGGTTACCCAAGGCTAATCTCCAATGCCCAAGGAGATTATACCTAAAAACAGTTTGAAAACCGGTTGTGTAGTTCTTGAGATATGGTGTCACTTCCGTTTGACCCGGAAGTAAAGGTCAACATGGGGTCACGGTACCCAAGGCTTATCTCCAATGCCCAAAGAGTCTATAACTGAAAAAAGTTTGAAAATCGGTTGTGTAGTTCTTGAGATATGGTGTCACTTTCGGTTGACCCGGAAGTAAAGGTCAACATGGGGTCACGGTTACTCAAGGCTAATCTCCAATGCCCAAGGAGTCTATAACTGAAAAAAAGTTTGAAATCGGTTGTGTAGTTCTTGAGTTATGGTCTCACTTCCGGTTGACCCGGAAGTAAAGGTCAACATGAGGTCACGGTTACCCAAGGCTAATTTCCAATGCCCAAGGATTTTATAACTGAAAAAAGTTTGAAAATCGGTTGTGTAGTTCTTGAATTATGAATGTTTAAGAAATCTGACATTTGATTGTTAGCGAGGTTTGCACGGACGGCTGTTTTAGAGACTAACAAAGCGTAATGTCAAAATCAGGTTGCGCGAACCTTGAAAAGAGACTAGACTACAAGCATGTTTGAAGGACTTTGAACCTTGCGGTTTGATTCAATGAAGCAAGCAGCCGCTCACCGTCTAACTGGTTTAGATCGCGTATTGTGTGTGTTTTTAATGCAGTTTATTCCCGCAGTTTGATAGCGGGCCAATGTATACCCGATTTCAACCATAAGTGAAGGTCAAAAAGGTAACATCTTTGTGGAAAAGTTTGAGAAGGCTTAAAAATCTACAACATGATGTGAAAATTGTGAGTAATGTGTATGTAAAAGTACAAGTATTTCTTAAAGTTTGAATTGTGAAGTTTTCAACTTCCGGTTTGAACAGGAAGACGAGGTCAAACGGTATAAGACTCTGTGTAGTATTTGCTACATTTGTCAAGACCTCTCCGATGATGTATAGATTGTTATAATAGCTTATGTACTTCTTGAGTTATGAATTTTTAAATGATTAAACTTCGATTTACTGTATCTCAACACTTGATGACGTCATCATGACGTCACAACTACTTGATTGAGGTTTTATCAAGGTCCTTACATGGTGTAAGTTTGAAGTTGATCTGATAAACAGAAGTTAATGTTTTTGCCGGGAAAGTGTTTTTTTGAAGAATTACACCAAGGCAAACTTTGACCTTTCGTTACGACCGGAAGTAAAGGTCATGTGAATTTGTCCTTAACTTTTCAAATGTTGCCCGTGTCTTGATCTATCATATGCCCAAGTATAAATATTGTAGCTGTAATATTCGGGGACATACAGGAATTCGCATATGGTCACTTTTTTACCTTAAATGGCTTGTAATTTGACACCTGATGATGTCATCATGACGTAACTAAAGCGGTTTCATCTCCTAATGTATATCTAAGTATATGTGAAGTTTCAAGTTCATATGAGCTTGGAAAAGGTACTTTTGTTAGCGGACAAGGGACGCTGAGAAGAAGAAGAAGAAGAAGAAGTATTAAGAAGAAAAAAAAACTAGCGATTGAGTTTTTGTCATGTGACAAAAACAAGGTGTTCGTGGGGAGTGATTGAATGAATAAACATTCTACCTGATCAATCCAATGCCTGGTCCAGGAGTTATGAATTTTTCAAAAAAATTAACATCAACTTCCGGTTTTGACCGGAATTCAAGGTCAAATATGGGTCACATTTTGTGTAGCGCGTTTAGTTTATGAAGATGATTTAGATGATGTATGGATTGTAAACCTCCAACTATTTGTTGAAACATTAACTTTCACTTTCCGGTTTGAACCGGAAGTCAAGGTCAAATGAGGTCACAGTGTGTAGCGTTTGTTAAATCTTTGGAGCCCTTTCTGATGATGTATAGATGATAAAAATCCAATGTGTGGTTCAGGAGTTCTGATTTTTTCAAATATTAAATTTCATCTTCCGGTTTGAACAGGAAGTAAAGGTCAATTGGGGTCACATTCTGTGAATCGTTTGTTAAGTTATTACATACTTGTCCAATGATGTATAGATTGTAAAATCCATTGTGTGGTTCAGGAATTATGAATTTTGAAACATTAAATTTCAACTTCCGCTTTGAACCGGAAGTCAGGGTCAAACGGGGTCACAATAAGTGTAGAGTATTTTAGGTTTTATAAAGACCTTTCAGATGATGTATAGATTGTAAAAATCCAATGTGTGGTTCAGGAGTTACGAATTTTTCAAGTATTACATGGATTATCTTTATGCCGGGGTGCGCAATATACAAGGTGACATGCAGCGATGCTAAATGTATTCCTACATGTAGTTGATGTAAACTGAACTACACGTTCTACGTACATGTATCTGTACACGAGCTATTACACTATCTCGCGTTATCAAAGTGGGTCAACACAAACGTGCGCTTTAATGCCGGTGGACGAGATCAAAATGGGGTCATGTCTGCGAGGCGTTTACGGAGTTGTTAACGACCTTTCCGATGATGTGTCGATTGTAAGAATCCATTATGTAGATCAAAAGTTATGATTTTTTGAAATAATAAACTCTGAATTTTAATAACTCAAGAAAGGCTGACGTCATCATGACGTAACTCAAACGGTTTCTTCTCCAAATGAATATCTAACTGTGTGTGAAGTTTCAAGTTCATACGAGTTTGGGAAAGGTGCTTTTGTTAGCGGACAAGGGACGCTGAGAAGAAGAAGAAGAAGAAGAAGAAGTATGAAGAAAAAGAAAAAAAAAAACGAACAAAAATAAGAGGTGTTCCGGGCTGTTGGCCCGAACACCTAAAAAACCGAACAAAAACAAGAGGTGTTCCGGGCTGTATGCCCGAACACCTAAAAAAAAAACCCGAACAAAAACAAGAGGTGTTCCGGGCTGAATGCCCGAACACCTAAAAAGAAAAAAAACCGAACAAAAATAAGAGGTGTTCCGGGCTGTTGGCCCGAACACCTAAAAAAAAAACCGAACAAAAACAAGAGGACGGCGGAATGCCCGAACACCTAATGAAAGACGAATCTTAGACAGAAAATCATTCAACCTTAAAGCGCCCAAAAGGCGTGATGTTTTATTTATGCTTTGTTTGGTTTCGTAGCCACTAACCATCCCCACAACCAATATAAAAAGCAATATGGGAACTGGTCGATCGCATCCCGATGGGCACAGTTACCTGGTAAGGTTATTGTATGGAGTCTCCACCTAGGCCCCTATAACTTCTTACCTGCAGTTCCAGAATAATTCCCCACCGTCAGCGTGTAGTTGTTACTCACATCGGCGATGCTGAACGAGCCATAGACGGCATACGCGGTACTGTCGTTGAAATCTGACAGATCTACCCGGAGTTCGTACTCGCCCTGAGTGGTCAGGCGATGCAAGTTGTCGTTACCGAGCCAAAACTCTCCGTCTAGATTCCCAAACCCCCGGCTGTAGTTGGCAAAGTCCAAATAGAAATCTACACTGCCGTCCTTACGTCGCTGGAATACCTTTTCAAAAAAGAACGCCCGCAATATGAACTTCTTTTTTTATGTATTGTTTTCATTTGGGATTTTTGTGTATATATTTTAAAAGTTATAAATTACGATGAACTTACCGTCCAGCCTCCGCCGTCTGTCTCCATATCACAGTACACCTGGAAGGGCTCACCGGAGTCCAACGGTTTGACCGTGTACACACCACTCTCTGTCACACCCCTAGTCAGAGCCTCTGAACAATCCTTGAAGATTAAGGCTGAACTACCTTCATGATGACAAATATTTAAATGAAATATATTTAGTATCCAAACGCTCTCAGCAAAAAAGCGGATATCTTTTCAGAAGTATCAAGTAAATCAAACGAAATCACAGTCTTTCAATTTGACATACCTTGAAATAACATTAGTTATTTTGCAGTTTATATTTAAGTTTCAGTAAATTCGTGACATTTCTCGTCCAACATTTTTGTGGGTAAACGACTGGACTATCCTGCATTGATTACCAATGGACATTCTGACGCGTCATTCTACGTACATTATGTTGCGCAATATGTCTGAAATAATAATGATAATAATATAGCCTATAGACTTATCACCGCACGTATATCCACCAATAAGGTACTCAAGGCGCTTGAACAGACAGAAACATTATAAGACAGGTTTTTTGTATTTTTTTGAAATGATGAGACCAAATTTATGTAGCACCTTACAAGGGCTTACAATGTGCTGCGGCGCATTCAGCAGCCACTGCCAGACACACCGGGGCAAACCCAAGTTTAGCGATAAGTGTAACTGGGTTCTTTTGCGTGCATTACACAACACACGGGACCTACGGCTTTACGTCCCATCCGAAGAACGAAGCAACAATGGTTAAGTGTCTTGCTTAAGGACACAAGTGTCACGACCGGGACTCGAACCCACACTCTGCTGATCAGAATCACCAGAAGTTGAGTCCGGTGTTCTTAACCGCTCAGCCCGACGACACGCCACACAGACTAAATCTCGTCTGAGACATTGGACAAATCAATAATCAAATCGGTTGTCGGACATCGTGGTCCATGTCAGATGTTATGTTCTGTATTATGAAAACAATATCAAGTCCCAGCCCCACCCCTCCCTCAAACCTTAAATTGTCTTTCCAGAAGGCGGGGCATCCTGCTGAGAGCCAAGCCAATTTGCTGACAGGACTTATTTTCCGTTTTCTTTCCATACCAAAACAGAAAGAATAACTATAAAGCAAACAAATTAAATAAATCGGCACATTTGAAAGTACCCCCCCCCAAAAAAAAAAATAATAATAATAAATAAATAAATAAATAATAATAATAATAGTAATAAGTCAATAAATAAATAAATAAATAAACAAATAAATAAAATTAAAATAAATAAAAATAATCGCTGTGAAATTTGTTGTGAAAGTTTAACTTCCAAAATTGTTCTCAAAAAGCCCTTTTTTTGTTGGTTTTTTGTTTCGGGAACGTCATCGATCTCATACCCTCCAACTCTCTCGCTACGACCCCGAGGGTGAACACAATCCCTTTCAAATGATATAAACCATTCGATAAGAGCATTTTAAAACCCAATGAAACAAATTCCAACCCTTAGAGCCATCTGGAAGATATAATATATTTGCTATGTATTTGTCCCAATAGGGAACTTGGAATTTTTGAGATATTTGACCAAAGTTTTGGCGGAGTACACAAACATTTGTTGGCAGCAGCGACATGGCATCATCGAAATTGGAACTCGATCGTCATAAGTAATGTGTGCATGAACAAAGAGTATTAACGGCACGGTTCTTATAAAGCAAAACAACCCGGCAAACTTGCGATGTGTTTTAATAAGTTTAAAGTAGGCCCCTATGAAGTTATGTCAAATAAAAGATGGCCCCTACTTTTGTTTTCTCATGGTAAATTGTGTTACTACATACCTTTTAGCAATCCAACTATGGAAGTAACTGCTGATTGCAGCATTTCTAACTGTCGTTTCATGTCCTCTAGCTCAGAGGAAACCGATTCGTGATTGTCAGAGACTATGCGAAGTATTTCTTGGACGGTCGTAGAGTTGCAGCCTGTACCGGAGTAGCGTCCGCAAACGGGCGGGTTGATGGTGACGTGTGGCTGGCACACACATCGCTCCGTCTCACTTGTTGTATATGAACCAATGCTAAGCTGAGTTTGGGATCTTGCTCTCATAGCAAACACGGCTATGAAGACCAACAGGGTCATTTTTATACACGCTGGTTCCATTTTAAGGCAAACTGCTAAACTGATAATGATATTTTCAGACAAGATGTCTTATGGTTGAACTTCAGAGGCACAGTAGCAAACAAGTTTGGTTCACAGTGAAAATAGGCATTTTTTTCTTTATACTGTCAACTTGTCACTTCCTCTTTATTGTCAACTTGGCACTTCCTCTTGCGCATAAACAGATTTTGTTTCCGTTTTCAAGCACTGAACATTAAACTATACCCCAACAATTTTTTTTATTTTATTTAACCATTGCCTTATGGTACGTTATCCTAGTAAGTATGAGCATAGAGCAAGGAACTTTTTGAGGAAGTACTCTAAATTTGAAAATCTACACTAGCGTGCATTGAAACTTGAATACAGCGGCAAGTAGCGCCATTTATACACGCTAGGCTGAAATATTTATTACGCTACATATGTTTTTCAAACTAAGCTTGGAAGAGATGTCTTTAAAGTAAAATCAATGATTAACACAGTGACTATCAATTCATGTTGAAAGGATGTGTTTGGGGCTCCATTTAGGTCAGGCTGATTGTAGGGCTCGGGCTACATTTAGGGGCCGAGTTACTACACCACGCATCGTTGCATGCCAACTATTGTTGAAGGAATTTTACAAAAAAATGTTTTTCTCTGAACGAATCTTTCTTTATACTTTTGCAAAAACCCATTGATCATTATAATAGAGATCAATGCAAAAACTTAAATGGTCATTCCTTACCTTTAAAACGATCATAGCGATCTTTGCGTTCAAGTTCAATTAACTTGTTTTTCCATCATGTATGGACGGCCGGTGGTTGCAATGTGCGCTGCGCCACAGGACGCATTCCTTGCAATTTCAAATTTCGCGCGTTTTCGACTTCGCGCCTTCTGTGGGTTTACTCTGACCATTGATCTCTATTATATTGACCACATTACCCTGACCACCACGCTGGCATTCCTAAATTGCGCATTTAAACGCATAGGCCTACGGTTATTGAAACTACGTCAGTGACGTCAGTGGCCGTTGCTTAAAACTTGGCACACTTGCGCTTCCAACTTTCTACCAACTGCAAGTTTCCCGCTTCACCGCTGCGTCTAGCCAAGCAAGATCTTCAGATTATTTCTCGCTGCAAATAAGATCAGTGCACTTGAAAGTCTTTGGAGGTAAAGGCCCAGAAATCAAGCATCATGTCCGGACAAGGTTTCGACATAATTTCCTTCTTCTTTTTGGGGAAACCATATTTTTCAAGACCCGGCGGTCTTTTTTTTTTATACAGTTCAAGTCCTGTCCCTTGGGTCAATTTCTTAGATCCGCACAGTTTCCTTCCTCTCATCATAATGCCGACTCTCGCCCCAGTTTCTCCCTGTACTGGGTTACTTTCTAGTTGTTATTGGAGGACAAATAAAATGTTTCCAACCGGTTTTTTGGCGACATTACTTTCTGAGTTTGCTGTCTAAGTTTGTTTCATGAAGTGTCAAGTTAGTTGTCTTTTTCCCCAAAACATATTCAGTTCTATTACGTTGCGTTGGTTCTCTTCCTTATGCCATGCCCAATATGTCGCAGAGTGTGTGCCCCCCCCCCAATTTTACCCATACTTTAACACACAAGTAAAGTCTCTCCGGAGCCAATATGGCTCATCAGTCCGGTGTTGATATCCGGTTTCATTGGCACTAAACGACTGCGATTACTTGTTTTCCCCCCTGGACAGGATGCCAGTCCATCGCAGGTTACTCCCCAGCTTCCGCCGGTACCATTTGCACTCCTGGGTGGAGAGACGCAAATTATGATAAAGTGCCCTTCTCAAGGGCACAAGTGTTGCAACTGACCAGGCAAGGATTTAAACCCACATGCTGTAAACTACAGAACTTGAGTCCACCGCCTTAGACCGCTCGGCCACGACACCCCATTTTACATGTAAATTATGGGTAAAACAAGAGCAGAAATCAAGGCTGGAGAGTTCTTTTCTTCTACACTTCATAGCATTGACCAGTGAGCTGACTGAGTTGACCAACTGTTTGATACCAAACGTGTACTTTCATTCAGTAACTTATTAATCATTAATCGTGATTGAACTTGTACATTTATTTATTAATATATAAAGACTTTCATCTTTGGTCCTTTTTCTGAATGTTATTGGCTCAATGACCAAGGCACCAATGTAAAGCGAATTGATACGTTGTGCTATATAACTTCTGAACTAAAGAAGTTATAAGTAAAGCTATATGTTAATTGAAAGGTCTTCAAAAGCTTAGCAAAAGTCACACTATGACCCACATTTGAACTTGTCTTCCAGTTGAAATCGGATGTGAAGTGAACAAATAATCCCCAGCCTCGTTTTGAGCTCTTGAGTGGTAGAGAATTTGTAAATGGTTTCAGTTGATGACTTTGTTTGTTTAATGTTAACATATCGAAACTAACATCGATGACATCATCCCTACGTCACTGTGGGAAAATAACAGAGGTCGAAATAATAATTATTTTGCTGTCTCAAAAACTATATATCATAATTTTGTCAAATTTAGAATATCAACAAACTATGTCAATATGAAGACAATTTGAAAGATATGGAAATTAAAGTATAAAATAGAGATACGATTTTGAAGGCACTTTAATTTTAATGTTTGTCATAATTTCTTCTGCATATTGTATTCAAAACATTCTTAGAATAATAATAACCATTTAACAGATAAAATATTATTCTTTAGAGATTCAACTTCTAACTTGATTTGATATTGCTCTATACGACATCAATTAGAAACTGAACCTTGAATATATGGAGTGGGAAATCATCAGGGGATACATATTTTATTTGCTATAAAATATATTTAAGACCAAGTTGAGTTAAATAGCTGTTAATAAAAACAATTCCAATTTATAAAGGTAAGGGAATCATTAAAAAAGCCTTTTGACCCATGTACATTAAATATCCTTTTTTGGATACATTCCAAGTTTAACATGTTATAACTATTTACCATTCCAGATAAAACAATAGATTAAAGTATTCACTTCATTAATGAATTTTGAAGGAGGGTTAGGCAAAACAGTTAAAAGGAAAACTAATTAGCACAATGCTAAGCTTTTAACAAGAGTTATTTTACCAATATATAGGCGTAAGATCTCTTCTAGCCAATAAATTGAGAAGTGTTTTAATTTTATTGAGTTGTGGGTCATAATTCAACTGGAACAACTCTTTTTCATTATGAGATAACAAAACACCAATCATTTTAACCGGGCCTGTCGTCCACTGTTATATTTTACCATGCGAATTTTCATTTCAGATCAGAGAACCAATTAACTTTTTTGTTGTTGAAATTTTCAGTCCAGAAGCCGGGGAAAATTTGTCTAAAAGGTCAAAATGTGGTGTTAACAGAGACGTCGCTATACCATCAATAATAAGTGTTGTGTCATCTGCATAACTACTAATTTTCAATTCATTTTCACCAATACTCAAACCAGAAATGTTTTGTAATTGTCGTACAGCATTGGCCATTAATTCGGCTGCTAGAATAACGAGATATAGACTCAGAGCCATCATTGACGCACACCCCTCGTCAAGTTAAAAAAGGATGAAACATGACCATTATTATATATCACGCAACTACTAATATTATTATACAATGTTGAAAACCATCTGAGGATGTCAGGTCCAAAATTAAAGTAACGCACAATTTTTTTCAACAAGTCCGCTCTTATTTATCGACAGCTTTTTCATAATCTAGAAATCTGCTATATCGTTTCTGCATAAAACTGGTTTGGTTAAAATCAATTAAAGTTGGCAAACTCTTTTTATTCTACTAGCGATAGCTTTAGCACATTATTTTGTAGTCAACATTTAACAACGAAATGGGCCTCCAGTTTATCAGGTCTGTTGATCTTTCCCAGGTTTTGGGATTAAGTTAATAACACCGTGCACGTCTTTGGTCAATACTTAACTGACATGATTGTAAAGAGACATTAAAGGCATCTATAAAGTAAAAAAAAACATTTGATAGATTATGGGAAATTAACGTAGGCTTGCTCTATGGGCTGAAGGAGGATGATTCAAAAGAGGGCGCTATCAGAAGAATTTGTCCACAGGGAGGGGGGGGGGGGTGGATGGGGACAGAATCTCCGGGGGAAGGAATCTCCTGCTACACCGGTATACCGTCACACCACAGCTCTTATATTTGAGAGGGTGGCACATTCAGCTTCATTCAACAGACTTTCACAAAAGCTGTGATCCTCAATACAAAGACCTTGGTCTAAAGTCTCTAGTAAGAAGACAACTGTCAAAACCAGATTCATCAGTAGAGCTACTTGTAGGCCCCCCTATACAAATTAGAATAACAATCTACTTCTTCCTCTAATATTTAAGCTGAACCTGAAACAGTGTTACAATTCTTAGTGACAAGTTTAGTAATTTAATTTTGTTATGTTTTTTTTTTTCCTAAATTAATTTGTATTTTTTTCTTCTTAATAAGTTTACGCTGCCTAGTCGAATCGGGTGTAAACTGACATTCAACTACTAATTACTTTCTTTAACTCTATTTTTGTTATTCGACGTCACCAATTCTGTACAATATCTTATTCATTGCGTAACACTGTTGATTTTTATTGATAGTGTCTTTAAAAATAATGGTAAATGTTTGGCATTTAGGCTTCAAGGTACATATGGTATATTACTGTAAATAAGATAAAGTAATCAGGTGATTGTTAAGGAGATGTTTACTGCGTGCCTTATTATATGGGTTTGTTATCCACCTCATTAAGGACTAAACTTGACTTCTAATTTTCATCTCAGTAGTTTTGAGTGAGTGGTACTGCGAATAGGTACGCCATATCATTCCTTGGACATTGGAAGTGGTCTCATTGAAGTATCGCCCGTTCAAATTGGAGTGGTAGCAGCCTCTGTACCACCAGGCTCCGTGGCTTAACTCGGCACAGTTAATACCGCTATGGTTATCGTTGTCTCTGTCTTTGGTCGAAAAGGCCCGGTTATTGTGGTATGCTAACGCGTCTCCTGAAAGATAACACACATGGTCATAGTCATAAGTGTAAGGGTGATGTTGGCAGGGGGTAACTTTTAAAATTAATCTGGTTCTTACATAACTTAGGTATCTCAAGAAAGTGTATGCTTAGGAAAGAATGGATCAAATGGAGCGGGGGATATTGGGAGGAGTGATGTAAAATGTTCACAATCTATAACAGTAATAAAGTTTTATTTGTTGGTTCTTCATTGGGTCGGCTTTACACCGATATTTGTTTGAACCGCTGTCTAAATGAAATGATGTTGCTATATTTAAAATATGAAAGACGAATCTTAGACAGAAAATCACGCAACCTTAAAGCGCCCAAAAGGCGTGATGTTTTATTTATGCTTTGTTTGGTTTCGTGGCCACTAACCATCCCCACAACCAATATAAAAAGCAATATGGGAACTGGTCGATCGCATCCCGATGGGCACAGTTACCTGGTAAGGTTTTTGTATGGAGTCTCCACCTAGGCCCCTATAACTTCTTACCTGCAGTTCCAGAATAATTCCCCACCGTCAGCGTGTAGTTGTTACTCCCATCGGCGATGCTGAACGAGCCATAGACGGCATACGCGGTACTGTCGTTGAAATCTGACAGATCTACCCGGAGTTCGTACTCGCCCTGAGTGGTCAGGCGATGCAAGTTGTCGTTACCGAGCCAAAACTCTCCCTCTAGATTCCCAAACCCCCGGCTGTAGTTGGCAAAGTCCAAATAGAAATCTACACTGCCGTCCTTACGTCGCTGGAATACCTTTTCAATAAAGAACGCCCGCAATATGAACTTCTTTTTTTATGTATTGTTTTCATTTGGGATTTTTGTGTATATATTTTAAAAGTTATAAATTACGATGAACTTACCGTCCAGCCTCCGCCGTCTGTCTCCATATCACAGTACACCTGGAAGGGCTCACCGGAGTCCAACGGTTTGACCGTGTACACACCACTCTCTGTCACACCCCTAGTCAGAGCCTCTGAACAATCCTTGAAGATTAAGGCTGAACTACCTTCGTGATGACAAATATTTAAATGAAATATATTTAGTATCCAAACGCTCTCAGCAAAAAAAGCGGATATCTTTTCAGAAGTATCAAGTAAATCAAACGAAATCACAGTCTTTCAATTTGACATACCTTGAAATAACATTAGTTATTTTGCAGTTTATATTTAAGTTTCAGTAAATTCGTGACATTTCTCCTCCAACATTTTTGTGGGTAAACGACTGGACTATCCTGCATTGATTAATGGACATTCTGACGCGTCATTCTACGTACATTATGTTGCGCAATATGTCTGAAATAATAATGATAATAGTATAGCCTATAGTCTGATCACCGCACGTATATCCACCAATAAGGTACTCCTCCAAATTTTTGAGAAAATTTTGAGACCAAATTTATGTAGCACCTTATAAGGGCTTACAATGTGCTGCGGCGCATTCAGCAGCCACTGCCAGACACACCGGGGCAAACCCAAGTTTAGCGATAAGTGTAACTGGGTTCTTTTGCGTGCATTACACAACACACGGGACCTACGGCTTTACGTCCCATCCGAAGAACGAAGCAACAATGGTTAAGTGTCTTGCTTAAGGACACAAGTGTCACGACCGGGACTCGAACCCACACTCTGCTGATCAGAATCACCAGAAGTTGAGTCCGGTGTTCTTAACCGCTCAGCCCGACGACACGCCACACAGACTAAATCTCGTCTGAGACATTGGACAAATCAATAATCAAATTGGTTGTCGGACATCGCGGTCCACGTCAGATGTTATGTTCTGTATTATGAAAACAATATCAAGTCCCAGCCCCACCCCCTCCCTCAAACCCTTAACTTGTCTTTCCAGAAGGCGGGGCATCCTGCTGAGAGCCAAGCCAATTTGCTGACAGAAATTATTTTCCGTTTTCTTTCCATACCAAAACAGAAAGAATAACTATAAAGCAAACAAATTAAATAAATCGGCACATTTGAAAGTACCCCCCCCCCAAAAAAAGTAATAATAATAATAAGAATAATAAATAAATAAATAAATAATAATAATAATAGTAATAAGTCAATAAATCAATAAATAAATAAATAAATAAATAAACAAATAAATAAAATAATAATAAATCAAAATAATCGCTGTGAAATTTTTTGTGAAAGTTTAACTTCCAAAATTGTTCTCAAAAAGCCCTTGTTTTTGTTGGTTTGTTGTTTCGGGAACGTCATCGATCTCATACCCTCCAACTCTCTCGCTACGACCCCGAGGGTGAACACAATCCCTTTCAAATGGTATAAACCATTCGATAAAAGCATTTTTAAACCCAATGAAACAAATTCCAACCCTTAGAGCCATCTGGAAGATATAATATATTTGCTATGTATTTGTCCCAATAGGGAACTTGGAATTTGTGAGATATTTGACCAAAGTTTTGGCGGAGTACACAAACATTGTTGGCAGCAGCGTCATGGCATCATCGAAGTTGGAACTCGATCGTCATAAGTAATGTGTGCATGAACAAAGAGTATTCGGTTCTTATAAAGCAAAACAACCCGGCAAACTTGCGATGTGTTTTAATAAGTTTAAAGTAGGCCCTTATGAAGTTATGTCAAATAAAAGATGGCCCCTACTTTTGCTTTCTCATGGTAAATTGTGTTACTATATACCTTTTAGCAATCCAACTATGGAAGTAACTGCTGATTGCAGCATTTCTAACTGTCGTTTCATGTCCCGTAGCTCAGAGGAAACCGATTCTTGATTGTCAGAGACTATGCGAAGTATTTCTTGGTCGGTCGTAGAGTTGCAGCCTGTACCGGAGTAGCGTCCGCAAACGGGCGGGTTGATGGTGACGTGTGGCTGGCACACACATCGCTCCGTCTCACTTGTTGTATATGAACCAATGCTATGCTGAGTTTGGGATCTTGCTGTCATAGCAAACACGGCTATGAAGACCAACAGGGTCATTTTTATACACGCTGGTTCCATTTTAAGGCAAACTGCTAAACTGATAATGATATTTTCAGACAAGATGTCTTATGGTTGAACTTCAGAGGCACAGTAGCAAACAAGTTTGGTTCACAGTGAAAATAGGCAATTTTGTCTTTACTGTCAACTTGTCACTTCCTCGTTATTGTCAACTTGGCACTTCCTCTTGCGCATAAACAGATTTTGTTTCCGTTTTCAAGCACTGAACATTATAAAACCTATCCCAACAAAGTTTTTTATTTATTTAACCATTGCCTTATGGTACGTTATCCTAGTAAGTATGAGCATAGAGCAAGGAACTTTTTGAGGAAGTACTCTGAATATGAAAATCTACACTAGCGTGCATTGAAACTTGAATACAGCGGCAAGTAGTACCATTTATACACGCTATAGGCTGAAATATTTATTACGCTAAATATGTTTTTCAAATTAAGCTGGGAAGAGATGTCTTTAAAGTAAAATCAATGATTAACACAGTGACTATCAGTTCATGTTGAAAGGACGTGTTTGGGGCTCCATTTAGGTCAGGCTGATTGTAGGGCTCGGGCTACATTTAGGGGCCGAGTTACTACACCACGCATCGTTGCATGCCAACTTTTGCTGAAGGAATTTTACAAAAAATGTTTTTCTCTGAATGAATCTTTCTTTACACTTTTGCAAAAACCCATTGATCAATATAATAGAGATCAATGCAAAAACTTAAATGGTCATTCCTTACCTTTAAAACGATCATAGCGATCTTTGCGTTCAAGTTCAATTAACTTGTTTTTCCATCATGTGTGGACAGACGGTGGTTGCAATGTCTATAGTGCGCTGCGCCACAGGACGCATTCGTTGCAATTTCAAATTTCGCGCGTTTTCGACTTCGCGTGTTCGCTGGGTGTACTCTGACCATTGATCTCTATTATATTGACCACATCATCCTGACCACCACGCTGGCTTTCCTAAATTGCGCATTTAAACGCAAAACACGTAGGCCTACGGTTATTGAAACTATACGTCAGTGACGTCAGTGGCTGTTGCTATCTCGGCACACTTGCGCTTCCAACTTTCTACCAACTGCAAGTTTCCCACTTCACCGCTGCGTAAACCAAGCAAGATCTCGCTGCAAATAAGATCATTGCACTTGAAAGTCTTTGGAGGTCAAGGCCCAGAAATCAAGCATCATGTCCGGAAAAGGTTTTCTTACATGTATTCCTTCTTCTTTTTGGGAAACCATTTTTTTTTTTTTACAGTCAAGACCCGGCGGTCTTTTTTGTTTACAGTTCGAGTCCTGTCCATTAGGTCAATTCCTCATCTTAGATCCGCACATTTTCCTCCTCTCCATCAGAATGCCGACTCTCGCCCCAGTTTCTCCCTGTATAACTGGGTTACTTTCTAGTTGTTATTGTAGGACAAATAAAATGTTTCCAACCGGTTTTTTGGCGACACTACTTTTTGAGTTTGCTGTCTAAGTTTGTTTCATGAAGTGTCAAGTTGGTTGTCTTTTCCCCCAAAACATATTCAGTTCTATTACGTTGCGTTGGTTCTCTTCCTATGTCATGCCCATGTCGCAGAGTGTGTGCCCCCCCCCCCAATTTTACCCATACTTTAACACACAAGTAAAGTCTCTCCGGAGCCAATATGGCTCATCAGTCCGGTGTTTATATCCGGTTTCATTGGCACTAAACGACTGCGATTACTTGTTTTCCCCCCTGGACAGGATGCCAGTCCATCGCAGGCTACTCCCCAGCTTTCGCCGGTACCCATTTGCACTCCTTTAAAAATGTTGACTATAAAATAATGTGTCAAAGCTATCGCTATGTAGAATAAAAAGGGTTTTGCCAACTTTACTTGATTTTAACCAAACCGGTTTTATGCAGAATCGATATAGCAGTGAAAATATTCGTTTGGCCTTAAATAGTATCAAGTATGCGAAAGAGGCTTAATATTCCAGAGATTTTTTTCTTCTTCTAGATTATGAAAAAGCTGTTGATAAATAAGAGCGGACATTTGTTGAAAAATGTTGTGCGTTACTTTAATTTTGGACCTGACATCCTCAGATGGTTTTCAACATTGTATAATAATATTAGTAGTTGTATGATATATAAGAATGGCCATGTTTCATCCTTTTTTAACTTGACGAGGGGGTGTGCGTCAAGGATGGCTCTGAGTCTATATCTCTTTATTCTAGCAGCCGAATTAATGGCCAATGATGTACGACACTCACAAAACATTTCTGGTTTGAGTATTGGTGAAAATGAATTGAAAATTAGTAGTTATGCAGATGACACAACACTTTTTATTGATGGTAGCGACGTCTCTGTTAACATAGACTTGATTTCAAGTCTGAGCTTGCGGTTATTTCTCTGCATAAGCCACGCAGAATTCCCCCGCAGATTTAGACGGAGGTTTATCCACAAGAGGGCGCTGTTTCAGCCAATAATGTTTCGGCTATCAGGACGACTAAAAACCACGATCACAGACTTGGAACCAAGTCTACTGTTAACACCACATTTTGACCTTTTTAGACAAATTTTCCCCGGCTTCTGGACTGAAAATTTAAAATAAAAAAATGTTATATTTAAAGATCTGAAGCAATGATTAATTTTAATTGGTTCTCTGATCTGAAATGAAAATTTGCCTGGTAAAATATAACAGTGGACGACAGGCCAGGTTAAAATGATTGGTGTTTTGTTATCTCATAATGAAAAAGAGTTGTTCCAGTTGAATTATGACCCACAACTCAATAAAATTAAAACAGTTCTCAATTTATGGGCTAGACGAGATCTTACGCCTGTTGGTAAAATAACTCTTGTTAAAAGCTTAGCATTAATTTTCCTTTTAACTGTTTTGCCTAACCCTCCTCTAAAATTCATTAATGAAGTGAATACCTTTATCTATTGTTTTATCTGGAATGGTAAATGTGACAAGATTAAGCGTAAAATCATGATTAATAGTTATAACATGTTAAACTTGGAATGTATTAAAAAAGGGACATTTAATAAGTTTACGGTGCCTAGTCGAATCGGGTGTAAACTGACATTCACTACTAGTTACTTTCTTTAACTCTATTTTTGTTATTCCACGTCACGAATTCTATACATGTCTCATTTATCCAATGCGTTACATTGTTGATTCTTAGTGATAGTGTCTTTAAAAACGAAGGCAAATTTTTAGGCTTCACGGTAGATGTCTGTTCGTAAGATAAAGTGATCAGGTGATTGTTAAGGAGATGTTTACTGCGAGCCTTATTATATGGGTTTGTTATCCACTTTATTCACTAAGGACTAAGCTTGACTTTTAATTTTCATCTCAGTAGTTTTGAGTGAGCGGAACTCCGAAAAGTCATACCATATAACTCCTCGGTCATTGAAAGTGTTGAAGTATCCCCCGTTCAAATTTGAGTAGTGGCAGCTTCTGTACCACCAGGCTCCGTGGAATTCCTGGGCACAGTTATTGCCCCGGTCATCGTTGTCTCGGTCTTTGGTCGAAAAGGGCCAGTTATTGTGGTATGCTAACGCGTCTCCTGAAAGATAACACACGTGGTAGTAATCATAAGTGTGAGGGTGATGTTGACAGGGGATGTCTTTAAAAATGAATCTGGTTCTTACATAACTTAGGTATCTCAAGAAAGTGTATGCCTAGGAAAGAATGGATCAAACGGAGCGGGGGATATTGGGAGGAGTGATGTAAAATTTTCACAATCTATAACTATTACAGTAATGAAGTTTTACTTTTTGGTTCTTCCTTGGGTCGGCTCTACACCGATATTTGTATGAACCGCTGTCTAAATGAAATGATGCGGCTATATTTAAAATATGAAAGACGAATCTTAGACAGAAAATCATTCAACCTTAAAGCGCCCAAAAGGCGTGATGTTTTATTTATGCTTTGTTTGGTTTCGTAGCCACTAACCATCCCCACAACCAATATAAAAAGCAATATGGGAACTGGTCGATCGCATCCCGATGGGCACAGTTACCTGGTAAGGTTATTGTATGGAGTCTCCACCTAGGCCCCTGTAACTTCTTACCTGCAGTTCCAGAATAATTCCCCACCGTCAGCGTGTAGTTGTTACTCACATCGGCGATGCTGAACGAGCCATAGACGGCATACGCGGTACTGTCGTTGAAATCTGACAGATCTACCCGGAGTTCGTACTCGCCCTGAGTGGTCAGGCGATGCAAGTTGTCGTTACCGAGCCAAAACTCTCCCTCTAGATTCCCAAAGCCCCGGCTGTAGTTGGCAAAGTCCAAATAGAAATCTACACTGCCGTCCTTACGTCGCTGGAATACCTTTTCAATAAAGAACGCCAACAATATGAACTTCTGTTTTTATGTATTGTTTTCATTTGGGATTTTTGTGTATATATTTTAAAAGTTATAAATTACGATGAACTTACCGTCCAGCCTCCGCCGTCTGTCTCCATATCACAGTACACCTGGAAGGGCTCACCGGAGTCCAACGGTTTGACCGTGTACACACCACTCTCTGTCACACCCCTAGTCAGAGCCTCTGAACAATCCTTGAAGATTAAGGCTGAACTACCTTCATGATGACAAATATTTAAATGAAATATATTTAGTATCCAAACGCTCTCAGCAAAAAAGCGGATATCTTTTCAGAAGTATCAAGTAAATCAAACGAAATCACAGTCTTTCAATTTGACATACCTTGAAATAACATTAGTTATTTTGCAGTTTATATTTAAGTTTCAGTAAATTCGTGACATTTCTCCTCCAACATTTTTGTGGGTAAACGACTGGACTATCCTGCATTGATTAATGGACATTCTGACGCGTCATTGTACGTACATTATGTTGCGCAATATGTCTGAAATAATAATGATAATAGTATAGCCTATAGTCTGATCACCGCACGTATATCCACCAATAAGGTACTCAAGGCGCTTGAACAGACAGAAACATTCTAAGACAGGTTTTTTGCCTTTTTTTCGAAATTATGAGACCAAATTTATGTAGCACCTTATAAGGGCTTACAATGTGCTGCGGCGCATTCAGCAGCCACTGCCAGACACACCGGGGCAAACCCAAGTTTAGCGATAAGTGTAACTGGGTTCTTTTGCGTGCATTACACAACACACGGGACCTACGGCTTTACGTCCCATCCGAAGAACGAAGCAACAATGGTTAAGTGTCTTGCTTAAGGACACAAGTGTCACGACCGGGACTCGAACCCACACTCTGCTGATCAGAATCACCAGAAGTTGAGTCCGGTGTTCTTAACCGCTCAGCCCGACGACACGCCACACAGACTAAATCTCGTCTGAGACATTGGACAGATCAATAATCAAATCGGTTGTCGGACATCGTGGTCCATGTCAGATGTTATGTTCTGTATTATGAAAACAATATCAAGTCCCAGCCCCACCCCCTCCCTCAAACCTTAAATTGTCTTTGCAGAAGGCGGGGCATCCTGCTGAGAGCCAAGCCAATTTGCTGACGGGACTTATTTTCCGTTTTCTTTCCATACCAAAACAGAAAGAATAACTATAAAGCAAACAAATTAAATAAATCGGCACATTTGAAAGTACCCCCCCCCCAAAAAAAAAAAAAAATTATAATAATAATAAATAAATAAATAAATAGTAATAATAATAGTAGTAAGTCAATAAATAAATAAATAAATAAATAAACAAATAAATAAAATAAAAATAAATAAAAAAAAAAAGCTGTGAAATTTGTTGTGAAAGTTTAACTTCCAAAATTGTTCTCAAAAAGCCCTTGATTTTGTTGATTTGTTGTTTCGGGAACGTCATCGATCTCATACCCTCCAACTCTATCGCTACGACCCCGAGGGTGAACACAATCCCTTTCAAATGATATAAACCATTCGATAAGAGCATTTTTAAACCCAATGAAACAAATTCCAACCCTTAGAGCCATCTGGAAGATATAATATATTTGCTATGTATTTGTCCCAATAGGGAACTTGGAATTTGTGAGATATTTGACCGAAGTTTTGGCGGAGTACACAAACATTGTTGGCAGCATCGTCATGGCATCATCGAAGTTGGAACTCGATCGTCATAAGTAATGTGTGCATGAACAAAGAGTATTAACGGCACGGTTCTTATAAAGCAAAACAACCCGGCAAACTTGCGATGTGTTTTAATAAGTTTAAAGTAGGCCCCTATGAAGTTATGTCAAATAAAAGATGGCCCCTACTTTTGTTTTCTCATGGTAAATTGTGTTACTATATACCTTTTAGCAATCCAACTATGGAAGTAACTGCTGATTGCAGCATTTCTAACTGTCGTTTCATGTCCCGTAGCTCAGAGGAAACCGATTCTTGATTGTCAGAGACTATGCGAAGTATTTCTTGGACGGTCGTGCAGCCTGTACCGGAGTAGCGTCCGCAAACGGGCGGGTTGATGGTGACGTGTGGCTGGCACACACATCGCTCCGTCTCACTTGTTGTATATGAGCCAATGCTATGCTGAGTTTGGGATCTTGCTCTCATAGCAAACACGGCTACGAAGACCAACAGGGTCATTTTTGTACACGCTGGTCCCATTTTAAGGCAAACTGCTAAACTGATAATGATATTTTCAGACAAGATGTCTTACGGTTGATGTCTTACAAGTTTGGTTCACAGTGAAAATAGGCAATTTTTTCTTTACTGTCAACTTGTCACTTCCTCTTTATTGTCAACTTGGCACTTCCTCTTGCGCATAAACAGATTTTGTTTCCGTTTTCAAGGACTGAACATTAAACCTACCCCAACAAAGTTTTTTATTTATTTAACCATTGCCTTATGGTACGTTATCCTAGTAAGTATGAGCATAGAGCAAGGAACTTTTTGAGGAAGTACTTTGAATACGAAAATCTACACTAGCGTGAATTGAAACTTGAATACAGCGGCAAGTAGCGCCATTTATACACGCTAGGCTGAAATATTTATTACGCTACATATGTTTTTCAAACTAAGCTTGGAAGAGATGTCTTTAAAGTAAAATCAATGATTAACACAGTGACTATCAATTCATGTTGAAAGGATGTGTTTGGGGCTTCATTTAGGTCAGGCTGATTGTAGGGCTCAGGCTACATAGGGCCGAGTTACTACACCAGGCATCGTTGTATCGGTCTTTGAGTAGAGAAATGGCGGTTATTCTGCTCGGCGAGTCGTCTGAAACAAATTTATATTTTTCAAAACTCATAATCTGGAGAACCATAATTGCTACATACAAGATCTTTGCACCAGGTGAAATATTCTGAAGTATTGTACAAAACTTACACAAAGTCAACATCTTTCCTGGTTCTGCCAGACCTGGCCCAGATGGAACATTATCTTTCCTGGTGTGGCCAGACCTGGCACAGATCAGACAACATTTCACCTGGTTCTGCCAGAACTGGGCCAGATGTGATAAAATCTAGTCTAGTGTGGCCAGACCTGGCGCAGATCAGACCATTTTTTACCTGGTTCTGCCAGACCTGGCCCAGGTGGAACATTATCTTACCTGGTGTGACCAGATCTGGCACAGATCAGACAACAGTTCACCTGGTTCTGCCAGACCTGGGCCAGATTTGATATTATCTAACCTAGTGTGGCCAGACCTGGCACAGATCAGACAACGTTTCACCTGGTTCTGCCAGACCTGGCCCAGGTGTAACATTATCTCACCTGGTGTGACCAGACCTGGCACAGACCAGACACCATTTCAACTGGTTCTGCCAGACCTGGCCCAGATCTATCATCATCTTACCTAGTGCGGCCAGACCTGGCACAGATCAGATAACATTTAACTTGATGTTGCCAGATCTGGCCAAGATCTAACATCATCTGACCAAGTGTTGCCAGACCTGTTCCAGATCTAACATCAGTTAACCTTGTGTGGCCAGACCTGGCCAAGATCTAACATCATCTAACCGGGTGTGATCAGACCTGGCACAGATTAGACAACATCTTTTCTGGTTGTGCCAGATCTGGCCCAGATTTAACATCATCTAACCTAGTGTGGCCAGACTTGGCGCACATCAGGCAACATCTTTCCTGGTTCTGCCAGACCTGGCCCAGATGGAACATTATATCTTACCTGGTGTGGCCAGACCTGGCACAGATCAGACAACATTTCACCTGGTTTTGCCAGACCTTGGCAAGACTTGATATTATCTAACCTAGTGTGGTCAGACCTGGCACAGATCATACAACATTTTACATGGTTCTGCCAGACCTGGCCCAGGTGGAACATTATCTTAACTGGTGTGACCAGACCTGGCACAGATCAGACACCATCTAACCTTGTTCTAAAGAGACCTGGCCCAGATCTTACATCATCTAACCCAGTGTTGCAAGACTGGGCCCAGATCAGACATCATCTGAGCAGGTTTTGCCAGACCTGGGCCAGATGCAATATTATTTAGTCTAGTGTGGCCAGACCTGGCACAGATCAGACAACATCTTACCTTGTTCTACAAGACCTGGCCCAGATCTTACATCATCTAACCTAGTGTTGCAAGACCGGGCCCAGATCAGACATCATCTAAGCAGGTTTTGCCAGACCTGGGCCAGATGTGATATTATCTAGTCTAGTATGGCCAGACCTGGCACAGATCAGACAACATCTTACCTTGTTCTACAAGACCTGGCCCAGATCTTACATCATCTAACCTAGTGTTGCAAGATCGGGCCCAGATCAAACATTATCTAAGACGGTTGTGCCAGACCTGGCCCAGACTAAACATCATGTTTCCCGGTGTGGCCAGACCTGGCCCAGATTAAACATCATCTACACTGGTGTTGCCAGACCTGGCCCAGATCTACTAACGTCGGGCCCAGATAATGCCAGCTCCCGCCAGGTCTGGACCAGATCTGGGCCAGACATACATGGTTAGCTGGGAAGATATTTGCACCAGGTGAAATATTCTGAAATATTGTACAAAACTTACACAAAGTGTGATTCCGTGTGACCTTTACTTCCGGTCGAAACTTGAAGATGACATTCCATACTTCAAAAATTCATATCTCATTAACCAAAAAGGGTTCTGGCAACGTCCAGAACGGATGTATAAATAGAACCGGTAAAGTAATTGTTCACTGTTGAATCGTACAACTGACTCCGTGCTAACAGACATTTAAGGAATCCCACGACAATATCACCATGGAGGTAGAAGTAGTATTTGGACTTGCATCATCATGTCGTGTATAGTTTTTTATCTATAAAGGTGATTTAGGTGTGATTTACCCTACACCTACCTGTGGTTAGTTACTTGTACCCAGCACTCCCCTGAGTGCTGTATACGCCTTTCATAATATTTATGCACGATGTTATCATTGTAATCCAAAAACGAGGCTACAGGCACAGCGCCAAATGATGGTAAAAGCACAACGGGTAAGTAAGCCGTTGCAATTTTGTCCATTTTCGTCCGTTTTGGTATGAAATCACAAGGGCTGAGCATGGCAATTTTGTCAATTTTCGTCTGTTTTTTTTTTTAAATATAAAACCACAAGGGTTTAGCATGGCGATTGTTAATTTTCGACCGTTTTGTATAAAATCACAAGGGGTTAAAAATGGCAATTTTGTCCAGTAGACCGTTTTTGATGAAAATTGCAGATTTGTCCATTTCCGGCCATCACAAAGGGTAGGCCCTAAGACTTCAAATTAAGTCCCTTTTCGACCGTTTTTTTAAGTAAAATCACAAGGGGTAAGCCTTGCAGTTTTGTCAATTTTCGTATGTTTTTTTTAAATTGAATCACAAGGGGTAAGCACAACAATTTTGTCCATTGTCCATTGCTTGTTTTTTGATAAAATTACAAGGGTTTCCTTGCAAATTGCATTGTAAATTTTCGGCCGTTTTTTAAATAAAATCACAAGTGATTATATCAATATTATTATTATTATTATGTCTCTCCCCTAAAAAAATAGGTAGGGTGAATATTCCGGGTGGGAAAGAACAAGGAGGGACCGGGACTAGCCAATCCCACAAGGGAACTACGGGGATCACCATGCTGGTTCGACCAGACTTTAAGTCCCCCGAACGCCCGGTCGTCACTCTGACTAACCTTCTGCACAAACTACCTTTGAACACTTATTTTCAAGACATTAGGCTACTTCAATGAGGCAGTCTATTTTAAGCAAATAGCCAACCATTCGTTGGTGAACTTGATGCCTACACACAGTTACCATGAGAAAATTATTGGAATTGGGTCAAAATAGAGTTTTTATATTCGTTTGAAAGAAAGTCCCTGGTTTGGTATTGTCAAAGATGCAGTGTTCTCACTTGGTGTATCCCAACATGCATAAAATAACAAGCCTGTGAAAATTTGGGCTCAATTGGTCATCGAAGTTGCAAGAAAATGATGAAAGAAAAAACACCCTTGTCGTACAAATTTGTGTGCTTTCAGACAGGAATAAGAACTTCTTGCAAGAAGTTTTTATTATTTTAGTGAGAAATTACCTCTTTCTAAAAAACTACGTTACTTCAGAGGGAGTCGTTTCCTACAATGTTTTATACTACCAACAGCTCTCCGTTGCTTGTTACCGAGTAAGTTTTTATGCTAATATTTGTTTTGAGTTATTACCAAACGTGTACGATACCATTATTGACACAATGGAAAGACATGCATTCTTAGATTAAGAAAATAACAACTTTTCAGCATTAATCTAAACATTGTACTGAAGACGCTTTACATGCTCCAAACCTTAAATGGAAAATTTGACAAATATAATCCATTATCACTCAGTGAAACAACCCGGAAACCATACAAAAACGTAAGAAGAAAAACCTTTATGGGTAAATGAGAAACAAATTGAAACCAGTGTATTTTCTTCGTTTAAAATATAAAATTTCAGCACTTTCAGCATTAGGCAAAATAAAATAAAACAATGTTTAGCGTCCTGCCTTTTTTTAAAAAGGAAGGAGGAGGGCCTTTTTTTTTTCTTTTTTTTTCTTTCAAAAATGGCCACCCGACACATTTTTAAAGACAACCGGCCCGGCTATTTTTCCAGATGGTTCCCAGCTTTTTTCAAAATGGCCGCCACTTGGACTCAGGAAATGACATTATTGGCTTCTTATGGGCAAGATGCAACAGAAAATGAGACCAAAATAATGAGATCATTGAAACTTATCGGGGTGGGGGGTTTCGTTACAAAAGAAAGGAAAAAAAGCAGGCGGCCTCTAAAAAGGAAGCGGGCGAGGACGCTAAACATGATTTGTTTTTATTTCGCCTTAGTTGTGCCTTTGCCAATTATGATTTGGGTAGGCCAGCTGTAGCCTGGACGACCATCAAGTTTGTGCGTATAACTGCAGCTCAATAGCTAGGAACGTGTGGTAAATGGTGCATGCTCGCCAAATACACTGAGCGGTCGTATAAGATGTGCGATGGCTCCATAATTTGAAAATACTTTACATTCTTGTTTTAAAGTGCTAAATTTTACCTTATTTGAAGTGGTTTTTTTTAAATCTAAGCATAAAACCCGGTTTTCATACTTCATGCGAAGCGAATTTGGACGTCACTTTGACGTCACAGCTCTGTTTTCGCTGCGAATGATCGCAGGAGTTGGCCACAGGTCAGCTCCTGCGACTTGTTCGTTGCGAATTTGTGACGTCAACATTCGTATATCGCATTCGCATTCGCAGGAAGTATGAACCGGGCTTTAGTCCTGCTATACAGTGACGGGGATGGGGTAAGGGTGGGGTTTAACTCATTTTAAGGATCGTTTTTCTAGAATGTTTTAATCAATTTGGCTGCCTCAAAAGCCTTCAGCTACAGTCTGTGGTAAGATGATAATTATAAATAGTGGGGTAGGTTACTCCACTGTCGATGAACAATCATTATGAAGTTGTCTTGGTAATAAAGACGGTAACCAAAGAACATATTGGGTAGCCATTCAAGGACTATTGATATATCGTCCTGGTGGGTGTATTGCAGAGACATCACAACCAAAGTGTGGTAGCTATCCTTGTTGAACTCTCCGAGTTCACCTAAATATTGATGACCATTTCAGCACTGTCTGTTCGTACTTCCTTGTTGGTTGTTATTGTCAATTTGTACGTATAAAAACTTATAAACCCGGATCTGGCACAAGCCCAAATCAATTCTCGTCTGACAGTGGATAATTACATATACAAAAACAAAGAATATATAAAAAACAAAGAACAGAGAAGCAGAAGTAAAAACAAGTCATCAGTTAAATCAAAAATAAATCACAATGCTGCTAATGAGAATCGCCAAGGGATACTTCAACCCAAATTACATATAAACATGCAAAGCAAATAAATGGCCTGATGTTTATATCTCAACAGAGTCTCTCTCAAAGTGTTCATACAAATATGTGTTCGCATAAAGTGTACTACAAATATTCAAGATATTTTGTCTTTTAAGGCTCGAAACAAGTTTATACTTATGTTACATTAAAGGCATCGTACACGTTTGGAAATTGTCAAAGACCAGTGTTCTCACTTGGTGTATCCCAACATATGCATCAAATATCAAGCCTGTGAAAATTTGGGCTCAACTGGTCATCGAAGTTGCAAGAAAATGATGAAAGAAAAAACACCCTTGTTGTACAAATTTGTGTGCTTTTAGATAGAATAATAAAAACTTCTTGCAAGAAGTTTTTATTATTTTAGTGAGAAATTACCTCTTTCTCAAAAACTACGTTACTTCAGAGGGAGTCGTTTCCTACAATGTTTTATACTATCAACAGCTCTCTGTTGGTCGTTACCAAGTCAGTTTTTATGCTAATATATATTTTGAGTAATTACCAAACGTGTGCGATGCCTTTAAATAAAGTATTCTTGATGGAAGAAACCGTAAATAGTTCTATGACATTGAACAAAAAATATCCACCAATGATACGAATAAATTGTAGTCATTTCCTACGTTTAATATTTCATGATCTCACATAGTGTCTGGTTGATAAACGTGCTTTCTAGACTGAATTGTGTAAGTCTTTTATATTTTCTTAAGGCTACTTACATTTCAAATTAACTTTCTTTTGTGAGAGTAAGTTCAATATAATCCTCTACTTAGCAATAAAAGTACTGTCAAACCAACAAAATCAACATAAGAACATTTCATTACTTCAGGTTATCCTGTTTAAGTTATTATTAATTCATTTTTTTTCAACAAATGTCCGCTCTAATTTATCTACTGCTTTTTCAAAATCTAGAAATAAAATAATCCTTGGAACGTTAGCCTCTTTCGCATACTTGATACTTATTTACACCGATATGTCGATTCTGCATAAAACTTGTTTGGTTAGAATCAATTAAAGTTGGCAAAACCCTTTTTATTCTACTAGCGATAGCTTTAGCACATTATTTTATAGTCAACATTTAAAAACGAAATGGGCCTCCAGTTCATCAGGGCCCAATTTCATATATAGCACGTAAGCACAAAAACTTGCTTAGCACAGAAAACTCTTGCTTAAGAAATATAGGAAACCAGCCAAAATACCATTCAGTTATCATTGCTGTGACTGGTACCCCACTCATTTCTTGCTGAGTAAAGAAATTTGCTAAGCAGAATGTTCTGCTAAACAGCTTTATGAAATTGGGCCCAGGTCTGTTGGATCTTTCCCATGTTTTGGGATTAAGTTAATGACACCACATCTTTGGTCCATACTTAATTGACCTGATTAAAAGAGAACTTAAAGGCATTGAGTAAAAAACATTTGAAAATTTTCCAAAAGAATTTGTAGAATTCGGCCGGTGTCATAGGGAAATCTGTCCCCCGGAGATTCAGTCCCCCATACGGGAAATTAACATGGGCTGAAGGGGATGATTCAAAAGAGGGCGCTATCAGAAGAAGTTTGTGCACACCCAGGACTCTTATTGTTAGTCATATCTTCAAGAGCAGTAGCACATTCAGCTTCATTCAACGGACCTTCACAAGAGCTTTGATCCTCAATACAAAGACCTTGGTCTAAAGTCTCATAGGAAGACAACTGTCAAAACCAGATTCACCAGTAGAGCTACTTGTATACATGATTAGGAATCTACTTCTTCCTTTAATATTTCAGATGAACCTGAAACAGTATTACCATTCTTAGTGACAAGTATAATAATATAGATATTCCCCCCAAACCCCCCCCCCCCCCAAAAAAAAACCCATTCCAAAACAACAAACAAAATTATCAATAAGTTTACGGTGCTTTGTCGAATTGGGTGTAAACTTGACATTCACTACTAGTTAATTTCTTTAACTCTATTTTTGTTATTCAACGTCACGAATTATATACAATGTCTTAACCATTTCGTTTGTTGATTCTTATTGATAGTGTCTTTAAAAATAAAGGCAAATGTTTGGCCTTATTAATATTAGGCTTCAAGGTACATGTATACTACTGTAATTAAGATAAAGTGATCAGGTGATTGCTAAAGGTATTGTACACTTTTGGTAACAGCTCAAAATCAGTGTCCACATTTTATGTGATTCAACATATGCATGAACAAACAAACCTGTGAAAGTTTGAGCTCAATTGGTCATCGAGATCACGAGAAAATAGTGAAAAGAGACCTTATGTGTTTTATGTTTTCTTTCAAAATATCGCGCGTGATAAAAACTATTGTTTTACTCATTTCTCAGAAACGATAGCATTTTAGGCAGAAATATTTTAAGGAATCCTTTCAACCATTACTTACTTTAAATCATGTAAGTTGTGTGTGAATCTGTGAACATTTGTGTTTTTCGATCTTACCAAAAGAGACCTTATGTGTTTTCTGTTTTTTCAAAATATCGCGCGTGATAAAAACTATTGTTTTACTCATTTCTCAGAAACGATAGCATTTTAGGCAGAAATATTTTAAGGAACCCTTTCAACCATTACTTACTTTAAATCATGTAAGTTGTGTGTGAATCTGTGAACATTTGTGTTTTTTCGATCTTACCAAAAGAGACCTTATGTGTTTTCTGTTTTTTCAAAATATCGCGCGTGATAAAAACTATTGTTTTACTCATTTCTCAGAAACGATAGCATTTTAGGCAGAAATATTTTAAGGAACCCTTTCAACCATTACTTACTTTAAATCATGTAAGTTGTGTGTGAATCTGTGAACATTTGTGTTTTTCGATCTAATACCAATAGTGTGCAGGGCCTTTAAGGAGATGTTTACTGCGAGCCTTATTATATGTGTTTGTTATCCACCTTTATTAAGCACTAAAGTTTACTTCTAATTTTCATCTCAGCAGTTTTGAGTGAGCGGAACTCCGAATAGGTACGCCATGTAATTCCTTGCTTATTGTAAGTGGTCTCATTGAAGTATCGCCCGTTCAAATTGGAGCGGTAGCATCGTACGTAACACCAGGCTCCGTGGTTTCGCGGGGCACAGTTACCCTGATATTCACGTTGTCTTGGTCTTTGGTCGAAAAGGGCCGGTTATTGTGGTATGTTAACGAGTCTCCTGAAAGATAACACACATGGTCATAGTCATAAGTGTAAGGGTGATGTTGGGAGGGAATAACTTTAAAAATTAATCTGGTTCTTACATAACTTAGGTATCTCAATAAAGTGTATGCTTAAAGGCACTGAACATGTTTGGAAATTACTCAAAATATATATTAGCATAAAAACTTACTTGGTAACAAGCAACGGAGAGCTGTTGATAGTATAAAACATTGTAGGAAACGACTCCCTCTGAAGTAACGTAGTTTTTGAGAAAGAGGTAATTTCTCACTAAAATAATAAAAGACTTCTTGCAAGAAGCCTTTTATTCCTATCTGAAAGCACACAAATTTGTACAACAAGGGTGTTTTTTCTTTCATCATTTTCTTGCAACTTCGATGACCAATTGAGCCCAAATTTTCACAGGATTGTTATTTGATGCATATATGTTGGGATACACCAAGTGAGAACACTGGTCTTTGACAATTACCAAACGTGTTCAGTGCCTTTAAGAACAAATAGATCAAATGGAGCGGGGGATATTGGGAAGAGTCATGTTCACAGTCTATACAGTAATAAAGTTTTACTCCATTAAACCATATAGGGCCTATAATAGGCTCAATTGCTGTTAAAGAGTGGCTCTAGCATGCTCTCAGTATTTGAGTTATTACCTTTTTATGGCCGAATAGACATCGTAGATACCGGTTAATAACCATTTTACACTTAAAATTTGCATTTAGTAATAAAGAATTCAAGTCAAAAATGAACCTCTCCGCGCAGCTTTTTCAGCCGAAAGTCAAAAACTGTTTATCTATGATAATGATATGCATTGACCCCTTGACGTCGTTGGCTGCTGAAAACTCACGGTTAGCATTATAAACACACATATAAATGTCTCTTTGCTTGGAAAACAAAACAAAATCAAGAAGAAACCAAACTTACATCATACAGTAAAATACTCTTTCCGTCCATCCAGAGTATCATAAATTGTGTAATTGTAAAATGAAGCCTACACGTTGGGTAGTTTTTCGCTATAAACAAGCTAAAATTTCCACGGAACTTAACTAAAGCTCCGCAGACCATGAGCATGTGGACCAGTGCTGTATACGGTTTGAACGTGTGCACACCAGCGATGATTATTGCAATGTCACGGGAATAACCGTTTTCCCGAGCATGCGCAGAAACGTTAAGTCTATAAACACGCGACTGCTTGATTGTGCGTTGTGTATAACAGGGGTCTCCCCCGTGATAATGCCGCGGTCTGCGTTGTTGCTGTTTGGCAGGATCGCCGTGCAGTGTGTGTGTACAATGTTAGGGTTGAATTTGACGTGTAGAGCGATGTACTGAAAATCAAGCCGAGCTGCGGAATCGCCTCGCCTCTCAAAGAACGAAAACCCCAAAAACATAAATAGGTTGTAAATTGGCTTGATGATTTTTGCCTGTTGGATCATCCTATAAAAAGTCATATTTACGGCCGTATTGATTGCAAATGGTTAAGTTTTGCGGTGTATTTGCGTTAGCTCAGTGCATTCATATAGGCAGGTCAAAATTAACTAGCAGCCGGTGACGTCATGAGTTCCTCGTCGCGGGGTTTGTTTGACCTCGCGTTTTCAGATTTCGGGCTGGGAGTGTTTCGAGGAAAAGACATTTTTACCCTGTTTTAGCGTGAGGTAAGGGACTCATAATAATTTATTATATTTCTTGGGGACTCCATCTATTGGAAAAATGTAAAAGCTAAATATTTCCAAACATCCTGGAGCCCCTCTTTAAAGCTTAAAAAGTATTGGTTCTTCCGTGGGTCGGCATTAAACCGATATTGGTATGAAATGCTGTCTAAATGAAATGATGTTGCTATATTTAAAATATGAACGAATCTTAGACAGAAAATCATGCAACTTTAAAGCGCCCAAGAGGCGTGATGTTTTATTTATGCTTTGTTGGGTTCCGTGGCCACTTACCCGCAACCAATCACTTGTAAAGCAATTTAAACAGGTCCGTCGCAGCGATGGGCACAGTAGTTCTCTTACCGTGTAAGGTTTTTGTATTAGCTATGGAATCTCCACCTATAACTTCTTACCTACCGTTCCAGAATAAGTCCCCACCGTCAGCCTGTAGTTGTCACTCACATCGGCGATGCTGAACGAGTCACGGCATACGTGGTATTATCGTTGAAATCTGACAGATCTACCCGGAGTTCGTACTCGCCCTGAGTGGTCAGATGATGCAAGTTGTTGTTACCGAGCCAAAACTCTCCCTCTAGATTCCCAAACCCCCGGCTGTAGTTGGCAAAGTCCAAATAGAAATCTACACTGCCGTCCTTGCGTCGCTGGAATACCTTTTCAATAAAAAAAACCCCGCCCGAAATATGAACTTTTTCTTTTTAATTTGTTTGATTTATTGATTTTTGTTGGTAGTTTTAAAGTACGATGAACTTACCGTCCAGCCTCCGCCGTCTGTCTCCATATCACAGTACACCTGGAAGGGCTCACCGGAGTCCAACGGTTTGACCGTGTACACACCACTCTCTGTCACACCCCTAGTCAGAGCCTCTGAACAATCCTTGAAGAATAAGGCTGAACTACCTTCATGATGACAAATATTCAAATGAAATATATTTAGTATCCAAACGCTCTCAGCAAAAAATCGGTTGTCGGACATCGTGGTCCATGCCAGACGTTATGTTCTGTAATATAACAATATCAATAACTTGTCTCTACACAAGGCGGGGCTTCCTGGAGGCGTTAACAATCTGTTGAGAGCCAAGCCAATTTTGCTGACAGAAATTATTTTCCGTTTTCTTTCCGTACCAAAACTGAAAGACCAAAAGAATAACGACCTCGTATACGAACAATTAAATAAATTTGCACATTTTAAAGTGCCCCCCTCCCCCCCAAAAAAATAATAATAATAATAAAATAAATAAATAAAACATAAACAAATAAATGAATACATAAATAAATACAAATAAAAAATCATTGTGAATTTTTAAAGTTTAAATTCCAAAATTGTTCTCGAAAAGCCCATGTTTTTGTTGATTTGGTGTTTCGGGAACATCATCGATCCCACAACCTCATACCCTCCAACTCTCTCGCTACGACCCCGAGGGTGAACACAATCCCTTTCAAAATGGTCTAAACCATCAAATAAGAGCCTTTAAACCCAGTGAAACAAATTCCAATGGAAGACATGATTGATTTCAGCCAGGAGTGGCTCTTAGCCCTTTGTCCAAGCCAGTTCCTATAGGAATTCTTTGAGGGTGGTCATTGATAACATATTTGCTATGTATTTGGCTAGGTCTCAATAGGGAACTTGGAATTTTTGAGATATTTGATCGAAGTTTTGGCGGACACAAACGTTTGTTGGCAGCAGCGTCATGGCATCATCGAAGTTGGAACTCGATCGTCATAATCAAAAGTAATGGCACAGGTTCTTAATGCCGAAACGGCAAATTTGCGAAGTGTTAAGTTTCAAGTAGGCCACTATGAAGTTTCAAAAATTAAAAAGATGGGCCCTACTTTTGCTTTCTAGCGGTCAATATTGTGTTACTATACCTTCTAGCAATCCAACTATGGAAGTAACTGCTGATTGCAGCATTTCTAACTGTCGTTTCATGTCCCGTAGCTCAGAGGAAACCGAATCGTGATTGTCAGAGAGTGCAGAGACTGTGCGAAGTATTTTTTGGACGGTCGTAGAGTTGCAGCCGGTACCGGAGTTCACGGGAACGGAGCGTCCGCAGACGGGCGGGTTGATGGTGACGTGTGGCTGGCACACACATCGCTCCGTCTTACTTGTTGTATATGAGCCAATGCTATGCTTAGTTTGGGATCTTGCTCTCATAGCAAATACGGCTATGAAGACCAACAGGGTCATTTTTGTACACGCTGGTCCCATTTTAAGGCAAACTGCTAACTAATAATGATATTTTCAGACAAGATTGCTTATGGTTGAACTTGAGAGGCACAGTAGCAAACAAGTTTGGTTCACAGTGAAAATAGGCAATTTTGTCTTTATTGTCAACTTGTCACTTCCTCTTGACAAGATGGCTTATGGTTGAACTTCAGAGGCACAGTAGCAAACAAGTTTGGTTCACAGTGAAAATAGGCAATTTTGTCTTTATTGTCAACTTGTCACTTCCTCTTCGTTGTCAACTTGTCACTTCCTCTTGCGCACAAACTGATTTTGTTTCCGTTTTCAAGCACTGAACAGTAAACCTACCCCAACAAATTTGTCTTCTTCTATTTAACCATTGCCTTATATGGGTACGTTATCCTAGTAAGTATGAGCATAGAGCAAGGAACTTTTTGAGGAAGTACTCTGAATACAAATATCTACACTAGCGTGAATTGAAACTTGAATACAGCGGCAAGTAGCGCCATTTATACACGCTAGGCTGAAATATTTATTACGCTACATATGTTTTTCAAACTAAGCTGGGAAGAGATGTCTTTAAAGTAAAATCAATGATTAACACAGTGACTATCAATTCATGTTGAAAGGATGTGTTTGGGGCTCCATTTAGGTCAGGCTGATTGTAGGGCTCGGGCCGTAGGGCCGAGTTACTACATCACGCATCGTTGCATGCCAACTTTTGCTGAAGGAATTTTACAAAAAATGTTTTTCTCTGAACGAATCTTTCTTTACACTTTTGCAAAAACCCATTGATCAATTTAATAGAGATCAATGCAAAAACTTAAATGGTCATTCCTTACCTTTAAAACGATCATAGCGATCTTAGCGTACAAGTTCAATTAACTTGTTTTTCCATCATGTATGGACGGCCGGTGGTTGCAATGTGCGCTGCGGCACAGGACGCATTCGTTGCAATTTCAAATTTCGCGCGTTTTCGACTTCGCGCGTTCGGTGGGTGTACTCTGACCATTGATCTCTATTATATTGACCACATCACCCTGACCACCACGCTGGCTTTCCTAAATTGCGCATTTAAACGCAAAACACGTAGGCCTACGGTTATTGAAACTATACGTCAGTGACGTCAGTGGCTGTTGCTATCTCGGCACACTTGCGCTTCCAACTTTCTACCAACTGCAAGTTTCCCACTTCACCGCTGCGTAAACCAAGCAAGATCTCGCTGCAAATAAGATCATTGCACTTGAAAGTCTTTGGAGGTCAAGGCCGAGAAATCAAGCATCATGTCCGGAAAAGGTTTTCTTACATGTATTCCTTCTTCTTTTTGGGAAACCATTTTTTTTTTTTACAGTCAAGACCCGGCGGTCTTTTTTGTTTACAGTTCGAGTCCTGTCCCTTGGGTCAATTCCTCATCTTAGATCCGCACATTTTCCTCCTCTCCATCAGAATGCCGACTCTCGCCCCAGTTTCTCCCTGTATAACTGGGTTACTTTCTAGTTGTTATTGTAGGACAAATAAAATGTTTCCAACCGGTTTTTTGGCGACACTACTTTTTGAGTTTGCTGTCTAAGTTTGTTTCATGAAGTGTCAAGTTGGTTGTCTTTTCCCCCAAAACATATTCAGTTCTATTACGTTGCGTTGGTTCTCTTCCTATGTCATGCCCATGTCGCAGAGTGTGTGCCCCCCCCCCCAATTTTACCCATACTTTAACACACAAGTAAAGTCTCTCCGGAGCCAATATGGCTCATCAGTCCGGTGTTTATATCCGGTTTCATTGGCACTAAACGACTGCGATTACTTGTTTTTCCCCCTGGACAGGATGCCAGTCCATCGCAGGCTACTCCCCAGCTTTCGCCGGTACCCATTTGCACTCCTTTAAATGTTGACTATAAAATAATGTGTCAAAGCTATCGCTATGTAGAATAAAAAGGGTTTTGCCAACTTTACTTGATTTTAACCAAACCGGTTTTATGCAGAATCGATATAGCAGTGAAAATATTCGTTTGGCCTTAAATAGTATCAAGTATGCGAAAGAGGCTTAATATTCCAGAGATTTTTTTCTTCTTCTAGATTATGAAAAAGCTGTTGATAAATAAGAGCGGACATTTGTTGAAAAATGTTGTGCGTTACTTTAATTTTGGACCTGACATCCTCAGATGGTTTTCAACATTGTATATTATTAGTAGTTGTATGATATGTAAGAATGGCCATGTTTCATCCTTTTTTAACTTGACGAGGGGGTGTGCGTCAAGGATGGCTCTGAGTCTATATCTCTTTATTCTAGCAGCCGAATTAATGGCCAATGATGTACGACACTCACAAAACATTTCTGGTTTGAGTATTGGTGAAAATGAATTGAAAATTAGTAGTTATGCAGATGACACAACACTTTTTATTGATGGTAGCGACGTCTCTGTTAACATAGACTTGATTTCAAGTCTGAGCTTGCGGTTATTTCTCTGCATAAGCCACGCAGAATTCCCCCGCAGATTTAGACGGAGGTTTATCCACAAGAGGGCGCTGTTTCAGCCAATAATGTTTCGGCTATCAGGACGACTAAAAACCACGATCACAGACTTGGAACCAAGTCTACTGTTAACACCACATTTTGACCTTTTTAGACAAACTTTCCCCGGCTTCTGGACTGAAAATTTAAAATAAAAAAATGTTACATTTAAAGATCTGAAGCAATGATTAATTTTAATTGGTTCTCTGATCTGAAATGAAAATTTGCCTGGTAAAATATAACAGTGGACGACAGGCCAGGTTAAAATGATTGGTGTTTTGTTATCTCATAATGAAAAAGAGTTGTTCCAGTTGAATTATGACCCACAACTCAATAAAATTAAAACAGTTCTCAATTTATGGGCTAGACGAGATCTTACGCCTGTTGGTAAAATAACTCTTGTTAAAAGCTTAGCATTAATCTTCCTTTTAACTGTTTTGCCTAACCCTCCTCTAAAATTCATTAATGAAGTGAATACCTTTATCTATTGTTTTATCTGGAATGGTAAATGTGACAAGATTAAGCGTAAAATCATGATTAATAGTTATAACATGTTAAACTTGGAATGTATTAAAAAAGGGACATTTAATAAGTTTACGGTGCCTAGTCGAATCGGGTGTAAACTGACATTCACTACTAGTTACTTTCTTTAACTCTATTTTTGTTATTCCACGTCACGAATTCTATACATGTCTCATTTATCCAATGCGTTACATTGTTGATTCTTAGTGATAGTGTCTTTAAAATCGAAGGCAAATTTTTAGGCTTCACGGTAGATGTCTGTTCGTAAGATAAAGTGATCAGGTGATTGTTAAGGAGATGTTTACTGCGAGCCTTATTATATGGGTTTGTTATCCACTTTATTAACTAAGGACTAAGCTTGACTTCTAATTTTCATCTCAGTAGTTTTGAGTGAGCGGTAACCCGAAAAGCCAAACCATCTAATTCCTTGGCCATTGGAAGTGGTCTCATTGAAGTATCTCCCGTTCAAATTGGAGCGGTAGCAGCTTCTGTACCACCAGGCTCCGTGGTAGTGCTCGGCACAGTTACCGCTAGAGAGATCGTTGTCTCGGTCTTTGGTCGAAAAGGGCCAGTTATTGTGGTATGCTAACGCGTCTCCTGAAAGATAACACACGTGGTAGTAATCATAAGTGTGAGGGTGATGTTGACAGGGGATGTCTTTATAAATGAATCTGGTTCTTACATAACTTAGGTATCTCAAGAAAGTGTATGCCTAGGAAAGAATGGATCAAACGGAGCGGGGGATATTGGGAGGAGTGATGTAAAATTTTCACAATCTATAACTATTACAGTAATAAAGTTTTACTTTTTGGTTCTTCCTTGGGTCGGCTCTACACCGATATTTGTATGAACCGCTGTCTAAATGAAATGATGCGGCTATATTTAAAATATGAAAGACGAATCTTAGACAGAAAATCATTCAACCTTAAAGCGCCCAAAAGGCGTGATGTTTTATTTATGCTTTGTTTGGTTTCGTAGCCACTAACCATCCCCACAACCAATATAAAAAGGAATATGGGAATATGGGAACTGGTCGATCGCATCCCGATGGGCACAGTTACCTGGTAAGGTTATTGTATGGAGTCTCCACCTAGGCCCCTATAACTTCTTACCTGCAGTTCCAGAATAATTCCCCACCGTCAGCGTGTAGTTGTTACTCACATCGGCGATGCTGAACGAGCCATAGACGGCATACGCGGTACTGTCGTTGAAATCTGACAGATCTACCCGGAGTTCGTACTCGCCCTGAGTGGTCAGGCGATGCAAGTTGTCGTTACCGAGCCAAAACTCTCCCTCTAGATTCCCAAACCCCCGGCTGTAGTTGGCAAAGTCCAAATAGAAATCTACACTGCCGTCCTTACGTCGCTGGAATACCTTTTCAATAAAGAACGCCCGCAATATGAACTTCTGTTTTTATGTATTGTTTTCATTTGGGATTTTTGTGTATATATTTTAAAAGTTATAAATTACGATGAACTTACCGTCCAGCCTCCGCCGTCTGTCTCCATATCACAGTACACCTGGAAGGGCTCACCGGAGTCCAACGGTTTGACCGTGTACACACCACTCTCTGTCACACCCCTAGTCAGAGCCTCTGAACAATCCTTGAAGATTAAGGCTGAACTACCTTCATGATGACAAATATTTAAATGAAATATATTTAGTATCCAAACGCTCTCAGCAAAAAAGCGGATATCTTTTCAGAAGTATCAAGTAAATCAAACGAAATCACAGTCTTTCAATTTGACATACCTTGAAATAACATTAGTTATTTTGCAGTTTATATTTAAGTTTCAGTAAATTCGTGACATTTCTCCTCCAACATTTTTGTGGGTAAACGACTGGACTATCCTGCATTGATTAATGGACATTCTGACGCGTCATTCTACGTACATTATGTTGCGCAATATGTCTGAAATAATAATGACAATAGTATAGCCTATAGTCTGATCACCGCACGTATATCCACCAATAAGGTACTCAAGGCGCTTGAACAGACAGAAACATTCTAAGACAGGTTTTTTGCCTTTTTTTTTGAAATTATGAGACCAAATTTATGTAGCACCTTATAAGGGCTTACAATGTGCTGCGGCGCATTCAGCAGCCACTGCCAGACACACCGGGGCAAAGTTTAGCGATAAGTGTAACTGGGTTCTTTTGCGTGCATTACACAACACACGGGACCTACGGCTTTACGTCCCATCCGAAGAACGAAGCAACAATGGTTAAGTGTCTTGCTTAAGGACACAAGTGTCACGACCGGGACTCGAACCCACACTCTGCTGATCAGAATCACCAGAAGTTGAGTCCGGTGTTCTTAACCGCTCAGCCCGACGACACGCCACACAGACTAAATCTCGTCTGAGACATTGGACAAATCAATAATCAAATCGGTTGTCGGACATCGTGGTCCATGTCAGATGTTATGTTCTGTATTATGAAAACAATATCAAGTCCCAGCCCCACCCCCTCCCTCAAACCTTAAATTGTCTTTGCAGAAGGCGGGGCATCCTGCTGAGAGCCAAGCCAATTTGCTGACAGGACTTATTTTCCGTTTTCTTTCCATACCAAAACAGAAAGAATAACTATAAAGCAAACAAATTAAATAAATCGGCACATTTGAAAGTACCCCCCCCCAAAAAAAAAAAAAATTATAATAATAATAAATAAATAAATAAATAATAATAATAATAGTAATAAGTCAATAAATAAATAAATAAATAAATAAACAAATAAATAAAATAAAAATAAATTTAAAAAAAAGCTGTGAAATTTGTTGTGAAAGTTTAACTTCCAAAATTGTTCTCAAAAAGCCCTTGTTTTTGTTGATTTGTTGTTTCGGGAACGTCATCGATCTCATACCCTCCAACTCTCTCGCTACGACCCCGAGGGTGAACACAATCCCTTTCAAATGATATAAACCATTCGATAAGAGCATTTTTAAACCCAATGAAACAAATTCCAACCCTTAGAGCCATCTGGAAGATATAATATATTTGCTATGTATTTGTCCCAATAGGGAACTTGGAATTTGTGAGATATTTGACCGAAGTTTTGGCGGAGTACACAAACATTGTTGGCAGCATCGTCATGGCATCATCGAAGTTGGAACTCGATCGTCATAAGTAATGTGTGCATGAACAAAGAGTATTAACGGCACGGTTCTTATAAAGCAAAACAACCCGGCAAACTTGCGATGTGTTTTAATAAGTTTAAAGTAGGCCCCTATGAAGTTATGTCAAATAAAAGATGGCCCCTACTTTTGTTTTCTCATGGTAAATTGTGTTACTATATACCTTTTAGCAATCCAACTATGGAAGTAACTGCTGATTGCAGCATTTCTAACTGTCGTTTCATGTCCCGTAGCTCAGAGGAAACCGATTCTTGATTGTCAGAGACTATGCGAAGTATTTCTTGGACGGTCGTAGAGTTGCAGCCTGTACCGGAGTAGCGTCCGCAAACGGGCGGGTTGATGGTGACGTGTGGCTGGCACACACATCGCTCCGTCTCACTTGTATATGAGCCAATGCTATGCTTAGTTTGGGATCTTGCTCTCATAGCAAATACGGCTATGAAGACCAACAGGGTCATTTTTGTACACGCTGGTCCCATTTTAAGGCAAACTGCTAACTAATAATGATATTTTCAGACAAGATTGCTTATGGTTGAACTTGAGAGGCACAGTAGCAAACAAGTTTGGTTCACAGTGAAAATAGGCAATTTTGTCTTTATTGTCAACTTGTCACTTCCTCTTTGTTGTCAACTTGTCACTTCCTCTTGACAAGATGGCTTATGGTTGAACTTCAGAGGCACAGTAGCAAACAAGTTTGGTTCACAGTGAAAATAGGCAATTTTGTCTTTATTGTCAACTTGTCACTTCCTCTTCGTTGTCAACTTGTCACTTCCTCTTGCGCACAAACTGATTTTGTTTCCGTTTTCAAGCACTGAACAGTAAACCTACCCCAACAAATTTGTCTTCTTCTATTTAACCATTGCCTTATATGGGTACGTTATCCTAGTAAGTATGAGCATAGAGCAAGGAACTTTTTGAGGAAGTACTCTGAATACAAATATCTACACTAGCGTGAATTGAAACTTGAATACAGCGGCAAGTAGCGCCATTTATACACGCTAGGCTGAAATATTTATTACGCTACATATGTTTTTCAAACTAAGCTGGGAAGAGATGTCTTTAAAGTAAAATCAATGATTAACACAGTGACTATCAATTTATGTTGAAAGGATGTGTTTGGGGCTCCATTTAGGTCAGGCTGATTGTAGGGCTCGGGCTACATTTAGGGGCCGAGTTACTACATCACGCATCGTTGCATGCCAACTTTTGCTGAAGGAATTTTACAAAAAATGTTTTTCTCTAAACGAATCTTTCTTTACACTTTTGCAAAAACCCATTGATCAATTTAATAGAGATCAATGCAAAAACTTAAATGGTCATTCCTTACCTTTAAAACGATCATAGCGATCTTAGCGTACAAGTTCAATTAACTTGTTTTTCCATCATGTATGGACGGCCGGTGGTTGCAATGTGCGCTGCGCCACAGGACGCATTCGTTGCAATTTCAAATTTCGCGCGTTTTCGACTTCGCGCGTTCGGTGGGTGTACTCTGACCATTGATCTCTAATATATTGACCACACGTCAGTGACGTCAGTGGCCGTTGCTTAAAACTTGGCACAGAATGCGCTTCCAACTTTCTACCAACTGCAAGTTTCCCGCTTCACCGCTGCGTCTAGCCAGCAAGATCTTTAGATTATTTCTCGCTGCAAATAAGAGCATTGCACTTGAAAGTCTCTGGAGGTAAAGGCCCAGAAATCAAGCATCATGCCTGGAAAAGGTTTTGACATGATTTCCTTCTTCTTTTTGGGAAACTATTTTTTTTCTTTTTACAGTCAAGACCCGGTGTCGCAGTTTCAACCTTCCGGCGTATTCAGTTTTCCGGGTGACGTAGCCGGATTTCATCACACAACAATCACGGTTTCAGCTTTCTCGCGTGTTCAGTTTTCCGGGTGACGTATAGCCGTACATTTCTGCACGCTGTAGTCATGGTCTCCCGTGCTCTAAAAATCGTCAGAAAAATACCGCCGCGAGCGAGTACTGTTTTGGATTGACAACAGACAAGCCTCTTCTGACTCTCTGAAGATCCTTCTTTACCGCTAGTTAAATAATGGATAATGTGATCGGTCTTCTCACAACATTCTCTAAGACGATCCACACGTTCACCGCTCGATGTACTCGTGGACGCCGCCATGACAGCTATCTACCGAAGAGAGTAGCAACACAGAAGACTCAGTACGGCACTAAAATGGACTACTTTCGCCTGCTGTGCGCAGGCATTGCATGACGTAATGTTACCGTATCATTGGTCATCCGGAAAACTGAATACCCCGGCGGTCTTTTTTGTATACAGTTCGAGTCCTGTCCCTTGGGTAAATTCCTCATCTTAGATCCGCACATTTTCCTCCTCTCCATCAGAATGCCGACTCTTGCCCCAGTTTCTCCCTGTACTGGGTTACTTTCTAGTTGTTATTGGAGGAGAAATAAAATGTTTTCAACCGGTTTTTTGGCGAGACTACTTTCTGAGTTTGCTGTCTAAGTTTGTTTCATAAAGTGTCAAGTTGGTTGTCTTTTCCCAAAAAACATATTCAGTTCTATTACGTTGCGTTGGTTCTCTTCCTTATGCCATGCCCAATATGTCGCAGAGTGTGTGCCCCCCCCCCCCCCAATTTTACCCATACTTTAACACACAAGTAAAGTCTCTCCGGAGCCAATATGGCTCATCAGTCCGGTGTTTATATCCGGTTTCATTGGCACTAAACGACTGCGATTACTTGTATTCCCCCCTGGACAGGATGCCAGTCCACCACAGGTTACTCCCCAGCTTTCGCCGGTACCCATTTGCACTCCTGGGTGGAGAGACGCAATTATGATAAAGTGCCTTGCTAAAGGACACAAGTGTTGCAACTGACCAGGCAAGGATTTGAACCCACATGCTTTAAATCGTACTTGAGTCCACCGCCATAGACCGCTCGGCCACGACATATGTAAATATGGGTAAAACGAGAGCATTAATCAAGGCTGGAGAATTCTTCCCTTCTACACTTCATAGCCTTGACCAGTGAGCTGACTGAGTTGACCAACTGTTTGAAACCATACGTGTACTTTCATTCAGTAACTTATTAATCATTAATCATGATTGAACTTGTACATTTTATATGAATTTCATCTTTGGTCCTTTTTCTTTTATATTCGATCACGAATAGCATCTTTTTGAATAGAATAGAGGTTTAAATGGGTGCCTTCTGCGAGGGTAAAGGTTGATATTGTGGGTTCGAGTCCCGGTCATGACACTTGTCCTTGAGCCAGATGCTTTACTATAATTGCTTCTCTTCACCCAGGGGTATAAATGGATACCTGCAAGGGTAGAGGTTCTGATACTGTGTTTAAAAAAAACAAAAAAACCATTCGGAGTGCCGCGGCAGCCGGGGGCCGTATACTCCCCAGGGAGCTGAGAAAGATTACAGGAATGTTATTGGCTCAATGACCAAGGCACCAATGTAAAGCGAATTGATATGTTGTGCTATAAAATTATAACTTCTGAACTAAAGAAGTTATAAGTAAAGCTTTATCTTAATTGAAAGGTCTTCAAAGGCTTAGCAAAAGTCACACAGAGGTGACCCAAATTTGACCTTGTCTTCCGGTTAAAATCGGATGTTGAAGTGAACAAATAATCCCCAGCCTCGTTTTGAGCTCTTGAGTGGTAGAGAATTTGAACATGGTTTCAGTGGATGATTTTTTCTTTCTTAAATGTTAACATATCGAAACTTACATCGATGACGTCATCCCTACGTCACTGTGGGAAAATAACAATGGTCGAAATTATAATTATTTTGCTGTCTCAAAAACTATATATCATAATTTTGTCAATGGAAATTAAAGTATGAAATAAAGATACGATTTGGAAGGCAATTTAATGTTAATGTTTGTCATAATATCTTCTGCATATTGTAATCAAAAATTCTTAGAAAAATTATAACCATATAACCTCAGATAAAATATTATTCTTTAGAGATTCAACTTCTAACTTGATTTGATATTGCTCTATACGACATCAATTAGAAACTGAACCTTCAATATATGGAGTGGGAAATCCTCATGGGATACATTTATTTGCCATAAAATATCTTTAAGACCAAGTTGAGTTAACTATAGCTGTTAATAAAAACAATTCCAATTTATAAAGGTATGTGGTTCATTAAAAAAGCCGTTTGACCCATGTACATTAAAGGCACCGTACACGTTTGGTAATTACTCAAAATATATATTAACATAAAAACTGACTTGGTAACGAGCAACGGAGAGCTGTTGATAGTATAACACATTGTGAGAAACGACTCCCTCTGAAGTAACGTAGTTTTTGAGAAAGAGGTAATTTCTCACTAAAATAATAAAAGAATTTTATTTCTATCTGAAAGCACACAAATTTGTACAACAAGGGTGTTTTTTCTTTCATCATTTTCTTGCAACTTCGATGACCAATTGAGCCCAAATTTTCACAGGCTTGTTATTTTATGCATATGTTGGGATACACCAAATGAGAACACCGGTCTTTGACAATTACCAAACGTGTACGATGCCTTTAAATGTTGACTATAAAATAATCTGCTAAAGCTATCGCTATGTAGAATAAAAAGGGTTTTGCCAACTTTAATTGATTTTAACCAAACCGGTTTTATGCAGAATCGATATAGCAGTGAAAATATTCGTTTGGCCTTAAATAGTATCAAGTATGCGAAAGAGGCTTAATATTCCAGAGATTTTTTTCTTCTTCTAGATTATGAAAAAGCTGTTGATAAATAAGAGCGGACATTTTGTTGAAAAAATTTGTGCGTTACTTTAATTTTGGACCTGACAACCTCAGATGGTTTTCAACATTGTATAATAATATTAGTAGTTGTGTGATATATAAGAATGGCCATGTTTCATCCTTTTTTAACTTGACGAGGGGTGTGCGTCAAGGATGGCTCTGAGTCTATATCTCTTTATTCTAGCAGCCGAATTAATGGCCAATGATGTACGACACTCACAAAACATTTCTGGTTTGAGTATTGGTGAAAATGAATTGAAAATTAATAGTTATGCAGATGACACAACACTTTTTATTGATGGTAGCGACGTCTCTGTTAACACCACATTTTGACCTTTTTAGACAAATTTTCCCCGGCTTCTGGACTGAAAATTTAAAATAAAAAATGTTATATTTAAAGATCTGAAGCAATGATTAATTTTAATTGGTTCTCTGATCTGAAATGAAAATTTGCCTGGTAAAATATAACAGTGGACGACAGGCCAGGTTAAAATGATTGGTGTTTTGTTATCTCGTGAATTATGACCCACAACTCAATAAAATTAAAACAGTTCTCAATTTATGGGCTAGACGAGATCTTACGCCTATTGGTAAAATAACTCTTGTTAAAAGCTTAGCCTTTTGCTAACTAATTTTCCTTTTAACTGTTTTGCCTAACCCTCCTCCAAAATTCATTAATGAAGTGAATACCTTTATCTATTGTTTTATTTGGAATGGTAAATGTGACAAGATTAAGCGTAAAATCATGATTAATGGTTATAACATGTTAAACTTGGAATGTATTAAAAAAGGATATTTAATAAGTTTACGGTGCCTAGTCGAATCGGGTGTAAAATGACATTCACTACTAGTTACTTTCTTTAACTCTATTTTTGTTATTCCACGTCACGAATTCTATACATGTCTCATTTATCCAATGCGTTACATTGTTGATTCTTAGTGATAGTGTCTTTAAAAACGAAGGCTTAAATTATTAGGCTTCACGGTAGATGTCTGTACGTAAGATAAAGTAATCAGGTGATTGTTAAGGAGATGTTTACTGCGAGCCTTATTATATGGGTTTGTTATCCACTTTATTAACTAAGGACTAAGCTTGACTTCTAATTTTCATCTCAGTAGTTTTGAGTGAGTGGTAATTCGAAAATCTAGGATTAACCCATTTCATTTGGCCAATACGATTGGTCTCATCGAAGTATCTCCCGTTCAAATTGGCGTAGGAGCAGCTTTTGTACCACCAGGCTCCGTGGTAGGACTCGGCACAGTTACCGCCATAGTCATCGTTGTCTCGGTCTTTGGTCGAAAAGGGCTGGTTATTGTGGTATGCTAACGCGTCTCCTGAAAGATAACACACGTGGTCGTAGTCATATAAGCTGTAAGGGTGATGTTGACAGGGGATAACTTTAAAAATGAATCTGGTTCTTACATAACTTAGGTATCTCAAGAAAGTGTATGCTTAGGAAAGAATGGATCAAAATGGAGCCGGGATATTGGGAAGAGTGAGGTAAATGTTCACAATCTATAACAGTAATAAAGTTTTACTTGTTGGTTCTTCCTTGGGTCGGCTTTACACCGATATTTGTATGAACCGCTGTCTAAATGAAATGATATGGCTATATTTAAAATATGAAAGACGAATCTTAGACAGAAAATCATGCAACCTTAAAGCGCCCAAAAGGCGTGATGTTTTATTTATGCTTTGTTTGGTTTCGTGGCCACTAACCATCCCACAACCAATATAAAAAGCAATATGGAAACTGGTCGATCGCATCCCGATGGGCACAGTTACCTGGTAAGGTTTTTGTATGGAGTCTTCACCTAGGCCCCTATAACTTCTTACCTGCAGTGCAAATCATGCAACCTTAAAGCGCCCAAAAGGCGTGATGTTTTATTTATGCTTTGTTGGGTTTCGTGGCCACTTACCACAACCAATCGCCCGAAAAAGCAATGTGAACTGGTCGGTCGCAGCGATGGGCACAGTTACCTGGTAAGGTTTTTGTATTAGCTATACAATCTCCACCTATAACTTCTTACCTGGCGTTCCAGAATAAGTCCCCACCGTCAGCCTGTAGTTGTCACTCACATCGGCGATGCTGAACGAGTCATAGACGGCATACGCGGTATAATCGTCGAAACCTGACAGATCTACCCGGAGTTCGTACTCGCCCTGAGTGGTCATACGATGCAAGTTGTCGTTACCAAGCCAAAACTCTCCCTCGAGATTCCCGAATCCCCGGCTGTAGTTGGCAAAGTCCAAAAAGAAATCTACACTGTCGTCCTTGCGTCGCTGGAATACCTTTTCAATGAAAAAAAAACCGCCCGAAATATGAACTTCTTCTTTTTAATTTGTTTGATTTATTGATTTTTGTTGGCAGTTATAAACTACGATATGAACTTACCGTCCAGCCTCCGCCGTCTGTCTCCATATCACAGTACACCTGGAAGGGCTCACCGGAGTCCAACGGTTTGACCGTGTACACACCACTCTCTGTCACACCCCTTGTCAGAACCTCTGAACAATCCCTGAAGAATAAGGCTGAACTACCTTCACGATGGAAAATATTTAAATGAAATATGTTTAGTATCCAAACACTCTCAGCAATAAAGGCGGATATCTTTTCAGAAGTATCAAGTAAATCAAACGAAATCAGTTTCTTTCAATTTGAAAATTAAATAAATCGGCACATTTGAAAGCCCCCCCCCCAAAAAAAACCCAAAACCCACCACCCCCCCCCAATAAAATTACATAAATAAAATAAATAAATAAATAAATAAATAAACAAATAAATAAAATAAAAATAAATAAAAATAACCGCTGTGAAACTTTTTGTGAAAGTTAAACTTCCAAAATTGTTCTAAAAAAGCCCTTGTTTTTGTTGATTTGTTGTTTCGGGAACGTCATCGATACACACAACCTCATACCCTCCAACTCTCTCGCTACGAACCCGAGGGTGAACACAATCCCTTTCAAATGGTACAAACCATTCGATAAGAGCATTTTTAAACCCAATGAAACAAATTCCAACCCGTAGAGCCATCTGGAAGACATAATATATTTGCTATGTATTTGGCTAGGTCTCAATAGGGAACCTGGAATTTGTGAGATATTTGACCGAAGTTTTGGAGGAGTACACAACATTTGTTTACAAACGTACTGTTGACAACAGCATCATGGCATCATCTAAGTTGAAACTCGATCGTCGTAAGTGTGAATGTGTGCATGAACAAAGAGTGTTAACGGCACGGGTTCTTATAAAGCAAAATAACCCGGCAAGCTTGCGATGTGTTTTAATAAGTTTAAAGGAACGTTACAGAACTGGTAATTAAAATTTTCTTCAACATCACAGATTTACATAAAACTTACACGGTCTAATGATGATGATAGTAGAAAACATCCCTAGAAATATTTCTGTCTGAATTGCCATATTTGATGAGAAATAAATAAAACTAATTTCCGATTGGAGTTTATCGCTCACGAGCGTTTTATTCATGCATTGTATAACACATGCAAATGTGTAATCGGTTTTTCACTATTTTCTCGTGACCCAGATGGCCGATCGATCTCAAACTTCTACAGGTTTGTCAGTTTATGTATATGGTGGATTATATAGAGTGCTTACACTGTTTTGTTAGCAAAAACCAATTCTGTAATGTTCCTTTAAAGTAGGCCCCTATGAAGTTATGTCAAATAAAAGATGGCCCCTACTTTTGTTTTCTCATGGTAAATTGTGTTACTACATACCTTTTAGCAATCCAATTATGGAAGTAACTGCTGATTGCAGCATTTCTAACTGTCGTTTCATGTCCCGTAGCTCAGAGGAAACGGATTCGTGATTGCTAGAAACTGCAACCTGCAACTCATCCACCGTACGTCTTGTATCCTCTAGCTCAGAGGAAACTGATTCTTGATTGCCAGAGACTGCAACCTTCAACTCATCCACCGTACGTCTTGTATCCTCTAGCTCAGAGGAAACCGATTCGTGATTGCCAGCGACTGCAACCTGCAACTCATCCACCTTACGTCTTGTATCCTCTAGCTCAGAGGAAACCGATTCGTGATTGTCAGAGACTGTACGAAGTATTTCTTGGACGGTCGTAGAGTTGCAGCCTGTACCGGAGTAGCGTCCGCAAACGGGCGGGTTGATGGTGACGTGTGGCTGGCACACACATCGCTCCGTCTCGCTTGTTGTATATGAGCCAAGGCTATGCTGAGTTTGGGATCTTGCTCTCATAGCAAACATGGCTATGAAGACCAACAGGGTCATTTTTATACACGCTGGTTCCATTTTAAGGCAAACTGTTAACTAATAGGCCTAATGATATTTTGCAGGCAGTCTCGTACTTTCAGACAAGATGGCTTATGGTTGAACTTCAGGGGCACAATAGCAAACAAGTTTGGTTCACAGTAAAAATCTGTTTGTTTTCTTTTCTTTATTGTCAACTTGTCACTCCCTCTTGCGCACAAACATATTTAGTTTTGTTGTCAAGCACTGAACCAAAACCCACCTCGGCAAATGTTTTTTTAAATGTAAATTTTGCCTCATAATATGGGCACGTTAGTATGAGGAAGTACACTGTATACCAAAATCTACATTAGGGTGCATTGCACTTTGAATACAGTTGTGAGTAACGCCATTTATACACACTAGGCTTAGATGTTTATTACTCCCCTATATTTTTTTCAAACTAAGCTGCGAAGAGATGTCTTTAACGCAAAATCAATAATCATAACAGTGACTATCAATTCATGTTGAAAGGACGTGTGTGTTTTAGGCCACATTTCGGTCAGGCTGCATTTAGGGCTCGGTAGAGAACTGGCGGTTGTTATACCTGCTCGGCGAGTCGCCTGAAACAAATTAATGTTTAATAAAAAACTCATCTGGAGAACCATAATTCTACATACAAGATCTTGGAAAAATGTGTGAAATAATATTCTGAAGTATTGTACAAATCTTACACCAAGTTTGACCCCATGTGATACTTCAAAAGTTCATATCTCACCCAAAAAGGTTTCATTCCTCAAACTTACCATTTACTTAGACCTGAGTGTGTAGATGAAACCGCACCTATCTTCGGGATGATGACGTCATCTATGACGTCATTAAATTAACGTTTACTACCTAAACAATTCATATCTGGAGAACCATAATTGCTACTAACAACACCTTTGCACCATATGAAAGCTCTGGAAGTGTTGTACAATTAATAATACACAGAATAGTGACCCCTGTGTGACCTTCAATTCCGGTCAAAACTGGAAGCTGAAGTGAAAATAAACATTCCCGGGGTTCGTTTTGAGGTTGAAATTAGACATGGTCTCTCTATATGGAATAAATATTTACCCTATAAGCCGTCCAATTGAAAGAGTAGTGACGTCATTATCTTTAACAGCGCCCTCTTGTGACAAGTTTAAAATATACTGTTTTGCTGAAAACCTGTTGCAATTTCAAAAAAAGTTTAAACTTAGCGCATACTTATAAATCTCAATTTCTTCATAAGAAATAAGCTATGACATCATGATGACGCCATCAGTTTTCAAATTATAGGCTTGATCAAAGTTTCTTATTTCAAAAATGCTCATCTTTACAACCACATCGAACTTCACGTAGGCCTATTTCAGTGCAACATGGTGATTACAATGGTATGGTTAGTTTCAACATCGGGATCGCTCGCGTTCCTTCGTCCATGACTTGACAAGTGGGTGACATTATATTTAGGAACATTTAGGATCATTTAGTACATGATGTATGGTCATGGTATGACTGTTGATATTAGCTCTGTCAGATTTGATGATGATTAAAAGTCTTAACAGAATAAAGGCAGGATGGGGTGTTTTCGGAAGGTACAGAGAAATCTTCTGCGACAAAAGTCTACCAATATCGCTATTAAGAAAAAGGTGCTTGATCAATGTGTACATCCAACGATAACGTATGGATGTCAAACATGGGCAATAACTAAGTACTTAAATAATAAATTGGCTACCACTCAGAGGGTAATGGAATGGAAAGAATAATGCTATTACACTAGGAGACTGGATACCTAACCAAACAAACAGAGACAAAACAAAAGTGACAGCACAAAGTATGTCAACAAAATGAAATGGAAATGGGCGTGAAAATGAATGGTAAAAAATAAATGTGTAAAAAAAAAAAGTGTAAATAATTACACAATTTATGTAAACATTGGCCAAACGAAAATGCACAACTTATTTGTAAATTTAGATTTTCATAATTTGATATGTATTGTTATACTTTTACACAACCTTTGTCAAGTTTTACATCGATTATGAAAGTTTTACAGTATTAACGTAAATGTTGTCGGGTATTGTGTATGTAAAGATTACATACTTGGACAGTACGGACGCCATTAGCATGTGTTTTTCACTGTTAAATCGTGACGGGCGTCTGACGTTGCACTTCACTGGGATGGAAACGATGAAGAAAAACCGCACAGACTGGGAATTTGTCAGCTTTTGCAGACATTTTAAGGTAAATTACTACATAGCTCTACTTAATTCCATTTTTTTCGCGCAAAATTCATATAAATGTCGCCGATTGTGTGTGAGAGTATCTTTGTGAGAGCGTGCGAATGATGATGTAAACGGTAATCTTCCGCATGCATGATTGACTTTTTGCTACATTGTAACTCTATGGCCACAGAGACAAAAAATAACATGCCAAATTGTACTAGGCTGTATTCTAAAACTTGGAAACTTTTGAGATGCTCCTGTACCTTTCAGCACTTTTCTAGCTGATACAGCAATAAGAAATCATACACAGCTTAAAATTAAAACATTGAAACCATACCACCCCCTCAAAAAACAATAATAATGTAATGAATAATAACAATTTAAAAAAATAAAATAACTAACTAAATAAATAAATAACTGGGTGTTTTTTTTTCTTGTTTTTTTCAGATGAGTCTTCTGCCTTGCAGCTGACTGATGAGACAGCGGAGAGTTTTGCAAATAAAACAGAAGAGCATTCCTTTTCAAGATTTACTTTGTTAGCAACCTACAGCATTGGGATGCATGGACATCATAATTAAATACATAATAAATTGTATGATAACAACATAGTAACAGTTTACAATGCCAAACGGTAAAGAATAACCTTTAAAATGGGTAAAAGTATAATATTCTACACAAACATTAAGCATGTTTTACCAATTAATTCAGTAAAGCTTACTTAACTCATGTTTACCTAGAAAAGATGTAAAGTTCTTTACTGATTTTTGAAGTAAAAGTTTTCACAATTTTTATGAAAACCTTTACCCAACCTGCATAATGTAAAAATTTACCAAACTATTAGGAGGTTCGTATACAACATTGCAAATTTGGTTTTTTTTTGCAGACAATAGACGGACAATACGAACCACAGAATAGCAACCCATAGTAGGGAAAAGATCAAGAGTTAGATCCAAGAAAAGATGGAGGGATGACGTAGTGAAAAACTGTCCCAGGGGCCGATTTCACAAAGTGATAAGATTCATCTTAATTGTGTATCAATCTTATTGTGATGTCACAATACAAATCACTATGGCAATACTGACAACTCATCTTAAGATGAATCTTAGTGCTTTGTGAAACTATATTCGGCTGAAACTTTCACAGGTGACTTTTATTGTATCTTTCCTAATTATTTTGCCTATAAATCAGCAATACGTTGACAAAAAACAGTGACCGTAAATACCTTTAACGAGATCAAGGCGATCTTTGCACACAAGTTCAATAAACTTGTTTTGCATTTAACAACTTGTGCTATTTCAAACGATAACTTATGGATGTCTAACATGGGCAATAACTAAGTACATACATAATAAATTGGTTACCACTCAGAGGGCAATGGAAAGAATAATGCTAGGGATTACACTTATAGAGACCGGAAATAGCATGGCACGCAAGAACAAATTCCATCAAGTATGGACGGTGGTCGCAAGTGCGCTGCGCCACTGGACGCATTCGGTGCAATTTCGAATTTCGCGCCTTTTCAACTTCGAGTGCTCGGTGGGTGTACTCTAGCCACATCACCCTGACGACCACGCTGGCTTTCCCAAAATGCGCATTTAAACGCAAAACGTGTACGGTTAGTGAAACTACGAACCTAAATTTTAAATCAACAACCAAATGGTAACATTGAAGGAATTGTTTGTAAATGTTTAAAAATATTCTTCATTTAGTTGTCGTTTTGATTATTAAAATAATTATGAGCTTGGAAAACTTTGGACCAATCAGAAGGCTAGCATTGTGCGGCAGTCTTAAGGTGACGTCAGTGGCCGTTGCTAACAAATTCAATACACTTGCGCTTTCAACGTTCTACCAACTGCGAGGGTTCCGCTTCACCGCTGCGTAACCAAGTAAGATCCTTGGATTATTTCTCGCTGCAAATAAGATCGTTGCACTCGAAAGACTTTGGAGGTAAAGAACCAGAAATCCAGCATCATGTCCGGAAAAGGTTTCGACGTGATTTCCTTCTCAAGGATTTGGTGGCCGGTGGGACCGCCGCCGATCTCCAAGACCGCAGTGGCACCGATTGAGCACGTCAAACTCCTGTTACAATCCACATTGTCAAACATGGCAACTTTGTTTTCGTATGAATGTATTTCTGCAATGTTATTTTGTGAAAGAGAGAATTGGTAAGATTTTGTAAAAATGGAAGTTCGTGAACATGTTATTATTTATTGTGTATGAAAATTAAGACTGATTTTGGAAAAAGGTATGTAAATGGTTTATTGGTTGATGTTTTAGTTGGTGGTTGGTTGAAGTATAGTTGTGACTTGGTCAGTTGTTCGGCTGGTTGGTTGATCATAGTTGGATGGTTTGATTGGTTGGTGTTTTATAGTTGGTTAGTTCTTGGGTGGTTTGGTCGGTTGGTTTAGTTGGTTTGTTGGTTGGTTGGTTGGTTAGCTGGTTTTTTTTTTGAAAATAAGTATAAAGTTGGTGGTATGGTTGGTTGGTTAGTTGGTTTAGTTGGTTTGCTGGTTTGTTGGTTCGGTCGGTCGGTTGGTTGGTTTGCTGGTCGAGGTTTTTAGTTGGTAAGTTGGTGGCGGTATGGTTGGTTGATAAGTTGGCTAGTTAAATGTTTTGTTGGTTGGTGGTTTGTTGGTTGGTTGGCTAGCTGGTTTGATTTGGTTTTGGTTGGTTTGTTTGTCCGTTTATGGAGGTCCCTTTTTCCTTCTATTCGATTTCACGAAGTACTAAGATTCATCTTTAGATGAGTTTTCAATATTGCCAAATAGTGATATGTATCGTGAAATCACACTTTGCTTGGCAATTAAGATTGCTACGTAATCTAGCTCTTTGTGAAATCGGCCCTTTGGCGGCACCCTTTGTGATGTGACGGCCAGAGCGTGTGAGCGTGGAGTCATGTCATAGTAGACCCCATGAAAATATGTAAATTGTAATTTGCATAATGGGAAAGGAAGTTTGGGTTGGGTAATAGTGGGTTGTGCTTTTCGATCATTTTTGATTTTTTGAAATATTGTTTCAATGATACCAACATGTTCAGGCTGCATCTCTGACTCAGATTGTAGCCGACAAGCAGTACAAGGGCATCATTGACTGCTTCTCTCGTGTGACCAAAGAACAGGGATTCACCCCGTTGTGGCGTAATCTAGCAAATGTCATCGGCTACTTTCCAACTCAGGCTCCCAACTTCGCCTTCAAGGACAAGTACAAGCAGATCTTCCTGAGCGGTGTGGACAAGAAGACCCAGTTCCCCCGCTACTTTGCCGGTGTCAGATGCAATTTGTGTCCGCCATGCAATACTGCCCGCTCCGGACGTGTCGTGGCCGAGCGGATAAGAACACCGAACTCAAGCTCTGGTGTTTCTGATCAGCAGAGTGTGGGTTCGAATCCCAGTCGTGACACTAACTTGTGTCCTTAAGCAAGACACTTAACCACATGCTTCGTCCTTCGGATGGGACGTAAAGCCGTTGGTCCCGTGTGTTGTGTTATGCACGTAAAAGAACCCAGTGCACTTATCGTAAAGAGAAGGGGTTCGCCCCGGTGTTCCTGGTCTGATCGGCAGCATATATTGCGCCACAGCACCTTGTAAACCATTGCATGGTGCTATAAATGACTAGGCCTCATACTTCAAACGTACCTCCACATATTACCTTGCAGGAAAAAAATTGTAGTCCCAGCGCTTTGCATCCTCTAATAAAAGGCGCTATATAAATGTCATGTTTATTATTTATTTTATATGCAATCGTGTCCGGGGCTATGCAAAACCGTCCGGCGGACGTACATGTACATGTGCGTGAGCGAGCGTAGGCTGACGGAAGGGCATTTGTGGGGTCCTGACAACAATAGAACAAAGGACACCACAAGGTCATTTCAATAGGAACAATGGCTGCCCTCCTCACGCGGTTTTGTCCGGGCGCTGCGCCCGTCCAAAATTCTCAAAATACCAAATGCGCCCGGACAAAAAATGTAGCGCCCGGACAGAAAGTCGTGCGACCGGACAAAAAATGTCGAAAAATACTTACGACGAACACAAACCACCGTTTCAATGCGCTAGTAGATCGATCTTCTATATTATTAAAATCGGTGCCAACTTCCACCCCGCGGCGCTGCGGGTCTATATTATTAAAGGCACCTGGCAGTGGTATTTTGTCAAAATAAAACTTTTGTCGTTAATATATTTTGATGAGTGGAATGTGAATAAACAATTAACTAAGGTTAAAAAAATGTGTTTTTATTTTAATTCAAATTTAAAAATAGGCCCCCCGTTTACATGGCGCTGTTCGTGACGTCAATCGAGGCGCGGGATATTGAAAAGAAAAGGTGTAGTCTGGCCCTGTACATTACGTCTGGGTACCTGATCAGTATGATGCGTTTTCGTATTCGGACGTCACCCAATGCAATCCTAGGACAGTGTACAGTCGACGTTTATACGAGGTTTTCACCGGTCCCGAACTGTCCCATGCGCGTTTTTATGTCTTAAAAAACGGAAGATACGAGCACGGTCATAACGAGAACACGGATAATAGTAATACGAGGTGTTTTAGCGGCCGCCGTGATGACAAATCGGATCGGCGCGCCGCGGCGCGGCATACAGCTCAAGTCGATCCGAACAACAGAAACATGTTCGCTGCAGCGCTGAAAACGATGTCGGACCGGACCACTTTGCCCTCGTTAGCCTGACTTTCGATGCCCGTAACTGCCTATATTTGGGATCTGCAGGAAACAAATGCTAACTGACCCCATCTTTAGTCATTTTGCTGCATCCAGCAGCAATGCACCTGGTCGGCATTGCCGGGAAAATGCACGAAAAATCCTTCTTTGGGATAACCAAACGAAACGTACAAGCTCACTACTTGCACGTAAATGCAGGCAAGTTCAAGGGGGGTCAATGTTCGATCGCGGTGAAGTCTGCCTCGATTGACGTCACAAAAAGGGATGGGCGTAGTCGCCCTCAAACAACTTTATCAATTTTTTTAACATATAAATCGTGACAAACAATTACTCAAAAAATCGTTTTATTGTTAATATACATATACTCTTCTGTAAAAAAAAAATAAAAAATCTATTTCCAGGTGCCTTTAAAATCGGTGCCAACTTCCACCCCGCGGCGCTGCGGGATCCGACCGTCCGCTTGCGCTCGGTGACCTCGCCCCCCTTAAGTACGAGGATGCCGCTGGGCTGCCATCTTGGGTCGCTATGGCCGTTTCCGAATTGGCGGCTATAGCTAGGGTTACAGCTAGATTTCCGCGACATCATGCGTTGAGGTATAGGACGTCCTTAGCAACACCCTTAGCAACACCCTTAGCAACATCCATACCCGTAGCTGTAGACGCCAATTCGGAATACGGCCTATCTTGCTCGATTTGAGTCCCGGCGGCGTGTCTACCAGACACTGGTTCACGGGCGGCGTGTCTACCAGACACTGGTTCACGGCCTATCTTCCTTGACTGGTATCCCGGCGGCGTGATACGGCCTATCTTGCTCGACTGGTGTCCCGGCGGCGTGCCTACCAGACACTGGTTCTCGAGCCGGGTGCAAATTTTTTTTCTTCTCACGTGTGATTGGTCCGTTATCTCCTCGGTCTTCGGTGTTGGCCACAATTTCCCAGCTCTCTCGATAAGATTGTTTTAATGTGGTTTGTCTTCAGAAGATATTTGTTGCACGTTTTGTGGGTAAAATGGTATTAAAGAAATTATTAATAAATATCTACTGCATTTTATGTCACCGAGAGTCCTCGGTTCTAGCTACACATGAGTCTTTTCAGTGAACAGTGAGAAGCAGCGTTGCATGTCTAAGGTAATTTCTCATGATGAATGCACGCAATAAACAATTGACCATATTTTCGACCGCGTGAGGGCGCTTTCTTCAGGGAATGTCTCGCACCACAATTACAGTTTTATCTTATTTTAATTGCCTGTATGTAGTTTTCTTGCATCAATGACGAAATACATAAACATAATAATCACAAAAATTTAAAAAAACTTGTTTGTTTACTTGTTTTTCATCACGTAAAAATTGGTCCACAAACGCCCTCACGCGGTCAAAAATACGGCGAAATTAGCATTGCATAATCTACGAACAAAGTAGCGTTGCATAATCTAAGGTAATTTCTCATGAATGCACGCAATAAACAATTTGTATGTTGGGGGTGGGATCGGTGCACTTATTTTTGTCCCGCACCCTGTTGAATTGATATTTCCAATTTCGGGGAACCCGTGGGGTCTGCGTTGGTGTTCCGACGTCTATCCGCGATTGTGTGCAACGGCAGCCGGATACCCGCATTTATTGCGTGGGGATGGGGTGGTTGGGGTCTGCGCTGGTGTTCCGACGTCTCCCCGCGAAAGCGTACAATGGTAGCTGGACACCCGCATTGGTCGGCCCTTGCGTGTGTTTCATAGTGACCCGTTAGGCATGTTTCTTTTCTTGCGGCAGGGTAATCTGTATGGTATAGCGGAGCTTGCGTGAGGGTTTGATGATTTGTGTGTGTTGACTTTGGGATAAATTTGGCATATTCAAACCATAAATTGGGGGTTTTGCCATTTTTTTTAATTTGCGTTCGCTGTTTTGATAAATAATTTTCGCCTGCCGGACACCGCTTACTTGGGTCGGCACTGGTGTTCCAACGTCTCACCGCGATTATGTGCAACGGTCTATTAAAATAGCGTATAGGCCAGGCGGAGTACCATTTTAAAAGCATTGATAATCTGCAAATCTTTAAAGTTCCTATTTTTAAACTGTTTACAATTATTAATCATGGTAGTTTATTAAAGGGAAGGTATACGTTTGGTAATCACTCTTAAAATGGAGGTAGAACATGGAGGAAGGAACCTTCCTCCATGGTTAGAAGTAGGCCTACAGCAGCTCTCGATAGTATAAATCAATTTACTTACTACGGTTACTTATTAAACGGAGTTTATACTTTTGGTAAATTTCAAAGACCAGTATCCTCACTTGGTGTATCCCAACATAAACATGAAACAACAAACCTGTGAAAGTTTAAGTTCAATCGGTCATTGCAATCACCAGAAAAAAGTGGGGAAAACCTCAAGTGTTTTCACTGTTTTCAAACATCGAGTTTTCGACTCATGAGATCAAAACTAATTGTTTTACTCATTTCTCAAAAACTACAGCACCACAGCCAGTAATATTTCAAGGGAAGCTTTCCATCATCATTATCTTTAAACCATGTAAGTTTAATGTAAATTTGTGAGCTTTTCTGTTTTGTGTTTTACCAGAAGTATAGAGACCCTTTAATGTGGTTTATGGAAAAAGATATCAGTTTTTATCCCCCAAAATTTGAATCTGAGAAGCGTTTCTGTCAGAAACACTTCTCAGATTGTGTATTCCAATTGCGGATTATTCTTCCTACCGCTCCAGATTTTCGGCGATATCTCAAAAACGCTACCACTTTTTGAAATGAATGTTCACAGGTTAGTTTCATTGTATATCTACATTTAAATAGGACTAAACAATCGAACGGTTCCAAAAACCAACTTATACTGGGCCTTTTAAATGTACTTTTTGTATTCAGTACCAGTAACAAACAAGCACTTTGCAAACTCTTTTACATTCCCCAAACTACCACTATACAATGCCTTGGAATGTATACATGATTGTATGTAGTTTACAGTTTCTTCCACAAAACCGGCACAAAACTAGAATACAGTGGCCAATGTAAGCCCTCCAACTTTTGTGAAATTTGACAACTATACTTATTAGTACAATACTTTTGTTTCCTGTATGTTTTACTCCACCGTGTCTCCATTTTTTCCTTAGCCATCCCCCTTCCCCCTAGCTGTTTGCCGCGCGACTACACCCTTTCCCAATATTAAACTCCGGCCGTACCCACCCCAAATTATGCTTCGTAGTTGGAGAAAGGGGATGAAAGGGGTTAGGAGGGCAGGCGACCGTCGTTGCGACCCCACTCAACATCTTTTGCATGCCCAAAACTTTATTAAAAGACAAAACAACAGTGCGTACCAATTTCAACTACCGTTGCCGAGCCAATTCTACAAATTAATGATTACCTCTGAGTGTCCTCCCGTTACCCCCCCCCCCCACCCCCGTTACCCCACATTACACTTGCAGCCTTTTATACACAAGAATCGCTCCCATCTAGCGGGTGCCGCGCGCAGCGCGGCATCCCGCTAGTTTTGTATTAATAGTGTGCAGCGACTGGTACCCAGAAGTCAGCTATTTCGTAACGGCATTTCGCGTGCATTTTTTCTCTGTGTCGCAGGGCACCCTGACTACATTTTTAGTCGATGAACGGAACCTTGTATCCAAGACTCAATAATTGAGTCGACCCTGCGCTATCATGAGAGATATTATTATTATACGTCGTCCATCAGGGGCCCGAGGTTGACAATTGTACGGGCGTTTAATTTACTGCAAGGACGGTTTTGCACGGGGGCGGACACGATTGCATATTATGCAAATGTATCCGGGCGGACACAATTGCATTATGCAGCAGTGTCAGGGCGCGGACACGATTGCATGTGCAAAACCGTCCGGCGGACATTATTGCATATGCAATAATTTCCGCCGGATAGTATTGCATAGAGGACATAATTGCATGCGACACCGGTACCCATTTGCACTCCTGGGTGGAGAGACGCAAATTATGATAAAGTGCCCTTCTCAAGGGCACAAGTGTTGCAACTGACCAGGCAAGGATTTGAACCCACATGCTGTAAATCGAACTTGAGTCCATCGCCATAGACCGCTCGGCCACGACACCCCATTTCACATAATTATGTAAATACGGGTAAAACAAGAGCAAAAATCAAGGCTGGGGAGTTCTTTCCTTCTACACTTCATAGCATTGACCAGTGAGCTGACTGAGTTGACCAACTGTTTGAAACCATACGTGTACGTTTATTTATTAATATATAAATACTTTCACATTTGGTCCTTTTGTTGTGCTACTTCTGAACTAAAGAAGTTATAAGTAAAGCTATATGTTAATTGAAAGGTCTTCAAAAGCTTAGCAAAAGTCACACAGATGTGACCCACATTTGAACTTGTCTTCCGGTTGAAATCGGATGTTGAAGTGAACAAATAATCCCCAGCCTCGTTTTGAGCTCTTGAGTGGTAGAGAATTTGTAAATGGTTTCAGTTGATGACTTTTTGTTTGTTTAATGTTAACATATCGAAACTAACATCGATGACGTCATCCCTACGTCACTGTGGGAAAATAACAGAGGTCGAAATAATAATTATTTTGCTGTCTCAAAAACTATATACATAATTTTGTCAAATTTAGAATATCAACAAACTATGTCAGTATAAAGACAATTTGAAAGATATGGAAATTAAAGTATAAAATAAAGATACGATTTTTAAGGCACTTTAATTTTAATGTTTGTCATAATTTCTTCTGCATATTGTATTCAAAACATTCTTAGAATAATAATAACCATTTAACCTCAGATAAAATATTATTCTTTAGAGATTCAACTTCTAACTTGATTTGATATTGCTCTATACGACATCAATTAGAAACTGAACCTTGAATATATGGAGTGGGAAATCATCAGGCGATACATATTTTATTTGCTATAAAATATATTTAAGACCAAGTTGAGTTAAATAGCTGTTAATAAAAACAATTCCAATTTATAAAGGTATGTGAATCATTAAAAAAGCCTTTTGACCCATGTACATTAAATATCCTTTTTTTGGATACATTCCAAGTTTAACATGTTATAACTATTAATCATGATTTTACGCTTAATTAATCTTGTCACATTTACCATTCCAGATAAAACAATAGATTAAAGTATTCACTTCATTAATGAATTTTGAAGGAGGGTTAGGCAAAACAGTTAAAAGGAAAACTAATTAGCACAATGCTAAGCTTTTAACAAGAGTTATTTTACCAATATATAGGCGTAAGATCTCTTCTAGCCAATAAATTGAGAAGTGTTTTAATTTTATTGAGTTGTGGGTAATAATTCAACTGGAACAACTCTTTTTCATTATGAGATAACAAAACACCAATCATTTTAACCGGGCCTGTCGTCCACTGTTATATTTTACCAGGCGAATTTTCATTTTAGATCAGAGAACCAATTAAAATTTGCATTGCTTCAGATCTTTAAATATAACATTTTTTATTTTAAATTTTTCAGTCCAAATGCCGGGGAAAGTTTGTCTAAAAGGTCAAAATGTGGTGTTAACAGAGACGTCGCTACCATCAATTATAAGTGTTGTGTCATCTGCATAACTACTAATGTTCAATTCATTTTCACCACTACTCAAACCTGAAATGTTTTGTGAGTGTCGTACAGCATTGGCCATTAATTCGGCTGCTAGAATAAAGAGATATAGACTCAGAGCCATCATTGACGCACACCCCTCGTCAAGTTAAAAAAGGATGAAACATGGCCATTCTTATATATCACACAACTACTAATATTATTATACAATGTTGAAAACCATCTGAGGATGTCAGGTCCAAAATTAAAGTAACGCACAAATTTGTTCAACAAATGTCCGCTCTTATTTATCGACAGCTTTTTCATAATCTAGAAATCTGCTATATCGTTTCTGCATAAAACCGGTTTGGTTAAAATCAATTAAAGTTGGCAAACTCTTTTTATTCTACTAGCGATAGCTTTAGCACATTATTTTATAGTCAACATTTAACAACGAAATGGGCCTCCAGTTCATCAGGTGTGTTCATCTTTCCCAGGTTTTGGGATTAAGTTAATAACACCACGTCTTTGGTCCATACTTAATTGACATGATTGAAAAGAGACCTTAAAGGCATATATAAAGTAAAAAAAACAAAACCATTTGATATCTTTCCAAAAGAATTTGTAGAATTCGGCCGGTGTCATAGGAAAATCTGTCCCCCGGAGATTATGGGAAATTTAAACTTGGGCTAAAGGAGGATGATTCAAAAGAGGGCGCTATCAGATGAATTTGTGCACAGCTCTGAATTTGTGAACAGTTCGCCTTATGGGGCGGGGAGGGGGATGGGGACAGAATCTCCGGGGGAAGGAATCTCCTGCTACACCGGTATACCGTCACACCACAGCTCTTATATTTGAGAGCAGTGGCACATTCAGCTTCATTCAACAGACTTTCACAAGAGCTGTGATCCTCAATACAAAGACCTTGGTCTAAAGTCTCTAGGAAGACAACTGTCAAAACCAGCTTCATCAGTACAGCTACTTCTAGGCCCCCCTATAAAAATTTGAATAACAATCTACTCCTTCCTCTAATATTTAAGCTGAACCTGAAACAGTGTTACAATTCTTAGTGACAAGTTTAGTAATTTAATTTTGTTATGGGTTTTTTTCCCTAAATTAATTTGTATTTTTTTCTTCTTAATAAGTTTACGGTGCCTAGTCGAATCGGGTGTAAACTGACATTCAACTACTAGTTACTTTCTTTAACTCTATTTTTGTTATTCGACGTCACCAATTCTATACAATATCTTATCCATTGCGTAACACTGTTGATTTTTATTGATAGTGTCTTTAAAAATAATGGTAAATGTTTGGCATTTAGGCTTCAAGGTACATATTGTATATTCCTGTAAATAAGATAAAGTAATCAGGTGATTGTTAAGGAGATGTTTACTACGTGCATTATTATATGGGTTTGTTATCCACCTTATTAAGGACTAAGCTTGACTTCTAATTTTCATCTCAGTAGTTTTGAGTGAGCGGAAATCCGAATAGGTTTGCCATGTCATTCCTTGGACACTGGAAGTGGTCTCATTGAAGTATCTCCCGTTCAAATTGGAGTCGTAGCAGCTTCTGTACCACCAGGCTCCGTGGAAGGCCTCGGCACAGTCATTACCGCCATACTCATCGTTGTCTCGGTCTTTGGTCGAAAAAGCCTGGTTATTGTGGTATGTTAACGAGTCTCCTGAAATATAACACACGTGGTCCTACGATCGTAGTCATAAGTGTAAAGGTGATGTTGACAGGGGATAACTTAAAAAATGAATCTGGTTCTTCTTATAGGTATCTCAATAAAGTGTATGCTGAAGAACAAATGGGATATTGGGAAGAGTGAGGTAAATGTTCACAATCTATAACAGTAATAAAGTTTTACTTTTTGGTTCTTCCTTGGGTCGGCTTTACACCGATATTTGTATGAACCGCTGTCTAAATGAAATGATGTCGCTATTATTTAAAATATGAAAGGCGAATCTTAGACAGAAAATTATGCAACCCTGAAGCACCCAAAAGGCGTGATGTTTTATTTATGCTTTGTTTGGTTTCGTGGCCACTAACCATCCCCACAACCAATATAAAAAGCAATATGGGAACTGGTCGATCGCATCGATGGGCACAGTTACCTGGTAAGGTTTTTGTATTAGATGGAGTCTCCACCTAGGCCCCTATAACTTCTTACCTGCAGTTCCAGAATAATTCTCCACCGTCAGCCTGTAGTTGTCACTCACATCGGCGATGCTGAACGAGTCATAGACGGCATACGCGGTACTGTTTCCAAAGTCCGACAGATCTACCCGGAGTTCGTACTCGCCCTGAGTGGTCAGGCGATGCAAGTTGTCGTTGCCGAGCCAAAACTCTCCCTCGAGATTCCCAAACCCCCGGCTGTAGTTGGCAAAGTCCAAATAGAAATCAACACTGCCGTCCTTGCGTCGCTGGAATACCTTTTCAATAAAAAAACCCGCCCGAAATATGAACTTCCTCTTTTTAATTTGTTTGATTTATTGATTTTTGATGGCAGTTATAAACTACGATGAACTTACCGTCCAGCCTCCGCCGTCTGTCTCCATATCACAGTACACCTGGAAGGGCTCACCGGAGTCCAACGGTTTGACCGTGTACACACCACTCTCTGTCACACCCCTAGTCAGAACCTCTGAACAATCCTTGAAGAATAAGGCTAAACTACCTTCATGATGACAAATATTTAAATGAAATATATTTAGTATCCAAACACTCTCAGCAATAAAGGCGGATATCTTTTCAGAAGTATCAAGTAAATCAAACGAAATCACAGTCTTTCAGTTTGACATACCTTGAAATAACATTATAGTTACTTATTTTGCAGTTGATACAAGTTTCAGTCAATTCGTGACATTTCTCCTCCAACATTTGTTGGTTTACGACTGGACTATCCTGCATTGATTACCAATGGGCATTGCTGCGTAATTCTACGTACATGTTGCGCAATAATGTGATAAGGCCACATAAAAATAAAAAATTGTTGATCGTCCTTTTTTTATGGGAAGTGGGGGAGGGAGGGCGTTTTTTTTTTTTTTTTTTTTTTTGACATGGCAAAATATGAAATAAAGAATAAAGGTATCATCATAATCACTATAAAACAAAGGGTTTGTGTGATTTTGATGTTTTTAATTGTTTTGTTAAACCCTTTCAAATCCTAGATGACTTTTTCTGTAAACATTTTCAAAAAACTAAAACGCAGCCTAAGTAAATATTTGAAGAATTTTTCTTGTGTTCCCAACATGAATAATCTTTCTTCAATCATCTATTTCCGACCTATGGATTTTGAAAAAATATCAGCTGAAAAATCTGGGAGCCAAATTTGACTGAAAAGATCATAAAAAATACCGTTTTTATGATTTAAAAAAAAAAAAAAAAAAAAAAATGGGGTCGGGGGGGTTTTGTAGGGTCGGGCGGGGACGATCAACAATTTTTCTTTTTTTATGTGGCCTAATAACATTAATATAAAGTCTTATATAGCGCACGTATCTACCAATAAGGTACTCAAGGCGCTTGAACAGACAGAAACATTCTAAAACAGGGTTTTTTAATTTTTATTTTGAAATTATGAGACCAAGGGTTTACAATGTGCTGCGGCGCATTCAGCAGCCACTGCCAGACACACCGGGGCAAACCCTTCTCTTATAGCGATAAGTGTTACTGGGTTCTTTTACGTGCATTACACAACACACGGGACCTACGGCTTTACGTCCCATCCGAAGGACGAAGCAATAATGGTTAAGTATCTTGCTTGAGGACACAAAGTGTCACGACCGGGACTCGAACCCACACTCTGCTGATCATAACTACCAGAGCTTGAGTCCGTTGATCTTAACCGCTCAGCCACGACACGACACGCCACACAGACTAAAGCCGGCCTCAGGTCGACCTACGATTTTCTTGCGCACGCACGATGTCCCAAATACTCACAGGTCGACTGCGATTGGTTCCCGACCGTCGGGATCACGTCGTACAAGTTGAAATTGTTCTACTCTTGCGACTGTTAATTTTTTCGAGCGGCGACTGTTTCCGATTGTCTTAAATCATCGCAGTTACGCTCAGGTCGTAAATAATCGCCGACTGAAAAGTTCCCGATGGTCTTAGCTCAGGCGCAGTGTGATCCTGAAAAGTCAGTCGCCGACTGTTTTTTGTTGACGCAAGGTCGACCTGAGGCCGGCTTAAGTCTCGTCTGAGACATGTTAGACAAATCAATAATCAAACCGGTCGTCGGACATCGTGGTCCACGTCAGATGTTATGTTCTGTAATATGATAACAATATCAAGTTCCACCCCATCCCCTCCCTCAAACCCTTAACTTGTCTCTCCAGAAGGCGGGGCTTCCTGGAGGCGTTAACAATATTTTGAGATCCAAGCCAATTTGCTGACAGAAATTATTTTCCGTTTTCTTTCCATACCAAAACCGAAAGAATAACTATAAAGCAAAAGTATACAAACAATTAAATAAATCAGCACATTTGAAAGTCCCCCCCCCAAAAAAAAAAAACCCCAAAAACAAAAACCACTCCTCCAAAACACACCAAAAAAAACCCAATAAAATTACATAAATAAAATAAATAAATAAATAAATAAATAAATTGAGGGCGCAAGAAGACGTGTTCAACATCGCTTTATTTTTGAGATTTCCAGCGTATTTTCACCGTATCAGGTAAAGTTTCTTCTCCTTCGGTAAGATCCAGTTTTATTCGTCCTCCGAGATCATTTTGATAAATAACTTTGGCCAACAATACGCATATTGGGTGGGTTTTCTATCTACCAAGATTGGCTCCCTTGGTCAGGGTTACGCCATCTTGAAACCACCCCATTATGTATGCTCGACCAGCAGGAACCATGGGTTTGAATAGACCCAATACAATTCGATTCAACACTCGCGATCTTAAGAATGCAGTCACGCCAGAAGAAGTATATAGAGCAATTGAATATGAACTGGATACGGTAGAAACAATAAAATGCATCACAGAATTAGACAACATGTGGTATAATGTAACTCTCAACAAGGAAGACCAATGTGTCCAGATTGCGGCCAGAGGCATATTAATACAGCAGTCTCTTATCCAATGTGAACGAGCAAACGTACAAAACTCAGCAGTGGTTTACGTCAAAGTGCCTTATGAGTCTGACCAAGTGCTAAGTAATGTCCTCTCCGAGTATGGAACTGTTGCCAACATCAGACATCAGCATCATAACTTCGATGAAAACATTGAAACGGGAGTTAGAAGTTGTCTTGTAAAGAATTTGAAGAAGCCAATACCAAGCTTCGTAAGAGTTGCAGGTTTTACAATGCCTGTACGTTATCGAGGTCAACCAAGGACATGCAAAATATGTCAACAAACCGATCATCTGGCCAGAGACTGTCCTGCAAGGGGAAGATGTTTTGTCTGCGGTAGCTACGAACATCGTGCTGCATGGCATGACTATCAAACGCAAGAGGAGGGTGAAAACAAGAGCGAGGTTGCAAGCAACCATGAGGAAGAGGATATAGACGACACATACGATGCAGAGAGATACGCAACTGATGACGAGGCAACAGATAGCGCTGCAGAGGATGAAGAATCCCAATCAATATTGCAGGAACAAACAACAAGTAAAACAGGTAGAGAGAATGCGGTCATGAGAGGATCTAAACAGAGGGAAGAAGAAGACAACCCAAAACGAAAAGAACCAAGAAGTGAGCAAGTCAACCAGTCTAAAACAGGATAGGTCAAGCAAAAGAAATCGTTTAAAGAAGCTGTTCAGGGAAACAAAAACAAGGATCTTCAAAAAGAGAACCGAAAGACCACCACAAAACCTAAGGAAACTGGTTTTTGGGACGAGGCAATGAACCTCCAAAAGAAGAAGGTTTAAACAAGAAAGAGGAAATCAATCGAAGATGACAAGGAGAATGAGCCAAAACAAACAAGAGGAGAAAGGGAAGACATGGACGCGGAAACGACACATACAGATGATGGAGATAAACGGCCATCAAACCAGTCTTATAATGGACACAGTCAAGAGGAAACACAAGACATGAGTGACACACAAGTCAAAAAGGATGAAATACGTGGTGAATTTATACCCTACTCAAGACATGTGTCCAGCGAATGAGGAAAAAGAGAGGATCCGGAACTGGGGTGGCAGAACAACAGAGACAGTCGAATCAGGATCCAACTCCCAAAAGTCCACCAACTAGCAGCAGAGGACGTGGAAGAGGTAGAAATACTTAAGGCCATACTGAAGGTTTTTCTCTCTAAATGTTTATAATGAAAGAGTTATTTATCATCCTTTTAATAATGTCGTCTTTATCTGTAGCTACAATTAATGTCAATGGTTTGAGAAATGATATGAAAAGAAACGTTTTATTCGACTACCTTTACAGACGTAAATTTAGTTTGGTTTTACTCCAAGAAACCCACAGCGAATATACTGACGAATTATACTGGTGCGATGAATGGAAAGGGAAAATGCATTTTAATCACGGAAATCGCCAGTCTAGGGGAGTAGCAGCGGCGTAGCCACGGGGGGGCCTGGGGGGGCACGTGCCCCCCACAAATTTTCAGTGCCCCCCCCCCCAGGTGCCCCCCCATGAAAAAATTGCAATAGTGCCCACACAAAAAGAAAGTTAAAAGAATGAAAACAAAACATTACAAAACGAAATACATCTGCTATTTGTAGGACTTCATTTACAATAAAGTAAAACAAAACTGTAGTTGTAATCAAAGCCAATAATGATTGTTTAACTTATGCTGTGGGGATTGTCGCTATCATCACCGGAAGCGCGCGCGCCCACGTGTTGATCAATGCAATGCAGCGGAATGAACAGTTGGTGTGCTGCACGCTACGCTGGTAAACGATAACCAATGGTTCACGTGTATAAACATAAGCCGTTGGTAATTGCCAGCGTTGCGCGCTGCAAACCATTGATTACCTACATGCCGGTGTCGCGGTTTCAGCTTTCCATCGTGTTCAGTTTTCCGGATGACGTAGCCGGGCATTTCATCACGCAATAATCACGGTTTCAGCTTTCTCGCGTGTTCAGTTTTCCGGGTGACATATTATAGCAGTACATTTCTGTGGTCTCCCGTGCTCTAAATATCGTCAGAAAATACCGCCGCGAGCGAGTACTGTAGTTTCCCCAGTGACCCCAAATTGTTTCATGTGATTGGTCTTTTCACAAAGTTCTCTTAGACGCCACGCATTCACCGCTCGATGTACTCTTGGACGTTGCCATGACAGCTACGAAGAGAGTAGCAACGCAGAAGACTCAGTACGGCACTAAAATGGACTACTTTCGCTTGCTGTGCGCAGGCATGGCATGACGTCATGTTACCGTATTTGGTCACCCGGAAAACTGAATACGCCGGAAAGCTGACACCGGAGAGACCAAAAAGTTATGCTACGCGCACGCGCAACGATGGTCCAAATAAACCAATCTTTTGTACATGAACCGTTGGTTATCGTTACCAGCGATTACGGCGCGGCATATTGCTACCGGAAGGCGAGGATTCTGAAAAACAGTGAGATTTTAACTTTTTTTTTTGAGGAGTGGATTTTCTGGACCCGCGCCGAGCTCACTGTGAGAACAAAAAACACGTAGAGCCTAATTTTCGCGAGATCCGGTTTCAAAAGAGAAAACTCCAGGTGCATTTAAATGTGAAGAGCAACAAGTTTCTAATAGGATTTTGTACATGGCACTATGAGGTTCAGGGAGACGATAGAGGATCAAACCTCATAGTTCTTGGGCTAGGAGTACATGACCCCAACCACTGACACACCCATTCTCCCTGGCCCCCCACTTGGAAGCAATGCCCCCCCCCCTGTGCCCCCCACCGAAAAATTCCTAGCTACGCCGCTGGGGAGTAGCCATACTTACCTCAGAAAAATCTGGTATTGATATTAATAATATTGAGTCTGATAATGAAGGCAGATGGATAAAAGGGGATTTAAAATGGAAAAACAATACATACAATGTTGCTTCTGTGTATGCACCCAACCAACCCAAGGAAAGAATATAATTTTTCGATGGTCTTTCAGATCGCATTATTGGTTACAATAATTGGATCATTGGGGCGATTTTAATTGTAATATTGATAATACTCATCTGAGGGGATCGAGTAAAATTATTCTTTAAAATGTCTTAAACGAAAAAGACCTCATCGATACTTGGCGTACTGTCCACCCAGAACAAGAAGGGTTTTCTCATGTTCACAAAGTAACTAAACAACCTAGCAGAATTGATTACATTTTTGTTTCTTCCAATATGCTTAATATCATGGGAGATGTTTCAAACAACCCGTACGGTTTATGCGATCATCATGTTATTTGTATGAGATTAAACAATATTAACTCTCCTTATGGTCAAGGGAGGTGGATATGTAATAATGAACACCTGGTGAACAATGATTGTGAATTTAGAATAAGAACCTTCTGGACTTTCTGGAAAAGTAAAAAAAAATAACTATAAGTGTCTACTCAACTGGTGGGAAATAGGTAAATTTAGAATTAAAGAAATAATTCGGGATTTTGGTAGAGAACAATCATTTACTAAGAAACAAAAGTATCGGGATCTTGAAAAACAATATAATAATACAATTAAAAAAATCCCCATTGATGCTCAGACCCTAAAGCACATTGAGGCTCAGCTTAAAGAATATGAAGTCGAGGAGTGGAAGAAAGCTAAAGTTAGAATCCGTAATACCTTTAAGGATAAAGGGGAAAAGGCCTCAAAATTCTTTTTGCATCTTGAAAAACAACAAATTCAAAATAATAAAATTGATAAGTTTATCACTCCCGAAGGGAACTACTATGACCAACCTGATACTATGATGAATTAGGCTAATTCGTTTTACAGTGACTTGTACAAATCTGAGGATATTTCCCCTTCTTGCATGAAGGATATTATGTCTAACATTGAAAAGAAAACAATTCCTGATGATATAATGAGTAATCTCGAAGAGAACATTACCGCTATTGATCTCAAGAATGCTCTTTTTCAAATGAATAAAAATAAATCTCCGGGCATTGATGGATTAACCGTCGAGTTTTACCAAACATTCTGGGATATTCTCGAGACTGATATTTTAGAAGTTTTCAATTATGGTTTTAACAAGGGTCGTCTAAGTAAATTTATGAATTCGGCCCTCATTAGACTTATTTACAAAAATTCTGGGAACAGATACGAACTTAAACATTGGAGGCCTATCAGTCTCCTGTCTGTTGATTACAAAATATTGTCTAAAGCTATTACGAACAAACTAAAGCATGCTATGCCGTCTCTTATTGGTGAAGAACAAACTTACGGTGTTTTAAACAGGAAAATTCAAGACAATCTTATGATTATTCGGGATATTGTAGATTATGCTAATTGGGAAATGATTGAAGCTGCCATTGTTAACATCGATCAAGAAAAGGCTTTTGATAGGATTAATTGGGGCTATATGTTTGCTATTATGGAGAAAATTGGCATCCCCGTGAGGTTGATCAAATGGATTAAAGTTCTATATAGCCAACCTACCGGGCAGATCATTTTAAATAATTTCATAGGCTCTCCCATTATTATGGAGAGGGGAATCAGACAAGGATGTCCTTTATTGCCCCTTTTGTTCTCTATCTGCGCTGAAGGCTTAGCCAGTATGATTAGAAATAATGATATTATCAAAGGTTTTCCTGTTCCTAATTGCAATCATTATAACAAAGGTAACAGTATTAAGTTAATTCAGCATGCCGATGACACTAGTTTCATCATCAGCAACAATTGTGAATTTGCCACCATGCAAGACATTTTGAACATTTATTGTAAAGGTACTGGATCTAAACTCAATGTAACCAAAACAAAAGGTCTTTGGCTAGGAAAATGGAGAAATAGAAACGACAAGCCTTGTAATTTTGAATGGAAAAATGATAACATGAAAATCTTAGGTATTGTTTTCGGTAACGATGTTACTCCTGAAGACAATTGGGGCCCAAGAATAAGTAAAATTAAATGTGTTCTTAACAAGTGGTCCAGACGCCATTTATCTTACGTAGGGAAGGCCGTTATTGTTAATACCTTTGTTGCAGCAGGGATTAATTACTTAGGGAGCATTATTGCATGTCCCGCAGAATGGATAAAACGAATGAGCAACGTTATTTGGAAACTCTTCTTGGATGGAAAAATTGAAACTATTAAAAGAAAAACGATTCAGGGACCTAAAAACCTCGGGGGAACTGGACTAATTGATATATCCAGCAAACTTATGAGTCTCAAAATGCAGTGGTTTGCTCGGTATGTCTCCAGTACGGGAAAGTGGAAGAACCTTTTTGAATACTGGATTAACAAAGCTAGTGGTGATAATCACTTAGCATGGTATGTCTTTTGTAATGTTAAGTTACCACTTAGAACTACGCCTTTTTATTCTGAGTTAATCCTTGCCTTCAAAAAAGCGGGAGGGAGACTAAATTGTAATTATACCAGCGGTCTGGAATCTCATGAAGTGCCCCTGTGGAAAAACATTAAGGCCACGAACGACAATTCAGTCATGCGAAGCCCATTGCTTAAATCTGTTGGGATTACTAAAATTAAAGATGTGGTTCGTAAAAACAAATTAATGACCTTCCAAGAAGTCGCTGATAAATGTGTGATTTTGAACATTAACGCGGGAAGAATTATGGGTAGACTAAACAACCAAATTGACCATGAACTGGTTTGTGACACGAGAGAGGGTCCCGCGAACCACATCTGTAATTGGATGGTTTTTGAAAATAACAAGGGTGAAAGTGTGCACATTTCTAAAACCACTGCTAAAAGTACTTATGCTAATCTCCTTTAAGATATATTCATTGTCCCAAAAGGTCAAAAGAAATGGCAAGAAGTGTTTCACTATGCCTCTCACATTGAGTGGACCACAATTTGGGAGAGAGGGTTTAAAAATAAATTGTTGGATTCAGAAGATAAACAGTTTTGGTACAAAGTGCTTCCTACCAGAGATGTTCTCCTCAAGATACAAAATGTTCCTGACACTTTATGTCCTCTTTGTAAAACTGAGAACGAGTCCCATCAGCATCTTTTTATTTACTGCTCGTGTACAATTAATGCTTGGATTTTTGTCGAATGTCTTCTAAGAAAATACATGGGTAACAAATACTTTTACCTTTCCGACCTTAACAGAATTTTGGGGTATCAGCTTAAATTAATGCAAAGTGTGGTTGTTGTCAAAATGCTACGACAAATATGGAATATCAGATGTAAATTAATATTTGACAGTCACACATGTCCTACTGATGTTGACATTATTCAATGTTACAAACGGAATTTGAGGGCCTTTCTATTGTTTGAACACAAAAGAATGTGCCATGAAACCTTTAAGGCGTGCTACACAGCAAACAAAGCGCTGTGTTTCTTTAATGATAATGGTGAGTTAAGTTTTGGGTTTTAAAGAGCTTCCTTCTCCTTCAAGTCATTGGGTTTTAGTATTGTCCCCTTTGTCATATTATGTCACCTTCAATTGTATCATCATATTATAATTTAATTATCTATCGTTTGGGTCTTCGTTTCACGTGATTATGTCACGCTAAATTGTATATCATTGCATTTGTTTTTATTTTATTTATTTTGTTCTCCTTGATTGCTATTTAATAGGTATATTGTTGGACCGATGTGTAATTGTTTGGTTTATGTTGTTGTTGAATAAATGAAGCTGTATAGCTTCAATGCAAGAGAAAAACAAATAGATAAATAAATAAATAAATAAATAGATAAATAAATAAATAAATAAATAAATAAATAAATAAATAAATAAATAAATAAATAAATAAATAAATAAATAGATAAATAAATAAATAAATAAATAAATAAATAAATAAATAAATAAATAAATAAATAAATAAATAAATAAATAAATAAATAAATAAATAAATAAATAAATAAATAAATGAATAAAATAGAAACAAATAAAAATAATCGCTGTGAAATTTGTTGTGAAAGTTGAACTTCCAAAATTGTTCTCAAAAAGCCCTTGTTTCTGTTGATTTGTTGTTTCGGGAACGTCATCGATCCCACAACCTCATACCCTCCAACTCTCTCGCTACGACCCCGAGGGTGAACACAATCCCTTTCAAAATGGTCTAAAACCATCAGGTAAGAGCCTTTAAACCCAGTGAAACAAATTCCAAAGGAAGACATGATTGATTTCAGCCAGAAGTGGCTCTTAGCCCTTTGTCAAAGCCAGTTCCTATAGGAATTCTTTGAGGGTCATTGATAATATATTTGCTATGTATGTGGCTAGGCCTCAATAGGGAACTTGGAATTTATGGGATATTTGACCGAAGTTTTGGCGGAGTACACAAACGTTTGTTGGCAGCAGCGCCGTGGCATCCCAGCTAACAATTTGACGTTCTCACAACGTTGTAATGAAGTCAGACTTTGGTGTAAGTAACGTTATTAATAGAACGTTGTCACAACGACACTTTGTCGACTCCCATATTACGTCTTCCGAACGTAAGGACACAATGTAACAACCACGTTGCAATTGTTAGTACGTTTATGACACGTTTTCAGTGACCTTATAACAACTTATATAAACGTTATAACAACGTTGCTAGAGTGTGCTTGTTTGGTTGTTATAACGTTATCTAAGTAACGTTGTAGCAAAACATCTTCGTCGACTCCCCTGTACGTCTTTAGAAAGTAATGGTGCAACGAAACAACCACGTTGTTGGCATGTATACACAACGTTGCCATGTTGTAAACAATCGTTTTCAAAAGACTGTTGCAACAACGTATTTTTTCAAAGTACCCTGAACGTTGTCACAACATCAGCCCAATCTTATGTTATTGTTTGCTATATCGGTTAATTATACAATAGTATTATGGTATTGTTAATTGATATGTCATTGTAAACAATGATTTACGTTCAACAATACAAACTTACCAGTGGGCCCCTATACTACACGTTGCCGTTACCTGACTTCGCTACACCTGTGATTGCATACTATACATCGTACAGCATGTACTACATATACAAACCGATTTCTTGAAATTGGCAGTCATTGATATTTAATATTATTTTTGAAAGTAAAATTTCATGTTTAGTTACTGCATTTAATTCATTCATAAATCCACTGATAGTTTAGACAAATACAAGAAGAAACCAGTACACCTAGTTCATAAATTTTGTAATTTTCTTGAAATACTATTTAGGTATTTTACAACTTCTAAGCCCAATCTACTAATTTGCATATGTGATATTTACGTTGTCATGACGTTGTCATATTAATTTTTAATAGACCTGCAGCATTCCGCACGCTACTCAATGCGGCAAGATGGGCGTATGATACCTAAACGGAAACGTAGGTCTTTCTTCTTCAAAACTGAAACAAATACATTTAGTAGTACCCGAAAGTACTTCAAACTTTGAAAGGGTCTTTGAAACATTAAGGAACAAATTTTGGTTTCAGATTAAGTTTTTCGCGGTGGACAGAACGGCCTAAGTGGAGTAGAAAAATCCTAGCAGGGGAAAATGTTTCTCTATAAGATTCGAAAGCCGCTGTACAGGGGGAGAGGTTAAAATCTCTCCGCACACCGCGCACTGCTGCTTGACACATTAGGCTTAATTAAATGCAATTAATGATTAGTCTGTTCAGATTAATCATTAAATTCCCATGTGATAGGACGCTCCTCAATTGCGTATTTTATCTATATGACAACCGATACAAAAACTAAATCGAACAAACATTGTTTCTGATGTCAAACATTACGCCTATCAATAGTTGTTAGCTATTATAAATGTCCTCCAAAACCATCCCAGCGAGCTGCTTGAACCATTCAACATGATTAGTGAGTCTCTCAACACACACCGCGCACTGCTGCTTGACACAATAAGTTCAATTAAATGCAATTAATGATTAGTACTTTTCAGATTAATAATTCAATTCCCATGTGATAGGGACGCTCCTTAATTGCATATTTTATCTATGACAACCGATTCAAAAAACTAAATAGAAAAACTTTGTTTTTGATGTCAAACATCAGGCCTACTAATAGTTATTAATGTCCTCCAAAACCATCCCAACAAGCTGCTTGAACTATTCAACATGATGGTCTAAACATCACCAGAAAGTAGGATTTGAAACTCTGCATGGTGAAAATACGATATGGAAAGGTTTGCGGTAACACCATGTAATTATCTCTAAATGAGTTGGGGTGGTTCTGAAGAGAACCGTTGGTTTCAACTCGACGTTTCGATCAGTATGCGCTGATCGTCTGTTGGTTTCAACTCGACGTTTCGATCAGCGCATACTGATCGAAACGTCGAGTTGAAACCAACTCTTCAGAACCACCCCAACTCATTTAGAGATATTACATGGTGTTACCGCAAACCTTTCCATATCACCAATATACAAACTAAAATACAACGTTTACGATGTCATGGTCAAAACATAAATACTATTATTTGTACGTTGTATTTAAACTAAAATACATTGTCACAACGTGATGGTTGTGATAAAACTAAGAGGCCTACAACAAGATGGTCACAATAAACGTTTGAAGGTTGAGACAACGTGGCTGTCATAACTTGAATACTACATTTTTGTACAATACCAAAATACAACGTGATGACAACGTGATCACCAAAACTTAACTACGTTTGACAATACCGAAATACAACGTGTAGACAACGTGCTCGTCACGGTCTCAAAATACAACGTGTAGACAACGTGACTGCCACAACGCAAATACTACGTTTTAATAATACTAAAATACAGCCTCAAGACAACGTGACCGCGACAATTCAAATAATCATGACGTTTTGATAAATCTGAAATACAACGTGCAGACTACGTGCTCGTCACAACATAATTACTATGTTTTAAGGATACCAAAATATAACTTATCCACAACGTTGTTGCCTTTACTTAATTTAAATACTACATTGTATATACCAAAATACAATGTTGTGAAAACGTTATAGGCCTACGTATGAAAAAAAATCAGTAACGTTGCATAAATAACCAACACGCAACCAATTTACAACATTGATTGAAAATCATGTTAAGATCTGACGTTCATGCAACGTAGTCAAATCGTTGTCATCCCATTGACCAAATTGCAACCTTATCACAACGTTGTGCAATGTTGTAACAACGTATATTGTGTTAGCTGGGATCATCGAAGTTGGAACTCGATCGTCATAATCAAAAGAAATCGCACAGGTTCTTAAAGGCACTGAACACGTTTGGAAATTGTCAAAGACCAGAGTTCTCACTTGGTGTATCCCAACATATGCATAAAATAACAAGCCTGTGGAAATTTGGGCTCAATTGGTCATCGAAGTTGCAAGAAAATGATGAAAGAAAAAAACACCCTTGTTGTACAAATTTGTGTGCTTTCAGATAGGAATAAAAACTTCTTGCAAGAAGTTTTTATTATTTTAGTGAGAAATTACCACTTTCTCAAAAACTACATACTTCAGAGGGAGACGTTTTCTACAATGTTTTATACTATCAACAGCTCTCTGTTGCTTGTTACCGAAACGGCAAATTTGCGAGGTAGGCCCCTATGAAGTTTCAAAAATTAAAAGATTGGCCCTACTTTTGCTTTCTCATGGTCAATTGTGTTACTATACCTTCTAGCAATCCAACTATAGAAGTAACTGCTGATTGCAGCATTTCTAACTGTCGTTTCATGTCCCGTAGCTCAGAGGAAACGGAGTCTTGATTGTCAGAGAGTGCAGAGACTGTGCGAAGTATTTCTTGGACGGTCGTAGAGTTGCAGCCTGTACCGGAGTAGCGTCCGCAAACGGGCGGGTTGATGGTGACGTGTGGCTGGCACACACATCGCTCTGTCTCGCTTGTTGTATATGAGCCAATGCTATGCTGAGTTTGGGATCTTGCTCTCATAGCAAACACGGCTATGAAGACCAACAGGGTCATTTTTATACACGCTGGTTCCATTTTAAGGCAAACTGCTAAACTAATAATGATATTTTCAGACAAGATGGCTTATGGTTGAACTTCAGAGGCACAGTAGCAAACAAGTTTGGTTCACAGTGAAAATAGGCTATTTTTTCTTTACTGTCAACTTGTCACTTCCTCTCGTTTTCAAGCACTGAACAATAAACCTACCCCAACAATTTTTTTCTTTCTATTTAACCATTGCCTTATATGGTACGTTATCCTAGCAAGTATGAGCATAGAGCAAGGAACTTTTTGAGGAAGTACTCTGAATACGAAAATCTACACTAGCGTGAATTGAAACTTGAATACAGCGGCAAGTAGCGCCATTTATACACGCTAGGCTGAAATATTTATTACGCTACATGTTTTTCAAATTAAGCTGGGAAGAGATGTCTTTAAAGTGAAATCAATGATTAACACAGTGACTATCAATTTATGTTGAAAGAATGTGTTTGGGGCTCCATTTAGGTCAGGCTGATTGTAGGGCTCAGGCTACATAGGGCCGAGTTACTACACCACGCATCGTTGTATCGGTCTTTGAGTAGAGAAATGGCGGTTATTCTGCTCGGCGAGTCGTCTGAAACAAATTCATATTTTTCAAACTCATAATCTGGAGAACCATAATTGCTATACATACAAGATCTTAGCACCAGGTGAAATATTCTGAAGTATTGTACAAAACTTACACAAAGTGTGATTCCGTGTGACCTTTACTTCCGGTCAAAACTGGAAGATGAAATTCCATACTTCAAAAATTCATCTCATTAACCAAAAAGGGTTCTGTCAACATCCAGAACGGATGTATAAATAGTACCGGTATGGAAAGTAATTGTTCACTGTAGGATCGTACAACTGACTCCGTGCTAACAGTTAAGAAATCCCACGACAACATTATCACCATGGAGGTAGAAGTAGTAGGCCTACTTAGTTTTACAATTCATCAGACTTGCTTCATCATGACGCCCCAAATTCTTGCATAGGTTTTTTTCTATATAGGTGAATTGTGTGTGATTTACCCTATACCGACCTGTGGTTAGTTACTTATACCATGGAGGTAGGAATACAGCACAGGGGAGTGCTGTACGCCTTTCATAATATTTATGCACGATGTTATCATTGTAATCCAAAAACGAGACTTCAGGTGATAACAGATTGCGCGGCTGTGATTGGTCAATAGAAAATGGGGCGGGGCTTACTGGATCGGCGTAGGTGAGCACTGCGCCGATAGCCCTTTAAAATGAGCAGGATACCAGTCACAAATTGTACATGTGACATGGTAATTTGGCAGGTAACCTTATTCTGGTAAGCATATTTTTGTTGTGCTTAGCTACTTGTTGTGGTTAAGCAGCTCTATGTCATTGGGCCCAGAGACCACACCGGTTCTTCTCAAAACCAACACTTCCCCCTTCCCCCCAAAAAGAAGAAGATGTATGCATGGTTTTGCATGCATCGGCAAATTTTGAACATAGTTTTTCTTGTTTTTTTGCCTAATTCAATTAATAGGGTTTATTTTTCGCCTACTTGTTCATCCAATTTTGTTTTCGTGCACACGTGATTTCGTTCTTGTCATTCGGCTTTTTTTGTAACTATCAAGACTTTGAGATGTGTGCGAGCCGAATAAGACAATCCTTATTCATTCAAGACAATGATCAAGGCAATAGAGTAAAATTGGGTCACTACGAAAATGACTAACTTAGGGGAAAGCCCAATGCCTAAAAATGAAGAGGAAAAGAGTTTTGGAAATGGAAACTATGATTATAATAAAAGTCCTCTCCCAACCCCCTCAGCTGCCAAAGTCGCCCTCAAGTTCCATTGGACCACTTGGAGGGCTTTAAACCAGACCCGCCCATGTCCATTTGTGGCGAAAAAGAGTTTAAATCCACTAATAAGTATGAATTTGATACTGTTTCTTTGGCAGAAGTGACTAAGTCCAAATCTAAAAAATAGAGGGCGCCCAAGCAAAGTCAAAAGTGTCATGTCCGTAATCTGCCCCCCCCCCCCCCAGCCCAAAACGGTCTAGCATGCACAGACTGTATGGTTGATGGGGTCATGATACTGCCGACTTTAGGCGATTTTATGACTTACATAATCTGTTATCATTGACAGCATCATGGCTGAGAGACCTAGAAGAGGTCGAGTCTCGAAGAATATTGTTAGTAAATCACATGTTGTTTTGGGGTTGAACAAAGAAAAACTAATTGACTACTAGTAGGAGACCAGCCTGTAGGTCCCGTGACCAAATTCTGGGAACAAAGGTTTGAAAATGTTTTTGTGTTCCCTGATGAATACCAAACAATTTTGACTTGGGCTGCCCCCTTGAAAATGTCAGGCATTTCCGGGAGGGGTCAACAAAGGTCACACAGGGGTCAAAATTCAAATATATTCCAATCGTGTCGATATGCATGTAGAGACACGGGAAGGAGGCCGGTCCTCTATTTAAAAAGGACGAGGATTCGCCAATATACATCAATAATAATAAATGCAATCAATGACGTCTAAAATGAAATAAACTCTCCTTTACTGGTTTAATTTCTCCAATACAATAGCACAAAATATGCAATACAATGCAAAAAGTCACAATAATATACACTACACAACTACACAATGCACTGTCAAAAAAAGGTCACAAAAAGGTCAGCACACACGATCTGGCTACACGGACGCACGTGTGACGGTGCTGCCTGGCAAATACACACATGGTTTTACAATGATTCCGATCAAAATAGAGCCCTAAAAATCACAGTAGTTCAGGTATAAATGAGGGTTTGCATACAAAATAATACTCACAGATATCTCTACACCTCTATTACTCCCATATAAATAGCTTTTTGAAGCATGGCCACAGCCATGCTCCCTACAAAAATAGAGAAAAATACCACTCAAATAAAATGTGCTCTTTCAAGAAACGAAGCTATAGAAAAAGAGAGAGATTGTCACGTGACAACTCCAAAAGTAAACTTTTCATAATATAAACACTGAGGGCGCACTTGGGTTCCCTACATGCATATCAAATTACTCGTCTAGTCGTGAGGATTCCAAAAATGTATAGTACATGTAGTATGGTATACCTCCGACCTTAAAGGGACACGTTGCCTTCGGGTTGGGCGCTGTTGGGCGCTTCTGGGCTATAACAAGCGTTTGATGTATAATGAGCACGGTCGGAAAGATGTTTAAAAAGTAGAATATAATTATCCACACAAACGTGCCTTAGAAATGCTTCGCTTTTGCTCACTTTCGCGAAACAAAACGCTCCGCCATTTATGGGAGTCAAGATTTTGACTCCCATAAATGGCGGACAAATTCTATTAGTCTTATTTCCAGTCGCAGCTGTTGAACTACGACTGAGCAATTATTTTATTAAAAATGTTACGATTACCATCTGTTTATTGTATTCCAATAAATATCCAACACCGAGCTGAACCTAGCACAGTATTGGGCCCGATATAGCCAGCCGGCGATTAGAACACATGCAGTACAGGGAGGTGAACCAAATGTGATAGTTTGTCTCCTCCCTGTACTGCATGTGTTCTAATATTCTGAATATGCGGCTGGCCGTTCCGCAAATACGCGGCTGGATATTTCGGACCCAATACTGAGCAAGCTCTCGGTTTACAAGTTGCGAGCGAGGTAGAAAATGAGATTATTACCCGGTTTTCATCTGACCATAGACCAAGGAGATCTGACTGGTTTACCAGGCCACTGACTACGGCACTAGCGTAACGACTGTTCGTCGCGCATTTTGCCCATTACATGGACGGTGGTATTTACGGCTGGAAATACGTATACGTTTCGCGGGGCAGATCTCGGGGTCAGATGGCAATGTTTGTTTTTTTTAATCACCATTCACTAATTATAACACATTAAAGGCATGTTATTGCACGAACAACTCTTAATAAGGATATGGAACACTTCCAAACAGCAAAATTTCTTGAGATTTTAAAGCAACGTGTTTCCTTTAAATGAAGCCGCTATGGTCTAAAACGTCGAAAGGTCAACGCACTTTTGACTGGTAGTTAAATTCACCAACACAGTAAACATTGTCCGATTCTAATGATTGTAGTGTCTAATAATATGTTTTATGGCATGGCAAATTCAACCAAGACATTTTTAAAAGTAAAAGTGGTTACCATAACCTTCAAAATTTCAAAATGGCTGCTAAAAGGGCTATCCCAGGTATCAGGCCCATATGGGGCTAATGGGAAATATCTAGGCCAAATGGGCCGGGGCCAACCCATATGGTACCCATATGGGGCCCTTATGGTTGTGGATTATTGTGAATATTCCCATATGAGGTACAAATGGGGGGAAATATGGGTCAGCCCTTATTGGCAAAATATGCAGTGTCCTATATGGGTATCATCTGGGGAAAATAATTATGGGCAATCCCATATGGGCAGAATATGCAAGGGCTCATATTATGGGTCTCATATGGGGAAAACATGGGCAATCCCATGGGAAAAATAATGCAAAGGCCCATATCTGTATCTTGTTTGGAAAATGTGGGCATTCACATTATTGGCTGACGAATATGCTTGAGACCAAATGGGTTTAGGAAATTATGGATAATCTCATGGGTCAGGAAGGCTCATACGGGAGTCGTTATTGGAAAGACCTATATAGGCAAAGATCATTCATAGAAAGACCTCAGCCATGGGAGACCTCAGCCACTGCGGGGTTAATATTCTAGTTTAGAATAGATTTGTTTAGTTTAGCAAGCCCAAGGGTTTATGATCCTTCCCATTGGTTTTGTAATTTCCTTTTGACACACCTGGGTGAATCAATAATGGAAAAGCCAGAACATAGGAGATACGTACCTACATAAGCAATCCCTTGTGGATGTGGGCAGTGATACGAAAAGGTTCATTTGGTTATCCTATGGGAACGACCTAAGCAAGCTTTGTGGGTACGCATACCCATATGGGTACAAAATATGGGTAAAGACTTGGGCAAACCCTTGGCAATGCAAATTTGTGGACAGGGCATTGAGGTAGTGTGTTTTCATTCATATAGCTCTGTAAAATTGTTTTGTACTTTTTTGTAAGATATTCTTCAATAAGAAAAATACAGCGATTCTGACTCTGATTCTGATGGATATGACACTGTGTTGGATGATGAACTGTGCAATAAAGCAAGATAAGCATCATTGGACAATGTTTTAGAAATAACTGTGTTATTGTTGGCCAAGGATCCAAGGAGCCTTCATTTAATCCACACCCAAAAGGGCCCCATATGGGTACCATATGGATTGGCCCCGGCCCATATATTTCCCATTAGCCCCATATGGGCCTTGCTGATGAGCCCTTTTAGCACCCTTTTTGAAATGTTGAAGGTTATGGCAAACACTTTTACGTTTAAAAATGTCTCAGTTGAATTTGCCATGTCATAAAACATATTATTAGACACTACAATCATGAGAATCGGACAATGTTAACTGTGTTGGTGAATTTGACTACCAGTCAAAAGTGCGTTGACCTTTCGTCGACGTTTTAGACCATAGCGCCTTCATTTAAGGTCGGAGGTACACCAAACTATACATTTTTGGAATCCTCACGACTAGACGAGTAATTTGATATGCATATCGACACGATTGGAATATATTTGAATTTTGACCCCTGTGTGACCTTTGTTGACCCCTGCCGGAAATGCCTGACATTTTCAAGGGGCCAGCCCAAGTCAAAATTGTTTGGTATTCATCAGGGAACACAAAAACACTTTCCAACCTTTGTTCCCAGAATTTGGTCACGGGACCTACAGGCTGGTCTCCTACTATACAGCGGCATTTGAACCAACGACCTCCAGTTTAACGTGCCGGCGCTCAACCAACTGAGCTATCTAGCCTTATGTTGGATGTCTCCCTATATTGTCAATGTTCGTTCGGTGCCAGTCAGAAGCCACCTCCTGCCGCCGTGGCTGGGGATCACACAAAAGTTTACGACACAACCTGGGATTTAAGTGATTTAAATTTAAATAGCGCCACCACCAGCACTCTGTGTCAGACAACTGTCTAAATTCCTGACGTTTCTTAATTTGACACAACCATAATTGAAAGGAAACCTAACTAATCTCTGCAAAGTACACGTACTGTGTGCAACCAGCATCAAAACAAACCTAAGCTTGACCAGCAGGAGTTTACAGAAACGGACATGAAATCTGTGGAAAACTGGCCGAATGTGAGGCATTCAATGTCCAGGAGTAAGACTGGAATCTTCTCTTGCCTGCAATGACCCTTCTAGCGGTGCTGAGTCGGCTTGTCCGTAACACAGTCTTCAAATATGAAACCATTGCCTTCGTAATCGCTGTGCTGTTTTTGTACAGTTATGTATTCCACCGAGATCAACTACGGAGCGTGTTCAACAGAGCGCGCTCGTCTGTGCAGAAGAGCCGTCTAAAGGCTCTACCAAACGGCGGGGTGGTGCCAAGAATACCCGCTGCTGTACCTCTAACCTCGGACAGATTTGGAAAGGATAAAGGGCCAAGACAGTGGGAATTACGGGAGGACAATGTTGCTGTTTATTCGATCCAGGGACGCAGGCCTAGGATGGAGGACAGATATGATTTTGTACACGACAAGAATCACTCTGGGGTGGCGATGTATGGCATTTTCGACGGACATGGCGGAGCGGTAGGAACAAATATTTAAAGAGAAATAACAAGCACAAACAGCACTTATTATACAACCTGGGCCCAATTTCATGGCTCTGCTTACCGTAAAGCAAAGAATCGGCGCTTACGGAAGCAGGGAATTCCGCACTCACGTCAAGCGAATTTCACGGGTTTATAGCAGGGAATTTTTGCTTGTGCGCGTGCGTACTCCACGTTACTAGGCATTCTCCGCTTACACAGCTAGTGCAGAAATTCGGCGTTTGCACAATAAGCGGAGAATGGAGATCGTAAGCGCAGAATTCAGCGGTAACCAGAGCCATGAAATTGGGCCCTGTACTAATTGTTGTTTGTGTTGTGGGAAGAGTACTGTCTGTGACTGCTACCTTCATTCTTTTCGTTTAAATACCACAAAAACTAGAAACTAGAAACTACAAATGTAATGTAAACATTGACATTGGTAGAAACGTTACATAATAATAACATAGGCCTGGTTATTAAAACGGTGTGCCAGAGGAAATTTTCACAGCTCATATTCTTTGCGAAAAAGCGTTTGCCCAAAACTGTCTAATTCTACTACTTAAAGGGGCTGTGTCGTCATGATCAAAGCAGGCATGTGGCTGTACATGGAATGATGAACTCTCAACCAATACTGCATGCGCGCACGTGCTCTCCATAGATATGGAGGGAGGGCGCGCCTGTGCAGTAACGGGGGGAGCGTTCATAAATCCCATGTACAGACACGGGTATACCTTGATCATGACGACACAGCCCTTTAACGTTAAATCACGGACAGACACTCACTCGCATTAATGCTATTGTTTTTATCACCAATGTTCACATCCAATAATAAATACTTTGACATGATTTCAAGGCATAGGAAGATATAAATCCCTGCCCAATCCAACTGCCACTTTCCCACTCTGATGCCGCAAAACACTCATGATGCCCCAAAACAACAAATTGTTGGTAAATAAGATACTGGATTTTGTCATTCGTGTAAAAAAAACATGCGGTCGAATTCACACTCCCAAGTTTTAAGAAAGATGGAAGAGGATTTGAACATTTACAGACTCGAGGCAGTTTTAGCTTGTGGCCTGATTCCTCCTCCTCTTCTCCTATTTCACTTCACACCAAATTGTTTGGACTTGAGATAAGATTGGCGTGAATGACCCTGTGATTTGCACTTGTTGTTTGGGCCTACCGGCCCCACCCCTTTGAATCCTTCTCTTTGGCTATTGGATATATACTTCTAAGGATTTGGGACTGTTTTAATTGTTGACAATTTTTTTTCATTTGAATGATCCTATTTTGTAATGGATACATTACATGCATGATGGTTTCTTAGAGTGGGTTTGTAAAAGTATTGTAGCGATGACATTTTGAATAAAGTTTAGGAAAGCCAACTCACTGACACTTTTAAAGTTAGGGCAGGTTTGGAATTTCATCTTTTAGAGGGCAAGGTTATTTTCCTTTTTTCAAAGGGCACTTCCATTGGAAAATCTTAAAGTCAATGGGAAACTTTTGAAAGGGCACTCAATGCCAAGACCAGGGGCAACAGAGGCCATGGCTTCCGTGTAACTCCAGGGGTCGATTTCACGAAACTCTTCCCAACTTAGGACTAGTCCTAGGCAATGCTAAGAGATAGGACTAGTCTTATCTCTTTGTGAAATCGGCCCCAGGCCTGGTTTGGTCACCAAATTATGACACACCTTTCAAACTTATTATGCCCCACTTAATAAGATTGTTTTTGGTCTGCAATGAGTGAAACAGTGGCAGTCTGATACACCACAGGGCTGGAATTTTACACTGGACCACAGGCCCAAGGCCAGTGATTTTAGTGTCGGGCCACTAAACTCATGACCTGACAAGTCCGACGGTCTTGTGTTTTTTCAATTGAATAACAATAATACCTCACTGTGTAATATCTCAACACAAACAAATTGTGTTCAAATGTTGACTTTGGGTCTGATAAATACCTTTCATTCTGTTGAGTAATGAATATATATGAAAGACAAAATGAGATAAATCTTCTCTTACAATTGGCCACAAGAAAGTCACAAGAAAATAGTGGAAACCCCATTAATAGTAGGGCAGGATGCATGGGATTCAGGGCTTGGGATAAAATTCCACAAGACCGCAGAATTTGTAGCTGAAAATGTAAATACTGGACCTGAATTTATTTTACAAGACTAGAATCTTTATAAGAAAAAGCTTTCTACAGAGTTTCAACATGTATTTTGTTTTTATTTGAACAAACACTAAGAGAAGATTATCTCAATTGGTATTTTGGCTGGTAACCTTATTCTGGTATGCATAATTTATTTGTGCTTAGCTACTTTTTGTTAAGCAGCTTTATGAAATTGGCCCCTGAGCTGATTTCATAGAGCTGCTTTGAAAAGCACAAAAAGTAGCTAAGCACAACATAATTATGCTAAACCAGATAAGGTTACCAGCCAAAATAACATGTCACAAGTACAATTTGTGAATAGTATCCTTGTTATTTTTGCTAAGCAGACATTTTTTAAGCACTAATTTTTGCTTAAGCGGCTCTATGAAATTGGGCCCTGGTCAGTAAGCATAAAGCTTTGATTACAGGATTTGTTATCAATCGGCCCCCTTTTGTTTTCTCTGGAACAGTTTGCAGCCGACTTTACAGAGAAACTTCTTTCCCAGTCAGTGATGGCCAGACTTCTACGGACTCTACTCAACGACGGGAAGGCAAATCACTCCCAGATCCTCATCGAGGAAATCCTTGCATTAGACGAGAAATTTCTCACAGTGGCCCGATCGAACAATGATATTGCAGGTAAGAAAACAATAATTTGCCCTAACTACTTTGAAGGTCCTTCAAAATCCATTAGAAATGTGCAAACTTTGTTTGAAATTGATGGTGTATGTACAGTACAGTACATGTATTGAACATGTAACCTTTGTTCGTGAAAAGAGTGACCTCGTACATTCCAGTGCCTTTCTGGCAGGCGAGATACTACACTGGTCAGCGGTCAGATAGGAAGATTTACATTTTGTGTCCTACTTTCCACATAAAAATCGGGCCTAGGGCTGATTTCACAAAGAGCTAAGATTTGATCATACTTTGTATCAATCTTAATTTGTAAGCAAAGAGTGATGTCACAATAAAAATCACTTTGGCAATATTATTAACAACCCATCTTAAGATGAATCTTAGTGTTTTGTGAAATTGAGCCCTGGAGTTACACTGAAGCCATCTCCTCTGTTGCCCTGGTCTTGGCCTCGTTGGTCCTGCAAAACTTTCACGTAGACTTTCGAATGGACGTGCCCTTTGCACTTGAACCCAGGCCTAGAATTTCATCTTTGAGAGGGCAAGGCCATTTTCATTTTGCAAAGGGCAATTCCATTGGAAAGTCTTGAAGTCTTTGGGAAACTTTTGAAGGGGCACCAGGGCAACAGAGACATTTGGCCTCCGTGGACATCGTGTAGTTACAGGCCTGTGAGCCCCAAAGAGGACCCCTGCCTCCCTTAAGGTTTTAGCCAGGATCTGTTTTAAAAAGGGTGTCCAAATTTGCTGGAAATATAAAAACTGGGTGTCCAAATTGTTCACTTACAATACACTTCATGTAAATACAAAACAGGGTGTCCGAATTTAAAACAGGGCGTCCAAAAGACCCACAGACACCCCTCTGGGTAACACTATCCCTCCCTTTGGTGTGGATCTTAGATTGCACATGTGTGAGTAATGTGTACACGCATGAAGATGTCATGACAGCATACCAGAGATAGAAATTCTTCATAGAACAACTGTCTTGCCTGAAGGCTGTACCCCATTAGCAATTCCATTGAAATGCGGGCTGGTTTCATGTTGCATTGTATGAAGCATGTCAATTGTTAATGCTACAGAATACATAGATTCTGCCTAGATGTCTAGGTACCAAGAAGCTGTCGTTGCTATGGGTGTAGTACACTGGTTGCTACGGATAAAGTGCATCTCGTTCGCACGGCTTTCTAGTAAAATTAAGGCACATCATAAACCAATCACAAGGCAGAATCTCTTTCACATCGTAGGTCTGTAGCCAGCCTCTGTCTTTTCTACAGATATTTTCATGGTAAATGTGCCACCATTGTGTCCGACCTAGTTCCTCCTATCAGGATGTTTGAGCGTAAAACCAGGCTTTCTGCTTCTTCTCACCCATACACTCTTGCTTTGCTGAGATGTAGAACAAAGAGCCATTCCAACAGCTTTATTCCACGTACTGCATCTCTTTGGAACTCCTTGCCTGGTGCATGTTTCCCTCCATCCTACAATCTAGACTGTTTGAAGAGGAATATCAATTCTTACCTTCAGCTCCCCTAATTTACATGTATTTTCATCTTAAATATTTCCTTCTTGTAGCCCCTTACCAAGAGTGGCTATACATGTAGCCTTGTTTGGGACAAACCTTGCATTAAAAAATTAAAAATAAAATGGGGACCGTGTTAACATTGAAATACACCTCTGTAAAAAACCTGTTGTAAAATAATGATAGCTTTTTGAGACCCCCACTTTGATCCGCCCTCAGATAAAGCGCTGTAAACAAATTGTGAAGATAGAATTAGCTGAATGCAAACTGCTTCAAAGCAGCCAAAATGACCAATGGTATTATTGCAAAAAATTGTCAATGGCCTCATGTTTTCGACCCTACATGTAGCCCTAGCAGAGTATTTCTCAAAGGCTAAAAAACAACACAACACACACTGTATACTGATTTAACAGAAGCATCATGTCGTGGCCGAGCGGTCAAGCGCACCAGACTGGTGTTTCTGATCAGCAGAGTGAGGGTTCGAGTCTCAGTCTCGACACTTGTGTCCTTTAAAGCAAGACACTTAACCATTATTGCTTCGTCCTTTGGATGGGACGTGGGGCCATTGGTCCTGTGTGTCCCATGCATTACAAGAACCCAGTTACTCTTATCCTAAAAGAGAAGGGGTTTGCCTCGGTGTTTTTGGCTTGTCTGGCATAAATATGCACCACCTCAGCCTGTATGCATTTCAAGGTACTGTATTTTGGTCTCATAAAATCAATACTAACAAGCTCCACCAAATTTGATATTTCGGCGCCAGGAGTGTCATCAATGACATACGTGGTGCATTATATGTACACTATTATTATTATTATTAGTATTATTATCAAATTGTGTATTTTATTAGGAAGTTTGCATTGTGAAAACAAAATCTTGCATTTATGTTTGTGGACATTTTGGATTTGTTTTTACCATAGGACTGTTTTATCTGTCTGAGGATTAACATTTTTACATGCACCAGCCGCTAGCAAAATGAATTGCAATCACATATAATTCAAGCGTCTTCAACATCAACAGTTTTGTCTGCAGGGAATTCCGGCTCGCTCTTCCATTAGGAAGACCCCAGAAGGGATTCTGCAGACCTTATATAGGGATTGAGGTCATTATTGTCTGGTCCCTGGTGTCATGGTGTGATATAATTAGCTCTGATTCTTTCGATGTTAAAGGAACCAGTCTGTGGCCAGATTGCTAAGAAGGCTGACTTCATATTTCAATGGCTGCTATCCTAAAGAGGAAATTGGATTGAGGAGGAGTAGAAAGGCAGAGCTTTTAACATCCTCCTACTGTCTGACCATTCAATATCATCCACTGCAGTTTGGAATGATAGATAAACTATGCCAGTCTAATATAAAGGGTATATCATGTGGTGAATGCATACACAGTACACAGTCAACCCTCCTACTGTCTGACCATTCAATATCATCTACTGTAGTTTGGAATGATAGATAAACTATGCCAGTCTAATATATTAGATACAGGGTATCATGTGGTGAATGCACACGGTCAACCCTCCTACTGTCTGTCCATTCAATATCATCCACTGTAATTTGGAATGATAGATAAACTATGCCAGTCTAATATATTAGATACAGGGTATCATGTGGTGAATGCTTACACAGTGCACGGTCAACCCTCCTACTGTCTGTCCATTCAATAATCATCCACTGCAGTTTGGAATGATAGATAAACTATGCCAGTCTAATATATATTAGATAAAGGGTATATCATGTGGTGAATGCATACACAGTACACAGTCAACCCTCCTATTGTCTGACCATTCAATATCATCCACTTTGGTTCATAGTATGCATAAAAACTATGCCAGCCAGCAATATAATATCATGTGTTGATTGCATCTACACAGTACAGCGTTCTCCCTTTTCAGTGGTCCGCTGGCCAACCGCCAGTTTAAACACCTGAGGACCAGTCAGAATTCACTCTTGAAGTGGCTAGTTCAGTGTTGAAAAGCATCCCTTTCATTTGACTAGTGAAATGACAAGCTAACTGGTCCTGCTGGTCAGTTACTGAAAGTGTTAAGGGCAAACCCTGCAGTACAATGTCAACCCTCCTACTGTCTGACCAATCAATATCATCCACTGCGGTTTGGAATGATAGATAAACTATGCCAGCCCAATACATTACATACTCAGTATATCATGTGTTGAATGCATCTACATGTACATGTAGATGTACACAGTGCACAGTCAACCCTCCTACTGTCTAACCATTCATCCAATGGTTTTGAATGACAGATAAACCATGTCAGCCTAGGATATCATGTGGTGAATGCATACTACACAGTCCACACATGTACTTTCTGAGCACAGTTGTGCTGAAAGGTGTACTTTCTGAGCACAGTTGTGCTGAAAGGTGTACTTTCTGAGCACAGTTGTGCTGAAAGGTACGGTACTTTGTGGCAGTCTGTGGTACCAGTGTATAGACCGTACGCGCAAGTGCTGCACGCCGCGGTACCATTGCTTTGGGTGCTGGCAGCACAAAGTTGTGTGCACAAAGTTATGGAAAAAATCGTTCAGGTCTTTTTTAACTTGTTATGCAATTTTAAGAGTCTTCTTCAACGATTTTAATTTTTAAAAACTGATTAAAATAATTTCTCTTACGGGACAGCTTGGTGTGTACTTTCATTTTTACGCAATTGTAAACTACGCACTATAAGCATGATGGACATGTGGATTTCTGGCCTTAAGTCTTTAGAGACCATTCATTTGTGTATAGGCCTAATCATCACATGAACCCAGAAATGGTTTTGTTGTTGATGTTTTGAAACAATTTTTTCTTGTAAACGTGTCTTGGAAACATTGGACAATGTCACTTTTCGTCATGACCTTTACTTTGACCTTTTTGGTTGAGTGGAAGTAGACCAGATCTTGCAGCCATTTGCAGCCGCTATGGTCTCTCAAGGGTTAAAGGCACTGAACAGTGAACACGTTTGGTAATTGTCAAAGACCAGTGTTCTCACTTGGTGTATCCCAACATATGCATAAAATAACAAGCCTGTGAAAATTTGGGCTCAATTGGTAATCGAAGTTGCAAGAAAATGATGAAAGAAAAAACACCCTTGTTGTACAAATTTGTGTGCTTTCAGATATGAATAAAAGGCTTCTTGCAAGAAGTCTTTTATTATTTTAGTGAGAAATTACGTCTTTCTCAAAAACTACGTTACTTCAGAGGGAGTCGTTTCTCACAATGTTTTATACTATCAACAGCTCTCTGTTGCTCGTTACCAAGTCAGTTTTTTATGCTAATATATATTTTGAGTAATTACCAAACGTGTACAGTGCCTCTAAGCAACCCAAAAGGAATGTTACCGGAAATCGGAAATGTACAAGAGGTTCTATTCAAATTACCACACTACGAATGCATTCCGTTGTTCTTTGCACGGCGGCGAAGAGTGTAATTTTGGAGGAAAGTAACCATGTGAAGCTAATAATCCTTTCAAATGTGTTTCTTTGAACATATTTTTTGGAAATCGGTCGGGAATTGCATTTAAGGTAGAAAAAGAGACCCATCTGTTGCAGTGCTGCAAACAAAGCAAAACCCATTGCCTTTTTTAAATTGCGTTTTTATTGATTCAAGCGTGTTTTGCTCCCAGGGGGTTTTGTTTGTTTAGTGGTGCTTCGTGGCGGCCATATTCAAAGAGGATTTTTAATTGTTTTGAAACGCGAGACCAGTTTTGAGACTGCTTGTTATATATATTCGCTGGGTTAATTTTGGTCAGTCGGTGACAGTTCCACTTTCTGAAGCCAGAAATTTGTAACCGTTAGAAGGAAAAAAAACCCATCATTGACCTATCTTAATCCAACTGCATCGTAATTTGATTCTGTTGGACCAAGGTAGGGCTCATCCTTAAAGACACTGAACACGTTTGGAAATTGTCAAAGACCAGTGTTCTCACTTGGTGTATCCCAACATATGCATAAAATAACAAGCCTGTGAAAATTTGGGCTCAATTGGTCATCGAAGTTGCAAGAAAATGATGAAAGAAAAAACACCCTTGTTGTACAAATTTGTGTGCTTTCAGATAGGAATAAAAACTTATTGCAAGTTTTTTATTATTTTAGTGAGAAATTACCTCTTTCTTAAAAACTACGTTACTTCAGAGGGAGTCGTTTCCTACAATGTTTTATACTATCAACAGCTCTCCGTTGCTTGTTACCAAGTAAGTTTTTATGCTAATTTTGTTTTGAGTCATTACCAAACGTGTACGATACCTTTAACACTAGCCTGGTGTACATTGTTTAGTAAAAACTGCTATGGGCTAGTAAACACCACTTCTCAACTTGCCCTGTGGGCCGCTATAAACTGTGCAACCTACTTGTTTAACCCTTTAGAGACCATTCATTTCTGTGTATTGCATCCCAGACATTGCTTATCTTGTTAATTTTTTGACTCCTTTATTCTGAGGAAAAATTTCAGGAAAATTATTAAGAAACACAAATATATGGGTTTGTTTTTCTTTGACCTTTTGCTGTTGCTCTTGTTTGAGTATGTCAAATCTTGCGGCTGTTTGCAGCCGCTATAGGCACTACCTTCCCAACTCTTTACGAAGCAATTATGGTTAAGTGCCTTGCTCAAGGGGCAAGTGTCATGACCGGGATTCGAACCCACACTCTGCTGCTGACAACACCAGAACTTGGGTCTGGTGAACTACATGTAGACCGCTCGACCACGACACGCCACAAAATCCAACACCATAGTTGACGCTACTCGGGCCTAACTCGGCTCGAGACGTTGTGACCTAGGGTTTTTGCAATGTTAGAAATTCGTTTTTGCCATCCAGGCCGATCCTGGGCAGCACGGACAGCCTGATCGTGTTGTAGGCCGATGGCATTGAGGTCGTCTATAACCTGTGATATAACAACACCATATGGTAGTCATGGAACTTAACAATCAATGACACTCCAGCACATCTTTTTTTACACTACGCGATGTACATGTACTGTACCTGTCTGCTAATTTCTGTTCTGTTGAAGGATTTTCAACGTTTACGCTGCTGACAAAACAGAACATTTAAGATGTTTTATTTTGGTACCATCCCAGTACCTTTTTAAAACCAGAGTCTTTTTTTAATGATTAACTCAACTTCAACTTCTAGGTTGTCAGACTCTCACGGATTCATGAATTAGATTGCTGACCAAATTGTGTGATGGCTTTGTTTTGTTTTTGTTTTTGTATCATCCAATACCACCCCTTTTGTTTAAACCACTTTAGCGCTTCATTTGTTTGTTAAAGTTTTGATTTAATGATTTGTGGAGATTTCTTGTAAAAAAAACCCAGTCAGGTTAACTTTTTACCATTAAAGGGTTTGCATACGTTTGGCAGTTGGAATCCATTGTTTGTTTCAATACCATAAAACTAACCTGTGAAAATTTCATTTCAAAAGGTGGTAGCGTTTTTGAGATATTGCAGAAAATCTGGAGTGGTAATATCCATGCAGGAAGATTAATCTGCAATTGGAATACACAATCTCTCAATTTCAAATTTGTTGGGATAAAAAGTGATATCTTTTTCCATAATCGCAGTGCTTCGAAAGTGGAAAGTTTCTCAAAATGCATTTAATACTATCCAAAGCTGCTGTACTTCTTACCAAGTAACTAGCTTTGATTGCCATTAATTTTCAGAGTCATTAGCCTAACGTATACAGACCCTTGCCATTTCCTGGAACCAGGGCCACTCATAAGTTCCATCACCGCCATCATTTTTAATTAAGTAACTAGTCCATGCAGACGTGGCGTATAATGATCAGTAATTCTATCGATCAACTTGATTTGTCGACGTTTCTGATACCGCCATTTCCTATCATTCTGACCTTGAGGTTATCTCACAGTTCTACTGGATTCCATGGCTTGAATTTGGGGGAAAATTCTCAAGACCGCAGGGCTTGTACATGTAGCTCAAAACACTCTCCTGAAGACGATCAGAACATACTGATCGAAACGTTGAGTCGTTAATCACAGGTTCTGTTCAGAACCAACTCTACCCAAAAGAGATATTCACATGGTGTTACCGCAAACCTCTCTTAGTTATACCTCCACCATGCAAAGTTTCAAATCCTACTCAAAATATTTACTAGACCAGATTTGTTTTAGAAGACCAGATTCAAAATGAGAGAAAAAACTTGCTGACACAGTATTTAGCATGCATTCAACTATTTTTATTTGAATACACTAAGACATGTAAGAGGAGCTTTATCTCATTTGTCTTTCATATTTAAGTAGGCCTATACTTCGTTACTCAACTGAATGAAACGTATTTATCAGACCAATAGTTAACATTCGAACATAATTTTGTTTTGGTGTTATTACACAGTGGCATAATTACTTCACCACATTGGATTACGCATACACACAGACTCTCAAGCGTTCTTAAATATTAGATATATGCTTCATACTGATCAACCATAGGTGGCTTCCATCGTGGGTTTTATTTTCACTTTTTATTCATAAAGATCAACTTGAACGAAATTAACATTATTGTTCTTTTGTTATAGAAAGGTAAACAAATGTGACATGATTATATATAATTGAGTAAAACTCATTCAAACTGGTTTCAAAATGTAAAAAAGAACATTTTGATCAGTGTCATGCTGGGCCGAAATGCAGAGTTTCATGAAAAGCCCCAAAGCGCCTTGGAATCAAAACAGCACTGTGACGCTACATTACGGATTCAATCCAAACAAGACAATGGAAAATGCGTAGCAAGGAAGATGAACAACCGTTCATCCAGTCCGTGTTGTGAGGTATTTTACATCACAACATGGACTGGTTTTGTTGCTGGTTTTCTGAGGCACTGCACACTTCAGCGTTGCTTTCACTCTTCAATTTTGATGGGTCTTTGCTGGGAACCATGCATGCCACCGCAAACGGCGGGAAGAACACTAGTTCAAAAGTCGAAGAGGGGGGGGGGCAGGGGGCTAGTTTTTCCAATCAAATTTCAACAAAATTACTAGGAGGAAAACTTCACACTCATGACCAAATAACTAGCACAAAATAAACAATTTTTGGTTGAACAAAGAAAAATTGACTAGAGTGGGATTTGAACCAACGACCTCTGGCTTAATGTGCCGGTGCTCTACCAACTGAGCTATCTAGCCCTATGTTGGCGGTCTACCCAGTCAGTTTCCCTTCTGGTTTATAACTTGATACAAAATAAACAAGGATAAATAATCAAATTAGTTTCAGTGGTTTTGTTGAAGTTGATTTTAGATAAAAATGTATTATAAAGTAAATAATACTTCCTGTACCAATATTTAAAAAACCCACTTGCCACTTCATTTCCTGAAGCATTTTTTGGAGTGGTGGTGGAGTGTCATTATATTAAAGAGGGACTCAAAAGGTCAAATTCAGTTCTGTGATCCACTCATTTGTCCTTTTGAAACTTTCTCTGGATGGTTTTGTGGTGTGTAAATTGAAAACTAGTTGATGGGATTGAGTTTATGAGCAACACCCAGACTTGATGATGTATAATTCCTTGAAACACAAATGTTGTAGAGTTAACAAAGATGTCATTTTTTTCCTTCTCATTATTATCAACAGGTACGACGGCGTTGGTGGCGCTTCTCTCCGGGGATGAACTGACCGTAGCCAACGTTGGCGATTCCCGCGGTGTCATGTGCGACCAAGAAGGTAGAACTGTCCCCCTATCCTTTGACCACAAACCCCAGCTTCCTCAGGAGCGCAAACGCATCAAGAAAGCCGGCGGCTTCATCACGTTCAACGGTGTGTGGCGCGTGGCGGGAATCCTCGCAACGTCCCGCGCCATCGGAGACTACCCATTAAAAGACCGTAAGTTTGTCGTTGCCGACCCGGACATTCAGACCTTTGACCTCGCCGAGGTCAAACCGCAGTTCCTGATTCTTGCCACTGATGGATTGTGGGATGCTTTTAGCAATGAGGAGGCGGTGATGTATGTGAAAGAGAGGCTGGATGAGCCTCACTTTGGAGCCAAGAGCATCGTTCTTCAAGCGTACTACAGGGGGTCGCTGGACAATATCACTGTAATGGTGATCAATTTTAAAGCAGCAGCTAAGAAAGACTAGTGAGTATCAAGCACTACCACGGGACGGTAGAAAGTTGCTCCGAGATTACATCAGGCCCCAGGGGGAAGTGATGACTAAGTGATCTGGTCCACTCAGCCACGGCGATGTTTGATGGTGGTATCACTTGACCTCTAGATCTAGATGCGCTTTTTTAGCTGTGGAATCAATTACTGGGAGTCGGCTGGGAAATACCTCAAGGAATTGGAGAGACATTCTAGGAAATTCATTGGATAGTCTCGGGTTGTCAATGCTGAGGCCTTAAGTAGAATTCACAGAGCTGCTTAGAAAATCATACTTCACAGTTCAGATTTAATATAATTACAAATAAGTGCAGAATTTTGCGGGTGTTTTTAATTGTTGAAATTCTCATGTCATCTGCTGATAGCAGGCTATTGTAACTAAACAAAATCGGTGGTCACAGGTATGTGACTCTTCGGCTGGTGAATGCAAATTTTACACTACTTGGCAATGTAAACCAAGGAAAACTTCTCCAGCATAAGCCGTATACAAAATGGCGTCTTAAGGCTATGGCTACGACTGTTGTTAAGGGTGTTGCTAACGACGTCCTATACTTCAACGCATGATGATGCGACGACCCAGCTGTAGCCGTAGCCACCAATTGGTACACAGCCTTAACCCTTTAGAGACCTTAGTGGCCGCCGGGCCGTAAACGGCTTGTACCAAAATGCCCGTAGTGGCTGAAAGACCTGACCTACTTCCACTCCATCAAAAATGGTCAAATTAAAGGTCGTGACCTGAATTGACATTTTCCAATGTGTCCCATGTTAACATATGTTTCTAAAACAAAAACAAATTTAATTTTATTTTTTTATTATTATTTTTGTCGGACACTTTTACAAGAAAAAAATGTTTCAAAAATCAACAATAAAAACATGTCTTGGCGTACGGTGATGATAATACAGAAATGAATGGTCTCTAAAGGGTTAAAACATGTATCTTTATTTTCAAAAGTACTGTTTTCTTTACCACAAGAGGGCGCTTTCCTTTTTTTGGGGGGGCGGGGGGATGGGGACTATTTTTATGCGTAAGAAAACTTTATAAATATAAACGATCAAATTGTGACGCCTGAACCTCAAAATTAATTTAGAACCTCAGTGAGACAAAGAAATTCATGAACCTGCTGTGAAGAGGTTAACTTTTTCTGTTTTCCCCAACCCCCAGCCCTCCCCCTTAAAATGGTGCACTGGCGTGACTTTGCATGACGAAGGTCGTGAAAGTACACCGAGAGATTTCTAGTTTTTAAGACAAATATAACTTCGTATGACTGTGTAGAGTTCATTATTAATAAAATATATCAAAAAAAAAAAAAATTAATACAACAAATTTTACTAACGCATAACTCATGCAATTCTGAAAGATTGTGGAGGGAAAAACATTGGACGGGTGGGTAGTGATAGTAAAAGTATTGTAAAAAAAAATTAACAGTTAATTAATTCAGTTTATAATTAGTCCAGTATATGTAAAGTTTAAGTAGTCATTAACTCTTGATTGTGCAATATTTTAATTACTGTGAATGTGAAATATTCATTAAGTAATGTGTGTACACAAACTTGCCAAGCCGTCTGATTGTATGCACAGGGACTGCTCTATATTCCGACCCCCCTATGTTCCGACAACCCAATGTTCCGAAAATCCCTCATAATTTACACGCTAGGGTTAGGGTTAGGGTTAGGGTTAGGGTTAGGTTTAGGAAAATACACAAGGGGTGTCGGAACAAAGGGGTGTCGAAACATAGGGGAGTCGGAACTTAGGGTGTAACCGTATGCACAATAACTAAAGTGGCCCCAAGCGGCTTTCTAATGTTGTATCGCAAATTGGCCAGAGCGGCCACAAACGGGCCAAACAGCTATAAGCTCCACTGTAGTTCTATTCAACCGAAAGGTTCATACACTGTAGTTAAGTTCATGTCTTGAATCATCAGTTTCTTATGTTTCCATAGTTGCGATAATCATTGCGATAATAGATGGTCGGGTTGGCGTATAGTAGTATCTTTCCTCGCCTTCCACTTCTAGGTAGGACCCCGGTTCGAATCACGCCGGGGGCACTACGTGGATTGGGTTTTCAGTCCCTACCTGACTGCGTGGGTTTCCCTGGAATAATTCTCTTGGGTTTTCCTCCCACTTCTAAAACTGAAACTTCCTTCCTTGTCTTCTCTCCATTGTGTTCTTGGCTAGTACAGTGATTAAGTTCACTTTTCTGAGAGTCCTTGGCTTCACAACCAGAACAAATTAAATGAAAGAAAATTCCCCATCCTCTCGATTGTCTCAGACTGGATGGTTATGAATCATGGTACCTAAGAATTGGGTATGTGTGTGATTTTGGCCATTTCTGTCTGACTAGCGACCAGGGGTCGATTTCACAAAGAGCTACGATTGATCGTAACTGTGTATCAATCTTAATTGCTAAGCAAAGTGTGATGTCACAATACAAATCACTGTGGCAATATTAACAACTCATCTTAAGATGAACCTTAGTGCTTTGTGAAATCGAGCCCAGATATGCCAAATTTTCACCACTTTCAAAAAATCAAAACATACATTTTTAAGGATGTTTCAAATGTTCACATACTAGCGATAACGTCTTTTAAAAATAATAAAACATTCTGTAAAAGAGACAAGTGAAACAAACTGCAAAATCAAACATGCCTGGCATATGGTGTTGGTGACAGCTATATACAGAAATGCAGGTTCTCTAATTGGTTAATGGTGTTCAGTTGTAATGAATACCTCAAGGGCCAAGGTCAGGGCAATGAGGGTTGTAGGCTATGACATCATGCAATTCAAGGCCCTGTTGGTGCTGACAGTAAGTGACAGCATGTATGGTGACAGGGTGGAGGGAGATCCATAGACGATTTGCCATGGATGGAGAGGGGGTGGGGGGGATTTGGTCGGTGATCCAGTCGGTGACTGCTCTATATTCTGACACCCCTATGTTCCGACAACCCTATGTTCCAAAAACCCCATGTGATTTGTTCGCTGGTGTTAGGGTTAGGTTTAGGGCTTGGAGAATACATTAAGGTTGTCGGAACATAGGGGTGTCGGAACATAGGGGTGTCGGAACATACATAGGGGTGTAACCATCTATTCTGCATTGAAATTTAAAGCAAACTTTTCAATTCAAGTACATTTGTTTCAATGGTGACCTTGGAAAAGCAAATTAAAAAAAAATTGTAATAAAGTTGAATTACAACATTACAGGTGCAGTTGGAAATTATAGTAGTTTGTTAGCAACAAGGGACAACATTTAGGATTGGGTAGGCCTAAAGCAATAAAACTTCTGTGCCCTAAACCTATAGGGACAGACATTGATGCAAGACAAGACAAAAGCTTACATGCTATGGAAATTGCACTGCATGACTTAGATGACTTTTTGGTATGAAGAAATGGGAGCTTCTCAGAACTTGTTACTTGTGCAATTCTTGATTTTACGTGATGCAAAAATAAAACATTTCTCATATGTACAGCGCAGTATCTTGCCTGCCAGGAAATGTCACTTTTTTGTAAACGAGGTGACTGGGTAGAAAGGCTTGACAGGTTTGTGTATGTATGGTACATTATTATATATGTACATGTATGTATTTTTGTAATTAAGAAATGTTGACACATGTACATTCCGTTGGTTTGTTGAAACTCTGTTCAGTGATACCTTAAAGGCATGTACACGTTTGGTAATTACTCAAAATATATATTAGCATAAAAGCTGACTTGGTAACGAGCAACGGAGAGCTGTTGATAGTATAAAACATTGTAGGAAACGACTCCCTCTGAAGTAACGTAGTTTTTGAGAAAGAGGTAATTTCCCACTAAAATAATAAAAACTTCTTGCAAGAAGTTTTTATCCTATCTGAAAGCACACAAATTTGTACAACAAGGGTGTTTTTTCTTTCATCATTTTCTTGCAACTTCGATGACCAATTGAGCCCAACTTTTCACAGGCTTGTTATTTTATGCATATATGTTGGGATACACTAACTGAGAACACTGGTCTTTGACAATTTCCAAACGTGTTCAGTGCCTTTAAGTAGATAGCTTGTTTCTGTGTCTCCTATTTGACATCGGTGAAGAATATATGATATTAACGCAGCCACCCCTATAAAATATACCTATTTATGCGATTTGCTCTACTGATTTTTTTAATATTTTTTTTTGCAATCTTGTTTTCAACAGGTATGATATTTGATTCTTGAAAGAAAATCACATCTTATAGAACACCAGGGGGCTGATTGATGTTTTATTTAAGCTTTCACGGGCCGTTTAGTGGGGTGTAACATTGGTAAGATTTATAGTCTACATTTTGTTTGGTACTCTTTCAGAGTGAAATTTGAAAACATGACGTCATTGGATATCAACAACAAATGGGTCTGTACATTCCAAAGAGGAATTTTTGCCTCAGTCAAAAGGTTAAATTAAATGCCGTTTCGATTGAATATCACCAGAATTCTGGAATGAACTAAACAAAATCCTGAACAAAAATGTTTCAGACCCATATATTTGAAATGTGATGTCATTGGATGTTTTGGATGTTGACAAAATTCGCACTGGAAGGGTATAAAATACAGTGGCATTTTGCAGCGTTTTAACGTATGGTTAGAGTGTACATTTTCATGGATTTGCTGATAACTTACATCGTATAATGATGGTCAAGGTGGAAAACTTCCCTTGAAATACACCTGCCTGAAATGCTATAGTTTTTGAGAAAATGAGTTGAACAAATTGATTTTCAAGTCCAAAATCTGTTGTTTGAGGAAGGGTAATGTGGTGATGGGGGTTTCGTCTATTTTGGTGTGACTGCGATGACCGATTGAGCTTAAACTTTCACAGGTTTGTTATTTCATGTATATGTTGGGTCACACAATGTGCGGACACTGGTCTTTGACAATTACCAATGTTTTTTAAGGCTAAAACAAACTCACTTACCGATATTTTGTGAGGGGAGCAAAAAACCAAACAAATATGACGAATATCATGCCTGAGTTAACTTGTGCCAGATTGCATAACTTAAATGCCAAATTTATTTTAATGCCTTATGAGTATGATACTTTTCTTTCAGCATTCAATAAGTCATATAACTTCTATACATGCAGGGAGTTCATGCAACAGAGTTCCCCCCTGGCCAGTGAACTCAGCGAGGTGGTAAAGAATTCAAGTTGATGCCTGAAGCAAAATTTACGCACAACCTTCAAACTGACAACAAATACAGCACTCATGCAAAGGTGCGATAATTTCCATCCACATGTCCAAGTTATGAGTTCTTGATTTGAGATGTCAAGGAAAAAAGCTCATAAATAAAACAAAATTAATATTTTTTGATTACTACTTCTTTTATGGCAAACCTTCACAGCGAGGTGGTGATATTTAGGGGGGGGGGGGTGGTGAGCGAGGTGGTAATTGAGAGTTTCGAGGTGGGCCGCCTGACGTTTGAATGGGCAGGGGGAACACTGATGTATGTTAACAATTCATTGTGTTTCAGGGACTTGTCACAAGCGACCAATTTTACAGGCAACTTGGAGGCAATAAACTGAACTGCATGTAAAATGTACTCTTTGGCAGCATACAAGACACGTCTTGTTGTTGGTGTGTCCGAGCGGTCAAGTGCACTGGACTCAAGCTCTGATGTTTCTGATCAGCCGAGTGTGGGTTCGAGTCCCGGTCGTGATACTCGTGGGTCCTTAAGGAAGACACTTAACAATTATCGCTTCGTCCTTCGGATGGGATGTAAAGCCGTAGGTCCCGTGTGTTGTGTAATTATGCACGGAAAAGAACCCAGAACACTTATCGCTAAGAGAATGGTTTTGCCCCGGTGTTTCTGGCAGTAGCTGCTGAGTGTGCCACAGCACCTTCTAAACCCTTATAAGGTGCAACATAAATGGGTCTCATAATTCAAATTAAAAAAACCTTCAAAAACCTGTCTGGAAATAAATACTGATTAAGCGCTTTGAGACACCCGTAGATAAAGCACTAAATAACATCTAGTTATTATTATATATTTTTAACAACACCTTACTTTTTACCCCAAGGAAACTTTGTAAAAACTGAGCTCTGAACTTATTCTATTTTCAGAGATTGCCTCAAGCATTTAAATTATGGATGAGAAATTTCAGTTTTTTATCTGAATTCCGACTTTTTTAAGTCTACCTGGTAAACAAAAAATACTGTATTTTTCTCAAAATTAAATATTATAAGCCATGTTCTTTGATGCACTGTTAGTGCTGAAGATACTGCGGCCGATTTCACGAAACGCTAGGATTAATCCTACCTCGAGTTAGGACGAGTAACTCGTCCTAACTTAGGATTAATCCTATAGTTACAGTCCAAGGCTGGGACTCGTCCTAAGTCCTAAGATTAATCCTAAGTAAGGAAGAGTTTGGTGAAATCTACGGCTGTTCCAAGAAGCTCCTTGGAATCTATAACTCCAGGGGTCACCAGAAGGTGAAATGCCATCATTTCAATGTACCTCCTAAGATCTGGATCCTATTTTCAGACTTTTTTGTCAGCAGTGATTCTCACCCCTGTGAAATGTACACATAAATTACATGGGTGTAGTACGACATTGCTGGAACATTACAATTTGTGCTGCTGTAGTGTTCCTTTTGCATACAGTGCAGTTGGTTGCTGCTTCGTTGCCTGTAAAATATAGCCTGGTGTGACAAGACCTTGACGTGACAGTCCAGATTAAATTAGTTTTGCAAACGCTGGTTGGAAAAAGTTAATCTTATTAATTTGTAATATTAAGTACTAAACCACAAGGGAAACTGACTGAGTAAAGTTTTTAGTAAATTGGGTATGAAAAATATCTTACACTTTTGGGTTGAAAAAATAAAAATTGACTAGAGCAGGACTTGAACCTGTGCGACCTCCAGATTAACATTCCGCTTCCCAGGTTGTATTATAAGCTTGGGTGTGTTCCCTGGCTGCACAGCAGTTAACAGTTGAGTGGCCTCTGACTGGTACCCCGAACAAAGATACTGGCAGAATGGCAGAAGATGGCCAACATTAGAGCTAGATAGCTCAGTTGGTAGAGCACCGGCACGTTAATCCGGAGGTCGCATGTACAAGTCCAGCTCTAGCCCAATTTTTCCCAAATCCAACCTCAAATTATGTTATTTATTTCCTGTAACTTGTTTCTCATTTCCGGCTTCATTGGTTCATTGTTTTTTTAAGATCTAAAAGCTATTATCTCAATTAATTAATTTAATCGTTTTATTTATTAATTTAATCTGATTAATTTTCTGTAACTTGTTATTTTAACTCATTTCCGGCTTTCATGGTTCATTGTCTACTACATGTAAGTTTTAAAAGCTTTTATCTCAATCAATGAAGTTCGATGTGTTATTTATTTGACAATGAGGAAAAAGTACATGTATATAAATGCAGCTTAATAAGTTAACATGGTGAAGTGCTCAAAGTGAATGTTCAGTTTGCCCTATCCACCCAAAACCCCTAAAGGGGCTGTATACATTTGGTAATATTACTCATAAATATAATGGCAATACAAACTTACTTCGTAAGAAGTACAGCATGCAGCTTCTGATGGCATTTTGAGAAATATTTCACTTTGAAGTAATGTGGTTTATGGAAAAGATAGAAGTTTTTATCCAAAACAAATTTGAATCTGAGAAGCGTTTCTGTCAGAAACTATTCTCAGATTGTGTATTCCAATTGCAGGTTATTCTTCCTGCGTGGAAATAACCGCTCCAGATTTTCGGCAATATCTCAAAAATGCTACCACCATTTGAAATGAAATTTTCACAGGTTAGTTTTATGGTATATTTCTACAACTAGTAGGATTGAAACAAACAGTGGGTTCCTATTACCAAACGTATACAATCCCTTTAAAGAGGGGCACCAAATTCAGACTCAAATTTTGCAATGCACTCATATTTTAGATAAGAGTTCTTATGAAAGTGGGGGAAAATTACAATTCTTTAACCTCACGTTAAAATGGTGTAAAATATCATTTTGTTTGGTACTTTTTCAGAATGAAATTTTAAATATGACATCATTGGATATCCAAAACAAATGAGTCTGTACATTCCAAAGAGGAACGTTTGCCTCAGTGAAATGGTTAATAAAATTCAATGCCGTTTCGATTGAATGTCACAGAAATTAAGGAATGAACTAAAAATAAATCCTGAACAAAAGAAATGTACAGACCCATATATTTGAAATGTGATGTTATTGGATGTTTTGGGATATTGACAAAATTCGCACTGGAAGGGTATAAAATACAGTGGCATTTTACACCGTTTTAGCATGAGGTGAGACTTGGAAAATGAGTGCATTACAAAACTGAATTTGACCTTGGAACCCCTCTTTAAAAACCGAAGTGTATATTTTGTTCAGAATTTGTGTGACTGAGGACTGGTGTGCTTTTATGGATACAGGGGAACAGGCATACCGCCATATCGGAGTCCAACAGTTTGGTTGTCGAGTCGTAGGTGAACAGGCACCATATCGGAGTCCAACAGTTTGGTTGTCGAGTCGTAGGGGAACAGGCATACCACCATATCGGAGTCCAACAGTTTGGTTGTCGAGTCGTAGGGGAACAGGCACCATATCGGAGTCCAACAGTTTGGTTGTCGAGTCGTAGGGGAACAGGCATACCGCCATATCGGAGTCCAACAGTTTGGTTGTCGAGTCATAGGGGAACAGGCATACCACCATATCGGAGTCCATCAGTTTGGTTGTCGAGTCGTAGGGGAACAGGCATACCACCATTTCGGAGTCCAACAGTTTGGATGTCGAGTCGTAGGTGAACAGGCACCATATCGGAGTCCAACAGTTTGGTTGTCGAGTCGTAGGGGAACAGGCATACCACCATTGGAGTCCAACAGTTTGGTTGTCGAGTCGTAGGGGAACAGGCATACCGCCATATCGGAGTCCAACAGTTTGGTTGTCGAGTCGTAGGTGAACAGGCATACCGCCATATCGGAGTCCAACAGTTTGGTTGTCGAGTCGTAGGTGAACAGGCATACCACCATATCGGAGTCCAACAGTTTGGTTGTCGAGTCATAGGGGAACAGGCATACCACCATTTCGGAGTCCAACAGTTTGGATGTCGAGTCGTAGGTGAACAGGCACCATATCGGAGTCCAACAGTTTGGTTGTCGAGTCGTAGGGGAACAGGCATACCACCATTGGAGTCCAACAGTTTGGTTGTCGAGTCGTAGGGGAACAGGCATACCGCCATATCGGAGTCCAACAGTTTGGTTGTCGAGTCGTAGGTGAACAGGCATACACAGTTTGGTTGTCGAGTCGTAGGGGAACAGGCATACCACCATTGGAGTCCAACAGTTTGGTTGTCGAGTCGTAGGGGAACAGGCATACCGCCATTGGAGTCCAACAGTTTGGTTGTCGAGTCATAGGGGAACAGGCATACCGCCATATCGGAGTCCAACAGTTTGGTTGTCGAGTCGTAGGGGAACAGGCATACCACCATATTGGAGTCCAACAGTTTGGTTGTCGAGTCGTATAACAGTGTTGTATTTTGTTTGGGTGTGGGTGGAAGAACAGATTCATCTCGAAACAAAATTTCAGGAAAATATTTTTTAAAGCACTGACCACACTGAATGGGGAAAAAATGTGAAAGTTTCTGATTTTGTTAGAGAAACAATTCTGACACTTTCAAGTTATTTATACTTGGATGTGAGATTATTTCTCTGGCCAGATTTAGGCCAATAAAAACAACTGATAATGTACTGAACTTAGGGTGTATTCTGTTTTTCTTAACCAAGGGTTTGCATTATTTCACTGAGAGCTGTGCAGGTTATTTTTGGTGATGTGATTTTTGTAAGCTGGAGGAAAAGATTGTTCTTTTGTCATGAGCTAACGATAAAACATTTCCGAAGCCCCTTTGTAAGATTATATTTTTAATAAGTTGATCAATCATTCTGAACCATTCGACTGCACGGGTTGTATTGTAGAACAACTGTGGAAAGAGATCATTCTGTATTCAGATTCACTGTGTGTTATCTGGAGGGAGGCAATGTGAATCTACCATTCATAACCACGTGGATGATATTGAATGGTCAGACAGTAGGAGGGTTGACTGTGTACTGTGTGGATGCAGGCACCACATGATATATTGCAGGCTGGCATAGTTTATCTATCATTCAAAACCACAGTGCATGATATTGAATGGTCAGATAGTAGGAGGGTTGACTGTGTCCTGTTTGGATGCAGGCACCACATGTTATCATATTGCAGGCTGGCATAGTTTATCTATCATTCAAAACACAGTGGATGATATTGAATGGTCAGACAGTAGGAGGGTTGACTGTGTAGGCTACTGTGTACATACATTGACCGCTTGATACCGTCTTGCAGGCTGACGTATATTTATCATTCGAAACCACAGTGGACGATATTTAATGCTCAGATAGTAGGAGGGTTGACTGTGTACTATGCTGATGCATTCATCACATTATATACCATTTTGCATGCTAGGATCATTTATCTCTCTTTCATAACCGCAGTGGATGATATTGAATGCTCAACTAGTAGGAGGGTTGACTGTGTACTGTGTAGATGCATTCATCACATGATATGATATTGCAGGCTGGCTAGGTCCATCTATCATTCAAAACCTCAGTGAATGGTATTGAATGGTCAGACAGTAGGAGGGTTGACTGTGTACTGTGTAGGTGGAATCACGACCTTACAAAATTTGTGCATGTTGGCAAAGTTTCTTCACTTTCAAAACCGTGTGTCAGACAATAGGAGAGTTGGTGATATTTATTGAAACTTGATGATGGGAACGAGTGGTATCTTTTACACCTTGATCATAGAAAATCCTGTATAAACAAAGTTTCATGAAAACTAGAGGATTTGAATGGATGTACTCTTCCACAAACCAAAGATGTACCATCCCTTTATGATATGTCTCTGATAACTAGAGGATTGGAATGAATGTACTCTCCAAAAACCAATGATGAACCATCAATTCATGAAATGTAACTTGAAAACTAGAAGATTTGAATGAATGCACTAGTCCAATAACCAATGATGTAGTCCTTCATAATTTGTTTCTTGCAAACCAGAGGATTGGAATGAATGTACTCTTCAACAAACAAAAGACTGTACCATATGATTTGTTTCTTGAATGGATTGTACTCTTCAAAAAACCAATGATTTACCATCCATTTATGATATGTTTCTTGAAAACTGGAGGATTGGAATGAATGCACTATTCCACAAACCAATGATGTACCAACCCTTTATGACGTGTCTCTTGAAAACTAGTTGATTGGAATGAATGTACCGTACTCCTCCAATAACCAATGATGTACCATCCCTTTATGATTTGTTTCTTGTAAACCAGAGGATTGGAATGAATGTTCTAGTCCAATAATCAATGTATTACCATCCATTTTTGATATGTTTCTTGTAAACCAGAGGATTGGAATGAATGTTCTAGTCCAATAACCAATGATTTACCATCCATTTATGATATGTTTCTTGTAAACCTGAAGATTGGAATGAATGCACTCTTCCAATAACCAATGGTGTACCATCCCTTTATGATTTGTTTCTTGTAAACCAGAGGATTGGAATGAATGCACTCTTCCAATAACCAATGGTGTACCATCCCTTTATGATTTGTTTCTTGTAAACCAGAGGATTGGAATGAATGCACTCTTCCAATAACCAATGGTGTACCATCCCTTTATGATATGCTTCCTGTAAACCAGAGGATTGGAATGAATGTACCGTACTCTTCCACAAAACAATGAACCATCCCATTATGATTTATCTTTTGAAAACTGGAGGATTGGAATGAATGTACTCTTTACAAACCAATTATGTACGATATGATTTGTTTCTTGAATGGATTGTACTCTTCCACAAACCAATGATGTACAATCCCTTTATGATATGCCTCTTGTTAACTAGAGGATTGGAATGAATGGACCTTATAAAATACTGATGATGTACATGTGCCATCCATTAAAGATGTTTTTCAAATTGTTAATGATTGGAAGAATGTATTCCAGACATAATTATGTACTACTCTTAAAATTATCTTTTGCAACTAGTGTGTGAACGGGTCTGATACCTTTGGGAAGAACTCTCCCTTCTGATTTCTGGAAAAAAAACTGAACGATCTTAATCTTGAAGAAGAATTTGTGTTAAATATTTTTGATCGCATATCACAATAAATCCTGCGGTTTGAAAGGAATCCACTTCCACATGCCTTTAATGCATGTGAATGTAGATGTCATTATATGGTAAAGGTTATATTACATACCGTTAGCATTGCTGCATCTGCAATCATCTCAAGACTTAGACATCGTTCAGCCCTTGATAAGACGCAACAGATGATGAGGGGGGGGGGGGAGGTGACTGGTTCAGACATCTTAAAGGGATTGTATACGTTTGGTATTTAAACCCACCGTTTGTTTCAATCCTATATAGTTGTAGATATATACCATACAACTAACCTGTAAAATTTCAAAAGGTGGTGGCGTTTTTGAGATAGCGCCGAAAATCTGGAGCAGTTATGTCCACGCAGGAAGAATAATCTGCAATTGGAATACACAATCTGAGAAACGTTACTGCAGTATCGCTTCTCAGATTCAAATGTTTTGGGGGTAAAAAGTGATATCTTTTTCCATAACCGCAGTACTTCGAAGTGAAAAGTTTCTCAAAATGCATTGTACTATCCAAAGCTGCTGTAGGCCTACTTCTTACCAAGTAAGTTTTTATTGCCATTAATTTTCAGAGTCATTACCAAACGTAATACATACCCTTAAAGGGACACAACGCATCATTGGTTTATGGGAGAGTAAATTATATGGGTTTTGATGAGGCATTGCATGGTGAGGTATCAATGTACATTCAGTTTGCGGTAACACCATGTGTATATATCTACTTTGCTGTTTAAATTTTTTCTTTAGAGGAGTAGATTTCGGAATTCAGGAGACTACTTTGTTCTGAAAAGAACTGTCCTGCTTATCAAGTACTACCTTAGGGAGGTAGGAAATCGGCCGGGACTATTATTTTCGCTTAGTGGATTGAGGAGACTTCTCGTTATTAATTTCACTGCCGCGGAGTGAGTTCTTAATTGGTCTCAACGGTTCGACTAGCTTGCTCTAGTTATCATCAGGAGACTGAAGACATCGTCAGGAGACTGAAGAGTGTTTCAGATGCTGGTCTCTTTACAGGCAGAGACTCTTTGGGACAACATCTCTACATCTCTTCAGAAATGTCAACTTGTTAACAGGTTTACAACGTCTGGTAGAAGAGCTTTGATACAACTTTAAATTGGGCCAAAAATTAAAAAAATTACAAGGTGTAAGTCAAGCATTTTTATCAAATTTTGCCAAAAATTGAAAGAAATCACAAGGGGTAAGTCTAGCACTGTTATCAAATTTTTGCCCAAAATTGAAAACATTACAAGAGGTAAGTCCAACATTTTTATCAAATTTTGGCCCAAAATTGAACAAATCGAAGGGGTAAGTCCATCATTTTTATCCAATTTGGGCACAAAATTGAAAACATCACAAGGGGTAAGTCCAGCATTTTTATCAAATTTGGTCCAGCATTTTTATTCAATTTGGGCAAAAAATTGAAAAATTCGTAAGGGGTAAGTCCATCATTTTTATCAAATTGTTGCCAACAATTGAAAAAAATCTTAAGGGCTAAGTCCAATATGTTATTCAATTTGGGCCCAAAATTGAATAAATTGCAAGGGGTAAGTCCAGCATTTTGATTAATATTTGGCCAAAAATAAAACAAAATGCAAGGGGTAAATTTATAATTTTTATTTAGGTTTGGCCCAAAAAAAATCACAAGGGGTGAGTCCGTAATTTTTATCCAATTTGGCCCAAATTTGAAAAGAAAAGCAAGGGGGTAAGTCCAACATTTTTATCCAATTTGGGCCAAAAATATAAAACACATCACAAGGGGTTAGTCCAGCATTTTTATTCAATTGGGCCAAAAATTACAAAAATTCCGAGGGTTAAATCTAGCATTTTTATCAAATTTGGCCCAAAATTGAAAAAATTGCAAGGGGCAAGTTCAGCATTTTTATCAGATTTTGGCCTTTTATTAAGTTAATACTAAAATAATACTAAAATAATAAAGTAGACTCTACTGGTGCCTTTTTTATTTAACTTGAACTATGAGAATAATTTAGACGATTCAACCCCACTCACTGTTTGCTTCTGTAACATAATATTTAACCAATAAATGCGTTGTAATAGACCAAAAATTAAACCCAAACAAACAACGGGAGACTTGTGATAACGATAGGTGGCAGCAGACTTACTGGGAAAATCCATCGTTCTTGAATGTGGGCACAAAAAGGAGGGAAAAAAGAAGAAAAAATTACTTACATAGTTTGTCTGCTGCCACCTAGTGTCCCATTGTCATATTAAACTGCTGTCATTCTTTAACATGTTTTTTTTTGTTTAATTAAAGAAACACATGTATATACCGTAGTTACTATTAGAAAAAAAATCAATACTTACATTTATAAAAAATATCACTAATTTGTCTGACTTTCTATCGTACACACTTCCTCAAAAATCATGATTAACATGAACATTTTTACACTTAAAGGTATTGTACACTTTTGGTAACAGCTCAAAATCAGTGTCCAAATTTTATGTGATTCAACATATGCATGAACAAACAAGCCTGTGAAAGTTTGAGCTCAATTGGTCATCGAGATCACGAGAAAATAGTGAAAAGAGACCTTATGTGTTTTCTGTTTTTTCAAAATATCGCGCGTGATAAAAACTATTGTTTTACTCATTTCTCAAAAACGATAGCATTTTAGGCAGAAATATTTTAAGGAACCCTTTCAACCATTACTTACTTTAAATCATGTAAGTTGTGTGTGAATCTGTGAACATTTGTGTTTTTCGATCTTACCAATAGTGTACAGGGACTTTAAAGAACTAAAATGGAAAATAATACCTCCGTGGTTACCAATAATATTGTATATACACTTTGTACCTTGTAAAACTGATCACTCTATAAAGATTATCCATTGCTTGTATCCCCACTACAATCAGTGTACAACAATTAAAAGCCATGTCCGAATTAGTGGCTGTGGCTACGGCTACGACTTTTGCCAAGGGCGTTGCTAAGGACGTCCTATACATACTTCAACGCATGAGGACGCAGCGATCAAGCCGTAGATGTAGCCGTAGCCGCCAATCCGGACACGGGCTGATACAGCAATATTTTAAAAAGCATTTGGTGCTCGATATGGGGCATGGTGGTTACCCCCCCCCCCTATATTGTGTCTTCATTGTGTGCTTCAATCTCAGGATTTCTTTGGAGGTTTTTAGGAGGTACTTCTGTACAAGAGGGAAAATAGTGTGTTTAAAGACTGGAACATTGGGGGTCACCCTCTGCTCCTTATATCGGACATGGTATAAAAAATGAAAAAAAAAACCCTGTTTTTAAGTCCAGCCTCACTTTAGTTTTATGACCATTTCGTTACCACGCCTCAAGCTTAGGCTCAGTACCCAATCTCATAGAGCTGCTTAAAGGCACTGGACACGTTTGGTAATTGCTCGAAATATATTAGCATAAAAACTTACTTGGTAACGAGCAACGGAGAGCTGTTGATTAAAGTATAAAACATTGTGAGAAACGACTCCCTCTGAAGTAACGTAGTTTTTGAGAAAGAGGTAGTTTCTAACTAAAATATTTGAATCTGAAAAAGACTTCAGGCCTGAAGCCTTTATCAGGCATCTGAACGCACACAAATTTGTGCAACCGTGGTGTTTTTTCTTTCATTATTTTCTTGCAACTTCGATGACCAGTTAATGGTACACACAAGAAACCGTCACTGAAAAAAGCCAAAGTGCATTGTGTGTAAAATGGCAGAGACCTTTTGTTTCCCCTTTTCTGTTTGTCATTGGTCTCCATGAGGTAGCGATTTTTATTTTTTTAATTTTTTTTATTTTAATCTTTAGACATTTTCACAATAAGTACAAGTTGAACAGGGGCTGTCAATGGTGTACAATATGAATATATTAAAACTGTGAAAAATCCCAAGTGCAGTGTGTGTGTAATAAAACGGCACTTGCAGTTTTAATGGTATACACACAAGTAAACACCGGTTCCCAAAAATGCATCTCTTTGGAGCATTCTTTTGTTCTTTCCTTTGTCCCTGCAGTTAGTTTCCCATAGACTTTGTACACAAATTTCCTTGTGGAGCACCCTGGTCTTTAAACTTCTTTTGTTTTCCCGTTTTTGTTTTGTCCTTGGCCTCCATAAAGTACCGAAAGTGAGAACACGCACACAACAAGTGTGTAAACACCTGCAATCGGGCACCTCCTATTGTCCCTCTTTTGTTTGTACTTCAACTTTTTGGCAACAGCTGCCACTGGTTTTGTACGCGCTCTCCAACTGTGGACCTTTCCCCGACCGGGGACCCTATTGTCCTCTTTTGTTATAGGCCCCCGGTTTGAATGTGTATACCTACCCGTGCATCCCTTGTGGAGACATCTCTTGTTCTTTCCTTTGTCCCTGTACATACCATCCTCCCATACCAGTCCCATATACTTTGTACTTCAAATTCCTTGTGGAGCACCCCAGTCTTTAGAATTCCCCTATGGAGACCTTTTGTTTTCCCTTTTCTGTTTTGTCTTTGGTCTTCATAAGGTATAGCGAATAATTAAAACTGTGTGAAAAAAGCCCCAGTCCAGTGTGTGTAAAACTGCACGATTAACGCGAACATCCATTGGAGCATTGACATTGGAGTAAAAACACCATTTTAACCTCAGTTCTTCGTTATTTTATAACCAATCATCGCTGTCCTGCAGAGCAACATTGACGATCCCATTGCTTGATTTCACGTCCTCGGCCACGCCCCCATTGCTGATTGGCCGAGTCTTCCCCAGCATCTCGGCATCTTCCATTGTCTCCGGGAGGGGCTTATTTCTAGTCTCCGGGAGCAGCAGAACCAAGACGCCCGCTATGACGCTCAAACCTCCGAATATATTGAGCGGCAGGTAATACGATACTACTTCCTGCACAAACACAGATCAGAGGGGAATTGATAACATAAACAGTAGAGGGCGCCCTGCTTTGTAGATTATTATCGCCCAGTGCACAATATTAACGTAACAATTAAATTAACAGTTAACTTAAGATGTGCAGTGTTAGATTAATTTACATAAAACCGGTCATAAACAAAAAAGGTGTTTTTTAAAATAGATTCTTGGTTTGAAGTGGATGGAATACAACTGGGATGGGAAACGTGGATCTTTGTAACAGAAAAGCCATCTTGTTTTTCATCCATCAACTTTTATGTGACCTCATGCTCCAATTTCATAAAGCTGCTTAAACGCAAAAAGTAGCTACGCACCAAATTGTGCTTACCAGAATAAGACTACCAGCCGATATCACATGTCTAAACTGTCACTGGTATCCTGCTTCTGAGCAGAAAGTTTGTACTTTCTGCTCTGAAAAAGTAATAGAATTTTAGACATGATGTTTTTCAGAGTTTTTGATGAATTGTTGGAAATTGTGTTGTTGTCCATTGAATTTGGTATTCTATTGAGGATTTGTTTTATACTTACGAGATAGATAATGAAAGGTGCAAGAATACTTCCTATACGGCCGCAAATTGACGCAATACCAAAACCGATATTCCTGAAAGCCGAATGAAAACAAAACATCAACGGGGAACTGACGATCATTTTGACCTTGGTTGGTCCAGGACCTTCTAGTCCAATGACAAATAGTTGAAGAGTCTCGCAGCCTAACATTATAACGCAGTACGCTTTTGCTCATGTAATTGAGTCTGTACTTACACGGAAGAAGAAGAAGTCAATGGCACTGGTAATTTCTTTTACACAATATCTTTTGTTAAAGGCACTGAACACGTTTGGAAATTGTCAAAGACCAGTGTTTTCACTTGGTGTATCCCAACACATGCATAAAATAACAAGCCTGTGAAAATTTGGGCTCAATTGGTCATCGAAGTTGCAAGAAAATGATGAAAGAAAAAACACCCTTGTTGTACAAATTTTTGTGCTTTCAGATAGGAATTAAAACTTCTTGCAAGATGTTTTTATTATTTTAGTGAGAAATTACCTCTTTCTCAAAAACTACCTTACTTCAGGTGGAGTCGTTTCCTACAATGTTTTATAGTATCAACAGCTCTCCGTTGCTCGTTACCAAGTAAGTTTTTATGCTAATATTTGTTTTGAGTCATTACCAAACGTGTACGATACCTTTAAGGCAAATCATTTGCGTCGCCATTTTTAGCTCAATGGCAAATTCCAGGTTTCCCATTTAATTGAATTGATTGATCTGCAGGATATTTGCCATACAGGAATGTCACGTGGTAGCCTACTGGTCTTCTTTGTGTACAACTGACATAGAGGGCGTACACAGCAGACAGGTGGCTATAGTTAGCCTGAAAGTCTGACGTCACACTTCAAGGTTCGTGAAATACCAGCTGCCTTGAGCACCTGGCGGGATCCTGCCAGACGTACCTTTGACCTCGCATTCCACTCACACGTATACACACATTACATTGATTACATACAAACATTATGCACACGCAGAAATTGAAAGTGAGCCTAAGCCGGAGCCTGAGCCCAAGCCGTGGTTTCGAAAAGGGCCTGTGAGTGCACGACTGATCATGGATCGAAATGGCGCCCGTTGTGGCTTAGCACACCCGGGGACGAGGTTAAAAATTGTCAACCTCTTACCTGACCGGGGTAGGGAAGATCTCCGTTCCATACAGGAAAGCTACGGCAAAGCTACTCGTGATACAGAACTTCCCGACCATGGCTGGTACAATTAGTGGGATGGCAAAATCAGAACCATCACCTGAGGAAACAAATAATAATTATAAACACTTTGGTCCCTTTTAAACATTTTAATTTAACTCAAATATGTCTTTAGTGAAAAGTATTCCATCGTTACCCGCACACACAGTCTGAACACTTCTATAGGTCTTTATTGACCTTTAGTGAGGGCGCTGTTTGTACTTTTGCAGCTTGGGCCAAGTTCGCGCAAGGACCAATGGTTAACTAGTGGTTGTTAAGTGACGTACGTGGGGCATGCGCAGAGAAGTTATAGTGCATACGACTCTAAGGCCGTGTCCGAATTGGCGGCTACAGCTACGGCTACGGCTAGATTTCCGCGTCATCATGCGTTGAAGTATAGGACGTACTTAGCAACACCCGTAGCAACAGCCGTAGCTGTAGCCGAAGTCGCCGTTTCGGACACGGCCTAACCAGCGATGCGACCACATCCCCAGTAGTCTGGTTCCAAATAGTCGACTAGCGTAGTCCAACTATCGTCGACTAGACAGAGTTCGCAGGCGCGGATCCAGGGGGGGGGCGTGGGGGCGCACGCCCCCCCTTTTTCATATAAAAAATTTTTAAAAAGAGGGAAAAAAGAAAAAAGAGGGAGAGAGAGAGAAGGGGAGGGAGAAATGGGGCAACAAACTTCATTTATCATTTTGCTGCTTGGAATATTTTCACGCCCCCCCGTTTGGAAAATCCTGGATCCGCCCCTGGTTCGGGCTAATGTAGTCAAACTATATAGTCAACGATAGCTCTTGCGCGAACTTGGCCCTGCTATGGACTTTGCGGTCCTCATGTAGGTTTGTTACATACCTGTGTCACGTGGTAGGCAAGCCGTAATTATGCATGCAATACCCGCGAGTATGTGAAATAACACCAACGACGGTCGACGACCCCACCTGGAAAAAACAGGCACAATTTACATGAGAAAGTTGACCTATACCATTCGAGACCATTCAACTGCACAGGTCGGTGGATTTCGACACTAGAAGTAGTTGAATTTGTCCTTCCTTAGCAGTCTTTGGGGGTTTTGAAAATAATGTTCTGTGTGATAAGCACACGGTGTGTAACATGTATGAATATCCATAATGCAGCAGTGGACGTTTTATATGTCATAAGTCTGAGGATTAAAAGGCTGGCTGAGCCTTTTATTAATTGACTGCCATTAATCCTTTACAAATTTTTGCGATCAATATATATGAAAGTGTATAACTTTTCCCACCTCGTAAAATTAGCAATTTAAAATTTAAGTCTACTTTTCATCGTCAAATCGGCCCGAATATGGGCACTGCATCTTCAACTGTCTACGTCTAGTTTTGTTTTGGTTTTCTTAAACCATTTAAAACTGTTAAAAATTTACTTGCAAATCGACAGATAAATTTGGTTAATAAGCCATTACAGAATTGAACTGAACTGATGGTGCAAAACTTTGTTTATACATTGCTATACTTGTGGACATGACTTGCGTGTACTGTGTATAGATGTATTCACCATTGTTTTAAAACAAAACAAAACTCGGGGAAAGATTTCTCAATTGCTTATTCATTTACATTTCTAACGTTAGAAACAAAAATAGGGTTTAAACTAGATTATGTACTGTGAATCATTTTGGGCAAACTGGTCTTTGTGTGAATGTATTATTTGGACCAGTGAACTGCAGCACACACGAATACAAATGAAATATTAATAAACAAAACGTATTCATTTAAAATCTATAGTCAATACATAAGATATTATCACAATTAATTGAGTCAGTGTACCAGACATGCAAATGAGATTTTGTAATTGACCAATGAACGTACCGCATCATCGTGAACATCGTGACGATATAACCTGGTATCTCCACAACGCTCAACAGAAAAAAGTTGAGGTATTTGTCTCCTGCGATGTTGGAACTGTACAAGGAAACGCCGTAGTACACCATACTGTTCACAAACCTGAAATATAAAAAAACCAAAATTGTACTTAAAGGCACTGAACATGTTTGGAAATTGTCAAAGACCAGTGTTCTCACTTGGTTTATCCCAACACATGCATAAAATAACAAGCCTGTGAAAATTTGGGCTCAATTGGTCATCGAAGTTGCAAGAAAATGATGAAAGAAAAAACACCCTTGTTGTACAAATTTGTGTGCTTTCAGATAGGAATAAAAATTTCTTGCAGAAGTTTTTATTATTTTAGTGAGAAATTACCTCTTTCTCAAAAACTACGTTACTTCAGAGGGAGTCGTTTCTCACAATGTGTTATACTATGAACAGCTCTCCGTTGCTTGTTACCAAGTAAGTTTTTATGCTAATATTTGTTTTGAGTCATTACTAAACGTGTACGATACCTTTAATACTGACGGTATTGGTAATGGTCATACAATTTTTGCCCCATCTTGCCTAAACTTGACCCGATTTGACCCATGATTTAATATTTCACCTTAATATTTCTTTGACCGATCGTTGCTCCGGTACATGCGTCCCATCATGCCCCAAATAATGGGGGAAAACGGGACACTGAATTCAATTTTATAAAGTAAAGTTTTAGTATCTATAAACTGTCAACACCCTTTGAAATTTCATTAAAAGGTAAACATATAAATAAACTTTAGTATAAGTAAGCTCATGTGACAGTTTAAGGTAAAATTAAATTTATATCCAAATCTGGTTATCTGCCTATCTTGCCCCAGCGTACCCTATAGCTGTTTCATTTTGACATTGGTGAAAAATTATTCACAAATAATGAACATAATCCCTAATCACTGTTCAGAGACGAGAAACTAACAATTATTTTTCATTGGCCCAAGCAATCAAAGGCATCGACGCCGTCCCACAGTTTTTAGAGGTAAACCCGTATACCATGTGAACTGTAACATCACATGTTTACAATAGGAACCACAGAGCATGCAGGCACACTAGTACATAGCTCAATGGAAGTACACATGAAATCTAATATTTTATGGCTCTGCTTACCGCTGAATTCTGCGCTTGCCATCACCATTTCGCTTACAGGGCAAGCACTGAATTTCTGCACTAGCTGTGTGATCGAAGAATGCCTAACGTGGAGTAGGCATGCCCACAAGCAAACATTCCCTGCTAACCTGTGAAATACGCTTGACGTAAGCGCAGAATTCCCTGCTTCCGTAAGTGCAGATTCTTTGCTAACGGTAAGCAGAGCCATGAAATGGGGCCCAGTACAGTTGCCTGCCAGAAAGGCCATGGAATGTACAAGGTCACTCTTTGTTTCTAAACAAAGGTTACGTGGTCTATAAACAGCATCGGTAGCCCAACAGCTGACGAATTTGTCGTTCTCTTTTGAAGTATTTCCGAGATGCATGCTATTTTCAAAGGGAATTTAGAAATATCCAGTTTAACCCTCCGACTCTTGGTGAACACTTTCCAGCAAGCTCACCAACGATTTGAAACCATTCAACTGCACTGGCTGTGTATGGTGGAGCAACTGTGTACATAAATGCATAAAACTTACTGTTATGTAAAGGTGCAATCACCACACCTTTAACATCATTGCCAACTGACATTATAGTTTATCATAGTTTACCACAGTGGCCGGTATTGAATGATCAGATAGTAGGAGGGTTAACCATCAAGAGATTCTTTCCACACTTTCGTGGCCACTGATTTTGGGAACGCTGTATTAACGGAATCTCAGTTTAAGGTTTTCAAAAGCTTATCCGGTCGGACATTTTCTGTTTGCATTGCGCAGTCTGCTACTCCACCTGCCGGCGTGATAAAAAATAACCCAAAGTCACGTAGTCAAATATGGATATAAGCACAAACGAAGTCAACTAAAATGGTCTGAGCGAATTTCAAAACAGGCAGCCATCCATCAATAATGAAAACTGACACTTTCAAGACAGTAATGAGATTAAACTTCACAACTATTTAAACTTAGCACGATCAGGTTTATAACACCACGCAGACACGAAACTGCCCGTCCATTCAAACCCACACGACCGGTAAATTCGTAGAATAAGCCGCCCCCAGCACAAGCATGGTTCGGCTGACTCTTCGGTGTTCGTTTACCGCACACAGCGCAGAATGCACACGGGTGAAAAGTGTACATTTTTGAGGAAGGCTATCCCAAGCGGATGCTGTACTATTTTCAACTTCACGGCATGAAATTTTATTGTAATTTGTTTGTAAATGGGTTTTTTTTTATAGCTGCAAGAAAACAATTGTTGCATCACGCTCACACGTACATTTCAAACTAAACGATTTTTTTTTAAACACGGTTTTTTTTCCCCAGTCAAATTCATCCATGTGGTTAGCGAACAAAACAGGTCACAAGTACTTATTTCTGTAATCAAAAATATATATACATTTAGGTATAGTCATCAGTAGGGTCTCGGATAGGGTCTTGGTTACATAGTTCCATTTATTCACGATGAGAATTTAGATTGTTTGATACAGTAATATCTGGCATTGCCATGCAATGTAATTATAGACGCATGATGTAGTTAAAGGCATCGTACACGTTTGATAATGACTCTGATAATTAATGGCAATAAAAACTTACTTGGTGAGAAGTACAGCAGCTTTGGATAGTATAATGCATTTTGAGAAACTTTTTACTTCAAAGTTCTGCGGTTATAGAAAAAGATATCACTTTTTACCCACAAAATTTGAATCTGAGAAGCGATACTGCAGTAACGTTTCTCAGATTGTGTATTCCAATTGTAGATTATTCTTCCTGCGTGGACATCACCGCTCCAGATTTTCGGCAATATCTCAAAAACGCTACCACCTTTTGAAATGAATTTTTCACAGGTTAGTTTTATGGTATATATCTACAACTATATAGGTTTGAATCAAACAATAGGCTCCAATTATCAAACGTGTACGATGCCTTTAAAGGAACAATATAGATTATGTTCAGTGATGTATTGAATTCTTTTCTCGAACTAGATTTGTTGACAATTTTTTGTTGTTGCAAGATTCTAGGCCCTTCTTGTCCACGAGCAACTATGTAATGTAATAATAATTTGTACTCTAAAAACTCCCGGTCAGAATTGACCCGAATTCTAGGTCCCAGGGGACCTGACCCATTTCCCGGTCAGGCTGATCCGGAAGCATTTTTTTTTTGTACTGTAATACTGCCAATTCCTGTCTTGAGATGAGACTACAAACATTTATGCCTATATAAAGGTTTAGGTTTAGGGTTAGGGTCAGGGTCAGGGTTAGGGTTAGGGTTAGGGTTAGGGTCAGGGTTAGGGTCAGTGTTAGGGTCAGGGTTAGGGTTAGGGTTATGGTTAGGGTTAGGGTTTAGGGTTCGACCTAGTCTCCTATCTCAAGACGGAATTGACAGTGTTACAGTACAAAACCCCTTGCTGCGGTGTAAAAAAAATATACGCGACCCGGAAGCGAATTTTTTTCCCCTGAACCTTTCAGGCAGTGTCCGTGGAGTTTAAGCCAATCAGAGCGAGGACGTCACATAATACCGCTTTTTGATTTGTCAATGCCCCACGTACAAATGTAGACCGTACTGCCCGAAAGGTTCAGGAAAAAAAATTCGCGACCCGGAAAGTAGTCTAAAAGTGGGATTTTAACTCGGATTCCACGTCATTTGGACACAGATTCCGGGTCATATTGACCCAGAAATGGACCAGTTCTCAAGGGACTCAGATCCGGGTAATTTCTGATCCAGAAGTGGGTGCACCCTGCAGGGGGCCCTGTAAACAACCAGGGCCCAATTTCATAAAGCAATAAACACAAAAACTTGCTAAGCACAGAAAACTCTTGCTTAGGAAAAATAGGTTACCAGCCCAAATATCATACAGTTACTATGATGTGACTGGTACCCCACACATTTCTAGCAGAATTTTCTGCTAAACAGCTTTACGAAATTGGGCCCTGGTGGGGGTTGTGCAAACCTTTTGGGGCCCAATTTGAAGGCGCTGCTTTACCGCACCGACCGGGAACCGTTTAGGCGCAGAATGCACTGACTGGTAATAAAGCATTGCAGATAAACTTTGGCGTACTTTATCAGAACAAATTGAAATGAAAAAAACAACACTTTTATTCTGTATGATAGATTGGGAGGTGCTAAACCTTGACATAGGAAAGTTCCGAAAGATTTGCAGCCTTAAATTTCAATTACCTTTTGTTGTCTGCTTTTTTGTTAAAAGCCATGTTTGTGAAACTCTCACAAACAACGGTACTCGTTGATCATCAACATTGGGGAAAAAAAACCTTTAGATAGGGTTAACAAACACTGCTTAAAGTACATTAGCCCCAGCAGGGGGCAGCCAAACATATTTGGAATTCAAACCTTTTAGGGAAAGACTCTGCAACTACCAACGAAGCGAGATAAATTCATGAAAGCATGAAAGCACAAAGAACAACATTAAAGAAATCCGAATTCCTATGGTTTGTCTGCTTTTTATTTATTTACTCCTTTTTTGGCAGCATTCCTCCCGTAATCCCTTACTTATCATTGCATGATGGTTTCATAAATTTTAATCTAAAGTCTCAGGCTGTGCATTGAGGGGGGGGGGGGGTGGGAACCAAACAACAACAACCAGATTTACGATACCAAATATAAAAAAAACGAATCTTTCAATTTTTGAAGATTTCAATCAGTCCAGTTGAGCATTTATTTGTAAATAGACCTTGAGCATTGACGTCATCCAACCGCCATCTTAGAGGTAAAACGATGATGATCATTGATCAGCCTCGCTACCATGGGCAGCGCGCCGTCAAGCTGGGAAAGACTAATAAATGACGCGGCGAGATCGTTCACCACTGGGAACGAGGTTGATCATTGATCTCCATTAATATTGACTGGATTTATATTAAAGGGTGTGTACCACATTGGTAATTGCCAAAGACCTGTATCCAAACTCGATGTGACCCAACATATACATGACATAACAAACCTGTGAAAGTTTAAGCTAAATCGGTCTTCGCAGTCATGAGAAAACAATGAAAAACCCCCTCATCATGTGTTTTAACTTTTTTTCAAACATCGGAATTTATCCTGCAGGATAAATACAATTATTTTACTCATTTCGTAAAAACTATGGCATTTCAAGCAAAACTATTTCAAGGGAAGTTTTCTACCATGACCATCTTTATATCATGTAAGTTATGTGCAAATCTGTAAGCATTTATATTTTCATTCTTACCAATGTTGTACACACCCTTTAAACTTCATGTTTAGAAAGCTACTCAAAGCGTTTTTAATGCAGTATAAATTTTCTGAAGATTCTGAAGATATGACACGTTGCGCCGCCATGCGTCAACGCGCACGTTCTTTCAAGCGGGTTGGAAAATTCAAACGCGGGTCGTCACACCATTATGTACGCCACGCAAACAAAAATGAAGTTTGCTGCTGAAGCAAATTATTTTTATCAGATTTTACTTATTTCTACGTAGTTTTTGAAGAAAATTTGAAAGAGATTTGAATCAAAATATAAAGGGTCCCATTAAGAAATGGTGAAGTGTTGTACAGTTATACATTGTCGGAACTTAAGAAGCACAGATATTCCGAAAAGTGGGATTTCCTTCCACCAAGTAGCCTAAGTGTTTTAGTCAGTGGTGATTTAGCCTTCAGTCAAGGCTCGCGCTGGTCTTTTTCGTGCATGATATCTGGGGCTGCCGCGGTATACCTGGGGGTGCTGCGGTGCGCCTCGACTAAAGGTTAGTAGTGATTGTGTGCTTAACATAATATTTTGACTATGTTCAAAATTTATTTGGTCTTTTGTCTTCTTGTCGGATCTGTTCGATCCCTGCAAGATCCTAATCGCATACCGATATTTTCATTGGAATACAATCCTCCGCATGTGTATTTTATCCAGCAGACTCCTTCGTATCAAGGAAGTGATAAACAGACGTTATGTGAGCTTTATCATGAATGGAACTTCGTTTTCTATTTATTTATTGACCAAACCAACAGCGGACGAGCCGCCAATTACAGGAAAGGGTAGTATACAACAAATTCATATAGCCTATATATACATATGTATGTTTAAAATTAACCAATAAAATAAAATAATTAGGCTTAAAGGCACTGAATACGTTTGGTAATTGTCAAAGACCAGTATTCTCACTTGGTGTATCACAACATATGCATAAAATAACAAGCCTGTGAAAATTTTGGCTCAATTGGTCATCGAAGTTACAAGAAAATAATGAAAGAAAAAACACCATTGTTGTACAAATTTGTGTGCTTTCAGATAGGAATAAAAGGCGTCTTTTACTATTTTAGTTAGAAATTACCTCTTTCTCAAAAACCTACTTTTTTTTACTTCAAAGGGAGTCGTTTCTCACAATGTTTTATACTATCAACGGCTCTCTGTTGCTCGTTACCAAGTAAGTGTTTATGCTAATATATATTTTGAGTAATACTATACAGATAGGTTTCCAGCCAAAAGCTACACATTGTATGCGAGTTTAGCTCAAATCAACCCAGGTATGATAAAGAAACTTTACTTACCACGACAAGGACATGATGACCAAGTTCTTTAAGACTATCCAACTCCGAAAGATGTCGATCACCGTGTAAGTCTTCCCTTTGTCGACGACTGGAGGTGCTGCTGGGCTGGGGCTAGAGGTGACGTCATTGGGTGCCGATTCGCGAATGGTCTTATCCTCGAGGGTTAGTACGAATCCATCCGCAGGTGGGCTGATATTATTCACTCTGGCGATCTTGTTGAGGATTTTGAAGGATTCTTTGTTACGTCCTTTTGACAAAAGCCATCTCACGGACTCGTAAAGAACGCTGGGAAAAAAACACCCCAAGATTAAAATAATTACGTGAAGTGGGTCAAGCACAAAGGAATAAATCACTTTAACAAATCGGAGTTTTTTGGGGACCCATATAGCAGCAGACTACGGCAATATCCGAATTGGCGGCTACAGCTACGGCTACGACTGTTACTAAGGGTGTTGCTAAGGACATACCGGTATACTTCAACGCATGATGCCGCAGAAATATAGCCGTAGCCGTCAATTCAGTCACGGCCTTACTACTAGTACTAGTTCAATTCATTGTTCTCTGAAATGCGTGCATGCTCAGAACCACCATTTACAAAAGAGATTACCACCAACATCGAGCCTCACAAAATTTGTAACTGGGTTGGCACAAATTTGCGCTGTTAATAAAACTAGGCAAAACTCTCGGCTGTGAGGTCGCAAGAGAAAAGGTGTTTTGTATGGTGGCCCTGAAGGGACATCAAACATATATACTTACGTGAATATTTATGTAAATATTCACGGTTTTTGCCCCAACTGGCAAATACTCACGTAAATATTAACGTGAATATTTGCGATTGGGGCACAAATCGTGAATGTTCACGTAAATATTTACGTGAATATTCACGATTTGTGCCCCAATCGCAAATTTACGTGAATATTCACGATTTGTGCCCCAATCGCAAATATTTACGTGAATATTTGCGAATTGGGTCAAAAAACGTGAATATTTACGTGAATATTCACGTAAATATATACGTTTGATGTCCCTTCAGGGCCACCATAGTTTTGAGTTACACAATATACAGGAAATGGCAATCTTTAGCAAACTGTACACATTTGTATTTGGTCCGGAAAAAAAGCCGTTTCTCGCTTGGGCAAAGATCACCAAGTTAACAGAAACGATAACTGACAGGTGTGATTGAATGACAGAAGAAACCTATTGGGAAATAAAAAGCACAAAGCCACGATTTTTCCTCACCACGAAATCCAGGTTCTCAAGTTCGAGCTGACGTATTGACTGGTTTTGCCATTATGACTAAATACCACAGTACGTCGTTGACAGACAAAAGTGCGGTGTTTTTCTTTTCAAATTAAACAATTTACTCAAAAAATAATCTAGAAGTGTGAACGTTTTGCCCTTAATAGAACACAATATTTGCGAGATCTTTTGTGCAGGAACAATAAACTTAAGTAAAGATCATTTAAGAGCCATTGTGTTATCAGAAAGGTGCGGATGTAACCATTCCTGTTATTTCGGTTTTAAATTACCACAAGAAGAAAACAAATGATGGTTTTTGCAGACCGGCGTCTCTTAAGGCATAGCCTGCTGGGCAAACCGCGGCTTTACAAAGCAAACTTGTTTTTGGAAGAAGAATGATTTGCACTGGCCGTCACGCGGAGCCAAAGTGCAGCTTGCAACATTGATTGACGAGTTATAAACCAGAATGCGATGGCTTGGTTTGATACGCAGCGACAGTCAATCATTAAATCCTGTATTTTTTAGCTGCAGACATATTTTTTTTGATAAGTTCTGCTTTGGAATGTTTGACGTCATGATGAAAAAAGAAAAGCTAGATAATTATATTTTTATCGTTGGCAGGGGTCTGGTTGTACACATCTTAAGATGACAGTTTTTATACTTTTGTATAACCTTGACAGCCCCTGTCCAACTTGTTATCATTGGTTTATGTCTAAAGATTTAAAATAAATAAATAAATAAATAACTTTAATACGTTAAGGGAACTTTTGCGTGTTTGTTGTTGTTTTTGGGGTTTTAATTTTGTTCTAGTTACTTCTAAAATGTAACTTCCAACTGCAACGAATTGTTATGTGTTTAGTGGGGAAGCTTGTGCTTTAGCGGGAAAGCTTGTACGACCTTTTATACGGGCACAAAAGAACACTCCCCCCCCCAAGCAGAAGGTCACAACGATAAAATTGCTCGTTTGAAAAAAGCAGGGCATGACTATTTTGTACATTTTTTTCTTGCAAGGTTTTCTCCCAAGACATGTTTTCCATTCCCATGTGAGTTGATTTTTTCCAGCAATGCCTAAATGGTAGAAAAAAACTTTCACACAAGTTTTCTTGAAACACAATTTGAGATACTAATTGCTAAACGACCTTTTGTAGGTGACACTTTCGTTACCTCCTCCTTCCTGGCACACGACGTGTTCCCCCCACCCCAACTCCCCCCCTCTCCACAATTCTTCGGGATACCGTTTTCAACCTCGAACCCACCACACGCGATCCGCTCAACCCCTTCCTAAATGTGTTTGTGTCATTATAATGATTATACACGATCTAATGAACGAGCTCAACCCCAGGTTTATAAATAATGTTGATTGTCTTATTGTCTTTGTTTTTTGTTTGTTTGTTTGTTTGTTTGTTTGCAAATAATTAATATACTAAAATGATTATTTTATAAATGAAGTTTTTGAAAGTCTTGAAATATGTTTTACATGATAAACCTCACCCCGTCTGTAGATTTACCACCCGCATTGCGTAAAGGTCGTGTGAATCTAGCCCCACAAAACCACCTTTGCCGAGATGGATCTATTATTCAATGCACCCCATCAGTGGAATTGTGTCTTTCTACTTGATAAAACCAAAACTGCCTCTTGAAATCTCTTGAATCTAGTGTAACTCCTAAAGCACACTGCGTGAAGCCACACAGGGAAACTGTTTTCATTCACAAGTTTTCCCTCTTGAGTTCAATTTTTCATTCATTGTTTAGCCCTTACAGGGCCATTGTAAAAAGTGAATGATCAGAACGGTCAATCTTACTCTCGTTTTTAGCCCATGGCAAAATATTTTCTGCACCCAAGGACAACTTTTTGTAGTGAAATTTATGTCTTTATATGAAGAAGAAATGGAAACCCAACAGCATCAAGGACAACCCAGGTCATTAACTTCTTCTAGCTTCAATTTTGAAAGTCGACACACCCTTGGATGCACTGCAAAAACTGGGGTGTTCAATTGATTCTCTTGGTATCTTGTGACATCACCGTAATTTAACACCCCAGTTTTTTCCAGTGGTTGAGGTCAAATCATTCAAATAATCGTCCAAAACTGTAAATGAGGAGTGAATCTTCCAGAATCCAAGGATGTGGTTCAGTGACCGATTTACCTTTTAAAGCGTATAGCAAACCGAATCTATCAGTTGCTACTCAAAAATCAAAATATTTTGGTATTCGACATGACCACTCACTGTGCACAGAACATTGTCCTGTCTACATATTATTTTGATTTGCAGATTGTTCCTAGAATTGGAATTTAGATTTAGAATGTTTTGCGACTTTGATTTTATTTTGCTGAACAGGACCTAGTTAAAACAACTTTTAACCTAACTGCCATGAGAGATTCACTAAAAATTTTAGACTCTTTCCTCGCTCTAACAAAATCCAACACTGGCTAACACAATACCCAAACTGTTGGACTCTGATTATGGTTGTATACCTGAAACTGTTGGACTCTGATTGTGGTGGTATGCCTGCCCCCGTGTAAAGCATTATCAGTTTACTTGTGCAGCCCTCAGTCCAACAGAACCAAGCAACATGCAGTTGGATTTTGAAGGATTTGGGGACAACAATAGGCCGTGTCCGAATTGGCGACTCTGGCTATGGCTACGGCTTGATCGCAGCGTCACCATGCGTTGAAGTATAGGACGTCCTTAGCAACACCCTTAGCAACAGTCGTAGCCGTAGCCGTAGCCGTCAATTCGGAAATGGCCTAAGAAGAGTCAATAATGGATTATCTACTCACAACCAGAGTGGTATCGCGATCAGACAAGGTAGGGAGATCGCCAGCTGCATCTTCCGCCAGTCACGCAGATAGTACGCGATGGGAGCCAGGAGGGTCACCCCGACACCCCAAGCGATGCTGTTGATACACCCGGCGATGGTTCGCTTCTCAGGTGAAAACATCTCCATGATCAAGACAAACTCCGTCAAGTTCATTCCCTTTTGACAACAAAAAAGAATCTTCAATTATGACTAGTAATGAAACAAAACTTATAGGTAGGGTCATCGTTTGGTTTTCGTCAACGTATTACTGATTTAGGCAAAATTATCAAGAAAGACCCAACAAAAGTCACCTATGAAAAAGTTTCGGCTGACTAGTTTCTACTTGAGAAAACAGCAAGAAAAAACGTCCTGGTTTTATCATCAAGAACGTCGGATCCATCCACGTTTAGCGAGGTGATAGCGGGTACCAACCGCACCTCTGGCTGGACTCGCCTTTAGGCGATCTTTTGAGATTCAAATATTTCGTCATACTTTTAGAAGTTTGACATCGATCGGCCATCTGGGTCACGAGAAAATAGTGAAAAACCGATTAAACATGTGCATGTGTTATACAATGCATGAATAAAACGCTCATGAGCGATAAACTCCAATCGGAAATTAGTTTTATTTATTTCTCATCAAATATGGCATTTCAGACAGAAAAATTTCTAGGGATGTTTTCTACTATCATCATCATTAGACCGTGTAAGTTTTATGTAAATCTGTGATTTTAAAGAACATTTTAATTACAAGTTCTGTAACGTTCCTTTAAGATGAAAATAACTCAGGGGAGCTGGAGGCAGGAATTGATATTCCTCTGAAAACAGTCTAGATTGTAGGATAAACAAAATCTGAATCAATTTTACCTGCTCGAACATTCCGATGAAAAAGAACAATACCACAAACCAGTGGTAGACGTAGACGAAGTAGATGATGATACCGGCGACGGCTTGTAGAAACACGGCGGCCAGGAGCACCGCCTTACGGCCGATTAGGTCCGAGAGCTGCCCGAAGACAAACGCCCCCGTCAAGACGCCAAAAAATAAAATAGACTGTGCTGTACTCGGGAGGATGTTCTTATCGCAGACAAGATCCAGCTGAGGAAGACAAAGATGAGACGAAAATAAGTTTGTGTGACTGGGAAAAAAACCATCTTTGGTATCGAGTTAACCCTTCATCCAAACAAACCGGTGCTTACTTGCATTGGATTTCGACTCAGAACTGCAAAGTCAAAGCACTTCACAAGTATGCAATATCGTTGACATGATACAGCCATGTTCATTCACACCATTGTGCTCAAACCGAGGCTGGAATGCAAATAGCATGGTTCTTTTCTAGCATGAAAATAATTAGTCATGATAATGGAAGCTTAATATATACATCATAGTGTTACTAAAGTCACTGGAAATTGTTGTTTTGGGGGGTCATATTCTTAAAGGCACTGTACACGTCTGGTAATTACTCAAAATGTATGCACAAAAACTGACTTGGTAACGAGCAACAGAGAGCTGTTGATAGTATAAAACATTGAGAGAAACGACTCCCTCTGAAGTAAAGTAGTTTTTGAGAAAGAGGTAATTTCTCACTAAAATAATAAAAACTTCTTGCAGGAAACCTTTTATTCCTATCTGAAAGCACACAAATTTGTACAACAAGGGTGTTTTTTTCTTTCATTATTTTCTTGCAACTTCGATGACAAATTGAGCCCAAATTTTCACAGGCTTATCATTTTATGCATATGTTGGGATACACCAAGTGAGAACACTGGTCTTTGACAATTACCAAACGTCAGTGCCTTTAAGTAAGAAAAAACTATAAGCTACCGATGCCAGCAATTTATGTTTTTATTATTTATTTTTAATGCAAGTTCGCCCAAAACAAGGCTAAAAGCCACTCTTTAAGGGGCTACCAGAAGAAAACATTTAATATGAAAATAAATCAGGGGTTCTGAAGGTGGACATTTTATATTCCTCTGAAAACAGTCTAGATTGTAGGATGGAGGGAAACATGCACCAGGCAAGGAGTTCCAAAGAGATACAGTATGTGGAATAGAGCTGTTGGAGTGGATTATTTGTGTACATCTCATACAATGTCATTTTGATTATTGCTGTTCATCCTGGTTCTCTGCATTATCGGTTAAATTGAAAAAAAAGGCTGCAAGTTACACACAACAAATTAGTCCGTTTTATTTTAAGCATGGATTCTAGATCACACATTGGTCAGAATGAACAAATTGGGCATGTTAAACGTTAAACGTTAATGACCGTGTTACACAATTCAATCTTAACCATATTTATAAAATATTTCATGACATGGCACCAGACTACCTCTATCAAAATTTCAGGAAGGTTTCAGATAAGCATAGTTATTCTACAAGGGGTAGTTCCACCAATTTGATTGTCCCAAGAATAAAAGGGTCCAGAGTGCAATACATTTTTTATACTGGGATTCATGAATGGAATTTACTTCCTAACAGCATCAAATGTTCTAATAATCATTATCAATTTAAAAGGGCAGTGAAACAACATCTCTCCTCTCAATATACATAGTTATTATACAAGGGGTAGTTCTTCCAATTTTCTTTTGTTCCAAGAATAAAAGGGACAGAGTGCAATACATCTTTTTTTACACTTGGGTTCATGAATTGAATCTACTTCACAATAGCTCCTAATGTTCTAATAATCAATTTCAATTTTAAAGTGCAGTGGAATTTTGACATGTCTCCTCTCTATCTATTTTTTAACAGGGCTGTTTTCGTACATTTTTGATGAGCATTGTTCGCTGTTTTTGTTTTTGTTGTGGTTGTTGTCTTCATGTTTTTTAAGGACCCCGATGGAAATAAGCCGTGTTTAATCAGCTTTTTGGGCTATCGGCCTTGGCTTTTAATCTGTGTACTTGTATTGTATTTTCTATGATGTTTGATTTTAATGCCGAATAAAATTTTAAAAAATAAAAGCAAGAGTGTATGGGTGAGAAGGAGTAGAGAGCCTGGTTTCACGCTCAAACACTGATAGGATAGGAGGAACCATCATTCAGAAGGATTATAGCAGGGTAAAGGAAGCCTTACCTCCATGACGATAGTGTTTTCGTCGAATGGCGTCATAAACTCGTATCCATTCGTACATTCCACTTCCATACTTGCATTGATGAACGTCGTGCCATTTTCACCTTTTTCTACGGCGTACATCAAACACTCTGCGAAGGACTCGTTCATGTCCCCTTGCATGCGGGGCACGCTCTCCTCCAGCGTGAACCCCGGTGTGGCCCGGCAGTGGAACGGTGGCTGATCGGTGGTGAAAATAATCCCGAAGATCTGCCAGGCCGGCAGCCATGTTCCAATCAGAGTTATGAAGATGAATGCGACGGTCTGGTACCGGCCGAAGTCGCCCAGGTACACCCATACATCGTCTAAATCCATGGTGTTTAGAGGGGCTTATGGTATTTCCCCCACCCTCTCAGTAATGCTTTTGTCTTCGCACCTGGTGGGCTGTAGAATCTACCGGCAGGTTTCTCCACGCTGCACCTGCTATGAACTACCTGCGCCAGGGAAATTATAGGTTGTAATTATCTGACAACAAAGCAAATAACTGTTATGTCGTAAAACTGCAGTGCGCTTAAAAACAACCAAGCAATAAGAAATTTGTAAATAATAGTGTGGAGTGGCTGATAAATAATGATTAGGGTCTTCTACCGGCGACTAAAGTACAATGTACTCAAATTAAAAGACCATTAAGCGCTCCTGTAGATCTCTAAACCTCAACTAAGTCATCCGACTGTTCCAATAATATATATTCCAGCATAAAATCTGGTTCTTAAAATACCAGAAACACACGACAAAGTTGTTCATGTGCTGCTGCACACGAGTATAAACGTATTGGTTATGAACTAGGCTTAAAGGCACACAGCACTTTTTTTATATCTGGTGGCCAATCACGGTGCTGTGATCTACCAATGCATCAAAATCAATTCACTGATATTACTTGTAATAATTTGATTGCACGTGACAGTAATTGTCAAAAGAATGTCTAAGTTCATCGCCGTCCATTGAACTCTCTTGCAGTTATATACAGGTGTCTTTACGGAGTTGTTTCACGGACGCGCGTGTGTGTATACACGGATGGAATAATACAGAGCGGTCGAAAGCGGCAGAGAAAAAAGAGAGCGAAAAAACTTACCTAATCCACATTAACATTTATGTTTTGTTCCATAATTCGCAGGGTCTGCCCAGAGATCAAATCAGGAACTATTTTAAAAGCAGGGGATTTTCTATTTACCGAGGTATGCCACTCCATTGTGTGAATTGTAAAAGTGAGAGAAAATTCAATTTTTCAGTTGTTGCCAAACAAGATTTTCAATTGAAGTGGAACTAATTCTTTGTGACTGTCGAGTTTCTTGTTATTCTACGTCTAAGTTGTTTTGTTGCGGTTACGGTTTTTGTTTTCTTTTCAGTTCCACAAAGTGGTTCCGCCCTTGACATCCACCTGTTTGAATAACTAAAAGGCGCCAAAAAGAAAGGTGAGTAAAAACTTGGAAACTCTTTGAAAATTGCCGTGTTCGTGATTCTGAAATTTAAACGAAAGTTTTTGTTATCAAAAAATGTCGCCAACTTACATTAACCATTATTATTATTATTATGATTTTTTTAATTTTTTTTTTTTAATAGGCCTATATATATATATATATATATGTATATGAATTTTGGGGAGGGGGCAAATGTGACAGAAAATGAATATCGGCGCGCAAGCGCTGCCAATCGCGCAGCGACGTGGGGGAGTTGGACATATTTGAAAATGAAGGCCCAATGGAAACCATTTGGTTCATTTGGTTCATTTCTTTTGTGCGCACCATTTTTTTAGGGGTTGGACTTTTTCTTCTGTTTTATTTCGTTGCAGGCCTGTTTTCAACTAAGCTTACGTGAATAAGTCGCCCAGCTTCCAAATACGACGGTAACGTTTCACGGATAAACAATGAACAAGTTACTGTTAAAAACCAAAACAAAACGGCGCCATGTTTTAAGCTGGCTGCGAGCTCACGTAGAAAGATTATTTTCTTTTTGTTGCCTAGGACAACGGTCCCGGATTTACAACAATTTTATATTATGTACTTTTAGTATGAAGGCTCATTACAATGGGGTCAAACAGCTTGGAAACTGGTCATTACAAAATTGGCTCCATATGATCCTAACATTATTGACATAGTCATCTTGGGTTTCGAATGAGAACCCACAATAATTCCGATTGTCATGTTTAATTTAAATGGGGAAGTACCGTACAGTTTGGGATGAGTAGATTTCCTATCATGTGTTTCCACATGACTGCCTCTGTTACACTGTGTCTTGTATACATATTTACGTGTGTTGTGTTGTCATTTAGCCATCGGGTCGAAACGTCAGGCCATTAACTATTTTTTGTGTTTATACCAAAGGTTCTTTTGGTTGGTAAGCAGTTTGCAACAGCTAATTCTATTTTCTCGTAGATTTCTTCTAATCCGCGGTTTCTGATAAACACTACATTAGTTTGCATGCAAAATCCCCACTGACAAATTTTGATCAAATTCGGTTGTCACTCGTTGGTGACAACTTCGAAAAAAAAGGTTCATGTTTTGTAAGTGACTTGGCGCACGTTCATTCTTGCTTATTTCGACTCTAAAATGCGACGGGATTCGTTAATTCAGTTTGCTATGATCGTTTATCGACAATTTCTCTTGGGGATTGGAACTGGTGGGCATTTTATAATCAGCGAGCTTTCAAATTTACACCAATCATGTACTTCGTCATGTACAGTCCTATTATTATTTGATTGGTCGAAGTGCATTTGATTATAGTTTCATCAATTCAAAATTCAATCTTAATGCATATTATTTTGAGAATTTATTTCATCTCAACTTGAACCTAAACTTAAGTGAATATTGACAACCCTCAACGTTTTTAGTCCATGAATGAAGACGATGAATTCTGATGAAACTGATGTAAATTATATATATATAGTTAATTCTTTGTGAATAATTAACAATGTTAACGGTAGTTGCAAATTGTCTTCGTTTGTTGAAGGGCTGATGCAGCGGCGACTCACAATAAGATTCACTCAATACACTCCGGTGACTCCGGTGGAGTCATTTGTTAGCAATTTGGACCTGGCGAACATACCAGTACGGATTGAATGAGCAGTTTGGACCTGGGCGCGCGGAGCACCAAGACGGAACTGAAGGGATATTTAGCAGCTTTGCTGACCGACCGTAGACGCAGTACAGGGTATTGCCGGAGTAATTTCAGCGTTGCTGACCGTAGACGCAGTAAGCCTACCCGGAGTATTCAGCGTTGCTGACCGTAGACGCAGTACAGGCCGGTATTGCCGGAGTAATTTCAGCGTTGCTGACCGTAGACGCAGTAAGCCTACAGGGTATTTCCGGAGTAATTTCAGCGTTGCTGACCGTAGACGCAGTACAGGGTATTGCCGGAGTAATTTCAGCGTTGCTGACCGTAGACAAAGTACAGGGTATTTCCGGAGTAATTTCAGCGTTGCTGACCGTAGACAAAGCTGTACAGGGTATTTCCGGAGTAATTTCAGCGTTACGTCATTGTCGCCATAGTTTTTCACAGAGTTCACAGACTCAAAATAACTCTCAAAATTTAAGCTTGTTTCTCTTCACAGTACAAGAACGCAACAAGAAACCTGATTATGGAACCGAAATAATACAAAGCGACGCCCTCTGGGCCCAATTTCATGGCTCTGCTTACCGCGGAATTCTGCGCTTACGCCCAGCTGCGTCCTATAGAAATACACACATTACAATGCGCGTAAGCGCCAAATTATTTGGTAAGCAGTGCCATGAAATTGGGTCCAGGTGTTCAGTCGTTATCCGTAAGCCCTCGTGGTGTAAAGTTTGTGGAAATACAAACCGTCCTTAGAGAGATGATGACGTCAGATTAGCCCCCACCAAACGCCATTTTGAATGTGTCCAAATACAGTAAGACATCTCCATGGAGCTTGGTATCCATTTCTATATGTTACTCTTTTGAAGCAGCAGTAAACAGTTCACCCTATAAAAGTAGGTCGGGCGTTATTTCTTTCAAGAGTTAGTTTACTCGTAAAAGTAAATTCGGGCGAAACCTGCTGCGTTCTGATCCTGTTGTGTTTGCTCCGTTGCCCCTTTCATGACGTCACAATACGCCACCTTGATCATGCTGAGAGGTGTGTATTTTTTAACCTTGCAATAGAAATGATGCATTGCGACTAAGTTACACGTCATTCAAAAACGTCCATTCAAAGGCGTCTGTACTTTTTTGTCCTTTTCCTCCTCGTTTCATTTCCAAAGAAAAAGGTATTTCAAACAATAAAAGTGAAATAAGTGATCTCAAAACTAGTTCACATCTCTCGGAAAAAAATATTCATATCGGGAACAAAACGCGGTCTCGGTCTGCTGTAAAATCTGACATGTATTTGGAAAGTTGGTCGAGAGTGCATTATCGAAAAGTAAATATTGTTCCACCACGCTCGGGTTGAGAGTAAAATTGTTTATGAAAAGACTAAATTATAACAAGTCCCTGTTTACCGCACTGAAATGCTTTTCTTTTGTCGGGCGATTTTGAAAAACTTTTTACGGCCAACAAATCAGCAACTATGACAGAAAAGCGCAAAAAACCCTGTATTTTCTTTGCCAGAAGTACTCTAACCTAGTTCGAACAAAGTTGAACAGTAACAGAAGAGCTCCGCTTGAAGTGTTTTATAATTTGTAAAGATCCTTCATCTAAGTACAGATTGATAACCAACCATGACCTAGTATAAAGCACACACAAAAAGTAAACAAAAAGTGACTTTGACGTATCGACCCCAGCAGTCGCCAAGGTTAAAAACACATTCAATTCAAAACAATTTCAAAACTCCATACTGCATGCAATTTCCCTTAAACCATACATAACAAAACTAACTGAATTTAAGAAGTAACCATGCACTCAGGTTTACAAGACAGAAACCAAAACAAGTATAGAGGCATCTTCTATAGAAGCTGGGACTTGTGGTGAGATGCCAGACAGGCAGACAAACAGAATATAAACAGGAACAAGAACGGACGGACAGACAGACATCTTTACCATAGTGGGGTTTCCAGAGGTTGTGACTATGATCCCTTTTCTTTAATCTTTTCTGTTTTAAACATTGTGGGGTTCAAACCACAATTTCCAAAAAACAAGTAGGGAGCCTACAGTTCCTGCCTATAAATAGTCCCTTTTTAGTGTCGCTCTGTAAGCTCAGGTTGAACTAGACTTGACTCAAGTCCCAATCCCGTGCCATCGCCAGAAAACTATTGTTTTGTGATGGTCTGCAATGTCTTGCACTGTGATGTCACAGAGTGTAATGAATATTTTACCGGCGGGGCAGCGCTTCCACGCTCCCACTGGTTTTGTTCATCTCCCCATTTGGGGAGATTTTCCAGTAACAACGTGCAGTGTAAGAAACGACCTCGTCAAGTCCCATTCTCGGAACCACATTTTGACGGCGAGCGCACACTGTACGGCTTGTTTGCTAGTTGGCGCGATAAGCTTGGGGACCTCTCGCACGAGAACGGGACTTGAATCAAGTCTAAGGTTGAACAGACATCCGAGTACACTAGAAAAACACAAGTAGTAAAGTAGAAAGACGTGAAAAGAGTGAGGCAGAATGCAGTCAGAAAATGCGCATTAAACTAGTCAATTCTCTCCACCCCTTGTGTCCTTTACATTGTTCATTCCTTGCTTTTTCTGACTGCATTGTACCTCTCTCTTTACTTGGCTGCTTCTGTTTGTCTATAATGTGTTTGTTTTTATAGCGTTTGAGACAGACTCTGCTGGTCGAAACGTGAGGCCACCAACAGTTTCGTTTAGCATCTGAACAAATAATCAGGAACAATGTAAAAGGAAAAGAAAATGAAAATAAAATAGCAGAGTAATATAATAGAGGACTCTAACAAAAATTATTAACAAAACCAATCCGAAAAACCCCTACAACAATCCATCAAAAACACAAAACAACCTCTCAACACCCAAAACAAGCTGCCCGCGTGCAAAATACTTGTTATAGTGTGCCGATAACGAAGCAAGTGGTAGGCCTAACTTAAAGGAACACGTTGCCTTAAAATCTCAAGAAATTTTGCTGTTTGGAAGTGTTCCATATCCTTATTAAGAGTTGTTCGTGCAATAACATGCCTTTAATGTGTTATAATTAGTGAATGGTGATTAAAAAAAACCAAACATTGCCATCTGACCCCGAGATCTGCCCCGCGAAACGTATACGTATTTCCAGCCGTAAATACCACCGTCCATGTAATGGGCAAAATGCGCGACGAACAGTCGTTACGCTAGTGCCGTAGTCAGTGGCCTGGTAAACCAGTCAGATCTCCTTGCTCTATGGTCAGATGAAAACCGGGTAATAATCTCATTTTCTACCTCGCTCGCAACTTGTAAACCGAGCTAAAGCTAGCTCAGTATTGGGTCCAAAATATCCAGCCAGGTATTTGCGGAACGGCCAGCCGCATATTCAGAATATTAGAACACATGCAGTACAGGGAGGAGACAAACTATCACATTTGGTTCACCTCCCTGTACTGCATGTGTTCTAATCGCCGGCTGGCTATATCGGGACCAATACTGTGCTAGATTCAGCTCGGTGTTGGATATTTATTGGAGGAATACAATAAACAGATGGTAATCGTAACATTTTTAATAAAATAATTGCTCAGTCGTAGTTCAACAGCTGCGACTGGAAATAAGACTAATAGAATTTGTCCGCCATTTATGGGAGTCAAAATCTTGACTCCCATAAATGGCGGAGCGTTTTGTTTCGCGAAAGTGAGCAAAAGCGAAGCATTTCTAAGGCACGTTTGTGTGGATAATTATATTCTACTTTTTAAACATCTTTCCGACCGTGCTCATTATACATCAAACGCTTGTTATAGCCCAAAAGCGCCCAACAGCGCCCAACCCGAAGGCAACGTGTCCCTTTAAGATGGAGAGGAACAAAATAAGCAGTTAACGAACTCTTTCTTGTTTAAAAGCATCACAGCCAAACCAAAGGCTTAGCTTTTATTATAGTTAAACAGTTATATTACATATCACACTTTACAGCACTAATTTATGTAGAATCATCTAGTCCCGTCAATAAAATTCATTGCACAATTATTATTAAAAAGGATAAAATAATAGTTATAAACTAAACATTAGGTGTTTGTCCTTTGGACGGACACACAGCTGTTCTGGTTTTATTTTATGATTATACGATCCAAACCCTGAAACTGACCCTGAATTTGCGGCAAACAGACCACCACCACAAACCAACACAAATCCTCAATTTGTCTCTAACTGTGCCAAAAATCCTAATCATGTTTTTAAACAAAATGTTACATGTGCTGTATGCTACAAGATGGCAAAAAAATATGACTTATAATGACATGCGGTTCAGGAATGTTTTTATTTTATTTATTTGAACTTCCTTTTGGGACCGGAAGGATAAATTTATGTGGGGTCATCTTTTTAAATAAAATGCCAAATTAACAGTGTGCTAACAGACATCACAATAGTAATGCCTTTTATGACATGTGGTTCAGGAATTTTGTTTTTTGAACTTCCTGTTTGGACCAGAAGAAAGGTCAAATTGGGGTCAAGGTTTTGATTAAAATGTTGAATGTGCTACAAGATGGCACAGAGATTATGACTTTATGACATAATGTTTCGGGAAATGTGGTTTGTTTTATTTAAACTTTGTGTTTGGACCGGAATGAAAGGTCAAAGTGGGGTCACGCTTTGTAATTAAATATCAAATATGTCAAATGTCACAAGACAGCGCAAAAAAATTATTATTTGACATGTGGTTCCGGAGACATGATTTATTTTTATTTTAGAGCTTACTGTTTGAAGCGGAAGTAAAGGTCAAAGTTGGGTGACAATTCCAAATAAAATGTTACATGTGCTTTAAGCTACGTTCGATGACAAGCGGTTTAGAAGATGTGATTTTGTTAATAATAAACTTTGAATTAATTCGTACTTTATTTCCGTCAGAAAGAAAATCCTCTCGGAAGCAATTACTAAAAAAAAAATAAAGATTTGAATATACTTTGAAATACGGAAAACAATACTGTATGAGTTAAAGAAGAGTTTTGTATTCTTAATTTTGGGGATGAAAAAAAGGAGCAATTTTGCAGAATTCGACTCCATAAGCTTTTAGGTAGAAGTCCTCAGCTCAACGTATCACACAACGCTGCCGACTGTATTTGTATGGTATTTCAAATGATATCCCCAGTATAATGTCAGCTTCTTGTGTTTGCGTCAAAGTGAACGCTATATTGTATACCCGGTCCGGGTAAATATCCAATATCTTTTAGTTATAATTGGCATATAATTATTTTGGGTTGATGATTTAAATGTTGGTCTATATGCTGTTGTATTAAAATCGTAATTGCAACTTGTTTGCGTCTTTGTAATACTGAGTACGTTCTTGTCGGAACTGCTAATAAGAAGCAGAAGAAAAACAAACTAGATATTAGGTATTTGTCCTTTGGACGAACACAAAGCTGTTCCGTTTTTATTTTACTACGATTACATGATCCAGGTCCTGAACCTGACAATTAATTTGAGACAGTAGACATGACCCTAATTCTACGCAGACATTAAATTTATTGTTCATCCTCTGATATATTTAACTGAACGATTTTGTTCAGGATAGATCTTTCGTTCGTGAAATTTTAAATAAAATGTTGTTTACGCTAAATGTTGTTTATTAAATTATTAATACTGAAGCAGTTAGCAGCGCAAACAGCGAAAGTTTAAACAAAATGTTGTTTACGCTAAATGTTGTTTATTAAATTATTAATACTGAAGCAGTTAGCAGCGCAAACAAAATCATTTACGAATGTTCTGTAGCGTAAACAATTGGTTTATTTACAACATTTGAATATATTACCACCCTTATATGAAATTGACTTGTCCAGGCATTCTTAGTGGCCGGCTATTCAAACACGCAGTGGATACCTACATGTATGTACATTGTACACTACCACTGTCATGGTATTATCAGAAAAGTGGGGACAGCAGAACAGAGGAACACGAAAAAAAACAATGCTGTCCTCACATTGGAATCCTTTGTATTTTTGTGTCCTCACGTTTTGTTTGTGTGCTTAGTCTATGGAGGGTGTTAAGTTAAAGGGACAAAGGAAAGTCCTCACATTGATAGCAATAAATTGATAAGTTAAGTGTATTGGGTTTGTACGTTGAGCTGCGAACTGTCTGCGTCGCGAGAGTTAATGAGGATTATTTTCAACTATAGGTAGCGCATTGGTAGCGCAGTCGTTACTGACAATATGATAACAGCAGCATAAATATTGCCATTGTATTACTGAACACCGTTGAACCACTTGGATGCAGTGTGTCGTAGCCAGCAGCCTAGAGTCAAACTCTAGTTCTGATGGTTTCCTGAGTCATCAGCATAAAGGACATCAGAGTGTGGGTTCGAATCCTGGTCTGGACACTTTGGCAAGACAACAACTACTCTATAGATGCTTCTCATTACCCAGGAGTAAATGGGTACCTGATCGTGATCCATTCTCGCACAGAAGTCCAAAATAATACGTTACATAATAGAAAATGGGGCCCCTCATTTCTTCCTGAAAACATGTCCAAAGATGAGTTTTATTCCTTTGAGATGTTTTGTTGGCACTTTGGGGGAAATAAAATAGCAAACGTGCACTAAAATCTTCAGAGCTGGGGTATCATTTTAAGCAGGTAGGCCTACTGAGAAACTTAAACTTACCTTTCGATGGCCTTTACTTAAAAGAACTTTGTGTAGATCAATGCAGGCATCATTTTTCAAAGGGTTTTGATGTATCAAGCATACTAATTCACTTCTGACTTCATTTCAAAAGAAAAATAGAATTAGCTGTTTCAAACCGTCACCGTTTTCACGAAGAGCCACATATCTTAAAATATATAGATGATTACAAAAAGGGGCCTTTATCTCAATGAATGAATTTTTGCGTTTTCACGAACAGCCATCGGCCCAAAAACGCATTGTAATACATTGCAACAAATGTAGGTCAAATCGTTTTTCGTTTTCAGGAAGAGCCACTTATGTCAGCGCGCGCGTGATCACGTGACATACGCGCCCCTCTCCTATGTAAAAACACGTTAACCAGTTGGGCGTTTAAGTAGGTCAACTCACTTTTTCGGTTTCACGAAGAGCCACGTATCTTTTATGGCAATTAGCCAATATATTTAACGAAATTAATAAGTCAATAGGGATGTTAAACTTACACAGAATCATATAAGAGGTCTTTGAATGCAAACCGTGGCTTTAGTATTGCAGATATTGCAGTTTTAAGCCAAGCACAGTGTAAAATGTAAATCTCAATCAAGCGTTTGGACATAATGTGGCTCTTCGTGAAAACGGTGACGACTGACTGCTTCCCAACCAAAACTACATGTATAGTATAACATGTATTAAATGCAAAATATTGTTAATGGCTTATTGTTTCGACCCTATTAGCTAAACGAGAAGAAACCTACTAGGGTCTATACATGAGATAATAAATAATATTATCAGTTCAAAATGATAAAAGTGTGTCGTCGCCACCACTACTCCTTAGGCCTACAGTGAACCATAAAGCAGGGCACAATTAACCTGATATCAAAAGAAAAACTATGAATAATTGAAGGTATCAACCAGCATGGAACCGAATTCAGTGACAATGCCAATGGTGAAACCATCAGCACAACCCTGCGCTGCAGTATCAAGGTCATGCTAACTTGGTCCCCTCATGGTGCGGTCGCTGACTGCACCGTTACGCGTTCGTGTATAGGTTTTTTTTATAGCTCCTCACAAACTCTTCTAAAATGGTTTCAATATACTCAGTTTTAACAATTATTTGTGTATTATAGGTAAGTAAAATTGAACTTATTTTGAAAGGTTGTGTTTTTTTACTTACCAAATAATAACACTTTTTAGAGCCATGGGTTTGTACGCACATACAAAACGCGCAATAAATGACGTCACGGTGACGTCACAAAATGTTTTATGCCAACACACACATCTACAGTATCCCACAAGTAAATAAGCAATCGGACGTGTACATTTTGAGATAAGGTTGTCTCAAAATTGCCTATTCAACTTTTCAAGTCATTCTAACTAAGTCAATTATTTTAATGGTGTTAAGCTTATTACACTAATGACAACTTCATCACCAAATTAGTGTACAAATCAAATAGGATTTTTGACAGAAGGTAAGATAATGATAAGAAGAAAAACAAATAAAAATCTTCGAAAACAATAGCTGTTCCGACTAGGCCTACTATGTCGGAACAGCTAACAATAAGAACAACAATACAAATCTTGACAAAAACAATAGCTGTTCCGACTACTGTGCCGGAACAGCCGACAAAACAAGCCGAAATGATAATGAAAATGCGTTGAATATATCGGTTTGAGGGCTAAAGACAAGACATTAGTGTTGATAGACATGATTGCGGGGCCAGATTATTTTCACACAAACCTCGTTTTGGTTACATTGATTGGAACGCACGAAATGGAAAAAAACAGTTGATTCCTACGATTGCAAACGTACATCATGATTTTAATCTTGGTAAATTGACAGGGAACAAAACTGTCCGACCACGAACGCAAAAAAAGGAGCGCCAAAAAAAGGGGCTACTTGTAAATTGTAAAAGAGCGGATTATTGAAGAGGCGCCGAAGAGTCTATTTTCGGTAAAAAAAGCACGGATTAAAGGCATCGTACACGTTTGGTAATTACTCAAAATATATATTAGCATAAAAACTTACTTGGTAACGAGCAACGGAAAGCTGTTGATCGTATAAAACATTGTAGGAAACGACTCCCTCTGAAATAATGTAGTTTTTGAGAAAGAGGTAATTTCTCACTAAAATAATAAAAAAACTTCTTGCAAGAAGTTTTTATTCCTATCTGAAAGCAAAAATTTGTACAACAAGGGTGTTTTTTCTTTCATCATTTTCTTGCAACTTCTATGACCAATTGAGCCCAAATTTTCACAGGCTTGTTATTTTATGCAGTGAGAACACTGGTCTTTGACAATTTCCAACGTGTTCAGTGCCTTTTGAAAACAAACGCCCTAGCGAGAGGTATATAATTATTAGTACCACATTGAGAAGGAAAGAAATTATAAGTTTCTTTTGTTCATTGACCTAAGAATGGATTATGTATATAAACGGGGTCACCAACGGGCCTCAACACCCTGGGGGGCCTCCCTTTGTACCGTTATAGCCAGAGTTCATCCACAGAGTACGATAAAAATAAAACAATCATGACAAATTATGATTTGTGCATTGGAGCATTTACCACGCCCCCATAAATTTACAATTTGTACTATTCAATCCAAAGTAAAACCCTTTAGTTCATTCTAACCGAAATTTCGAAGGAAAAAAAATGCATGGAACTACAATAAACAGCCTATTTCCAGTACCCATTCTGGGAGGGGGTGGCCGCTATAGTACTGCAGCGTGCACAGTGATGGCGCAACGCCGTCGGCTGTGCCTCTGCGCCCGTGTAGCGCCCCCCCCCCGCTGCTTGGCACGCCACGAAAACCACACACGGGGCCATCTGCACGGTGGCATCGTTCGTCTGGCCAGCTGTGACCCAATGCGACACGATGGCAGTTGGACATGGACCTGGACATTTGACATTTGATTCGATTCATACGAGAGAAGAGTAAGAAGTGTTAAAGTATTCCCCAACTGCACGATTAATGCGAACACCCATTAGAGCATGGAGATTGGAGTAAAAATACCATGTTCATCTCTCTTGTTATTATAAACAATCACCGCTGTCCTTCAGAGCAACATTGACGATCCCATTGCTTGATTTCACGTCCTCAGCCACGCCCCCATTGCTGATTGGCCGAGTCTTCCCCAGCATCTCGGCATCTTCCATTGTCTCCGGGAGGGGCTTATTTCTAGTCTCCGGGAGCAGCAGAACCAAGACGCCCGCTATGAGGCTCAAACCTCCGAATATATTGAGCGGCAGGTAGTACGATACTACTTCCTGCACAAACACAGATTAGAGGGGAATAGATAACAGAAACAGTAGAGGGCGCCCTGCTTTGTAGATTATTATCGCCCAAAAGTCACCACAATAACAGTTAAAGGGATTGTATACGTTTGGTAATTGGAAACCCAATGTTTGTTTCAATCCTATATAGTTGTAGATATTATACCATCAAACTAACCTATTCAAATTTCATTTCAAAAAGTGGAAGCGTTTTTGAGATATTGCCGAAAATCTGGAGCGGTTATGTCCACGCAGGAAAAATAATCTGCAATTGGAATACACTATCTGAGAAACGTTACTGTAGTAACGCTTCTCAGATTCAAATTTTTGGGGATAAAAAGTGATATCTTTTTCCATAACCGCAGTACTTCGAAGTGAACAGTTTGTCAAAATGCATTATACCACCCAAAGCTGCTGTACTTCTTACCAAGTAAGTTTTTATTGCCATTAATTTTCAGAGTCATTACTAAACGTATACAGACCCTTAACTTTAGATGTGTAGTTTTAGGTTAATTTTTGTTTAAAATCGGTCATAAACAAGAAGGTTTGGTGTGAAGCGGTGGAATATTAATGGGCAACACTTTTAGCAGTGTAGCCATCTTGTTTTCACCCTTTCAAATTGATGTGACCTGGGCTCAAAAACATAGAGCTGCTTAAAGCACAAAAGAGTGGTTAGCACAAAATAATTATGCTTACCAGAATAAGGTTACCAGCCAAAATACCATGTCACATGTACAATTTATGACTGGTATCCTGCTCCTTTTTGCTTAGCAGAAAATTGTTAAGCATTAATATTTTCTGCAACAAGCAGCTCTATTTAATTGGGGTCATACAGGGTCCAATTTCATCAGCTGCTTAAGCACAAAAAGTGGCTAAGAACAAAAATACGCCAAACAGAATAAGGTTACCAGTCAAATTATGATATCACAATAAAAATGTCCAATCTGTCACTGGTATTCTGCATATTCTTGCTCAACAGACAGTTTGTAAGCAACTATTTTCTGCTTTAAGCAGCTCTATAACAAAAATAAATGGATTTTTAGACAAATGTTTTTTTTTTAAATTGTTGACGAATTAGTTCAAATTGTGTTGATGTCCGATGAACTTTGCGTTCTATTGAGAACTTGTTTTTATACTTACGAGATAGATAATGAAAGGTGCAAGAATACTTCCTATACGGCCGCTAATTGAAGCAATACCAAAACCGATATTCCTGAATGACGGATGAAAACAAAAAATCAACATAACTAACAGAACGATAATTTTGACCTTAGTTGGTCCAATACCTTCTAGTGCCAAGGACTGACAAATACAGTTGAAGAGTCTCACAGCCTAACATTATGTGTCAACGGAACTACTGGTAATTGACTCAAAATCTTTGGTACAAAAAATTAACCGCGGTCACAGAAATAGAACTCGGATAATGCCGGGTGTAGTTATCTATGCATGTGCTGCTTTGAGGCAATTCATGGGCCAAGTTCGCGCAAGGACTATCGTTGACTATAGTTCGACTACATTAGCCCGAACTCTGTCTAGTCGACGATAGTTGGACTACTCTAGTCGACTATTTGGAACCAGCCTACTGGGCATGGTCGCATCGCTGGTTATCAATAGCCGTTTTCATAGCACAATGCATAGTGGACCAGTTATAAGCAAATGAAACGTATGTTGAGCCGCCGGTCGCATTGACATGACATAGAGTCGTTCGCACTTCAACTTCTGTGCGCATGCACGTCACTAAACAACCACTAGTTAATCATTGGTCCTTGCGCGAACTTGGCCGTGGTTGTCAAGCTCTGGCAAGTTCCAGCTTTACCATTGGTTGATCTGGATAGTTTATGCCATACAGGAATGTCACGTGGTACTGGTCCTCTTTGTCCACAGCTGACATAGAGGGCGTACACAGCAAACAGATTGCTAGTGTCGTGGCCGAGCGGATAAGAGCACCGGACTCAAGCTCTGCCGTTTCTGTTCAGCAGAGTGTGGGTTCGAGTCCGTTGACACTTGTGTCCTAAAGCAAGACACTTAACCATTATTGCTGCGTCCTTCGGATGGGACGTAAAGCCGTTGGTCGTGTGTTGTGTAATGCACGTAAAAGAACCCAGTGCACTTATCGAAAACAGAAGGGGTTCGCCCCGGTGTTCCTGGTTTGGTCGGCAGCATATTGCGCCATAGCTTCTTGTAAACCATTACATGGTGCTATGTAAAGGAATACGTCTCATACTTCAAAAACGTAGCTCCACACTACCTTGCAGGAAAAATAATGAATAATGAAGCGCCTTAAGAGTCACTGAGTGACGGATAAAAGAAGCCACCATTAGTGAACTTGGCTTTCTCCGTGTTATGGTTTCAGACCCTTTTCGAAACCGTGGCTTGGGCTTAGGCTCCGGGTTTGAAGCACTGAACCAACGAGCGCACGTTTTCAAAATAAGTGACGGAGCCTAAGCCGGAGCCTGAGCCGAGCCATGGTTTCGAAAAGGGCCTGTGAGTGCACGACTAATTATGGATCAAAATGGCGCTGGGTTGTGGTGTAACCATTGATCTCTATTATGCGGGGACGAGGTTACAAATGTCAACCTCTTACCTGACCGGGGTAGGGAAGATCTCTGCTCCATACAGGAAAGCTACGGCAAAGCTACTCGTGATACAGAACTTCCCGAACATGGCTGGTACAATTAGTGGGATGAAAAAATCAGAACCATCACCTGAGGAAACAAATAACAATTGTAAACACTTTGGTCCATTTTAAACATTTGACATTAAACATTTTAACTCAAATATAGCTTTGGTGAAAATAATGAACAGTCTGAACACTTTTATAGATCCCTTCATTGGTCACCATCGCTGAGGTATAGTGTTCACAGGTTGTATCGTAAACTTGGGTGTGATCCCTGGCCGTACGGCAGTTAAAGGTTGAATGACTTCTGACTGTCACACAAAGATATTGACAAAAACAGGGAGACCGCCAACATTAGGGCAAGAAAGCTGAGTTGGTGGAGCGCCGGTGTTCTTTTGAAATCTGTCCCCCGGAGATTCTGTCCTCCATATGGGAATTTAACATGGGCTGGAGGAGGAGGATTCAAAATAGGGCGCTATCAGAAGAGGTTTGTACACCGTTCTCCGTAGGGGACAGAATCTCCTGCCACACCGGCACTTCAATCCGCTGGTCGTAAAGGTTCAAGTCCAGCTCTTGTAATGTTTTCTTTGTTCAACCCCAATATTTATATTTTGTTTTATATTGTTTTTGGTTGCACAATATCGATTTATCAGTGATTTATAGGGCATTATTGTTTTGAATCATACAGTTGCTGTATTTTTTTTTGTCATGCAGTGAAGGCGGCCCGTATTTTCGCCAACCACTGTGGCAACAAATGATACAGGCTGTGACGTACCCCTCAAAAGAAATAGTAAAATGGCGTCTCCATGGCAAGCTCTTTACTATAGTGTGGTCATCATGATTTTTAATCTGAACTAATGTAACCAAAACGAAACTGGAACAAAAAATAGTCTGGTTCCTTTTTCAGTGCAACGTATACTAGCATTCCTTACTATTATTGGATAAGGGAACATGACCAATCAAGATTGTGGCAGCATTAGGTCTATAGACCTTTCTTTTGTTTACACTGACCACCATTTAGTATGGAAGGCCTTGTGTAGCAAAACAATGTAAACTGGCTCGGCAAAACTTTGCCCTTTTTAGCAAAACATCAAATGTTTTTATGCAGTACAAGTTTACATTTTGTTTTGGATAGTACATTTTATTTATCATTAATATGGGTATTAATTTGATAGCATTATTTGTTAAATAAGAAACTGTTGTATTTGTTTGCGGTGAAGGCCGCCCGTACTTTTGAACTCGCGGATGTGATGTTGCAAAAGAAAGGTCTATTGTACGTACTTGGCGTTTACTCCTCATGTTGGGCCCTTTTCGAAACTACGGCTTGCTGGGCTTGGGCTCCGTTTGTTAAAGACGTGTGCTTTCCTTACGGGGCTTCAAACAGGCGGATGGAGCCCAAGCCGGAGCCCAAGCCGGAGCCCAATCCGGAGCCCAAGACCAAGCCGTAGTTTCGAAAAGGGTGTGTGTCTGTACATACCTGTGTCACGTGGTAGGCAAGCAGTAATTATGCATGCAAATCCAGCGAGTATGTGAAATAATACCAACGACGGTCGACGACCCCACCTGAGAAAAAAACAGACAAAATTTACATGAGAAAGTTAACCTACACCATTCGAGACCATTCAACCATTAATACTAGTTCAGTTCTGTCGGGTTTTTTTACGTGTTCGTGCAACTGCGCAAACACCTCTTATTTTTGCTTATTTTTGTGAACTAATTTTAACGAATTTTACTGTGGTTTTCTTTAACCTTTTAGTTATAATACTTTTTAAATTTACTTGCAAATCGACATTGCAGAATTGAACTGGGTTGATGGTGACTAACTGTGTATACGCAACTACTTGTGTACATGACTTGTGTGTACTGTTTAGATCTATTTAAAATTTAAAACCAAACAAAACTCGGTGGAATGATTTCTCAACTTGCTTATTCTTTCAGTGAAGTGTGTTACGTTTTCAATATTCTTGCCTGCAGAATTCCACTTGTAAATCACAAAAAATGGCTTAGATTTGCCAGAGGGTACGTAGCCGTATACTGTAAATCATTTTAGACAAACTGGTTTGTGTGAATGTATTCATCATTTATAACCAGTGATATGCAGCACAATTATTAATAACATTATTAAGAAACGCCAATGTATTTACTTAAATGACGGTATAAGATATCATCAACACTAATTGAGTCAGTGTACCAGACATGCAAATGAGGTTTTGGACCAATGAACGTACCGCATCATTGTGAACATCGTGACGAGAAAACCTGGTATCTCCACAACGCTCAACAGAAAAAAGTTGAGATATTTGTCTCCTGCGATGTTGGAACTGTACAAGGAAACGCCGTAGTACACCATACTGTTCACAAACCTATAAAAAAGGTGACATTATAGTTCTAAATAAGTTGACAAACTAGGGTCATTTCCAAAAGTATATCGATAAAGATTTAATATTTGACTATAATCGATCGAGTGCAGAGATGAACGATTACACATACACAGTTGGGTAAAAACAAGTCGCACCTGTGGGCACTCGGGTCATAAGGTTAATCTTTGACTCATCGCTAGAGTGCAGAGCTAAACGATTACACATACACCCGATTGAAGGGTGACCTCGGTCTAAATCAGGGCACTAGGGAAACAGGGCGAAATATGTCCACCTTTTCAACGCAATCTTGGACGTTAATGGGGGACTTTTGGGACGCTAGGTGGCAGCAGACTTACCAGGTAAAATCCATTGTTCTCGGTAATGTGCGCATGCTCAGAACTACGTAAACAATGGAAATTTACCTGGTAAGTCTGCTGCCACCTAGCGTTCCGAAGTCTCCCATTGCTCGAGTGCAAAGATAAACGATTACACATACACCCGATTGAAGGACGACCCCGGTCTACATTGACAGGGTAGCAATAGGGACATGGTGCCTATATATCATTTTAAAAAAAATTATAATAATAAAACTCAATATATAAACACTACTCTGTCCACCTTTTCAACGCATTTAATCTTTGACTTTTATCGCTCGAGAGTACAGAGATAAACGATTACACATACACCCGATTCAAGGACGACCCCGGTCTACATTGGTAGAGTAGCCATAAGTACAAGGTGCCAATATCATAAAAATACAAACTAAATAAATAACACTACTCCGTCCACCTTTCTAACGCATTTAATCTTTGACGTTAATTGCTCGAGTGCAAAGATAAACGATTACACATACACAGTTAGGGTAAAAACAAGTCGCATCTGTGGGCACTCGGGTCATAAGGTTAGTTAATCTTTTACTAATACTCGACCCACCTTTTTGATTTTCCATGTTTTCACTTCGTAAAATACAAACGAGACGTACACTTCTCGTTTTCTGCGTAGATTATGACGCGGCGCTCCTTGATAATAAAAAATCACTGCCGCACCGCCAACTGAGTGCAAACAATAACGGTTTGCCCCTTATTAACACTGTCGTGAGACAACTAATTGCGATGTCTTTCAGACACCGCCCGAAAGACACCGCCCGACATGATGCCATGCATCTCACATCTCGGCCCTTCGGGCCTCTCAAACACTGCAGCGGTGGGCCGAACGGCTCCCCACTGCGTGGCTCGCCTTCGCACCACTCATTAGTTCACACCCCAAACCGTTAACTGGTCCCTGTCTTTATCCGCAAGGATAAAGACAGAGACTGGTTTAACAGACCCAATGATTTCATTGGACACAAGGATTTCATTGGATAAACGGGCAGTGACGTAAGCTTTCCATATCTGTGTTATGATTGGTCGGCTCCGATTTGTCAGCTCCACTTTTCGATTGTCTGCTGCATGCTGCGCGCGTGTGTGTTCCAATACTCCTGAGGGTGCCCTACTTTAATGACGTCATGTGCATAAGGTCTATGAGCCACTATACAGATAGGTATCCAGCCAAAAGCTCCACATTATATGAGTTTAGCTGGTAATCAACCCAGGTATGATAAAGAAACTTTACTTACCACGACAAGGACATGATGATCAAGTTCTTTAAGACTATCCAACTCCGAAAGATGTCGATCACCGTGTAAGTCTTCCCTTTGTCGACGACCGGAGGTGCTGCTAGGCTGGGGTTAGAGGTGACGTCATTATGTGCCGATTCGCGAATGGTCTTGTCCTCGTGGGTTAGTACGAATCCATCCGCAGGTGGGCTGATGTTATTCACTCTGGCGATCTTGTTGAGGATTTTGAATGATTCTTTGTTACGTCCTTTTGACAAAAGCCACCTCACGGACTCGTAAAGAACGCTGGGGGAAAAAAATCAAATAGTTACTTGACGTGGGTCAATCACAAAGGAATAAATCACTTTAATGGGAGACTTTTGGTGAGCCATAATATAGCAGCAGACTACGGCGGCCATATCCGAATTGGCGGCTACGCGGCTACGGCTACGACTATTACTAAAGGGTGCTGCTTAGGACTTCCTATGCTTCAACGCATGATGACACAGAAATCTAGCCGTAGCCAGTAGCCGTAGCCATCAATTCGGACAAGGCCTTCCTACTTAGGTCAATCCACTGTGCTCGGAAATGTGCGCATGCTCAAAAACCACCATTTGTTTAAAACAAAATTGCGCTTTTAATAAAACTCGGCAAAACTGTCGGCTGTGAGGTCGCAAGAGAAAGGTGTTTTTAGTTACACAGAATGGCAATCTTTAGCAAACTTTTCGCTTGGCCAAAGATCACCAAGTTAATAAATACGATGACTGACATGCGTGATTGAATGACAGACGAAACTATATTGGGAAATGAAAAGCACAAAGCCATGCTTTTTCCTCACCACAAAATCCAAGCTTTCAAGTTTAAGCTGACGTATTGACTGGTTTTGCCATTCTGACTAAATGCCACTTTACGTCATTGACAGACTTAAAGGTATCGTACACGTTTGGTAATGACTCAAAACAAATATTAGCATAAAAACTTACTTGGTAACAAGCAACGGAGAGCTGTTGATAGTATAAAACATTGTAGAAACGACTCCCTCTGAAGTAAAGTATTTTTTTGAGAAAGAGGTAATTTCTCACTAAAATAATAAAAAACTTCTTGCAAGAAGTTTTTATTCCTATCTGAAAGCACACAAATTTGTACAACAAGGGTTTTTTTCTTTCATCATTTTCTTGCAACTTCGATGACCAATTGAGCCCAAATTTTCACAGGCTTGTTATTGTATATGGTAGGATACACCAAGTGAGAACACTGGTCTTTGACAATTACCAAACGTGTTCAGTGCCTTTAAGTGCGGTGTTTTTCTTTTCAGTTTCTACAATTCACTCCCAAAAGAATCTGGAAGTGTGAACCGTTTTGCCCCTGGTATATTTGCGAGATCCTTCGTGCGGGAACAATATTTTTTAGGAGCTATTGTGCTATCACAAAGGTACGGATGCAAACATTTCCTGTTATTTGTTGTTTGATTGTGATTCTGTACTTCATTTCCCCTCAATCAATCATTAATAAATACAGGGATAAATACAAAATAGAGGGTGATTTATTCCCCAGTTACAATTAGCTTGCGATGGGTTTGCGACGGATTTCTAGACATTTTTGACCGGGGCCTCACGGGACTCCTTGTAGCTACCGGGTCATTTTGGGGAATCGGGTTGGCATCGAGTTACCTTTAACTAACTCGGACTTAAAGGGTGTGTACAACATTGGTAATTGACCATATTTTTGAACGCATGAGGGCGCTTTCTTCAGGGAATGTCTTGCATCACAATTACAGTTTTATCTTATTTTAATTGCCTGTATGTAGTTTTATTGCATCATTGACGAAATACATAAACATAACGATAACAACAACGAAACAACCCCGTTTGTTTACTTGTTTCTCATCACGTAAAAATTGGTCCACAAGCGCCCTCACGCGGTCAAAAATACGGCGAATTGCCAAAGACCTGTATCCAAACTCGATGTGACCCAACATATACATGAAATAACAAACCTGTGAAAGTTTAAGCTAAATCGGTCTTCAGAGTCATGAGAAAACAGTGAAAAAAACCTTATGTGTTTTAACTTTTTTTCAAACATCGGAATTTATCCTGCAGGATAAATACTATTATTTTACTCATTTGGTAAAAACTATGGCATTTCAAGCCAAACTATTTCAAGGGAAGTTTTCTTTCATGGCCATCTTTATATCATATGATTTATGTGCAAATCTGTGAGCATTTATATTTTCATTCTTACCAATGTTGTACACACCCTTTAAAACCTGGTGCGGCGATTCGCATCGCAAACTGATCGCCAGGGTATCCCAAAAATCGGGCGGGCGCCGGGCAAAATTTTACCTCAGGGTTATCGCAGGGACATATATATAGGCAGGACATCAGACCTCGGCCGATCGTGCCAAGAATTCGTCCCCATTCCAGTAACGTCCGCCGATCGCCAGCCGGCGACCCCCCGGCGGGCCCCGTCATGGCAGCATGCGGGCACTTTTAATTGTGACTGTGACCGCCCTGTCGCGATCTTTCGCCGACCTCAACACGACGCAGCGTGTAGAGGTCGATGCCTAGAAATCGCACACGCCGCCCGGCCTTCGCTTTAAGTGGTGGGGGTCTCCAAAAAGCAGAGCTTGTCGAGTAGAGGAGCCCCATGACGTGTGTACCTTATAGGTATTATTTACATACAACATTTTAGCTTAGTATATTACACACTATAAATGAACATAAATAAGTTACACAAACAACAAGGACTAGGACAATAAGACAAGGACGTAGGCCTACTGTACAGCAGTAAAGTATTGTGCACGAAGATCAACCGGCAGAGGGGATTATAAGAATGTAGCAAATAGTAGAAATTATTTGACTAACAATTTAATCAAGTCAGCTATTTGTATCATATTTTCCCCGCAAAATACACTTCATCTTGCTTAAATAAGTAACGGCTGTTAACGCATTTAATGTCAGTATTTTAAAGAGTTACAAAACTTAGGACCTTGATAACAAATTCCCTTTTGGGCAAATGAAGTACGTATAATGGGATATGGATGTCACTGGTGTATTTAGAATAATGTTGATGGACAATCAAGGCATTTGACATGAAGATAGATTGAAAACAATTAGGTCCCAACTGAAGTCAACAAATATAATTGACTTTACGAGTCTTTTATCTATGAATAATGGATTTGAGTGAGCTCTAAAGTCTACATGATCAATAATTCTTAATGCCCGTTTTTGTATAAACAAATTATATTTACAAGATGAGTAATACCCCAGGCACATACATCATATTAGGTAATATGGGATAAAATTAAAGTATTATACATTTTAAGTAAAATCTCAGATGGAAAGACATGTTTCAGTTTATTGATAATGTTTCTAGATATGGATTTTACAAAGGTAATTGATATGTCGACTCCAAGCTAGTTTAGCATCAATGAACAGGCCTAGAAATTTACAGTCAGTTTGAATAATATTGGTGAATTATCAAACAAAATATCCTGAGATAGACGTGAAACTGTGTTGCTAAATGACATAAACACTTTTTTTACCAATATTAATTGATAATTTATTGACTTTAATCTAGTTTGAAACGTGAATGAGTTCCCGATTTACTGTATTAATATGAGAATATTTTTATGAGCGAATTTAAATCATCTGCAAATAGTATATGAAAGAGTCTCAGAAGATTTGTCAAAATCATTAATATACATAGAAATCAACAAAGGACCCAGCAAGGTACCTTGTGGTACTCCAAACGATAATTCTTTGAAGGTAGACTTATAATGTCTTTAACACACAAAAAATGTTCACAATTTGCAAGACAGTTTCTGAACCACTCCAAGGCAGTACCTCTGGTAGGGTTTAGATAAGGGGATTTCGTGATCAACGGTATCGAATACCTTGGAGAGGTCCAGGAGAATCCCCACAGGGTATGTGGCACGACTGTTCGCGTCCTGCCTGGTGTAATTTTGCCAATTAATTGAAGGATAGCATGCGAGGTTGAATGAGTCTCTCGGAACCCGTATTGTACATCAGATAAAATATTGTTCTTTTTATAAAAACTCAGATGTGCGAAGGTAAATAATACGTTCAAGAATTTTCGGAAAAAGAAGTTAAAATAGAAATGGGTCTATAATAACTTACAAACAAGATGGGGTTACCTTTCTTAAAGGCCCTGTACACGTTTGGTAATTGTCAAAGACCAGTGTTCTCACTTGGTGTATCCCAACATATGCATACAATAACAAGCCTGTGAAAATTTGGGCTCAATTGGTCATCGAAGTTGCAAGAAAATGATGAAAGAAAAAACACCCTTGTTGTACAAATTTGTGTGCTTTCAGATAAGAATAAAAACTTCTTGCAAGAAGTTTTTATTATTTTAGTGAGAAATTACCTCTTTCTCAAAAACTACGTTACTTCAGAGGGAGTCGTTTCCTACAATGTTTTTTTTACTATCAACAGCTCTCCGTTGCTTGTTACCAAGTAAGTTTTTATGCTAATATTTGTTTTGAGTCATCATACCAAACGTGTACGATACCTTTAAGTCTGTCAATGACGTAAAGTGGCATTTAGTCAGAATGGCAAAACCAGTCAATACGTCAGCTTAAACTTGAAAACTTGTGGTGAGGAAAAAGCATGGCTTTGTGCTTTTTCATTTCCCAATATAGTTTCGTCTGTCTATCAATCACGCATGTCAGTCATCGTATTTATTAACTTGGTGATCTTTGGCCAAGCGAAAAGTTTGCTAAAGATTGCCATTCTGTGTAACTAAAAACACCTTTCTCTTGTGACCTCACGGCCGACAGTTTTGCCGAGTTTTATTAAAAGCGCAATTTATTTTTAAACAAATGGTGGTTTTGAGCATGCACGCATTTCCAAGCACAATGGATTGACCTAAGTAGGAAGGCCTTGTCCCAATTGACGGCTACGGCTACTGGCTACGGCTAGATTTCTGTGTCATCATGCGTTGAAGCATAGGAAGTCCTAAGCAGCACCCTTTAGTAATAGTCGTAGCCGTAGCCGCGTAGCCGCCAATTCGGATATGGCCGCCGTAGTCTGCTGCTATAAATACGGCTCCCAAAAGTCTCCCGTTAAAGTGATTTATTCCTTTGTGATTGACCCACGTCAAGTAATTATTTGATTTTTTTCCAGCGTTCTTTACGAGTCCGTGAGGTGACTTTTGTCAAAAGGACGTAACAAAGAATCCTTCAAAATCCTCAACAAGATCGCCAGAGTGAATAACATCAGCCCACCTGCGGATGGAATCGTACTAACCCACTTGTTACCAAGTAAGTTGTTATGCTAATAATTATTTGTGCTCTGAAGTAACGTAGTTTTTGAGAAAGAGGTAATTTCTCACTAAAATAATAAAAAAACTTCCTGCAAGAAGTTTTTATTCCTATCTGAAAGCACACAAATTTGTACAACAAGGGTGTTTTTTCTTTCATCATTTTGTCGTAAAACTTCGATGACCAATTGAGCCAAAATGTTCACAGGCTTGTTATTTTATGCATATGTTGGGATACACCAAGTGAGAACACTGGTCTTTGACAATTACCAAACGTGTTCGTGCCTTTAAATAGGAATCATGAATACTGGAGTTGTTAACACTAACGCTTATGGTTTTACGAGGTGCATTATTTTTGAGGACAGGGTTAATATTTGTGTATGTGTTTTTATTGTTATACTTCTCCTTTTCAAATTGGTGGGTGTAATAGTTTGTTTTTGAAGAACGTAAAACGGTGGTAAGTAAATTTCTAAAACGAATATATTTCTGTCGGTTAGGGTCACTGGGAAAACGGATTCATTTATGATAAAGTTTATTTTTATGATTAATAGATTTTAATAGAGCTTGAGTTATCCATGAGGATCTAGGTTGAGACTTTTATTTGAGTGTTTAGCTCTAACCAAGGGAATATTCTTGTCGTACAAATTATTATAAGTATTCATAAAAATATGAAATGATGTATCAGGATTATCGGTAATAAAAAGTGCAGACCAGTCCGTGGATTCCAATTCAGATTATAAAAGGCTTACATTTTCAGGGGAGGTTTTGCGAAAATAATTAGGTTGGATGGAGTGAATATTTGTAGTGAAAGGAATTTTTGTAAAAATGGCAAAATGATCAGAAATATCGGTAATTAAAATGCAGATAATGTTTTGCGAACTGGTCTTATATTTTGCTGAAGAGGCCCCAGTTAAAACATAAACCTAACTCCCATGAGCGATTCACCATCAATTAAAGAATCTTTCCTCGCTCTAATAAAATCCAACATTATGTGGAAACACAACACACAACTGTTGGACTCTGATTATGGTGGCATGCCTGACCCAACGTAAAGCATGACCAGTTTACTATTATGCGTCCAACACCAAACTGTTGGACTCTGATAATGGTGGTTTGCCTGAACCCACGTAAAGCATGACCAGTTTACTGGTGCAGCCCTCAGTCCAACAGAACCAAGCAACATGCAGTTGGATTTTGAAGGATTTTGGGACTCAACGGCCGTGTCCGAATTGGCGACTCCGGCTATGGCTACGGCTTGATCGCAGCGTCATCATGCGTTGAAGTATAGGACGTCCTTAGAAACACTCTTAGCAACAGCCGTAGCCGTAGCCGTCAATTCGGATATGGCCTAAGAAGAGTCAATAATGGATTATCTACTCACAACCAGAGTGGTATCGCGATCAGACAAGGTAGGGAGATCGCCAGCTGCATCTTCCGCCAGTCACGCAGATAGTACGCGATGGGAGCCAGGAGGGTCACCCCGACACCCCAAGCGATGCCGTTGATACCCGGCGATGGTTCGCTTCTCAGGTGAAAACATCTCCATGATCAAGACAAACTCCGTCAAGTTCATTCCCTTTTGACAACAAAAAAGAATCTTCAATTATGACTAGTAATGAAACAAAACTTATAGGTAGGGTCATCGTTTGGTTTTTGTCAACGTATTGCTGATTTAGGCACAATCAAGAAAGACACAACAAAAGTCACCTATGAAAGTTTCGGCTGACTAGTTTCTACTAAAGAAAACAGCAAAAGAAACTGTCCTGGTTTTTTCATCAAGAACGTCGGATCCACTATCCACGTTTAGCGAGGTTATAGCGAGTACCAACCACACCTCTGGCCGCAACATGCACTACACAGAAATGTGAATTTACAAAACTCGCCTTTAGGCGATCTCTTGAGATTCAAATATTTCGACATACTTTTATTGTTTTCTGAGACGAAATAATTTCGCAAGATGATCTTTATAACAAGAGGGCTTTCGGAAAAAAATTACACATTACCAGAAAGTATGACCCTACCTTCAAGGATTGCATAATATCTGAAAGCTTATTAAAAAACACACCAAAAAACAGGTCGATAGTGTATAATTAGATAGTTTGGATCCGTTAAAAGTTTGTGATTTACGGAAGCGTTAAAGGGACAGCAAGGGGAAAAATAAAGTCATAATTATGACTTAATATCTCATATTTAAGACTTAGTACAAATCATAGTATGACTTACATCTCATAATTATGAATTAGCATGAGTCATAATTATGACTTTTATGCCAACCAAGTTATAAGATAAATCGCATAATTATACTTGTACTAAGTCACATTAATGATATTAATGTTTTTTTCTCTTTCAATGTCCCTTTAACGTTTCCGTATAATTTCTTTCTTTCGCACGTTTAAAAAATGTACGTGGAAACCAAAGGTTAAACAAGACTAGCATACGCAGTCTATGACCCTTTTCGAAACCACAGCTTGGACTTGGACTTGGACTTAGCCTTGGGCTTGGGCTTGGACTTGGGCTTGGGCTTGGACTTGGACTTGGAATTGGACTTGTACTTGTACTTGGACTTGAACTTGGACTCGGACTCGAACTAGGACTCGAACTGGGACTGGAGACTGGGGCTTGGGACTTGGGCTTGGGCTTGGGCTTGGGCCTGGGCCTGGGCTTGGACTTGGGCTTGGGCTTGGACTTGGAATTGGACTTGTACTTGGGCTTGGACTTGGGCTTGGGCTTGGACTTGGGCTTGGACTTGGACTCGAACTAGGACTCGAACTGGACTCGAACTGGGACTGGAGACTGGGGCTTGGGACTTTGGCTTGGGCTTGGACTTGGGCTTAGGCCTGGGCCTGGGCTTGGGCTTGGACCTGGGCCTGGGCGTGGGCCTGGGCTTGGGCTTGGGCTTGGGCTTGGGCTTGGGCCTGGGCCTGGACTTGGACCTGGGCCTGGGCCTGGGCCTGGGCTTTGACTTGGGCTTGGGCTTGGGCTTGGACCTGGACTTGGACCTCGGCCTGGGCCTGGGATTTGACTTGGGCTTGGGCTTGGGCTTGGGCTTGGACCTGGGCCTGGGCCTGGGCCTGGGCCTGGGCCTGGGCCTGGGCTTGGGCTTGGGCTTGGGCTTGGGCTTGGGCCTGGGCCTGGACTTGGACCTGGGCCTGGACCTGGACCTGGGCCTGGGCTTTGACTTGGGCTCGGGCTTGGGCTTGGATCTGGGCCTGGGCGTGGGCCTGGGCTTGGGCTTGGGCTTGGGCTTGGGCTTGGGCCTTGGCCTGGGCTTGGACCTGGGCCTGGGCCTGGGCCTGGGCCTGGGCTTGGGCTTGGGCTTGGGCTTGGGCTTGGCTTGGGCTTTGGCTTGGGCTTGGACTTGGACTCGAACTAGGACTCGAACTGGGACTGGATACTGGGGCTTGGGACTTTGGCTTGGGCTTGGACTTGGGCTTAGGCCTGGGCCTGGGCTTGGGCTTGGACCTGGGCCTGGGCGTGGGCCTGGGCTTGGGCTTGGGCTTGGGCTTGGGCTTGGACCTGGGCCTGGGCCTGGTCCTGGGTTTGGGCTTGGGCTTGGGCTTGGGCTTTGGCTTAGGCTTGGGCCTGGGCCTGGGCTTGGACCTGGGTTTGGGCCTGGGCTTTGACTTGGGCTCGGGCTTGGGCTTGGACCTGGGCCTGGGCGTGGGCCTGGGCTTGGGCTTGGGCTTGGGCTTAGGCTTGGGCCTGGGCCTGGGCTTGGACCTGGGCCTGGGCCTGGGCTTTGACTTGGGCTCGGACTTGGGCTTGGACCTGGGCGTGGGCGTGGGCCTGGGCTTGGGCTTGGGCTCGGGCTTGGGCTTGGGCCTGGGCCTGGGCTTGGACCTGGGCCTGGGCCTGGGCTTTGACTTGGGCTTGGGCTTGGGCTTGGACCTGGGCCTGGGCCTGGGCCTGGGCCTGGGCCTGGGTTTGGACTTGGGCCTGGACCAGGGCCTGGGCTTGGGCTCCGACATAGTCCGCCTGTTTCAAACCCCGTAAGGAAAGTGCACGCTTCTTAAAAACTGATAGAGCTTGAGTCCAAGCTCAAGCCCGAGCCCTGGTAATCACCAATTTGGATTAAACCTCAGGTTTGTTTTATGACGTGTTTAATTAAAAAACAGACGATGGGAATAGTTCTATTTTTTCACTGAATGTAAGTTCGGCCCAAACAAGTCTAAAACCCACTCTTGTTACCGGTATAGCCTCAGTGGCTAAGAGAAGAATACATTTAAGATGAAAATAACTCGGAGTCGAGCTGGAGGCAGGAATTGATATTCCTCTGAAAACAGTCTAGATTGTAGGATGAACAAATTGTATCTGAATACCTGCTCGAACATTCCGATGAAAAAGAACAATACCACAAACCAGTGGTAGACGTAGACGAAGTAGATGATGATACCGGCGATGGCTTGTAGAAACACGGCGGCCAAGAGCACCGTCTTACGGCCGATGAGGTCCGAGAGCTGCCCGAAGACAAACGCCCCCGTCAAGACACCAAAAAATAAAATAGACTGTGCTGTACTCGGGAGGATGTTCTTATCGCAGACAAGATCCAGCTGAGGAGGAAGACAAAGATGAGACAAAAATAAGTTAGTGTGACCATAAACCAAAACATCTTTGAAACCGAGTTAATTAGCCCTTCATCCAAACCCACCGAAAGTGCCTTGCATTGGATTTAGACTCAGCAGTGCATAGTCAAAGCACTTCAAAATTATATTTGACATGGTGCAGCCATGTTGTTTGTCCACCATTCATACCATTGTACTCAAACCGAGGCTGGGATGAAAATAGCCTGGTTCTGGCATGAAAATCAGTAGTCATGAAGATGGAAGCTTAATTATACTGAATTCTACTGGAAATTGTTTGTGTTGGTCATATTCTAAAGTAAGAAAAATTATGAGCGACCGATGCCAGCATTTTAAAAACATATTTTAATGCAAGCTCTCCCCAAAGGCTAAAAGCCACTCTTGGTAAGGGGCTACACGAAGAAAACCATTAAGATGAAAATAACTCAGAGGAACTGAAGGTAGGAGTTGATATTCTTCTTAAAACAGTCTAGATTGTAGGATGGAGGGAAACATGTACCAGGCAAGGAGTTCCAAAGAGATGCCTATGTGGAATAAAGCTGTTGGAATGGCTCTGTGTTCTACATCTCAGCAAAGCAAGGGCGTAAGGGTTTAGAAGGAGCAGAGAGCCATGGTTTCACGCTCAAACACCCTGTTAGGAGGAACCAGCATTATCATTCTTAAGGATTAGAGCAGGGTAAAGGAAGACCTACCTCCATGACGATAGTGTTTTCGTCGAATGGCGTCATAAACTCGTATCCATTCGTACATTCCACTTCGATACTTGTATTGATGAAAGTCGTGCCATTTTCACCTTTTTCTACGGCGTACATCAAACACTCTGCGAAGGAGTCGTTCATGTCCCCTTGCATTCGGCGCACGCTCTCCTCCAGCGTGAACCCCGGTGTGGCCCGGCAGTGGAACGGTGGCTGATCGGTGGTGAAAATAATCCCGAAGATCTGCCAGGCCGGCAGCCATGTTCCAATCAGAGTTATGAAGATGAATGCGACGGTCTGGTACCGGCCGAAGTCGCCCAGGTACAGCCATACATCGTCTAAATCCATGGTGTTTAGAGGGGCTTATGGTATTTTCCCCACCCTACCAGTAATGCTTTTGTCTTCGCACCTGGTGGGCTGTAGAATCTACCGGCAGGTTTCTCCACGCTGCACCTGCTATGAAAGGACTACCTGCGCCGGGAATTAAGTGGTAATTATCTGACAACAAAGCAAATAACTGTTATGTTGTAAAACTTCAGTGCACTTAAAAACAACAAATCAATAATGAACTTGTAAGTAATACCGTGAAGTGGCCGATAGGTAGAGTGGCCGATAAATAATGATTTGGGCCTTCTAACGGCGAACAAAGTTCAATGTACTCAAATTAAAAAACCATTAAGCGCTAAGTCATCCGACTGTTCCAATATATATTCAAGCACTAAATCAAAACAGCGCAGAAATCTGGTTTTTAAAATACCAGAAACACACCACAAAGTTGTTCATGTGCTGCTGCGCACGAGTATAAACGCATTGGTTATGAAGGCTTAAAAGCACACAGCACTATTTTATATCTGGTGGCCAATCACGGTGCAGTGATCTACCAATGCATCGAAATCAATTTACTGATATTACTCGTTATAATTTTATTGCACGTGACAGTATTTGCCGAAATGTCAAAGTTCATTGTCGTCCATTGAACTCTCTTTCAGTATTATACCATATGTATAATATACATAATGTGTCTTTCCGGACTTGTTTCATGATAGACGTGTGGGGGTGTGTATACACGGATATAATAATACAGAGCGGCCGAGAGGGGCAGAGAAAAAAAGGGAGCGAAAAAACTTACCTAATCCACAAAAACATTTATGCTTGTTCCATAATTCGCAGGGTCTGCCCAGAGATCAAATCAGGAACTATTTTAAAAGCAGGGGATTTTCTATTTACCGAGGTATGCCAGTCCATTGTGTGAATTGTAAAAGTGAGAGATTAATTCAGTTTTTCAGTTGTTGCCAAACAAGATTTCCAATTGAAGTGGAACTAATTCTTTTGTGACTGCCGAGTTTCTTGTTATTTTACGTCCGAGTTGTTTTGTTGCGTTGGTGTTGAGAGTATTTTGCTGTTTTCTTTTTAGTTCCGCAAAGTGGTTCCGCCCTTGACGTCCACCTGTTTGAATGACCAAAAGGCGCCAAAAAGAAAGGTGAGTGAAAACTTGGAAACTATTTGAAAATTGCCGTGTTCGTGATTCTGAAATTTAAACGGAAAAACCTTTATCTAAATGCCGTCAGTCAACATTAACTTCTCAACTAAGCTTACGTGAATAAGTCGCTTAGCTTTCAAAACGTTTCACGGATACACAATAAACAAATTGTTGTTTAAAAAACCCGAGACAAAACGGCGCCATGTTTTTAAGCTGGCTGCGAGCTCATGTGGAAATATTATTTTCTTGTTGTTGCCTAGGACAACGGGTCCCGGATTTACAACAATTTTGTATTATGTACATTTAGTATGAAGGCTCAGCACAATGGGGTCAAACAGCTTGGAAACTGGTCAATACAAAATGGGCTCCATGATCCTAACATTATTGATATAGCCATCTTGGGTTTCGAATGAGAACCCACAATAATTCCGATTGTCATGTTTAATTTAAATGGGGAAGTACCGTACAGTTTGGGATGAGTAGATTTCTGCTCATGTGTTTCCACTTGACTGCCTCTGTTAACTTGTATACATGTTTATGTGAGTGTTGTCAGTCATTTTAGCCTTCGAGAAAGACCCATATAGCAGAGTCTTTCTCGAAGGCTAATGTCAGGCCATTAACTATTTTTTGCATTTATACCAAAGGTCCTTTTGGTTGGTAAGCAGTTTGCAACAGCTATAGGCCCTAATTCGGTTTTCTCGTAGATTTCTTCTCATCCGCGGTTTCTGATGAACACTACATTAATGTTTGCATACAAACTCCCCAGTGACAAATTTTGATCAAATTCGGTTGTCACTTTTTGGTGACAACTTTGAAAAAAGTTTATGTTTTGGAAGTGACTTGGCGTACGTTCATACTTGCTTGTTTCGACTCTAAATAAGCGATGGGATTCGTTATTATTTTTTGAGGTGTCCAAATTCAGTTTGCTATATCGTAGGAGGTCCTGTTTTCAGGGCGTCCCTGAAATCGATGCAAATCTTTTACCTCTCTGCGCGCGATGTAAACAGTCCCTAGATACAATTTTTGTGGTTTGACTTGCCAAGCAAAGAGTCTCCTCTCCTTTGACCAAAACTTAGAATTATGTGAGGCTCCACTGGCAAGTTGCACTTGTATTGCAAAAATTTGTGGTATTTTAGGCATTTCTACAAGGTACAAAATTATGTCATACTGTCGGGGCCATAAAAAAAAAATTTGCCCGCCGAAAAAGTTTCATCAAACAATTTTTCAATTCACAATTCACGATGATCAAATCATGTGACTGAACATTCTGCTGAGCATTCTGGGGAAAAAAATACCGAGGCTTAAAGAAGCCATGTGCCTTATATCATTTTCTAACAGTCTGGAGAATTTTTTTTAAACCCTCATATCATTTATTATTAATAACATTAAAATTTAAACATTGGCTTGGTGATTCAAATATCACTGTTTATTGATATGCTTTATTATAAATGTTAAGAAACATAAAAAGATTCAAAACTTTTTTAAAAATCAGATTTGAAAGCCAAGACTTATTGACACTTTTTTTTTAAATTTTTTTTTTTAAGTTTTTGCAAATTACCATCGTAATTTTTAAAATTAAATAAAAAATATTTTGAATAAAATGAAGACAACTGCTGGCTATAGAGTCATACACAACGTCTCACAGAACACTTGAAGTCACTGCAGATGTTTCTTCTGCGTATGGCTTCACCAGGACACCATACTTTCTTGTTTGCCTCGAAAACAGGTCAAACTCAAAACACGGGGACGCTATTGAAGTCATCGAAGATCGGTGCGTGGTGTGAAAGTTTCAATGTCTATCAAGTTTTAATATATTTTTACATACTTCTTATAAACAAAGGAAGTTAATTAGGGCATCAATTGATATATGGCATCAATATTTTTTTTCAAATCAAAGAAAAAGGCATAGTACATCGAAAACCGGACACGGGAGGATAGTCGTTTATCGAAAATGTTCTCTTGGGGGTTGGAACTGGTGGTCATTTTATAATCGGCGAGCTTTCAGATTTATGCTAATTGTGTACTTCGTCTGTAAATTAATTTCCAGAGCTATATGCATGATTTCAACAGAGTGTTACTATCTGGATCCCGTAAGTATGGTGGCCCTGAAGGGACATCAAACATATATATTTACGTGAATATTTACGTAAATATTCACGTTTTTGCCCCAATTCGCAAACATTCACGTAAATATTTGCAATTGTGGCACAAATCGTGAATATTCACGTAAATATTTACGTGAATATTCACGATTGTGCCCCAAATCGCAAATATTTACGTGGATTTTTACGTAAATATTCACGATTTGTACCCCAAAACCGTAAATATTCACGTAAATATTTACGTGAATATTCACGATTTGTGCCACAATTGCAAATATTTACGTGAATATTTGCGAATTGGGGAACAATTACGTGAATATTTACGTAAATATTCACGTAAATATATGTTTGATGTCCCTTCAGGGCCACCATACGTAAGAGTTTAAAGCAATGCCTCGTAATAAGCAAGCAAGGACACAGTCGAGGGCGAACTTTAACGACCCGTTCCCGCCAACAGAAAAAAATTGTTATTTGATCGGTGATTCTGTGAATTTAGTGTTCCAATTGTGCAATTAAGGTCCATATCAAAACAGTCCAGTTAATTACCATTTAAAGTACCAAAAAAAAATAATTTATTTCAAGAAGTGAACATCAGTGAGACCATTTCATTTGAGACGTGACACACCCAATGACGTAATTAAAATTTGTTTGAAGTGCGCATGCGTCATTAGCATTGCTACGTCATTGTCGCCATTAGTTTTTCACGGAGCTCATAGTTATAGCAGGATGAACTACATCTTTTGGCAATCATACTCAGAGAAGTCCGCTTACAAGTTAGAGTGGGTATAGTCTTAGGTAAGCCCTTCAAAACCATTATTGGCGTACCTCAAGGAGACTGCCTGAGTCCCATTCTCTTCACAATCTACCTTGCGAAAGCACTGAGACAACTAAATGTACAAACACCAGCGGCACCACTGAATCTCCAAGATCATAACTACTCTGCCAATCTACTGCAGTCTCAGTCCCAACCCCTACCTGCGGAACTCGAAAACCACAACTATGCCATTTGTCCACCATCATACTTTGAGATTGGGCTGCAATATGCTGATGACATCACATGGGCAAGTAACAATACTCACCCACTTAGGGAACTAGAACGGAGGGCACCTGAGGTTCTTAAAGAGCGAAACCTCAAGATAAACAACGCTAAGACAGAAAAACATCACATCAGCAGAAACGGAATTAACACCAGCTGGAAAAAGTGTAATTACTTATAGGCTCCCTACTGGACACTAAGGAGGACATCACCAGAAGGAAAGTACTTTCGATGGTATCCTTCAACAAATTTCGAAGTGTTTTCAACAGCAAGTCGATCTCCCATGCAACGAAACTCAAAACATTCCGCGCATTCATAGCATCCATATTTTTATACAACAGTGAATTATGGACACTAACCAAGTCACTAGAACAGAAAATAGACGCTTTTCACAGGAGGCTCCTGCGTTCAATCCTCGGCCTTCAGTGGCCCAAAAAGGTGTCAAACAAAGTGCTCTATAAAAAAACCAACGAGAAACCTTGGAGTGTCATAATCGCCAAAAGACGCCTGAGATGGACAGGCCATCTCCTGAGACTACCTGATGAAACACCCGCCAAGCAAGCGCTTATGGAGTGTTTACGTCATCACAAGCTGCCAAGGGGCGGTCAAAGAACAACATGGCTGAAAAGAATAAATGAAGACCTGAAAGCCACGGACCTGAACATCAAGAACCGACATACCTGGCACTTGGCAGCTGATAGAGAACAGTGGAGGATACTTACAGAGGGCGCAATGTCAGACGCACTTGACGAAAGCGCTTAGATGATGGGTTCAACAAGGATGAATGGTCATAAAACTCAAAATAACTCTTAAAATTCATGCTCGTTTCTCTCCAGAGTACAAGAACGCAACAAGAAACCTGATTATGGAACCAAAACAAAACAAAGCGACGCCCTCTGGTGTTCAGTCGTTATCCGTAAGCCCTCGTGGTGTAAAGTTTGTGGAAATACAAACCATCGTTAGAGAGATGATGACGTCAGATTAGCCCCCACATTGAGCAATATAATAGAGATCAATGAGCCCCCACCAAACGCCATTTTGAATGCTTCCAAGAACAGTAAGACATCTCCGGCTCCTTTGAGTTCGGTATCCATTTCTATGTCACTCTTTTGAAGCAGCAGTAAACAGTTCGCACTATAAAAGTACATGTAGATCTGGCGTTATTTCTTTCAAGAGTTTAGTTTGCTGCTAAAAGTAAATTCGGGCGAAACCTGCTGCATTCTGATCCTGTTGTGTTTGCTCCGTTGCCCCTTTCATGACGTCACAATACGCCATCTTGATCATGCTGAGAGAGGTGTTTATTTGTTAGCCTTACAAAAGAAAATGATGCATTGCGACTAAGTTACGTCATTCAAAAACTTCCATTAACAACCTCTCCGGCCCTAAGGCGTCTGTACTTGTTTGTCCTTTTCCTCCTCGTTTCATTTCCAAAGGTATTTCAAATAATAAAAGTGAAATAAACGATCTCAAAACTAGTTCACATCTCGGGGGAAAGAAAATCATATCGGGAACAAACGCGATCTCGGTCTGCTGTGAAATCTGACATGTATTTGGAAAGTTGGTCGAGAGTGCATTATTGAAAAGTAAATATTGTTCCACCACGCTCGAGTTAAAAGTAAAATTGTTTATGAAAAGACTAAATGTAACAAGTCCCTGTTTACAGCACTGATATGCTTTTCCTTTGTAGGGCAATTTTGAAAAAACCCTTTACGGCCAATAAATCAACAACTATGACAGAAGAGCGCAAACAAATGTACTTTCTTTCCCATACTTTAACCTAGTTCGAACAAAGTTGAACAGTCACTGAACAGTACTCCGCTTGAAGTGTTTTAATTTGTAAAGACCCGTCATCTAATCTGTGCACAGATAATCTAGCTTTAGGTTTTATTGCAAACTGATAACCAACCATGACCCAGTATAAAGCAAAGGTAAAAAAAAAAAAAAAATTGAAACAACCGCCAAATTTTGAAGAGGACTCTAAAAAGAAATTCTTCATAAAAACCAACCCGAAAAAAATCTATAAAAAACACAAACACCCCTTTAACACCCCAAACGAGCTCCACTCATGCAAAACACTTGTATCGTGTGCCGATAACAAAACAAGAGGTTAGGCCTACCTTAAAGGCACTGTACACGTCTGGTAATTACTCAAAATAAATATTAACATAAAAACTGACTTGGTAACGAGCAACGGAGAGCTGTTGATAGTATAAAACATTGCGAGAAACGACTCCCTCTGAAGTAACGTAGTTTTTGAGAAAGAGGTAAAAACCAAAACTTTTCAAGTTTAAGCTGACGTATTATTGACTGGTTTTGCCATTCTGACTAAATGCCACTTCACGTCATTGACAGACTTAAAGGTATCGTACACGTTTGGTATAATGAATCAAAACAAATATTAGCATAAAAACTTATTGGTAACAAGCAACGGAGAGCTGTTGATAGTAAAAAAAACATTGTAGGAAACGACTCCCTCTGAAGTAACGTAGTTTTTGAGAAAGAGGTAATTTCTCACTAAAATAATAAAAACTTCTTGCAAGAAGTTTTTATTCCTATCTGAAAGCACACAAATTTGTACAACAAGGGTGTTTATTCTTTCATCATTTTCTTGCAACTTCGATGACCAATTGAGCCCAAATTTTCACAGGCTTGTTATTTTATGCATATGTTGGGATACATAAAGTGAGAACACTGGTCTTTGACAATTACCAAAAGTGTTCAGTGCCTTTAAGATGGAGAAGTACAAAATAAGCAGTTAACAAACTTTCTTGTTTAAAAGCATCACAGCCAAATCAAAGGCATAACTTTTATTATAGTTAAACAGTTATATTACATATCACAATTTACAGCATTAATTTAAGTAGAATCATTTACTCCCTTCAATAAAATTCATTGCACAATTATCATTGAAAAAAATGAAAAAAATAATAGTTTTACACAAAACAACCCGAAATGATAATGACAATGCGTTGAAAGTATTTCATGATAAAAGTACACAGTGCATACAATAATGGTAGCAATCGGTTTGAGGGCTAAAGACAAGACATTAGTGTTGAATGACATGATTGCGGGACCAGACTATTTTCACACAAACCTCGTTTTGGTTACATTGATTGGAACGCACGAAATGGAAACAAACTCAGTTGATTTCTACGATTGCAGACGTACATCATGATTTCAATCTTGGTAAATTGACAGGGAACAAAACTGTCCGACCATGAACGCCAGTAATGTCACTTTTCTGGGCATAAAAAGGAGCACCAAAAAGTATCTACTCATAGGTTGTAAAGAGCGAATAGAATATGATTGAAGAGGTGCCGAACAGTCTATTTTCTCGAAAGTGCACGGATTAAAGGTTTAACTAGACACGAATTCAACGACCATGAATGATTTATTCGCCCTTGTCCAAGTAGATTATCAGTTCTTCTGGAGCATGAACATTAGAAATCAAAACCAACCGTTTGGAAAAATTCAATCCAGGTGTCATGCGGCCAACTTAGTGTCCGCTGCCAAATAGTGTCCGCTCATTAGCATACTGTGATCTTATTGGTCATGCGTCTATGACGTCACGTTGTGTACGGAGCCTTGCCAAATAGTACCCGGTAGTACTTCTTGCCAAATAATACCAACCATTCCAAAAAGTTTCATGTGTCCACTGCGCATGCTCAGCAGACACTACTTGGCACCGGATACTATAGTCTTTTGGGCATGACACCGGGCCAAGCTTGTTATCGCGTAGAGACACCACTTTGAGCCAATTATTGCGTATTAAGGACTTAAAACAGACGCCCTAGCGAGAGATATATTAGTCCCACATTGCGATGGAAAGCATTTAAGTTTTCGTTTTCTTCGATGACCTAAGAATGCACTCTGTGTAGTCTGTAAATATCAACGGGGTTACCAATGGGCCTCTCAGCATTACCACCCGGGGGCACCGCTCCTTTTGTACAGTAATAACCATAGATCAGCCACAGCTAAGTACAAAATAGAACAATCCTAACAAAAAAAACTATCCTCTTATGATTTGCGCATTTACCACGCTCCCATAAATTTACAATTGTACTATTCAATCCATAGCAAAACCCCTTAGTTCATTCTAACCGAAAATTCGAACAGAAAAATGCATAGAACTACAATAAACAGCCTATTTCCAGTACGTATTCTGAAGTGAGGAGGTGGACGCTATAATAATGCAGCGTGCACAGCGATGGCGCAATGCCGTCGGCTGCGTCCCCACGCCCGTGTGGCCCAGCTGCTAGGTACGCTACGAAAACCACGCACGGGGGCCATCTAGCACACCACGTTACTGCGACCGTCTACATGACAAACAGAAGAAACAATCCAATTAATAATTCACCAACAAAATAAACAATCTGGCCTCAGCTGGAATTTATACCCTGTTAAATGTTTGTTTTTTGTTCACACCGACTGACTGAAGTAAAAAACCTTGTTTTTTTAAACTACTCACAAAATAGTATTATTTAAAACTTAGCCATTGTTAATGTCCATCTCATTTCGATATTTAGAAACCTAACCTAAATTCAATGCCCTCCCATCTCACGCCTAAAACGATATAACCTCGACTGAAACGGAAGTCAACATTCTTAGCCCATGCATGAATCCATTTTTAGAATCTTTTCTGATATTTCAATGTAACACGCCCGAATCCATGGTAAAGAAAGGGACATCGGGCATTTAAAGACTATTTGGAAGTATTTCAAATTTACGTAGTCACGTAAAATCGAAATTTTTCCAAATAGTCTGTGAGTGCATGGTGCCTTGGTGTGATTTAGTAACCTTGTTTAACACTGTATCTAGGTACCAGACTTCTTTATCCTTTATCAAATTATTAGGTCATGTCCAAATTGGCTGCTGAGGCTGTTGCTAACAGCAGCCTGTGCTTCAACACAACGTGTGATCAAGCCACAGCCGTAGCCACAGTCGTTAATTCGGTAGCGAGCGAGATTGCCAATAGAGATTGCCTGTATCAGGCCGTATCCGAATCGGCGGCTACAGCTACGGCTACGACTGTTGCTAAGGGATGTCCTTCAACGCATTACGACGTTACATTGTAAAGTAACAGACCCCTTGCATAATGATGTCACAACCTCCAACAGCGCCCTCACTTATAGGTCAAAGGAAGACCTATCATTGGCCGAGAGTTGTGTGTGGCGCGTACGCGCTTGCTCGTTTCCATTGTTTGACCTCAGCGATGGCGGCCTATGCAAGGGGTCTATAAGGTAGTCGGGGAAATCATACTTATATACGCAGCAGACACTATTGAAGTTAGGCTACCAGACAACTTTAAAGAAAACAGTGAAAACAGCAAAATGCTCTGATTGGACAACTCACCTGACCAATCATGTTCAACGCTTATCTGTGATCAAATCACCATCTATGTGTTAAATCATGTAAACTCAAGGGATTAAAACCTTCACATCTCCCCTAATTTAAATCAGGGTCACGCATATCATTAGTATCATTTAAAATGTACATGTTTGTATAATTTAAACTCTCTTTTTTTACAATTATAAAGGGCAAATTGTTAAATATTATTCTATTGATGTGGAAACAAAAAATGACAGAAATAAAATCTCTACATTATTATATACTTGTCAAGATAAAAAACCTACATAGGTAATGCAATAGTTATGACCCAAGGTGTGTTTCTCCAAATGATCTACTGACCTCTGGAACTGACGTCACATGTACATGGTCGTACTGCTCAATGTTCCGACACCCCTATGTTCTGACAACCCTGTTCCTATAACCCCCTTGTGATCTTACATGCTAGGGTTAGGGTGAGGGTTAGAGTTCAGATGAGGACTGGGAACATGTGGGGGTGTCGGAACATAGGGGTGTCGGAACATAGGTGTGTGACCGTACGCCGCTAATATCTGCTCATGGTCCGAAATTTTGGGAGTCAAAATGCATGTAAAGATATGGTGCATGTCAAGATGACACACGGGGTATCCGGCTCCCAAAAAGGTGCCAGCAAGATTTATAGGGTGATGTCGTCAGCTAAACACCTATGTTCTGACACCCCTAACCCCTACCCCTAACCCAAACTCTAACCCTAGAGTGAAGATCTCAAGGGGTTATCAGAACACAGGGTTGTCAAAATTATGAAGGTTTCGGAACATAGAGCAATCTTGACGTCAGGTATATTGGGTCTATAAGCCCAATTCTACAAAGCTGCTAAGCAGAAAATGGTGCTTAGCAACTTTTTCTGCTAAGCAACCCTTAGCAGGGAACCAGTCGTACACAATACACATTATATGGTATTTTGGCTGGTAACCTGTTTCTGCTATGCAAACATTATCCTGGGCTTGGTGCTTAACAGATTTAAGAATCAGACTCTAATTTTAACAAAGGTTAAATGGTGTGCAAAACATTGGTAAGATTGAAAAAATAAGTGTTTACAGATTTGCATATAACTTACATGGTATAAAGATGGTTATGGTGGGAAAATTCCCTTGAAATATTTTTGCCTCAAATGCTTTAGTTTTTGAGAAATGAGTAACTCAATTACTTTCAATCTCACAAGACCAAAACTCCATGTTCTAAAAAAGTGAAAAACATCAAGTTATAAACCACCGGGGAAACTAACTGGGTAAATTTGAAATAATTTGGGATTGAACAAATACAAATTGACTAGAGCGGAATTTTAACCAACAACTTCCGTTTTAAAATGCCAGCGCTCTACCGACTGAGCTATCTAGCCCTATGTTGGCGGTCTCCCTATTTTGTCAATATCTTTGTTCGGTGGTTCCAGTCAGAAGCCATTCAACGTGTAACTGCCGTGTAGCCAGGGATCACACCCAAGTTTACGATACAACCCGGGAAGCTCTAGTCAATTTGTCTTTGTTCAACCCCACATTTTTCTTGTGACCCCCAATGACTGATTTGGGCTCAAATGTTCACAGGTTTAATATTTCATGTATATATGTTGGGTCACACAAAGTGCGGATACTGGTCCTTGACAATTACCAACGTTGTCCTTGTGTTTTAATATAAAGTTACTATGGTAACAGGGGTGACAGATAAAGTGTGTCATGAAACTGTCCAAAAGAAAAAAAAACTTTCCAAACATTTCTTTGCTAAAAAAAGCAGGAGATTGTAGGGAACCAGTCAAACTGTATTTAACAATAAACATCGCATTTGAGCCGGTAACCTAAGGTGATATTGATTTCAAGATATTATTGTTAACTTATGCATTATCAACCGGCTAGAAATCTACGTTCCTATGATTCTCGCTCCTTCAAGAACGCTGCTGTACATCTTTGGAACAGTTCACCACACAATGTCAAACAGGCTCAAACTACTGATCAATTTAAATTCCCGGGTTAAAACACATTTGTGCAATCAATGTTATCACAGTTAATTTAATTCTTTTCTGCCTTTTTCAACATATTTCTTTCTCTCTTTAAAGCGCATAGGGACCTTACGGTGATATGCGCTATATAACAACTGTCTATTATTATTATTATTAACCTGTTTTCTGCTGTGCGTGACTTTTCGGACTCAAACTTTGTGACGGCCACTGCCAAAGTCAGGCAGTTCTCGATAATAGTGAAATGGCATTAAAACTAAAGAAAACTGAAACATCAGCCATGCCATCAATGTGATGTGATGTCTTAAACATTCTATATGTTGAGAAATACTTACCTTATACACCAATCCTTCACCGATCTTGAACTCTTGGTGGCAGCAGACAAACTGCGGTGGTACTGCGGTGGTACGACCTTGCCACTTATGTAACTATTATTTATAAACAACCATTATTTGCATATAACCATTTATAAATTAACTAGTGTAGCCCAGCCCTTAAGCCCATCGATAGGCAGCACAGTACCACCCAGGTACCACCGCAGTAATTAAGGCGTTTCTGCTGCCACCAAGAGTTCAAGATCGGTGAAGGATTGGTGTATAGGCCCTAATTAGGTGATATATGAGCAAATAAACCCAATTTTGGGGGGGCAGAAAGTGCCTGGTTTTGGCAAGGAGTGTCACTTTTGAGTTCTTGCCTTGGTTACAAAGGAAAGTATTTGAAATCGAACTCCGATATTTGGATCAAAAACTTGGAAATTTAAATGTTTGAATTAATTAATTAATTGATAAATTTAAAAAAAAACAATTCAAAAAAATCACAGTGCCACCTAGGGCTCAGCAAGATATAATGCCAAAGAATAAAATTTATATAAATATATATTTTCATATTATGTATATCATACACAAGCATTAGCATGAAATACATATGCATGAGTTAAACACTCATGAATATGTATTAGCAATATAAACTTGATTGATGTATAGTTTATACATAATTACATTAGCATAAAATTTATATTATATACAAAAAAGAAAAAGAAAACATGAGAAAATTAGTAAATACATGAATAAACAATCCCTAATTTATGGTGACACTATTGGAAGTGGTGTGCCTAAAACAGAAAGTGACCCGAGTTTGAAGAAAGACTGCTAGAATTGTATTGACACAGGTCATGGGTCAAATGTTCAAAGTTCAAAGTTCAAAGCTCATACAAACAATAAGAGCCCAAATTACCTTCATTTCTATCATTAACCCCAGGAGACAGCACCAATAACTTGGCTGTTTTGTTCGACCCCCCCCCTTTAAATGGAAAACAAAGCAAGCATTTTAAGCAAGCTTGTACAAGTATTTATTTTTTGGCTGTGAAATGATTTTTTGACCACACCAAGCACACTTTAGCCATCCATTTTGTTGTTTACATCACATGTAAGGATGTTGTCATTTCTGCCGACAAATTTAAGAAAAACACTTTGCATAAAAGCAAACCATCTACAAAACTGCAGTATCATGCGCTCAACAGCGGTGGAAAACGAGACGGCGCCCTCAACATTTCACGTAAATGGTGGATAAAATGGGTTTCCCCTTCTTGTTTTAGAACATTCAACTGAAGTTGTACCTTACTCAGCCACGGTAGTACGGCTTCATTTACAAAGATTTACAACTAGGAACTAGATGAAGGCCTTCTTCAGTTTTCTGTCACTCCGTCGGCGTTTGGCGAGCCGTCAAACTCAACGACACCCGAGGTTACCGGTTTAGATGTTGCACCATTTAAAATACTGAAGTCATTTGGCGACAGCTCTAGAGTGATGGTGGGGGCCTCCTGCGTCACCATGTATGCTTCAGCTTGTGTCTCGGGTTGTATCATTATCTCTATCACACCATCACCGAGGTCCGTAATCTGTGTGGTGATGATTTCCCGAGTGGCGTCATTTGACGATTCCACTTCGTGGTCGAGGGGTATATTCTTCGGTAGTGTCCTATCCGAGACTTGGATGACGGTCTTTGTGAAAAACGACTCTGACTGGTCATCCAGCGTCCCAGGATGGGGTTGTAGGTGGGGTTTGATCAGGGGGGCAGATTCAAGAGGTGTCTCTGGGTGGGGTTCAGGGATGGTGTCCGGTTGTGATGATGCCGATGATACTGGGTGGGGTACTGGGTTGGCATCAGGGAGGAGAGAAGATTCACACGGCGCTTTCGTGTGGGGTGTCGGCTGGGGGTCAACAACCGGGGCGGATTCAGGGATGGGTTCGGGAGGAGGGTTAAGTTGTGATGATGATGACGATGATGGTGGGGCTGGAGCCTCTGTGATGATTTGAAGTTGCTTCTCTGGTGAGGCCGATGGCGACGATAATGTCTCTGACGGGGCTGGAACCTCTTTGATGATTTGAAGTTTCTTCTCTGTTGCGGCCTTTGGCAGAGGAGCATCACAAGATTCCACCTGATTGGACGGATTTAAGAGGGCGATTATTAAGTGTGGGATTAATGAACAGATTAACTCAAAATTTAGAGGTGCATGGTCTAACATGGAAGATCGAGGGAATAACCCCAGAGCTGCCAACATTTGCATCTTGCAATCAGGGAGATATTTAGAATTACATTCAGCATAATAGGGACAAAGTTTCTATAATCAGGAAGATTTTCAAATTTGTTCATGAGAACATGGAAAGAATTGCCTTTTTTCAGGGATCTTTGTGCAGAATCAGGGAGAGTTGGCAGCTCTGATAACCCAAATAAGTGCATCTAAAGGTCTCCTCTTCCACATAGTGTGCTCAGTGAAAAGATGAAGCAACAGCTGTGATGCTTTGACACATGGGTGAAAAGTCCGAGAGTTGGGGGGGGGGGGGTTGACCAAAAATGATGAGGTCAGTCTAAATAATTAATCCCTTGTGTAAAGATGAGCACAAAGATGGTTGCCAATTGGAAGGAACAATGGTGAAAGGAGGGGGGAGACGAATCTCTGCTCCAGGGATGAGAGTCAATGCTGACAAAAATATCTGAAACTAGGATCCAAAATTATGAATTGGCGATATTTCCACCCTCAATGAGTTTCTGGGAATAGTTCTCCTCAGTGCTAGAGAAGCAGACCAAAGAGCAGGTTTTCTTTATACCTGAAGAAAATAACAGCTTTTGTTCACCAAGCAAACAGAAAAAAGAGTCTTTAAAAAAAAAAAATCTGAAATTTTGTCATCCCTGTTTGCTGACTTATGACGGAGGACCCAAAAGCAAATTCCTCCTTATTTCAAAAATTCTAGAAAAATTCACCATGGACTCTTTGTTGATTTGAGGCTTTGCATGATGTGGAAGGCAAGAGAACACTACTTTACAGGGAGCTACAAGTTACTAATCTCTTCTTTGAAACAGTAGTGGTTCTACAAAGACCGAGGGGCGAGATAAATTTAAAATTGATTCAGTGACAATTGTTGGAAAACATTTCAACCCTCCTACCCTTGATATATTCTGGTTGTGAAGCCTAGTTTTCTCAGAAAAGTGAACTTAATCACTATACTATCCAAGAACCCCATTAAGACAAGGAAGGAAGTTTTAGATGTGGCAGGAAAACCGCAGAGAATTATTCCAGGGAATACACATGCAATCAGGTAGGGACTGAAAACCCAATGGATGATATTGAATGGTCAAAGAGTAGGAGGGTTAACTGTGGTACTATGTAGATGCATTCACCACTCAATATAATATTGCAGGCTGGCATAGTTTATCTATCATTCAAAACCACAGTGGTTGATACTGAATGGTCAGAGAGTAGGAGGGTTGACTGTGTACTGTGTAGACGCATTCACGACATGATGTTATATTTTAAAATGATTCAAAACCCCAATTGATGATATAAATTGGTTAGATAGTAGGAGGGTTTGAGACTGGGTTTTTTCCTGCTTCCAAAATCATTTCACTACTGGCCCACTTTATTTTAAAGGAAATTTTAAAGAACTCCCCATATCACAATCCAAAAAGGCATCACTGAATTAGTTTTTATAAAAAGCAAATAATTTTCTGCATCTATTGCTAAAACAAAGGTTCATCTGTTTGCACTCCGAGCATAATGTAGAGAGCTAGCTTAAAATAAAATTATATATATATATTTTTTAAGGAGCATGAGGTTGGATCAGCTGGTCTGGTCTATTTCTTGCACTTAATAAATACATCTGCACAAACAAAATCTTATTCAAAACAATAATACACAAAATGTCTATTTGACGAGCAGCCAAGGTTAGAAAAAACAAAAGGATTAAAATGTCACACTGAAAATTAGCTTCAAAAAAAGTTTGTTTTATTTTAATTTTAAGTTAGTCGTGTTAAGATGACAAAAACAGAAACAAACACCTATTAGTCTTTTAAGGTCGGAAAATAATAACTAGTTGTCTTATGAATATTTTTCATACACAAATTTGATCAATATTATTTCTTCAGCCTTCGAGAAAGACTCTGCTAGGGTCGAAACGTCAGGCCATTAACTATTTTTTGCATTTATACCATTGGTCCTTTTGGTTGGTAAGCAGTTTGCAACAGCTAATTCTATTTTCTCAATGTTATTTCAATTGGTTCAATAACTATATTAAAAAGTGGTTTTTTTTAACACAGTAAACAAATCAACTTTTAGGTTTTGTATCAAAGAAGTGAGGTGAGGTGTATACTGCCCTCTTGTGACTGCTAGACTAAACACAATTTGTTTTTTTATGAGTTTTGAAAATTGTTTTCCGTATAATAATTACTCAGAGCAAAATACATTAACAATCAGAAGAGCATGGAAATATGATAGTGAAATGAAAAACACCCAAAAGAATGTGAAATAGCCTGGGTACCAGACTGTGAGGATAACACAACAGTGAGCCCATGAAAGGAATCTTACCTCAAATGAAAATGGTTGTGACCTATTTACAGGCTCAAACAAAGAAAAATCCTGCAAAGCATATCAGGGTAGGGGTGAAAAAAGAACGATGAGAAAAATGAGGGTGAAAACAGTTAATTGAAAACAACATGCTGTTATCCTCCATGCATTAATAACCCAAATCTCACCAAAATCCTGGAGCCAGGCATACCAATCTTACCTGAGTCTAAAGGGTTGCTTGAGTTTGATGGATTCAGTAGACCTACTGCACAGTCAAACCAACCATGCTTAGCATGAAGCCAGGCATAGTAATCTTATCAGAGTCGAAAGGTTTTGCCTGAGTTTGATGGATTCAGTACTGCACAGCCAAACCAAACATGCCCAGCATGGAGCCAGGCATACCAATCTTATCCGAGTCTAAAGGTTTTGCCTGAGTTTGATGGATTCAGTACCGCACAGCCAAACCAACCATGCTTAGCATGAAGCCAATCTTATCAGAGTCTAAAGATTTGGATGTCGAGTTTCATACTACAACAGATTCTGATGAATTCAGAAAGTTTCAAACTTTATTGAGCGGAGAGTGTACGTGTGACTCATGCAAGTTCATTCATTAGTTTGAAGGTTCTCATACAAAAAAGTCATTTGCGAACACAATGGTTGGCCTAATGCATAACTTTTGACCTAAGACTTCAAGCTAGTGGCATGATTGCTAAATTTATCGACCCCCATGCACTGACGTTACACAGGGCTACTGTCTGCCCATGGTTTTCCATTTTCGGTGTCAAATTGCATGAAGAGATATGCTGCGCATCTAGCTGCATGCGGGCCGGCTAAAATGCGCACCGCCTAAAATGCGCACTGCGAGGTAACACATGTTGAATCCGACTCCCAAACAATGACTTTTTGCGAGGGCGTCTGTGAGTTGGGTTGATAGAATGAGTGCAGATGCTGCATGCCTCATGCACAAAAATCATAAGAAACATCAACTTGCAAAACTCCCCAAAACATTTGAGCTAAAATAACATGCCATCCCCTCAAGATCAAAACAAAAACAACTTATTACAGTAGGTACAATGAATAACTGAAAGAAAATGCGATGCATGAAGGGCTTCTGACGGACTTGGATTTTGAGATTTGGGTGGGGACGGGCCGGCAGGGAAGGGTGTGGCAGGGCGGGGCACAGAATCAGTTACTTATGAAAGATGGATTCAGTGAATAACATTAAAATGTTACGAAGGAAAAGTTTATTGAATGTGTTGTTTTGATGGTTGTGATAGGATACTGGTTTTGAAACGCAACAAGGTTTTTGATCAACGGGCAATTCAACTGTACTGCCCATAATCCAACGGGTTATTTTACCGACATGAATGTTCCTGTATTTGTATTTATTTTGTTGGCGCAGGTGGCTGATGGGCTTGGGTCAGGGGGAGTTGGCTGCAGTTAAAGGACATGTGGGTTGGGAGGGAGGGGGGATTTACCTGGAAGATTGGATACATTTTGGTTATGTTTTACAATTATTTTGTTAAAGCTCATGAAGTAGCAATTTTTTCTCAGCAGGTAAGGAACACGTTAGTTGAGCAAAAGGGTAAAATATCAAAACAAAAATTGAGCCATAAAATAAAATATTTTCAGTGATAATCTTTCAGAAGGTACAAATGGTTTTCTTCAGTGGCATTGAAAGCACAGTATCACCTTTTCAGGTTTCACTAGTAATTTCTCACGATAATCAGTTGAAGTGCATAATTTGGGTGAAATAGAGATTATGAAAATGTCATAAATTTTAATGGGTGGGGAGAGTTGGGGTTGGGGTTGATTGGTAGCCCGAACAGATGAAAAAAGAGAAATGTTACAAATTAAAAGGGAAAAGAAAAGTCACACTCCACAATGCAACAACAAACCTTGACTGCTCAGACTAGAACTGCTTCGTGCAAGCTGATTGGTTAATGGCTCCAGGTAGCCGCCCGGTACCCAGCCCTGCTGGCCGGTATCCGAACGGCTAACCAGCCACCAGCCTTCTTTACCGACCTTCTTAACGCTGACTATGTCGCCGACTTTCACGGCCATTTCGCCCTCTTCAACGACGTTGTACTCGGCAAGAACTACATACTGGTTTACTGTAACAGGCTTCAATATCAAAAGAAGAAAAAAAACAACGATCGTTGTAACTTATTCAAGAAAATTCACAGCAAAATGCTTTTTGTGCCAGAATTGATTGCAAAAGGGAAAGAAATACATTCAAGACCAAATTAGTACAGTCTCCTTCAATGTGTCATTTAGCAAGGCATCCAGTCAATGGCCTAGGACGGATTTTGGACAGCCCCACGTGGGCTGTTGTGGATGGAAATCTGCCAATCGAATGCCAGTAGAGAAATTTTATTTTTTACTTGATTTAACCCTTTCAGCCCCAAATTCTTTTGACATAAAACAACCACTGGTGCCCACATTTGTTTGACCACTCAAGCATGAAGAAGCACACATTCTCACACAACAGAAGGCTGGTATTCAAAGTTTGATTTTACAAACTTTATTATTACCTTGAAGATTTCATTTTAGAGCATAATAAGTAATAATAATTGTCTTCGGATCTTTCCACTCCAATTTGAAGTGATTGCATAATAGCAAACCTTATTTTAATTCACCATCATTGGAAAGATCTGATCTTTCTCTTTCCAATGACTGTAAGCTTGGGTATGGAGGGTGAACATGGACAAAACTACAGATTTTTAATAAATGGCCTTTGTGCTCAGGCTTGAGTGTTTTTTGGTGTGTTATCTTGGGCGACTATAGTCACTATTTGGGCTGAAAGGGTTAATTCAGTAAGTGCAAAACCAAGAATATACTATTCTTTATCTCCTAAAATGATGAAATCTAATAAAACTATTCAAATATATTTACCAACATTTAATAAAAGGGGGGGGGAAGAAGGAAACAAAACCAAAACAATTTCAGGATGAAAATATTTTGCAAGACAAATGAAAGTATCAGTGAACAAGGTATTACAACTTTCAGATTGAAAGGTATTATACAGGATTGATAAGGATAAATAAAATAAAACATTGCTTAATTTTAGTCTGAAAGCCCACTGATTATGAAGTTCCTACTTGAACCATTTTTTCTATGAAATATTTCTCTCTGAAATGAAGTCATATTCAAGAAAACTGTATCTGTTGTAACAACCGAAATTAAGGACAATTGCGTGGCCAGCACATGGTTTTTCACTATTTTCTCCTCACACAACTCACACAACGGATTAAGCCAAAATTTTCACAGGTTTGTTATTTCATGTGTATAGTTGATCACACAAAACATGAACACTGCGACTATTTTGTCAGCTTCCTTCCTTCCTGAAAAGTGCTCCCTCACATGTGTGAGGATAAGATGCGCTGCGTGTTGCGCATGGGTCCAAGTAAAAATAGCAAGAAATGCTGTCAAGTGCGGAAATATGTACAGATAATGCGAGTTAAAAAGGAATGGTACTGATGCTCTACCAATCCTGTATAATACCTTTAATAATATTAATATAGCTGGATTTATATAGCGCAAAATCACCAAATGATGCAAGGTGTTTAAGGGAGAAAGACAAAAGTATTGGGGACAACCAGCTACAAGTTGGAGGACAAGTGTGAAATTGTGACCCATTTTGAAGGACAAACCAGATTTAGAAATCGTAAATGAAAACTCACCTGAGGTGAAGCCACCTCGCGTCTCTCTTCTAACAGTTCATCGTCGGACTCGCTGAACTCTCCGCTAGCCCAGCCGTCCTCGTTCTCTTCCTCTTCAATCTCCAGGGATTGCTCGCTGGCCAGGGAGGGGTTGGCACTGCCGTACCCTGTGGAGGACGTATCGCTAGCAGTAGGGGACGGGAGAGGGCCTCCGTTGGATGTGACAGTTGTGGCTTCCGTAGCGGGCCTATTTATGAAGGGATATAACAAATTTGATTTTTTTTTTACCCTTAAACAAAAGTTTGAAAAGTATTTGTATTCGTCGGTGCTTTCAGAGTCTTTTGGGGAAAACAATGGACAGGCTACTCGAGTGGGACTCGAGCCCACAAACCCCGCATTGGCCCAATTTCACAACATTGCTTTATACCGTGGATTTCGTTGCTTACGGCCCAAAGAATCATGAGCTTTAGAGGGCGACGTTAGCAAGGGATTCTGCGTTAATCGGTGACATGAAATTTGGCCCAGATGTCTTAACCACTATAACGCACTACACTTGATATGTTTGTTTTGTCTCACACTCTTCAGTCTCCTGATGATGACTAGAGCAAGCTAGTTGAAAAGTTTAGACCAATTAAGAATTCACTCCGCGGCAGTGAAGTTAATAACAAGAAGTCACCTCGATCCACTAAGCGAAAGTAGTAGTACCGGCCGATTTCCTACCTTCCGCCCAGGTAGTAGTTAATAAGCAGGACAGTTCTTTTTAGAACTTAGCAGTCTCTCGAATTCCGAAATCTACTCCGCGGCAGTAGAATAGTCTCTCGAATTCCGAAATCTACTCTGCGGCAGTAGAATAGTCTCCCGAATTCCGAAATCTACTTCGCGGCAGTAGAATAAATAGCAAGACAAATTCTCAAAGAACAAAATCTGCACAGAAAAGTGGATATACAAATGGTGTTACTGCAAACCGAATATACTTTGCTGCATTTCATGACACAATTCAAGTTGGGAAGGTAGTGCATTCTGTTCTACCAGCCAGGCTCCTAGTGGATGATACCCAGCATGCCTACATCCTTACAGACTGTGAAGGGGTTAACCTTGTTTCATCCACAGGAGTAGGTGGCAACGTGCCCCTGGTGGCAGTTGATTTGGGTCGATAGCCCAAATGGGTTTAGTGTAGCCCTCACCTGGAAGTGGCTGTCTGGCCTTGTGATGTTAGGCGATAGCTCATAAAATAATATAAATCAATGCCGGTGACCATTAGAGAGACAAAAAGGCGTAAGAGCACTGCATCTTCCAGCTCCATTTTGATTACATTGATGGAGGAGAATTAGAAAACGACTGCCCAATGATAATAGTTCATTAAAAGATGTCTCCAACATTTCCCCGAAACTCAAACTAATTGGCTACTTACCCACTTTCCAAGCTGTTTGGTTTCTGTAGATTTTTCCCTATTTAAAAACAGAGAGGAAAAGTGAACCAAATTAACATTGGAAAAACCTTGACATTCCCATAATAAACATTAAACTCCTTCTACTTTTGTAATTTTTTATGTATTTAACTTGACAGGGAGTTTTTCAAATTTGCTCATCAGAACGTGGAAAGATTGGTTTATTTTCAGGAAAATTTCTGCAGAATCAGGGAGAAATGGCAGCTCTGGTAGTGAGCGTACTTTTTGTTTTGTGATATCGGTAATTATTGTTTTAAATAATAAGTAAAAAGAATGGTCTCTAGGTACCGGCAATCTCCAGCTGATTCTGCTGATTCTGGAGTAGGGCTTGTCTCGTTGCTTTCACCCACGACATCTTCTCGTTCTCCGAAGGTGCCTTGAAAGAAAACATACAAATGAAAATGGCAGGCAAGCTTAAAACCCTGCGAGCTTAATGATATCAAGTTACAAGTTACGCGCTGTTTGCACTACTCAAAAAGATATCTTTTTGAAGTTGTTTTTGCTTCTGAGGGTCTGCAGATGTCAATAATTTAAACAAAATTAAAACATTTCTTTACAGAAAAAAATTACATTTCATCTCGGAAGAATAGCTGCTTTTACAGTTTGTGAGCCCGAGGGATTTGTAAACAAAGGCATTGGGGTCAACTATTCACACAGTTGAACAAGCTGAACGAAAGTTTCTCAGAGAAGAGAGTTTTTTCCTGTTTGTGTTGATTTGAGGACAGACTAAAAAAAACAAAAAAAACAGTTGATAAACAAATTTATTACTTATTAACTAACTAGTGATTATGTGGGTTTCATCTACAATAGGGATGCTGACCCATAAGGTTTAAGTAACAGAAAAGCCACCAAAATGTCAGACAGGTCTCCAAACTGTCAGTAATCCTTCACTTGAGTAGATGTGACAATTGTGTCCCTGAGCAAGAACACTTAACTAATTGCTTCTCATCTCCCAGGAGCAAATGGGTACCTGCGATTGATGAAGCAACCTGTGTGTCCATTTGGAACCGGTGCTGCATACTCCTAAGGAGATGAGATGGTTTTAGGAATGCTTAGGGCCCAATGAATAAGAGTTTAAGGCGCTTTGAGGGACTAGTTGCTATGAAAAGTGTACACTAAATAAATACTATTATCATACTCCCTCCGAGCAGCCACGGGTAAAAATTTACATGCTGGATCCCCGCACAAGAGGCACAGGTGCATAACTGTGTTTCGGGGGCACAATTCTTGTTCTAATGGTCTGAACAGATCAATAGATGTTCCCTGGACCCACACACTAAAGATTGAAGCATTCTGAATTTTTACACATTGGTTCACAACTACTTTTCAAAACAGTACATTTGGAAAGGATTAAGTTTTTGTGAACACAATAGGATTTTTGTGTGCACGTTATAATGTAACCCAGCTTTCCCACACTATTTGTCAACCTCCGAGTTCCCTCACCCAGAAACCACTACAGTATATGAAAGAGGGGTGTTTAAAGGTAGTTCAACAACAAAAATCAGCGGAATTGATCCACACATGTTGTAGTTATTTTAAAAAGTATGAAGCTGGTCCTCGCGCCTGCTTCCCGTGGCTGCTCGGAAGGTTAAAAAGACAGGCTTTACAAAGTCAGCTTCGGGCATGTCGGGGGCTGGTTCTTCCTAAACCAGCTCACCTGAAAAGTGTAGACGTCAACTCGCCCGCCTGACCACATCTCAAATTTCTTCTTGTCTCCTTTTACATGTTCAGTCAGTCCAATTCCAGCAGTCTATAAAGAAGAAGAATGGACAAATTTTTACACCATTTTTAAAGCAGTTTATGGACGTTTTCAACATCATGGCTTGGTCTTTGGTTCTGGATTGGCCTACGTCTGTCTGTTTTGAAGCCTTGTAAGGACAGCACACGTTTTCTAAATAACTGACAGAGCACAAACCCAAACCCAAGCTGTGGTTTTGAAAACATCCACAGTTTCCATCAAAAACTCAAGCACTGCAACTTTCAGATCAACAAAGTGTCCACTCCACTAAATAGTGACCGAATCAAACCTCATGAATATATGAGGCCTTAAAATTGAGGTGGTTTTTCCCTGAAAATGACGGATTTGAGGGTCATTACTTTTAGGGATTGTTGAATGAGGGTCCAACATTGTACCATAAGGGAATTGACTCTCACATCTGGGTACTTGGGGGGTAGGCTAGGGCCTGCCAAACTGAGCCCACTTTGATCACAAGCGTAGCCCCCCCCCTTCCAAGATGGTCCCTTTTCTGTTTTGAAATGAGCTCTCATGCAGAGGTGTTTTTATTTGTGACAGGCATAGCTGAAGGGGCCTGTAGACAACCCTCATAACATTGAACAGAGGTGTAACAGAAGTTTGGGTGTCTCTGTACATTTGTGTTTTCATTTTAAGAGGCTGTGAGACTTATAAGATATTTTGGCGTGTCGTAGCCGAGCAGTTAAGAGTGCCTGATTATGTGTTTCTGATCAGCAGAGTGTGGGTTCGAGTCCCGGTTGTGGCACTTGTGCCCTTGAGAAAGATACTTTACCATCATTGCCTTGTCCTTCGGATGGGACATTAAGCCGTAGGTCCCTTGTACTATGATTGGTAATGCACGTAAAAGAACCCAGAAAACTTATTGTGGAAGAGTAGGGGTTAACCCCAATGTTTCTGGTCCACATAGCAAGCACCCTTTTTACAGGTTTCCTCAAGCTTGCTAGCTGCAGTGATTAAGTTCACTTACGAAGCATCCTTGGTTTCCTTACCAGAAGTATACATACTAATTGTTGATTATTTAGTATTAAGGGAGAGTTGCTATAGGGCGACTGTTTAGTTGGGAGTTAAGTTTGAAAATGGAAGAGGGGATCTAGAGGAGGCTGGGGTCAACCTTTACCTTTAAGGAGCTCTTGAAAGCGTAGCACGTCTTCTCCTTAATATCACCCCGCTTCTTGCAGAACAAAACCGCCTTCTCGTACAGGAAGACGTGACGTTGCATCTTGCGTTGTCTGATGTCGTTCAGGTTGCGCTTCTTGTGGTCCACCCACATATAGAGGGCGCCCTGCATGAGAAGCTTGCCGAGATCTGAAAGCTTTCCCTGTTGAGAGAAGAAACGAACATCTTACAAGTCTTGGTTGATACATTTAAAAATAATTGATTATTTGGGCCCGATTAAAGGCCCAGAATCCTCTTGGTTCAATAAGCTTATGTGTTTGTTTTCGTTTTAGAAGCGACAATATTTTGTAAACATGGGAAAATATTAGCAAATGTTAAATCCGGATATGACCTTTAATTTGACTTTTTCGGTGGAGTGGAAGTAGGTCATATCATGCAAAGACTTTCGACTGCCATTTTGGTAAAATGCTAGAGCCTCCACTAAAGGGATAATATAAAACAAGAATTACAGCTTTCATCGTCGGTGTGCATCCCTAACAAAGATAGACCTACCATGTCTTCTTGGGATTTGATCACTAAACCAACAGAGGGCGCTCTACTACTATTTTCACATACCTCAAACCCTGTTATAGCTACTTGGTGCATGGTGTCGTTGACGTATTTGATCACAGTCAGCATACAGTCTAGGGCCGTCTTCAAATCTTCAGCCCCAGGTTCCGCTGAGGAATATTTTAACATTTCCTGCAATGATTGAATCACACGGCGTAAGTGTATTTATAGAGATGACAAATTTTACAGAGTGCAATTATTCACTTCGGAAAAGCAATGTTAGGATGATTTCTGATAACAAAATAACACACTTCACCATTCAAGCAACAATAGACTGTGCAAGTCTTGCGCGCATTAGAACTTCCGAGACTATTGTGGTCCCAACCATATGGAGTTTTACGTGGGCGAGATCTTTTTTGGTCAATTATTTTAGTCTAACCTAGTTTATGACCATGAAAATTAAATATGTTATTGGGAATGTCATACTTGTTGATAAAAAATATGAAAGTAAAATCAAATCAACAATATAACAAAGAAAACCTGAGCATTAAACTTTACCTCAGCTTCCGGTTACAGCAAAAAATTAAGAATTTTGTGCTCACCTCCAATCACAAAACTTATGTAAACGCTTGTTTTGGATGTGAAATGATAATCGCCAGATAGTGTAATTGCAACGTGAAGCCTTTTCATTGCGGTCTATGGTTGTTGAGGCGTCAGCGACCTCTATAAACTGCGTCCCGCGTCAATTTTACGCCTGTGTGACCTTCGCAAATCCGCGTAAGGGGTTTCTAAAAAGTTAAGATCAAATAAGCATCCTTGTCCCAGAGTTTTAATTTAGTTTGATACGTGCTAGACTTGCACAGTCTATTAGACGGTTTTGTCCCACTTACCCTAAGAAGAAGTTGGTACTTGGTTATTCTTTGGACTGGTTTAAGTAAATACGCACTCAGGGGCAGTTTATGCCCAAGCAATCTTTGGCACTCCTACAAAGAAACAGAGAAAAGATACAACATTTCAAATTGCAAAACTGTCTGATTGCAAAACTTTATGCAGTGTTCTTTGGGACTTTTGATTGTGTTGTGGCTGTGCGGACAAGCGCAATGCAGTGTTCTTTGGGACTTTTGATTGTGTTGTGGCTGTGCGGACAAGTGCACTGAACCCAAGCTCTGGTGTTTCTGATCAGCAGAGTGTGGGTTCGAGTCCCCATCTTGACACTTGTGTCCTTAAGCAAGACACTTAAACATTATTGCTTCGTCCTTTCATCGATGGCATGTTCGTTAAATTTTCATCAAAGTAGTGAGTTGTGGCTGAGCGGTTTCGGACTCAAGTTCTGGTGGCTGAGTCATCAGGGTGTGGGTTCGAATCCCGGTCATGACACTTGTTTCCTTGAGTAAGACACTTAACTAAAATTGCTTCTCTTCACCCAGGGGTTAATGGGTACCTGTTAGGGCAGAGATGGTTCTTGTGATTGATTTAGCTTAGTGTGCTACATACTTGGCAGCACAGGCTGTATACTCCCAACGGAGCTTAGAATGTTTAAGGAATGAAATAAATGGCCCAGTGACCAAGGGTAATAATGTTGGAGCGCCATGAGCGTCACTTAGTGATGGATTTGAGCGCTATACAAGAAGCCACTATTATTATTACTATTGTCATTAAAACCAATTATAAAAATTCCTTGTTCAAACCCAAATTTAATGAACAAACAAATATAAATTTGTAAAAAATTCAGAGAATTTGTTTGTTTGTTTACAGTTCTTATTTCATTTACAATTATTTCAATTTTGCAATTTAAGTACAAGATAATAAATATTCTTACCTGGAAGTAGGGGTTATCATTACCGCATTCTCGTCTTAGAATTTCCGAACGAGGTTTGTTTTGACAATAGGTGCTGTATAAACTATCTAATTCTTCTTTCTGCAAAGAAAGAGAGAGACAAATAAAATATGGCAAATTATTTTTTGCATGATAACTTATTAACATTCCTACTCTTGGGGACATTTTCCAGAAAGCTGACCCAAAATGTGAAACCATTCAACCGCACGGGCTGTGTAAGGTGCGTCGTGGTATCGTCAGCAGAGTGGGGACAACAGAACAAAGGAACACAAAGGGAACACTACTGTCCTCACTTTGGGAGTCTTTGTATTATTTTGGTTTCCTCTTGTTTCTTTTGTGCCCTTAGTCTGTGGGAGAGCGTTAAGTTAAAGGGACAAAGGAAAGTCCTCATTCTGATGGAAAATTACGATTGCACATGTGTGTTCTGTGTAGATGCATTCACCACATTATATGATATTGTAGACTGGCATGTTTGGCTATCACTGATGTTGAATGGTCAGACTGTAGGAGGGTTAACTGTGTACTGTGTAGATGCATTTACCACATTATATGATATTGTAGACTGGCATAGTTAGTTTGGCTATCAACGATGTTGAATGGTCAGACTGTAGGAGGGTTAACTGTGTACTGTGTAGATGCAGTCACCACATGATATCATATTCAAGCTGGCGTAGTATGTCTAGCATTCAAAACCACAGAGGGTGATATTCAAGGGTCAGACAGTAGGAGGGTTGACTGTGTACTGTATTCACCACATTATTTCAAATTTGCAGGCTTGCATAGTTTATCTATCATTTAAAACCTCAGTGGATGATATCGAATGGTCAGACAGTAAGAGGGTTGACTGTGTACTGTGTAGATGCATTCACCACATGATATCATATTGCTGGCTGGCATAGTTTGTCATTCAAAACCACAATGGATGATACTGAACGGTCAGACAGTAGGAGGGTTGATGCAGAATTCATATCCCTTGGTTACTTCATCTTTCAGTTTCAGTTTGAGGACCTTATATCAACAAAAATACCCAGAGATATTTGATATTTGTGTGGCTGTTATTGTTTCATCCCGATTTATAATCTTTAAACTGTTCACCTGCCAGGAAAACTTCAAACAATTTTGATTGACGATTAAAGTAAAGCTGAAGTGAACTGAACAGATACTCACTCTTTTTACAAAACATTTGCCGATTAACGTTGGGGTGTTGATGTAACTTTCTAGTTCGACAAGGAATGTGCTGCAAAACAATGGACAGAGAACAAAGTATTTTTTATTTGATGTATCATTTCCTTGGGTAAAAGTAAAAAGATTTACAACTTTGCATTCCTGGTGTTAAAAGTAAGTGGCTGAGCGGTTTAGTGCATCGGACTCAAGTTCTGGTGGCTGAGTCATCAGGGTTTAGGTTCAAATCCCGGTCATGACACTTATGTCCTGGAACGCAAGACACTTAGCTATGATTGCTTCTCTTCACTCAGGAGTAAAAATATACCTGTGAGGGCAGAGATAGTTCTTGTGATTGATTTAGCTTAGTGTGCTACATACTTGGCAGCACATGCTGTATATTCCCAAGGGAGCTGAGATGGTTTAAGGAATGAAACAGAAGATTACGTCGTCAGTTACTAGAAAATGCCTGTGGATTCTGGTTTTCTTTTAGCCGCAGGTTAAAGCGCCGAGTATACAGTGCTGATGACATAACCCCACATTGGTTTAGGATAATACCACAACCATGAAAAAATATTTCACTGAAAGTGAAATCTCTGTTAAGTAATACATGTTCATGTTTTCAATGTCATACTAAATGAAACACCTGAACAGGAAGATCAATGCACAGCGCAAAAGTGAAACAGTCGAAGAAATAAAAAAGCAAAATGAGGGAGTGTAAACAGAGTCTGGTTTTACTTTGTACTTGCTGCTCTGACATTACCCTACAGTAGAACCTGGAGATCTTTTATGATAATATTATAACTGTTGTACACAATTATATATTTTTGTATTCCTTTTTTTACATGGAAATCTAATGATTCACCACATTTTACAGATCCATGTAAGGCCCTACGCCAATGGTGGTAATTATATACACCACACACCCAGATCCTTTTCATTTGATTGGTGGAAGACGCGCCATATGTCATCCATAATTTTTGCTGTTTATTTTTTGCCGCCAAGGGCCAAAATTTCACTCGGTGAAATCTGGCTTGTCCATTTCACTCGCCGTTCACCTCGTGATTATATTCTGTGACAATGCACTCATATGCATCCAATATTTGTATTCCATTATCAATATAGTTATTATATTATATCTTTCTGGTAATGAAACCAGGGAACCCATAAAACTGCCTAACACTGTAACCCGTAGGCCTGAATATATTTGAATATATTTGAACAGGCGCGGATCCAGGGGGGGGGCGTGGGGGTGCAAGCCCCCCCCTTTTTCATATTAAAAAAAAAAAAGAGGGAGAAAAGAAAAAAGAGGGAGAGAGAGAGAGAAGCGGAGGGAGAAATGGGGCAACAAACTTCATTTATCATTTTGCTGCTTGGTATATTTTCACGAGTCAACCAACGAGTCAACCTGAATGCCAAGACTCTGGGTTTACAGACTCTCCAAACACCACCACAAGTAGAAATAAAGAGGTTTGATCATCACAAAACCTGTAGACCCTTTCACACTATCAAGCCAATTCCCAGGAAATAAAACCCCAGGAAATTCCTAAGGAAATTGTAACCCCATCGCCATCCAATGTTCAATTCACACTTGATGCAGTTTTGTTGGGAAAAGATGCTAACCTACCCTGTCATAGCCGAGCGGATAAGACCACCAGACTCAACCTCTGGTGTTTCTGATCAGCAGAGTGTGGGTTCAACTCCCGGTCGTGACACTTGTGTCCTTAAGCAAGATACTACGTCCTTGGGATGGGACGTAAAGCCCTAGGTCCCGTGTGTTGTGTTATGCACGTAAAAGAACCCAGTGCACTTATTGTAAAGAGAAGGGGTTCGCCCCGGTGTTCCTGGTTTAATCGGCAGCATATTGCGCCAGAGCACCTTGTAAAACTTTACATGGTGCTATAAAGGAAAAAAGTCTCGTACTTCAAAACGTAGCTCCGCATACCTTGCAGGAAAAAATACTGAGCCCTTTGATACGCCCCTAGGGGTGTGATATAAGAACCCAGTATTATCATTATTATTACTCCCAAGCAGGGGGGTCATGCCTGAATTGTTTCTCAGATTTAAATGTTTTTGGGTGAACAATTATCCAAACCAAATTACTTCAAAAGGAATCCCTGTCTCTAAATACTATCAACAGCTGCAGTGCTTCTCACCAAGTAAGTTTTTATGGTCATAATTTTTGGAGTATTTACCAATCAATGACCCTACCTTTAAGTTGATGGGAGTGACATTTTTTTCTTACCTGCTGTGAAATCCGTAGAGTTTACCCCAATTCGAGAAGAGAATGTCTTGGTTTCCCTGAAGGGCTTCGGGAATGAAGGGCATGAGGTCAGGGTTATCCATCTCTTGGATGTACCCCCTCAAGACGGCATGGAGCTCATTGACGTAGAGCTTCTCCGTCTCGATGAGTTCCTTGATAACATGTCTGGGAAGGAGGGGGTGGGGGTGGGGGTGAGGTAAAGAGAACCATGAAGGGATAAAATATTGAGTGGGTTAAAGGCATCGTACACGTTTGGTAATTGTCAAAGACCAGTGTTCTCACTTGGTGTATCCCAACATATGCATAAAATAACAAGCCTGTGAAAATTTGGGCTCAATTGGTCATTGAAGTTGCAAGAAAATGATGAAAGAAAAAACACCCTTGTTGTACAAATTTGTGTGCTTTCAGATAGGAATAAAAACTTCTTGCAAGAAGTTTTTATTATTTTAGTGAGAAATTACCTCTTTCTCAAAAACTATGTTACTTCAGAGGGAGTCGTTTCCTACAATGTTTTAAACTATCAACAGCTCTCCGTTGCTTGTTATCAAGTAAGTTTTTATGCTAATATTTGTTTTGAGTCATTACCAAACGTGTACGATACCGTTAACATTTTAACATCAATTCAACAAAATAACGAAGACACCTGAGAATATGACTTGACCACTTTATGCCCAGCAATGTTCGCCAAATCGTTCTGCCAAAAGCATCGTAGTGCTTCAGGTCAGTTGACTTGAAGGTCAGTGTAGTTGTGTTATACAGTACTTTGGCAGTCACCAATGACTGTACAAGCTGTAGCTTCAGGTCAAGGGAGACACGCGAAGATGCCAAGTACTTCCGTAGTGCCCCACTACTGGGGAAGTATTCCCAACCAAAATTCTGTCAAGAAAAAGAGCATTTGAAGACCCCTAAAAATTACCTTCTCTTAGCAGACAAGGAGTTTGGGCTGTCGCCGTTTTCCGTGTTGATGACAAGACCAAAGTCCGGACTGTCTCCTCTGACAATCTCTATCCTTTTATCCGTCTGAAATCAAACAATTTAAAAAAGACCCACATAAATAATCTCACAAATGGAGAAACAAATGTCATTATTTTTAAATTCAGTATCCAAAAAAACTAGTTTCAGATGGAATTAAACAACATACTGAAAAACAATTACCTGTGATTACAAAAAAATGAAGTACCTTCTATTTGAAAAAACGAAAATGAAAAGGTTTACAACATTTTGTAGCAAGGATCTAGCAAGGATTTTTTGCCAAAACATTTCGCAATTTAATTTTTTTTTGAAATGACTAAACTAGACACTGACTTATCTGAAATTTGACCTCACATTTGTGAGTAAAAAAAGTGAAAAGTTTACAAAATAAAACATCAAGTTTTTTCAGAATCCGTTTGATAACCTTGGAACACCAACATCAAAATATGTGACCCACCACCAGGAAACCCGAACAAAGTTGCAATTTTTCAATTTTGATTTTTGGATATTTTCAAATTCTCCAGTTTGGTAGCTTTGGAATGATTATAACTTCTGTCCATGGATAACACTTTCCAATAATCCCCTTTAAGGGGATTAAAGACACAGGATTCAGACAAGTTACAAGTCAAACTGAGAAAGCATGTCTTTTGTGCAGGAAGTGCAAAGATCACCAAAAACAACAAAAGAATGATGAAGCTTTCAGCTTTCCGGTAAAATTAAAGGTACGTTAGTGAACTAAGCTACAAACTTTTGCAACATGTTGAGGATCTTTCATCGATGTTATTCTAAAAGTCGCACTACTTTTGACCTCAATTCTCTTCAACCAATGTTTCAAAATAAAGTTTTAAAAACATATTTATTATGAACCGATTAAAATTTAACTTTGAAAAACCATACGGTGACCGCCTAAAGGTTGCAAAGGTACGATCATCATCTAGCATTCTATGAACAAAAACCCAGAGAAGTGCGCTGTCTACAGGAAGTGTAGGGTTGTGACATTGTCTGGGTTTCTTGGTGACAGGTCACACGTGTTCTCCCACCGACCACCAAGGATGTTTAATTTATCAAGCCCTTAGCTGTATATTAAAAGCAGGGTATACTTTTGGTAATTACTCCACAAATTAATGACCATAAAAACCATAGAGAAAGTCCTTTCTCTATGGTGAAAACTTACTTGGTAAAGAGCACTGGAGAGCTGTTGATATTATAAAACATTGTTAGAAACGACCCCCTTTGAAGTAATGTAGTTTTAGAGCAAGAGGAAATTGTTCACTCAAAAAATTTGAATCTCAGAAAGGCTTCCGGCATGAAGCTTTTCTCAGGGATCTGAAAGCAGACAGTTCTATGCAACAAGGATGGGGTTTTTTTCTCATTATTTTCTTGCAAATTCGATGCAATTGAGCCCAAATTTTCACAGGTTTGCTAATCTGAGAATATGTTGGGATACTAGTCTTTGAAAAACCCTGCCTTTACATGAAAGAGACTAGAAGTTTCCAGGGACCCCAAGGAGATGTGGAAAAGGGCTAATATTTATAAAGCAGGGAGGAGGGGGGGGGCTAAAAATTGTTCTTAAATTCCGAGCCAGTAATTTCCGCAAGATAATTCACGATTTCCTGTCGGAGGACCCGAGTTTGAAATATCCACATCTTGGCGATGTAATTGGTCAGGGACAACCTATGACATCATCGAGGGGAACTAGCAGGAAGAAACCGTTATTTTCATACATGAAATGAACAGAAGACAGTCCCAGGAAAGTCTGTACATTGCACTATTTTATAAAACAGCAGTGAAATAAATAACATGCTTTTCATAAAAAAAAATTATTGTGTAAAATCTAAAATATCTGAGCTATATTATGTCTCTTTGGAGAGCCCAACTCTTACAATATGTTTAAGACCTGTGTATTGAGAGAGTTGCAACAACTTGAGATTAGAAGACAATTTCAGGTGCCCTACCCCCCCCCCCCCACCCACTAGACTAGACTGCACATTGGGTTTGTGCTATAGACCTTTCTGTTGTTCAACAAACCGCACTGGTAAATGGCATGCATGGCCGAATGTTAGCAAAACATTCAATCGTGCTAACAAATGTTGAGACCAAATTCAACATTTCTGCAAACTTTTAATTCAGAAGAAACACATCCCATGATTGGTTGCTTTGTTTCCAAAAAATTCAACATTATTTTTGAATATTTGTGTAACATTTTTATAAACTGTGGCTATCTGTTTATGCTTTGCATTTATGGCTTTCCACAGTTTTCCAAACTTGGTTGGCAAAAACTCGGGCTGTGATGTTGCAATAGAAAGGTCTATATTTGGACCAATTGAAAATGGTGTCCAGCACCACATGACCAAAGAAAACTGGTCCCTCTACATGTATGCGCATCTTTCTCTCAATATACAGCCCTTGTCTGTATTATACAAATAATATTACATTCTCCAAAATTACAATATTTATAATTATTTTACATGCATTTCACCTCTAAACAATAATCTAAAAAGAACACTTGGCTTCTTTCCAAACTCTCCGGATCTTGGTAATATTTTCCAGCAAGTTGACCAACCATTCAAAACCATTCAACTGAAGGGGGTTGTGTATGGTGGCACATCAATCTGTGGTATTGAATGGTCAGACAGTAGGAGGGTTGACTGTGTACTGTGTAGATCCATTCACCACATATCATATTGTAGCGCATCTATCATTCAAAACCACAGTTGGTGATATTGAATGGTTCAAACAGTAGGAGGGTTGACTGTGTACTGTGTATATGCATTAACCACATGATATCATATTGCAGGCTGGCACAGTTATCTATCATTCAAAACTACAGTGGGTAATTTTGAATGGTCAGACAGTAGGAGGGTCGACTGTGTACTGTGTAGATTCATTCCCACATGATATCCTATTGCTGGCTGACATTAGTTTAAATCTATCATTCCAAACCACAGCAGAGGATATTGAATAGTCAGACAGTAGGAGGTTTGACTGTGTACTGTGTGGATGCATTCACCACATGATATCACATTGCTGGCTGGCATAGTTTATCTATCATTCAAAACCACAGTGGATGAGATTGAATAGTCAGACAGTAGGAGGGTTTTCATAAGAAACTTGACACATGCATAACTCAAAGAGGAGATCACAGAACAATAAACCCTTTATGCTCAATCCCTGAAACACACCAGCTGGGCCCAATCATACAGCTGCTTATAAGCACAAAAGGCAGGTACATTTAAGCACAGTACAATTTTGCTTCCAGTATAAGGTTACCAACTGAAATACCATTCCACATGTACTGTCTTTGCCTGGTTTCCTGCTATTTTTTGCTTAGCAGAGTCTCTGCTTAACTGCTTTATGAAATTGTGCCCAGGATTGGTAGAAAAAATTATATATTTTGTTATATTAATTTCAATCTAAAAGCTAACTGGTTAAGTACATAATAGACCACAGCACCAATCCTCCAGAATCGACGACTTTACCAGCACTCGTCGACGTTGCAAAATAACATATCTGGCCAAGACCACTTCCTGAAACTTAGTTGGCTTCTTAAAGGCACTGAACACGTTTGGAAATTGTCAACGACCAGTGTTCTCACTTGGTGTATCCCAACATATGCATAAAATAACAAAGCCTGTGAAAATTTGGGCTCAATTGGTCATCAAAGTTGCAAGAAAATGATGAAAGAAAAAACACCCTTGTTGTACAATTGTGTGCTTTCAGATAGGAATAAAAACTTCTTGCAAGAAGTTTTTATTATTTTAGTGAGAAATTACCTCTTCCTCAAAAACTACGTTACTTTCGAGGGAGTCTTTTCCTACAATGTTTTATACTATCAACAGCTCTCCGTTGCTTGTTACCAAGTAAGTTTTATGCTAATATTTGTTTTTGAGTCATTACCAAACGTGTACGATACCTTTAAGCCCCTTTCACACTAGAAATTTCCCAGGAAAATCCCAGGAACATTTGGTTGACCTATTTACACTTGAATTAGCTACTCTGGCAAACTCCAGTGAAACGGTCATTTCCCGGTGAGTAGTTACCCCTGCTTGGGAGTAGGGTTTAAGCACAATAACCCTAGGGTTAGCATACTGTGTGTTCATTCTTCCCAGGAAAATAGCATTGAGTGTGAAACGAACGTGGGATGGCGGTGGGTTGAAACTCCCTAGGAATTTCCGGGGGTTTTATGTCCTGTGAATTGGCTCTGTGATGTGAAAAGGGCTTTAGTTTCAGTAAGTCATCTTGGTCAAATTATTTTGCCATGTCGACTTATTCACTTGCCGAGCTCATAAAGCTCTGTAAACATTACATGAACATACTCTAAAGTAATATATATAAATCACCAGTCATCAGTACTCTCCTGTCTGCAACTCAGCGGTTTTAACAGACCCCACCAGTCGTAGTAAGAAACTTATTTTTCTGTTGTGGTATCCCTTCATGGTGATCCCTTTGAGTTGCTTGTTCTTTGTTTTTATTTGTTTATACCATATCCATTTTTTGCTATCAATGGATATGATTATGTTTGTGTCTATGCCTCTGACGAAGGTCCGGGTTTGGATCAAAAGCTAAGGCCATCTCCCCTGCTAATTTTATATTTATAATATAAATATATTTTGCCAAGCAGGAAATTTTGATTCATCTTGACGTGGTACTTTTCTTTCAGCGATAATGAAACTAGTGCAATAAATCAAAACATTTCAATCAGAATTATTAAAGGAAATGCCAAATCAATTCAACTCATATAACAACAAAAACTTTGAAATAAACTCAATATCACATAACTAAGTGAAAATGACAACGTTTGACAAACACGACTTGACAGAACAAAAGTGAAAGGGGTGGGTTTTTTCTTTAAAACAAATGTATCAGTGGTTAGAAAAAGCAAACTGATTAAAAACCAAGAGGTTAAAAACCAAAAGAGGAATTTCTGTGAAGACAAAAAAGGTTAATTGTTCCAGTGAACAAACTCTGCTGGGTAGGTTTTGATGCTTACATATCGGGCAAGGCAAAAAAAAGGTCATCTTGTGGTAACATTCCCGCGGACCAATAACATATAAATTCTAGTGGGTACTTCCCATCTAGAATAGCATGCCCTGACTGAGCGGTTAAGAGCACTGGACTTGAGCTCTGGGCCCAATTTCATAAAGCTGCTAAGCACAACAATTTGCTTAGCATGAAATTTCTCCCTTGATAAAAACAGGATTACCAACCACATTTCCATGTGTTGCATAATGCTTGTTACTGGTATTCAGCTGTTGTTTGCTTATCCTGAAAATCACGTGAAAATTTGGTTGGCAATCCTGTTTTTATCAAGGAAGAAATTTCATGCTAAGCAAATTGTTGTGCTTAGCAGCTCTATGAAATTGGGCCCTGATGTTTCTGATCAGCAGAGTGTGGGTTTAAGTCCTTGTAGCACTTGTGTCCTTGAGCAAGATACTTTACCATGATTGCTTTGTTCTTAGGGTGGGACTTTAAACCATAGGTACCGTGTCACTAGGATTGGTAGTGCACGTAAAAGAACCCAGAACACTTAACGTGGGGGTTAACCCCGGTGTTTCTGGCTCATTGCAAGCTTCCTTGTACAGATTTCCTCAGGCTTGCAAGCTACAGTGATTAAGTTCCTCTGTGAAAGTTCTAGAATGACCGCTGTGAAAGTTCAAGAATGACCTCTATAAAAGTTCAAGAACGACCGCTGTGAAAGTTCAAGAATGACCTCTGTGAAAGTTCAAGAATGACCTCTGTGAAAGTTCCAAGTTGTGACCGAAACAAAGATTGGGTATAAAGTAATCTTTGAGCCTGGTATGCTTTGACTGCAGGTTATTGTTGTCATAGTTTTCATTAGCAATTTCTAAAATTTCTATTTAAAGCGTAGAATGCACAAGGCACTGCTAGGGTGAGTCTGAATTATCTGCTCTGCTAATTTACTCTCTCGGAATGCAGTAAAGTATCATTTAAAAATACACCGTTTATGAAACCCTGAATTCGGCTTAGGCCCCAGCCTGGGCTCCATCACTAATTATGAAACAAATTTGGGGTTGAACAAAGAAAATATGACTAGAGTGGGACTTTAATCTGCGACCTCTGAATTAACGTGCAGCACTCTACCAACTGAGCTATCCAGCCCCAATGTTGGCGGTCTCCCTGTTTTGTCAATATCTTTGTTCGTGGGTGCTAGTTAATTTTTCTTTGCTCAGCCCAAAACTTGTTATAATATTATTTAAATTTACCCAGTCAATTTACCTTGTTGTCTACTACTAATTATTAATTATGAAAATGGCGGATGGTGCCTAAACTGGAGTCCAAGCCGTGGTTTACAGAAAGTCCATACCTTGATTTTTAACAAGAATAGACCCCTTGCATTGGCCGCCATCATTGATGGAACATGCACGCATGAAAGGCTCTCATTGGCTGAGAGTCGTGCGCAGCGCGTACGGCGTGCACATTTCCATTGTTTGTCATCAAAGTTGGTGGTCAATGACGTCATGTACAACAATCCATCTATTTGGACTTCATTGTTTACACATAATTAACTTTGCCACATGACTAAATTCTGTTAGTTTTTGCAGCACCACGTCTTTGGAACCAGCTACTAACACAGCGGAACAACACGAACCAATGAGTCGTTAACAAAATATTTCTCAAAACACACCTCGTATCAAAAGCATTTTCTTTTTTCTTTTTCTTTGATTGACCTTTTTAAGCGCCCTGAGTATCTAGTAGGTGGGTTTGTGCACTGTATACATCTGCATTATTACTATTACTGTTATAAAATGTACTTGTATGTAATGCAGTTATCTTTGTAAAACATGGACTTGAAGTTTTGTTGAACAGAGTCATGAGGCAAAATTGAATACCAATGGACCTTATGCACTGGTGTCATCCTGCCGCCATCTTAGAGTTAGAACTATGATGAAACAAGGAAAACGCACACTACGCACAGGATGGGCCAATGAGCAACCGTCTTTTGACCTCTTGCATAAGGTTCATGGGTACATTTCCGAGAAAAATTAATTTTACCTCGTGAGTCTGCTGCCACCAAAGGTGACCCAAAAGTCTCCCGTTCTAAAAAGCTGCTCAGCACGAAACATTTACTGGTAAGTGGAAATTCAGCAGGGAACCAGTCACAAAGACTAATAATTAACTACAGCATTAGGCTGGTAACCGGTTTCCTTCGAACTTTGCTTAGCAGATTTGTAAGCTCGGCAGCTTCATGGAAATGGGTATTATTTGCGTTTAACTACGCAGGTGTCATTGTCATCCAATAATTTTCCGATTGGGAGTTGTTGTTATCCCGATTGGAACAAGGTGCCCGATTGGGGTAAAGTTATACCCGTATTGGGACAGTTTTCTTAATCAACCATTACATGGTTTCCATATGAGAAACATATTGATAACCCGATTGGGAACAGGGTTCCAATTAGGGTAACAATATCCCCCAATTTGGATAGTTTTTCATAAAATGGGATTGATAACCCAATTGGGAACAGAAGGTTCCGATCCGGGTAATAATACCCCCCAATTGGGATAGTTTGGGTGACAGTGACTCTGTTATTAGCCCATTATTATTAGTCATGCAGTGTCATGCGGAGGGATTTCTTGGTAAACCACCCACTGGAATGAGAAGTGCAAGTGCAAAGGGTGCTATTCCCGGTGCTACTCCTACATGCAAAACACAAACAAAATGGAAGAGAGAAAATAAAAAGGGATACAATGAGACCTGTGGTGAAATGGCAACCCCTTGGAGATGGAATGGCAACATTGGGATCGCAATTTCTCATCACTGACTAGACAAGTGAAACTATTAAAACACCTGAACAAATTTGTGCCTTCTTTATTTGTCACTTATTTATCTTGAGGTTGGGTCGTGTATTTTTGTGTGGAAATGGGGATTCGTCAATCAGTGCCTTGTAGAAGCAGCCTTTCCCACATAGGAACCACACAAGAGTGTTTCATTTTTATTTAAAACCGTCACCAGGGGAAAGGTCAGGAAATTGGCAGGAAAATACATATCACTATGGCAACCACCCAACACCCCTTGATGACTAGTGACTGAATTTGACAGCACCCAGCCTCGTTACCACGGGCAGCGCGCCGTATTGATACCTCTCGTCACTAACCCCTGGTAGGGATGTACTGAAAAACAACGCTGATTGGCTCCCAAAAGTGACTACTTTGCGTGCACGTTTGTTAAAAACTTTTGAGCGCTTGTATGGCGCTTAGTACGCGCATGTCAAAATGCAAGTATTTTGCCGCAATTCCATTCCATATGAATCATGTTTTTACATGGTCACCCTAAACTGCATACAGTAAGACATATCACAAGATCAAAGAAGAATGAGAGGGGACCAGTTGCTCTTGGAGTTGATGCCCCTTTTGCGGGTTACCATACTTGAGCGGGCGCGTAGAGTGGATCGGCCACAGGCCTAATTAAAATGTGCCAGATTCTGGCACATTATAATGAACCAATTCCGGGGGTTATGAGCGAGCAAGGCATGCTGGGAAAAATGGCGCAGCGAGATCGATCACCCCTGGGAACGAGGCTAGACAGCACCCCCCAAAAAAAGGAATACATGAATTCCTATATTTTAAAGACCGATGCAGATGTTGAGAATGTGGACTAGTACTACCTGATGCGGCAGCGGGACATACAGTTGATGATCAGGAAGTGTGGGCTACGGAAATTTGTTAGTAAACAAACAAAAAGGAAACAAATGAGAAACAAATGACAATAATCAACAAAGCAGCCAGCAAAAAAATGTAACAATTCTTCAACAAGGCCATTGTTTTAGTGACATCAGAAATTTCTCCCCAGGATTTTTCAAAAAACTGTGGGGCATTCTGGAACCAAATTTTGGAAGTTTGTGCAGAAGCCTGAAAAGTAAAGCCTTGTCTTTAATAAATGTCCATAATTATCACCATGGAACCATCTTGAGTCTGAATTATTGTCTACCCCGACTATACATTACCAGCACTGATTTTGCATTATGAAGAAGGGGCCAGACTAATTTCCAGTCAGCCTCACTTTGGCCTTGTGTGTTTGTACGGGTGGAAACCAAGATGGCTGCATCATGCTGTAAATTTGCGATCAAACTGACGATACCAAATATTACTTGTCAGAACAGACAAGAGTTATTGAGACAGTGATTTCTAATAACATGCATGCAGTTGGTTAAAAACAAATTAAAAAATTAAAAACATGAAATTGAATAATAAAAAAATATATAGAAATGAAATAAACACTCCCCATACAGCGAGTTTAAATGAAGAAACATTCATAGCATATGTAGTTGATTTAAAAAAAATTAATGTAAATACTAAAAAATAAATACAAATGACAAAAGGAGAATTTAATTATGTGATAATGAAAAAACATTCCAATAGAATTTGTTCAACTAGTTCTAAAAAACCTAATGTCTATGTGATGCGATCAAGCTAAATGAGTCGTTTGTCGGAAATATCAATATGGAGAAACAAGCCAAAACAGGCCAACAGGGGTGAAATTTTCAAAAAAAAATTAAATGCCAAAATAAATTTTGTTTTATATAAGCAACTTTGTTTCTGATAAATAACATCAAAAAGAGGTTAAAATTATCATTGAAAGAAAATGATGTAGTTTCAATAAACAACTCGACTTTAAACCCCCTTTTCTCAGTTTCATTCTCTCGCATCTCTTGGTGTTTCTACTTTCACAACTTTTGAACCAAAGGTGGTATCAACATGGGGTTTTAACAGTATTAAAGCATAGATTATGCTCTTTTTGAATGTACACAAAAATGAAAAATGACCTGGGTCGACAAATGACTCATTTTGCTTGATCGCATCACATATTATTATTATTATTATTATTTTTTATTTATTTATTTTTTTTTGGGGGGGGGGGGAGGTCACAATAACAGTACACCAGTACAGTTGCTCCTGCCACCCAGAACAATTTGCCGCAACAACTTGAATTTTCTCCATCACTGGCTTCATTCAATACGTCCCTCAAGTCTCATTTCATGACTGCTACATAAAAAAATACTACCCTTTTCTACATCTATATTTGTTTGGTTTGCAGTAACACCATGTGTGTATCTACTTGCCAGGTAGAGTTTGTTCTTAGAGAACTGTCTTGCTTAATTCTACTACCGCGGAGTAGATTGTTCGGGTGTTCAGGAGACTTCTCAGTTCTGAAAAGAACTGTCCTGTTATTAACTATTACCTGGCTGGGACTACTACTTTTACTTATAGGATCGTAATAAACTTACTGTACGCTAGAGGAGTCTCTCTGATTGGTCTCAACGCTTCAACTTCAGCTCTAGTCAGTCTTCCTTCCTTTCTTGTACATGTTGTGCCTTGTGCTGCCGCGCGTCTTTCGATTCTTACAATGGCTTAAAAATTAAAATATTATTATTTATTATTGTTGCTACTAAATATTATATGGGTTTTGAGGCATTGCATGGTGAGCTTTCAATGTATATTCAGTTTGCGGTATTGCCACGTGCATATTATCGCTTTGCTGTGTAGATTTGTTCTTGAGAATAAGCCATTTGCGGGTTAGATTTGAATACCGTCTGGTACAATGACTTGCTTGGTCACAAGTTACCATTTAAAAATGAATTCCTCAGACTATCAAGACAGTTGCTATGTCACATGATTCGGGGCAATTTTTTGCGTTAGTTACGTAAGATACGGTGAACACCCATACACAATTTTGAATGAATGTGTATGGCACAATGCTCATCTGGGGTTGCTAAACAAATACAAAAGCCAAACCATTACACATTACAACTGTCTCCATAGTATAGTCTGAGAAATTCAAATGGTAGTAACTTGTGACTAAGCAAGTACCATTGTACATGTTGTACCAGACTTTATTCAAATCTAACTCGCAATATGGCTTATTGAGAACTCACTTCGAGGCAGTGAAGTTAATAACAAGAAGTCCCCTCGATCCACTAAGCGAAAATAGTAGTAGTCCTGGGATCGATTTCACAAAACTCTTCCTAACTTAGGACTAGTCCTAGGTAATGCTAAGAGATAGGACTAGTCTTAAGTTAAGACCAGTTATTGGTCCTAACTTCAGATAAGACTAGTCTTATCTCTTTGTGAAATCAGCCCCAGGCCAATTTCCTACCTACCAGGTAGTACTTAATAAGCAGGACAGTTCTTTCAGAACTTAGTTAAGTCTCCCAAATTCTCAAATCTACTCTGCGACAGTAAATTAAAATAGTGAGACAAGTTCTAAAGAACAAATCCACACAGCAAAGTAGATATATACATATGGTGGTACCGCAAACTGAAACATTAACTAAATATTTATTCTAAAGGTTAAAAGCATTTAAATGTATGCAAAGTGGATGACATTGCACAATGTCTACCACATCGTTAAAATTACAAAAACAAAATGAATACAAATAAATATCTACATGTTGTTTGATGTCTTACTTCCCCCGAGAACATTTCCAAATTGTTATTTAAAAAAACCTCATTCTTACTTACACCACACGAATGCATCTTTTTCCGGCCAAAGTCAACCTGTAAGAACCCATGTATGAAGACCCACCGAAAAAAACAAACTTGTTACCATCCGCCGCCCCACTATCAAATTCTTAATCCATACTACATCAGGTAGGATCATGCATTAACATAATATTTGTCTTAACAGTTATTTATTTTCCACTTCAGATGGAACCAGGAAGTTGAAATGATGTATACAGCATGAGTTCAAACCATAACAGGACCATGTATCATACTGAACTCTTCCACAAACATGTGTGACAACGAACAGTTCTCACAGTCAAGTTTCAGGACACACAAAACCAAACCGCTGATCCTATCTGTCTCGTATGACCAGCATAACTTTAAAGGAAGTGAACATCTTTTCGATAAAATGATTTTGGGGGAAAACCATCCAACAACGGATCCCGTGGAACATTCCCGATCCGTCAAGATCCTTCGGTCCAAATGAGAAATCATAGACAAATTTATGGGCCGGTAAGGTTTAAAACTCTGATACTGTCGGTTCTAAACTGCGTTGTCATCTGATTTTACTGGTAATACGGCAGTTACAGGTTTGAATGGCTTCTCACTGGCACCCCTGAACAAAGAGCCTGACAAAATTGGGAGACTGCCAACATTAGGGCTCGATGGCTCAGATGGTAGAGCGCAGACGCGTTAATCCAAAGCTGGTAGGTTTAAATCCCGCTGGAGTCAATTATTCTTTGTTCAACTCAAAATTAATTAAAATTTACCCAGTCACTTTCCCTTGTGGTTTATTACTTGGTTTGATTTTGTGCAGCGCTTTGACATCTTTGTGGTTACTACATGTAAAAGCGCTTTACAAAGCATAAATTATTACAATTATTAACTGTTATAAAGGAAGTATAACTCCTTATAGCCAAACTTGAACATGTTTAGACTGAACACGTTCAATGCACACTGAATGCTAACACTGAGGAGGAAATAATGGTTTTCAAGTAGCAATTAATACTATTAGTTTTTACACAAGTGGAGTGGAATACTGAAAAATGTAGCACTTCTGCGTCCCATTTCCAATGACGCCAAAGGCTGAGCTGAATATGGGACGCAGACGCGCGATATCTTTCAGGTTCAGGATTTGTTCGTACATCTCCCTTAGTTTCAAATTTTCTTGAAAGACGTGAACTGGTCATCAAGGGAAGTCAGACACAGCCTTTAAAGGCACTAAACACGTTTGGAAAAAGACCAGTGTTCTCACTTGGTGTATCCCAACTTATGCATAAAATAACAAGCCTGTGAAAACTTGGGCTCAATTGGTCATCAAAGTTGCAAGAAAATGATGAAAGAAAAAACACCCTTGTTGTACAAATTTGTGTGCTTTCAGATAGGAATAAAAACTTCTTGCAAGAAGTTTTTATTATTTTAGTGAGAAATTACCTCTTTCTCAAAAACTACGTTACTTCAGAGGGAGTCGTTTCCTACAATGTTTTATACTATCAAGAGCTCTCCGTTGCTTGTTACCAAGTAAGTTTTTATGCTAATATTTGTTTTGAGTCATTACCAAACGTGTACGATACCTTTAAACCTGGTTCATACTTTAAGTGAATGTACCTGCGATTTCTGAGGTCACAATTCAACACTTTTGACTGTTGACAATTCTACAACAACTTGACTGAGTCCAAACCTTTAGTTTGTGGTGATGTGTAAAGGGTCTGTGAGCTCTAAATGATAACACCCTCGAACTTCAGGGGGTTTCATTGTCGACCAGGGGGAGACCTCCATCCATTCCAATTGTTTGTATTTATTTATAGTTGTTCATATTTGTATAATCAACTTAAGACACGAGGGCCCAATTTCACAAATCCTAATGGCATTCCGCACCAATGACATTGCTTTTGCTCAAAATAACCGGCTGTCAGACAAACATTCCACCACTTACACTATGACCGCATAACCGACGCGCCAAACTGCACTAGTAGTAGTCAGTACACGCGAGTAAACAAACATGTAAAACTTGGACATGCGCTGGTATTTTAGTGAATTTTGACATGTTTTTCTGAGCCCGGGTACTAACCTTCTACTTTTAGCATTAGTGCAGAGTGCTATTGCTAAGCAAAGTGTGATGTCACAATACAAATCACTATGGCAACACTGACATCTCATCTTTAAAAGATGAAATTTATCCCTTCGTGAAATCGAGCCCTGGACCCAATTTCATAAAGCTACTTGACACAGAACTCAACAGAAATGTTGCTTAGCGGGAAAAAACCCCAGGTTACTGCCCAAAATGCCATGTCTCTAACATCATTTCCAACTGGTGCCTCATTAGAACTTTGCTCAGCATCGTTTTCTGCTTCAACAACTTCAATGAAACTTGGCACCGAACTAGAAACCTACATGTATTCCAGTTTCACTTAATGTAATCAACTTTTTCTTGGTAATAAATTGTCCAGAGCTTTCGTTACAGTGCAATCCACTATCCTAACTAACTACGCTGTCTCTACAGAAAGAAGCGGGAAATGGAAAAAGACTCACATTCTCATTAAAGCTACACTCTCCAATATGCACCTCAGCCGAAGAGGAGCGGCGCTGCATGGAAAGCTTACGGATCATGTCCAAGCTCAGTCCCACCATGACGACTTCATGAGTATTCACTGCTTAACCCTCAGTCCTTCCCACCCTAAATCTCCTCACAGTTCCCTCACAGCGAAAGGGAGAGCTGCTCACCGATTGTTTTGATCTCTCATGTAATTTTCCACTTTCTGTTATAGGCCAACCTTCCCTTCGCTCTGTTCTATTTATAAGGGAACGCTTCCTGTGATCTGATTGGTCCCTGCTGACTTTCCTTATTAACTGTAATAACAGACTCATTTCCTTATTGCCTGTTGATTTAGAAGTGTCACTTTCAAAGACTCCGATTGGCCGCAAAAATGCCTCACTCATTAGCATAAATTACTATTCATAAATTACACATTTACCTAAAACTTACTATAAAAAAGACTGAATGGTTGACTAAATACTTCACTCATTAGCATAAATTACTATTCAGAACTTGCTCATTTACCTCATGTAATACAGCAAGACTGAATGATTGCCTAAACACCTCACACATTAGCATAAATTACTACTCCTAAATAACTAATTTACATACTAAACATACAAGATGACACTGGCTGGTTGCCTATAACATCACTCATTAGCGTAAACTACTTACTATTAGAAAATAATAGTTACTGTCATAACTGATCAATAACTGAATAATCTAAGCAGCTAAACACTTTGTGGTGCATTTTGTGGTAGAAATGCATTAGATATAATGTTTAACATGGACTGTCTTACATGTAGGTCACTCGCTTAATTCGGTCTTGGCCTAATTTTTAAGAAGTGGTGCATTTACCGTCAGGGCTTGAAATTTGCACTGGACCGCAGGCTCGATGCCCTCCATTTTATCTTTGGGCCAGTAATCTCAAGACAAGACAAGACAAGAAAAGTCTAGCGGTCTTGTGTTTTTCAGTTGAATAATTTATTAATACTTCAATATGGAGTATCTTTAATCAAGAAAAGTTACGTTCAAATGTTGACTTTCAGTCTGATAAATATGTTTCAAGTCTGAGTATTGAGATATACTTTCCTAGATACAACACGTATAGAAAATTGAGACAAATCTGCTCTCAGTGCTTGTGAAATTATTTTTGGGTCCAGTAAAAATGTTGAGGTACAAGCTCCACGGTCTTGTGGATTCTCCCCTCAAATGATATCCTTCACATACTATTGTATTACAAGCTTGCATTAGTTTGTCTCTCATTAAAAATATCCAGTAGCATCGGAAACAGAGGCCCTTGGGCTACAGTTATTAGATTAATTTGTTCTCTTCCTGGCATGTGCTGCTGGCTCTATTGTTTGTTCCTTTGTCAAGTTATTCATTGTCTACACTGTTTGTTTTCTTGTATTGTCAATTATGCCGAATAAATAATAATTAAAAAAAATAAAAAAATAAAAAAATCACATTGGATGGTATTGAATGGTCAGACAGTAGGGGGGTTGAAAGCCTACTGTGTGTATGAATTTACCACGTGCTGGCATAGTTTGTCTATCATTAATAACAACAGTATAAGATGATATTGAATGGTCAGACAGTAGGAGGGTTGACTGTCTACTGTGTGGATGCATTTACCACGTGCAAGCTGGCATAGTTTGTCTATCATTAATAACAACAGTATAAGATGATACTGAATGGTCAGACAGTAGGAGGGTTGATTGTCTAGACTGTGTAGATGCGTTCACCACATGATATCGTATTGTAATTCGGCATAGTTTATCTATCATTCAAAACTACAGGGGATGATATTGCAAGGTCAGACAGTAAGAGGGTTGACTGCCTACTGTGTGGATGCATTTACAACATGCAAGCCGGCATAGTTTGTCTATCATTAACAACAATAGTAGATGATATTAAATCGTCAGACAGTAGGAGGGTTGACAGTGTACTGTGTACATTTGTAGATATGCATACACCACATGATATCATACATATGTAATATTAACTGGTATTTTGCAGGTTGTACTAAAAGTGTACCAGGCAAAAAGGTCTGAGGCAACTGATATTTAAATTTGTGTTTACACAAAACCGAGTGTGAAAGTTTGAGCAGTTCTCAGACACTCAATTTGTCGTTGCTAGAAAGTTAATATCATGGCAATGGAAAACCATGTCATCAGAGTAGTTGAAGAAACAAACACGTACACATTTTGGGGCACTTGTTTTAAAGCAGCCATTTTAAGTACAACCTTCCACCGAGACAAACTGTTTGCGTGCCCGGTCGAAGGTCACACAGCATTACCTCCTTCAGCCGGACACCCAATGATTTACAAAGCTTTACTAGTCTATCTAAACATAACACAGACCCTAAGAAAAAGAACACAGGGAAAAAACTAATCCATACTACAATTAGTGTCGCTTCAAAGAACAATCTTGATAGAGCGGCCCTGATATAAAGAAATCTGAAAATCAACTTACCTTGGTGTTGTAACCTTTGACCTTTTTCTTTGGTTTGCGTGATTCGTTGGGTGATCCATTGCCAGTTAACAGCGACAGTCCCGGGGAACGCGACCTCGGTGACGCTTGGACAGGGGTCGCCGGGACGATCTGAACGGGTCGTTCCTTCTCGCATTTGGCGATGACCTTCAGGAGGGAGTCCTGCCGTTTCTCAAACATCATTTTCACGTCTTCCATTTTGGTGATGGCCTCGTGGACAATAGCCTGGTGAGAATGACCAATGGGAATGAGAAACACTTGGAACAGACCAATGGGATCAATTGTTATGATTTTGATCCGGCTTATGAAGTTTGCCCTTAGATGCAAAGGTAATTCTATTAGGAAACTGTAAACTTTGATCCTGCCAGTTCTTAACACATCTGTTGCTTGCTATACCTTCAAATCTGTACCTACAATTGTTTACCTACATTATTTTCCTAATTGTAGACCATTTTGTGTACACCATATAGAGAACACAAAAGAGTTACACACGGCTTCTGCTTGGGCTCCGGCTCAGGCTTTGCCAGTTATTTTGAAATTGTGGTACAGAGCTTTCAAACAGGCGGACGGAGCCCAAGCCGGAGCCCAAGCCGGAGCCCAAGCCGGAGCCCAAGCCGGAGCCCAAGCCGGAGCCCAAGCCGGAGCCCAAGCCGGAGCCCAAGCCGGAGCCCAAGCCGGAGCCCAAGCCGGAGCCCAAGCCGGAGCCCAAGCCGGAGCCCAAGCCGGAGCCCAAGCCGGAGCCCAAGCCGGAGCCTAAGCCGGAGCCCAAGCCGGAGCCCAAGCCCCAAGCCATGATTTTGAAAAGAGCCTTCATCAAGGCCATGCTTAAAGGTACCGTACACGTTTGGTAATGACTCAAAATAAATATCAGCATAAAAACTTACTTGGTAACGAGCAACGAAGAGCTCTTGATAGTATAAAACATTGTAGGAAACGACTCCCTCTGAAGTAACATAGTTTTTGAGAAAGAGGTAATTTCTCACTAAAATAATAAAAACTTCTTGCAAGAAGTTTTTATTCCTATCTGAAAGCTCACAGATTTGTACAACAAGGGTGTTTTTTTTTCATCATTTTCTTGCAACTTCGATGACCAATTGAGCCCAAATTTTCACAGGCTTGTTATTTTATGCATATGTTATATGTTGGGATACACCAAGTGAGAACAGTGGTCTTTGACAATTTCCAAACGTGTTCAGTGCCTTTAAGCATGTATTGTCTCAATAACATTAGAATTACCTTAAAGAGGGGCTTCAATGTCAAAATCAGCTTTGTGATGCACTCATTTTTTTAAAAGATAGAGTCCTCATGAAAGTCGAGAAAATACTGACAAGTCTCTAACCTCACGTTAAAATGGTGTAAAAATGTCATTTTATCTGATACTCTTTCATAGCAAAATTTGAAGACGTCGTTGAACATCAAAAACAAATGGGTCTGCACAATATAAAGGAATTTGTTGTGCCAGTCAAAAGGTCAAATCCAATGCTTTATTGATTGAATATCCTAAAAATTCAGGAATGAACTAAAAATTCTCTGTACAAAATTGAACAGACCATTTGAAATGTGACGCTATCGAAGAATTTTTTGGATTTTGACAAAAATTGCACTTGAAGGGTATCAAACACAGTGGCATTTTACACCGATTTAAGGTGAGGTTGGAGACTTCTAAGATCCCCCCTTTCATAAGGACTCAATCTATTGGAAAATGAGTGGATTGAAAACTGAATTAGACCTTGGAGCCCCTCTCTAAATCCTATTAGTAATGTGTTAAATTACCAATTTCTGTGCAGAACACATGCACAGAAGTCTCGCTTACTTGTAAATTAAAACAAATGCTTGGTAAATACCAAAACAAAAAAATTAGTGGGTGAGTGCAGGCAAGTATGAGTTATCCTCTCTGGCTGGCAGTCTGATATCCCGAACACTTACAAACAAAACCAATGTAAAAATTTTTCCCTAAAGATGGCACCAGTCTAATTTGGACCTGAGCCTCATTTTCAATCTCATTGACTTGTACATCAGAAAAAACTAATAATAATAACTAGTTCTTATATAGCGCATTTTACAATAACGTCTCAATGCGCTTTACATATAAGATGGCCGTTTAACAACATTGAAACCCTACTCTTGTGACCCTGCACTCACAGTACAGAGTCATTTCAACAAGCTGTTAAGCAGAAAATAATGCTTAGCAAATTTATGGACTAAGCAAAAAACAATAATAATGAGTGGGGCACCAGTTGCTACAATGTAACTTAAGGGAATTTTGGCTGGTTACCCATTTCTGCTAAGCAAGATTTGTCTGTGCTTGGCAATTTTGTTGGCTTACAGGCTTTATGTAGGCCCAGGTTATTTTGTGAAGGTTTGGCTAATACTAAAAGAAGTAAATTTTTATTTAAAAAAATCTAAAACATTGAATAACATACCCACCCCCCCCCCCTAAAAAAAAAAAAAAAAATATATATATATATATATATATATACCCCCGAACAAAGATATTGACAAAATAGGGAGACCGCCAACATAGGGCTAGATAGCTCAGTTGGTAGAGCGCCGGCACGTTAAACCGGAGGTCGTTGGTTCAAATCCCACTCTAGTCAATTTTCCTTTGTTCAACCCAAAATCATATATATATATATATATATAAAAAGTCGCATCCCCTTAAGGTGATCCCCGGCTACCGCTTCCCAGGTTGTATCGTATGGGTGTGATCCCTGGCTACACGGCAGTTTGCGGTTGAATGGCTTTCTGACTGGCACCCCCCGAACAAAGATATTGACAAAATAGGGAGACCGCCAACATAGGGCTAGATAGCTCAGTTGGTAGAGCGCCGGCACGTTAAACCGGAGGTCGTTGGTTCAAATCCCACTCTAGTCAATTTTTCTTTGTTCAACCCAAAATCATTTAATATTTACCCAGTCAGTTTCCCTTGTGGTCCATTACTTGATATATGACATATAAAAAAAAGTCGCATCCCCTTAAGGTGATCCCTGGCTGCCGCTTCCCAGGTTGTATCGTATGGGTGTGATCCCTGGCTACACGGCAGTTTGCGGTTGAATGGCTTTCTGACTGGCACCCCCCGAACAAAGATATTGACAAAATAGGGAGACCGCCAACATAGGGCTAGATAGCTCAGTTGGTAGAGCGCCGGCACGTTAAACCGGAGGTCGTTGGTTCAAATCCCACTCTAGTCAATTTTTCTTTGTTCAACCCAAAATCATATATATATATATATATATATATATAATGATTTTAGGTGATCCCGGCGCTTCCCAGGTGGTTGTGTATGGGTGGTGATCCTGGCTACCGGCAGTTTGCGGTTGAATGCTTTTCTGACTGGCACCCCGAACAAAGAAAACCCAAAAATCATTTAATATTTACCCAGTCAGTTTCCCTTGTGGTCCATTACTTGAATTATATTATATATATATATATATATATAAAATAAAAAATAAAACAGAAAGAAAAAAAACCCTGTTCTTTACTTACAAAGGTTATTTTGTGAAGGTTTGGCTAATAATAAAATAAGTAAATTTTTATTAACAAAATTCTAAAACATTGAATAACATACCCCCCACAAAAAAAAAATTTAAAAAAATAAAAATAAAAAATACAACAGAAAAAAAACAAACCCTGTTCTCTACTTACAAAGGTAGCGCCTGTTTGAGCAATTTTATGATCACACAACAACCACTTTATCATAAAAAACCTATATAAAAATTCATGATTTTTATTAAACAAGGGAGGTGGGGGAAAAGGAACACAAGTATCAGGCCCAAGTAACAATATTTTGTATTTGTCTGGCCAACAAAGAGGAAGGATGGACGGGTTTCCTTTCTTGAGGTAGAAGATTAGAAACAGGGTCGGAAATCGGGGACTACGGGATACCAGGGTTAACTTTAACGTCTGCTCCTGAAGAAAAGAAAAAAGCCCAGGGGATTTTGTTCTTCTTGTAAAGTTCTTTCCAGATTTTTTTTCTCTTTCCTTTTCGACAAGGAAGGACCATCTGTTTGTTTATGTAAAAGTTTATCTAAAAAATAAAAAGTTCCAAAGGGGATTTTTTTAATTTGTTTGTTTTAAACTGGAGAGGATGAGAAATATTTCAAGTCATCAAATGGCGATGCACTCTTGGGACTCAAAACAAACACTATCTCAATAATAATTTATAACTTTCTTTTTTGTGATTCCTATGTCAGAATCATTATCTACATGGTTTTTTTTTTAATGATGTACCGTTGAGTAAAAAGATATTCTTATAAGTAGGGTCATAGATTGGTTTTTGTCAACATAATGCTGATTTATAGGCAAAATTATCAAAGAAGATACAATAAAAATTACATGTGAAAGTTTTATCTGAGAAAACAGCAAAGAAACTGTCACAGTATTTTCACACCAACGTTGAATCCATCCACGTTTACTGAGGTGACAGCAGGTACCAACCGTATGCATCTCTGGCCGTAGCATTCGCGATTGGACACCAAACCTCAGAAATCTGCGAAACGATTCATGCATGAATCAGTTCTCAGATTCAAATGTTTTTGGGTGAAAAGTTATCCAAACCATATCACTTTAAAGGGAATCCTCACTCAAAATAGTTTATACTATCAACAGCTGCAGTGCTTCTTACCAAGTAAGTTGTTATGGTCATTCATTTTCTGAGTATTTACCAATCTATGACCCTACCTTTAAACACTAGCTATCGTTGAGTACATTGTAAATAGATTTTCTTTTAACTCTTTCATTTCACTAGAAAAACAGAATTAATTGTTATTTGGAAGTCGGTGTCAACGGCAATGTTTTTGTTGCAACAATTTTTCACTTTCACTTGAATTGGTTACAGGTAGATCGTGTCAAACTACACTCCACTCGGTAACAAATCAAAAATGCCAACAAATCCTTACCCTGACTGGGTTCAATGGTACTTGGCATGAGGCCAATTATACCAATTTGATCAGAGTCCAAAGTTTGCAGTGTCGGGTTACCTAAAAATACTTTCCAACAACAGTCCTTCATTTTCAGAAATACGAGCACAGCTCTAAGCTGCTCTCGTCCGCCAGGTTTCCCATAATTAGTCTAAAAAGTGAAATTAAAAACTGACTGTTCCTTATGTTTCTGACGAATTATATATGCAATACTACCTTGCTGGATTGGATTGGTAAATTGTTATCTATGTAACATGATCAAAGCAAATAAACGCCACATCGGGAAGTGCTGTTTGAAGCTTTACATGGTGTGGATCATAAGGAAATCTATAGTAGTAAACTTGCGGGTACAACCATGTATAAAACTCTTTATGGAGAAGGATTGGTTCTGAGAACAACTGGTGTGGTCTCATCGATAGTTCTTTCCTACTGTGAATAATTTTTCCCAGATTTTTGTAAAAATCCACTTCCAATTTGAAGGATCGCTATTTTCCGCACTCCTTGGACAAGGTTAAAGGTATCGTACACATTTGGTAATGACTCAAAACAAATATTAGCATAAAAACTTACTTGGTAACAAGCAACGGAGAGGTGTTGATAGTATAAAACATTGTAGGAAACGACTCCCTCCGAAGTAACGTAGTTTTTGAGAAAGAGGTAATTTCTCACTAAAATAATAAAAACTTCTTGCAAGAAGTTTTTATTCCTATCTGAAAGCACACAAATTTGTACAACAAGGCTTTTTTTTCTTTCATCATTTTCTTGCAACTTCTATGATCAATTGAGCCCAAATTTTCACAGGCTTGTTATTTTATGCATATGTTGGGATACACCAAGTGAGAACACTGGTCTTTGACAATTACCAAACGTGTTCAGTGCCTTTAAGGTGCATGGAGAAGAGCGATTGCACTCACTCTCCCTAAAAGGTCCGTCACAAAAAAAAATTCCCAGGAGTGTAGAGGTAGTTACACTTTACAACTTTATCAAATTAAAGTAGAAACTCACCGAAGAAACATCCGATAAAATAATCCCATGTTTGTGTCTCTTTCACATTAGACTTTTTCCAGCTGAGAACATTATTGTATGAATGAATGATCCGATTTCAACAGTTGGTCACAGTTTGTAAAAACCAGTCTACTTTTTTTTTTACAAACTTTATGCATTGATGCACTTGAAGAACAGAATTTATCTTTAACCTTCCCTTTTTCTTCCCACGTCACCGAAGCGTGACGGTCTTTGTTGGCCGCCCATAAAAGATGGGCAAGGCACTGCGGTGAGTGTTCCCCCTGCATGGTGCTTCACACTTGCAATACTTTTATTGTTTATTTTAGAATAAAATTTTTATTTTATTTTTATTTGTCATGGAAGCCACTGTAACTAATGCAGGGGTGAGAGGCATTCCTAACAAAAAGGCCGGAAACTATGATCAAAATTTTAAAAGGTCTATTGAAATGATGGCATATCAACCTTTTGGTAACCCCTGGAGTTAAAGGGTCTGTATACGTTTGGTAATGACTCTTACAATTAATGGCAATAAAAACTTACTTGGTAACAAGTACAACAACTTTGGATACTATAATGCATTTTGATAAACTTTTCACTTAAAAAAACTGCGGTTACAAACAAATATATCACTTTTTATCCCCAAAAATTTGAATCTGAGAAGCGTTACTGCAGTAACGTGCTCCACATAACTGCCCCAGATTTTCGGCAATATCTCAAAAACACTACCACCTTTTGAAATGAAATTTCAACAGGTTAATTTTATGGTATACATCTACAACTATAATAGGATTAAAACAAACAGCGGGTTACAATTACCAAACGTAAACAACCCCCTTAACGATTTTGAGGAGCTTTTTGGAACAGTATCCTCAGCGCTAGAGAAGTAGTTCAAAGAGCAGGATTCATTTATATCGGAGGAAAATAACAGCTGCAAAAAAAACCTGAATTCAGATAAAAGTCTGAAATTTCTCATCCGTGCTAATGCTATCAGGCCTACAGAAACCTTAGTTCTTGTTAGCAGAATTTGGTTCTGTTGGGAAGGGAAACAGTTGTCATTATGACCTACTCGTTTTGAAGAGGAATTACCTTTGAAACTAAAAGTTGTTCCAATTAATTTGTGAAATTTGTATATTTACTAATATCCCCCACCCCCCCCTCCAAAACAAAAAAGACACTTAAAAAAAAATAAAAAAATAAAAGGTTAACAACCAAAGAATTGTGAACCTGTTTTGCATGGATTTAGGACAATCTTATATCTCAAACAGCTCTTTTTAAAATAAAACTTTAAAGAGAAACTATTTAATTAAATACATCTATATAATAACAAATTCAGGTTAGTTACTCGAGTAATAATTTAGTAGAGATTAGTAAAGTGTTTAATTTAAAAGTTTTGACAAAATAATTTCCAAATTTATAAATCCCAATGTAATAATGTGTTTTGCTTAGTGTTCCAGCAGGAGTTAAACGGTGGAAATAAAAATAAATCAATGGCCTCGAGGAGGAGGGTTAGCGTTGGGTTGGGTTAAGGGGGAGGAGGATGCCTGTTAGTAAACTTAAAACCATTCCAAATCAAAATTGGGGGCGGAAACGGGCACCCTGTTCCATTCTACATAAAGCCGAAAGGGAAACCAGGGAGGCGGAGATTGGGTAGGTTGTTGGAGGGGCAGCTGGGGTGCCTAACGTACATGGTGCGGGTTACCAACAAAACCAGTGAACTGAAAACCGGTCACCATGCGGATGCACTTGCTGGACATGATTGCACACTGCCAATAGAGGGCGCTCTATAGGACACATAACTTCAACTGAGGGTGTTTTAATTTAAGAAGAAGTCTGGACTCATAGGCCATTTTCGAACCCTTGGCTTCGGCTTTTCAGGCAGAGTCTGTAATTTTTGAAAAAATTGCACTTTCGCATGGAGCTTCGATCTGATGGACAAACAACGGCAGAACCGAAGCTGAAGTTTTTAGAATTGTACGCTTCGGCATGGGGCTTCAATAAGATGAAAGGAGCCTGAGATGAAACCAAAAGTCAAACACAGGATTTCGCAAAAAGCCAACAATACAAATAAATCTTTCCTTACAAATGGCTTCAAAATTGGATTCTCGGCTTGTATGTTTCTAGTTTGTGGTATTTGAATTTCCACATGGAGTTGTCACTTCACTAGTCAGGGTACCAAACATGCAAATCAAGACACAAAAGTTTCCCAAATCCCTCATGTTCAACCGTTTGAAAAGCGCCCTCTATTGCTTGCAGTTGTGCATCAAAAAAAGGCTGAAATCATACTCATTCCCGTGGCAATTTATTACAAACTCAACAAAAATTAAAAATAAGGGTGACGTTTTGAATCCTACAAACCTCATAATCAGGCTCCTGAAGGTGACGTGCGTACAACACAACAAACGACCCCAAAATATGTGAACAACAAATCATGCACAGAATATGTCATACAAAACACCAAAATGGGGTACCACTAAAACATAAGAAACAATCAGTGTCTGTTGTATGTGAGTAGTTCAAATGAGCGTTTTGAGTGTTTGTGAGTTGCGAGAGTGTCTGTGAGTTGCTTGAGTATCTGTGAGTTGTAAGTTGTAATGGTTTGACTTGAGTAGATTTGAGTGGCTCTAGTATATTTGTACAGTAATTTGTCATTGTATTGCCTTGAGTAGTGTCCAGTTGCATGAGTTTCTGTGAGTCATAAGCTGCAAAGGTTTTCTCTCGAGTAGTTTTGAGTGGCTCTTGTATATTTGTACTGTAAGTGGTGATAATTTGTCTTTGAGTTACCTTGAGTAGTGTCGAGTATCTGTGAGTTGCATGAGTATCTGTGAGTTGTAAGCTTTGAGTGGTTCTAGTACATTTGTACTGTAAGTGGTGATAATTTGTCTTTGAGTTACCTTGAGTAGTGTCGAGTATCTTTGAGTAGTGTTGAGTATCTGTGAGTTGTAAGCTGCAATGGTTTGTCTTGAGTAGTTTTTAGTGGCTTTAGTACATTTGTACTGTAAGTGGTGACAATTGTCTTTGAATTGCCTTGAGTAGTGTGGAGTATCTTTGAGTAGTGTTGAGTATCTGTGAGTTGTAAGCTACAATGGTTTGTCTTGAGTAGTTTTAAGTGGCTCTAGTACATTTGCACTGTAAGTGGTGATAGTTTGTCATGGAGTTGCCTTGAGTAGTGTCGAGTTGCTTGAGTTTTCTGCATGTTCTACGAGATGGTGTAAATTGTGGTGAGATGTCGGGGTATTGCAAATCTAACTGAGTTGTAAGTTTTATTAATCTATCGTGAGCAGTATCTTTGAGACGAGTGATTTGCCTTGATTTGCTCCCACAAGTTTTACATGTGGTAAAACAGTGCACTGCTATGGGGACCCAATTGTGGTACAGGTTCAAATCCCATTCCAGTCAACTTTCTCTAGTGACCCAAAAATAAAAGTAACTTTTTAACTTTTTGTTTGGTTCCAATACTTAAAAACCCCATATAAATCACCTTTGACCGTCTGTCCTGAATTTACAGAGCAGTATTGTACTCGTGGAAAAAACAAGGCAGCCAGAAAACACATAGAAATAGGAGCACGGAGAATGCTGAGCTACATCGTTGTATATGTCTACTGTGCACGCCCTCTGTGTCCGCTGTGGACGTAGATGTACATTCAGAGTATCAATACATGTAACATGTACCATGTCACATGCCAGTATGGCAAAATTTACCTGGGCCCAATTTCATAGAGTTGCTCGAGCACATAAAGTAGCTAAGCACAACAAAATTATGCTTACCAGACTAAGGTTACCAGCCAAACTACCACGTCACACGTACAATTTGTGACTGGTATCCTGCTCAGTTCTGCTAAGCAGAAAATTGTTAAGCAAATATTTCCTGCTTAAGCAGCTCTAGAAAATTGGGCCCAGATCAACCAATGGGAAAGCTGACATTTGCCATACAGCTAAAAAGGCAGTGTGCATGAATTGCCTCAAAACAGATTGGCACAGATAACGACACACAGAGCATTCGCCAGGTTTCTATTAATATGCTGAAAACAGGCTAGCGCCCTCTATGTGTAAAGAATTAACTTCAGGTCGCATCCCCTGTTTTCAATCTTTGTGTGCCTTGGGCTAATGCTTTTAAAAAACGTCAAGTGATGCTTAGTCACAGCTACACGGTTTAAAAATAAAGCCCTTTTGGGTCTTGCCACTTGAACGTTTACCGTGGGGAGGGGGGATTGGATTACAGCAATGATGACTTGACCTACCTTGATTTCCGACGTGAGTATATCTGAAAACATGGAGCGGAACTCCTGGGGGTCGCTGAGTTTCAGCTCCTTGGCCCCGGCTAGGCAACTTTTAATCGCTCGTAAGTACTGATCGGCGCCCTCTCTTGACTGGCATTTGTCCATTTCTTGAGAGGCGAGGAGTTTCATTCCGTCTGTGCACCACGTTTGAGCCTTTTGAAAAAAAAATGAATGAAATAATTGAATTTCAAAGGCAAATGCAGGATCAACTCTTTCTGACAATTTTAAACGTCCTTCATTCAAATAAAAACAAAATTGGAAATCTTCCCCCAATTTCTTCCTGAGCCCAGGCAACACTGAACTCTAATGCTGATTGGGTCTCTATGCTGCTTACAATAATAAAAATAATAAAAATAATACGCAGTTCTTATATAGCGCTTTATACTCCCGATGGGTGTCTCAAAGCGCTCAGTATTTTTCCTACAAGGTAAGTGGAGTTACGTATTGAAGTATAAGACCTATTCCTTTGCATAGCACCATGTAATGGTTTACAAGGTGCTGTGGCGCAATATGCAGCCAATCAAACCAGGAACACCGGGGCAAACCCCTTCTCTTTACGATAAGTGCACTGGGTTCTTTTAGGTGCATTACACAACACACGGGACCTACTGCTTAACGTCCCATCCGAAGGACAAAGCATGTAGTTAAGTGTCTTGCTTAAGGACACAAGTGTCCTGACTGGGATTCGAACCCACACTCTGCTGATCACCAGAGCTTGAGTTCGGTGTTCTTATCCGCTCGGCCACGACACGCTACAAGAGACATGTGACAGCCGAGCAGTCTGGTGCATCAAACTTCAAGTTCTGGTGGCCAAGTCATCGGAGTGTGAGTTCGAATCCCGGTTGTGATATTTGAGTCCTTGCACAAGACACTCAACTATAATAGCACTCTACACTAATGGTATCACTTTTGCTCAAAGATACCCGGATGTCAGACAAACTTTCAACGGCTCACGCGGTCACCGCATCAGCACGCAAGATAGCAGTAGTAAAGTACAAGCGAGTGAACACAAAGCTTGGAGATGTACGCATGCTTGTGAAATTTGACCTGTTATCTGAGCCCCGGGTACTGGGCGTCTATTTTAAGCATGGGTAGGTAGTGTTATTGGTTTTCATCAACCAGGAGTACAGTCAATACTCCTGGTCTCAGTTTCCACCCCTCAAAGGTATAATACTACATGTGTTCTGATAGCGCTCTATCAACCATCTCAAATTGCTCATTATTCTTTAACGCACATATGAAGAGCTATGTTTGAATTATGAGACCCATTTATATGCCAACTTGATTTAGGGCTAACAAGGTGCTGGGGCCCAATCTGCGACAACCACGCAAGAATGGCCGTTCAGGTCATGCCCGAGCAGTTTAGCACATCAAATTCTCTGGAAACTCCAAAATGTTCTGAAAAATAGTATCGCAGACGGGCAAGAAAATATTTTTTTTTAATACCTCTCTCTTTTCACTACAATATAAGACAATATTTTATGAAAACTTGACACAAGTATAGGGTGTCATGGCCGAGGGGTTTAGAGCATCAAATTCAAGTTCTGGTGGTTAAGTTATTGGGGTGCATGTTCGAATCCTGGTCATGACACTAGTGTTCTTGAGCAAGATGCTTCACTATATAATTGCTTCTCTTCACCCAGGTGTATAAATGGGTACCTGCGAGGGTAGAGGTCGATACTGTGTTTGAAAAAGCCTTCGGGCACCGCGGCAGCCCAGGGCTGTATGCTCCCCAGGGAGCTGAGAAAGATTACAGGAATGTTATTGGCTCAATGACCAGGGCACTAATGTAAAGCGCATTGATACGTTATTGTAAAATACATTGAACTATCATAATTATCATTATTAATATTATTAATGATAAGTATACCAGGTTCTTTGATGGTGCATTACACAGCACATAAGACCTACAGAAGAAAACAGCATGTAATCTCTGTTATATTTTTTTTTATATCTAAGTAAGAAACCAGTTGAAGATATTTTTAATATACAAATCAAATCAAAATTACAAAAACTTTTAACACAATGTTTTTTAGATTTTGAACCCTACTCACTTTATCGATCCTTTCATGGAGTTCCCTCGATCGTTCCAACGACACTCTCCGATTCTCCAGAAGCTGCGTTAGATCCTCGATTTGTTTCTTCAGCTCAGCACACTTTGGTTTAATACTGTCAACCCCGTAATGGTCAGTCTCTATTAACTCAATCCCAATCTCGTTGAGTTTTTGTGCGTTTTCGATGGAACTCTGTAACACCAGAGGAATAAATTGACAACAAATTTGACATCAACGTTGGACAAGCACTGTGTACGCTGACTGCGCATACATCAGTGCAGGGCAAAACTAAATCACATTAGTGCATTAGCATATCGTAAGCGAGTGGGCGAGTAGCACATCGGATGACCGGACTCCAAGTTCCAATGGACTGTTCATCGGAGCGTGGGTTCCAATCTCGGTCATGACGTTTGTGTCCTTGAGCAAGAAACTTAACCATAAGTTGCTTCTCTTAACCTAAGTGCATAAAATGCGAGACTGCGAAGCCTGAGATGGCATTATGCTGGATTAATAACCCCTTAGCGCTATTTCAAACAGCTTGAGGTTGTATGCTCCCCAGGGAGTTAAGAAAGTGTGAGGTATGGTTTAGGTATGCCTGATACTTTTGTACAGGGTTTCCTTATGGCATTTCTTATGGCAAGGCCTTGATATAATTATTTGTTTTCCAAAAAAATTATCAAAACATTCTACCTGCCGCCTCCCAGGTTGTATCGTTAACTTGGGTGCGATCCCTGAATATACAGCAGTTACCATGGTTACAGGTTGAATGGATTCTGACTGACACCCCCGAACAAAGATATTGACAACATTAGGGCTAGATAGCTCAGTTAGTAGAGCATCGGCACGTTTATCCGGAGGTCATAGGTTCAAACCCCGCTCTAGTAATTTTGTCTTTGTTCAACCCAAAATCAATTAAAATTTACCCAGTCAGTTTCCCTTGTGGTGTATTACTTGATATATAATAAAATCCTCAACAACAAAAAACCCAGCACAAAGCAATTCCTATTCGTGCTTCTGGTAACCAATGGAGCGGGTTTGTGTGGGGTGGGCATGGCCTACAGTGGAATTATGCTACATTTTACAAACCAGGAGAACTCACCTGACTGTCTACAGTGAAATCGTTGTGAGTTTTAATCAGATTCGTCACTTGAAGCATGGAGCTCCCACGGTCTGTAGCGGTGGCTAACTTCTCTAAAAGATTCTCTAGTAAAACTATTGCCTGTATATCAATAACAAACAAACAAACAAACAAAACCACAGATTACAGATTGCACATGTAAGTATGATTATTATATTCGCTCTGGGGTGCGTTTTGGCGGCAGTATCCAATTAAATGGTTCGGTCATTGGCAAGTGACTAACCAAATGGCCAATTCAATCGAAACAGTTATTGGTTATGACCGCCTGAACACACCCCAGGGGGTTAATGGGTACCTGTGAGGGCAAAGATGGTTCTTGCGGTTGATTTTACTTGGTGCGCTACATACTTCACAGCACAGGCTGTATACTGATATGGTTTAAGGAGTGAAATAACTGGCCAAGTGACCTGCAGTGCCCAATTTCATAGAGCTGCTTAAGCAGCAATTAGTGCTTCTAAATTGTCTGCTAAGCACAAACGAGCAGGTTACCAGTCACAGATGATATATGTGGAACGGTATTTTGGCTGGTAACCTTGTTCTGGTAAGCATAATTTTGTTGTGCTTAGCTACTTTTAGTGCTTCAGCAGCTCTATGAAACTGGGCTTAGGGGTGATAATATTCAGGTGGCATGGAGGCAATTGTATCCTTTGCCTCAGTGAAGTAAATACATGAAACTTGTGTACTTTTTCTTACTCATTTCCCAAATGGCAACATTGCAAGCGTGTTAGTGAAAGCTGCCTGTTCAAGAGGTAGGCAATCTTAATAAAAAAATTCAAGGTCGGTGTGTGAATTTAGTACGCATGGCATCGTCTCCCATCTCCATCGTTAGCGCTAATGACCGTTGACATTCTGTTAACCGGTTCACTTCGGGATTAAAAATCAATTTTCTTGTTACCCGTGCAAAATTATTTTCAGTCAAAAGCAACTATTTTTTCTAGCCATAAACAATTTGTTTTGTCATATAAACTCAGTTTGGACACCCATATTAAGACGTTTTCTCATAGACATTTACAGATTTAAATGGCGCATGTGTTTTTTCGACAGTCGTGTTTCTGAAGCGTAATCAGACCATCGGAAATAAAAAGCTGTTATGTAACAGCCGATCATTGACCCATGGCTGGTCAAACCGAACGGCATCCTGGAGATAGATGAAAGGCCTGATGAAAATACAGTATAATTCATCTTTAAAAATTCTTTGCTGGTATGCGAGAGGAACAGGTCTTCCATAAAGGCATTAGGCACAAATCCATGCAAAAGAGTTCATCCGTTCATTGTTTGCAGTGCATTTTGCCCTGGGCTACCTAACCATGACCTCCATGGACTCAAACAATAGCCTGTTTATACGCAATCCGCTACAGTGTCTCACCATACATGGCATGTTGACATGACCACCGCCAACACACACCGAAACTTGCACGCCAGTTTATAAGCCTGTCGCTGCGTGTTGCATAAGAGTCCTGCGAGTTATCAGGTTCTCCGAAGTGAAGTGGTTAAAGATACCTTTCCAAGGACGTGGACTTACCTCTTTAAAATCTTCTTCGAATTTCCTGAGTTTCAGACATTGCACAAGTTTCTCTTCATGTCCTCCCCACATCTGCTCAAATTTCTGCTCTGTCTCCTCCATTTGAATCAAGAGTCTAAAACACAAGAGAGAAACACAATTTTATTTCTTGCAGGCCCCCTCCGAAACTCATGTCACTCAAAACCCTGCTACTGTTTGGTCAGGTTTCCTTTTGACGTTCCCTGAAACCTCATCCGAGTAGAAGTGGTTGCTCTGAGAAGGGGCCCGTTTGTTCTCGACAATTTGAAGAATATTTTGAGAAGTATTTGCGCTCCAAAAGATGTAAATTTTGCATCAGGGATAAAGAATATAATTCGGTTTCTACCCTTACACCAATGTGTATTAAGCATTGTACACTCAGTACTTTCCCGAGCTCTGTGAAAAAAATTCCACAGGAAAATCACTCGGGTGTGATGCAAACCCTCGACCTTCGCATTGATAGAGCAGATGTCTTACCACCAGACCACCGGGCTAGCCCAGTGGCTAGAGGCCATTCGAATCCTCTGCTTTATTAGATCGTTGCGGTACCCGTTGTTATTCCATGTACATGGTTGATCACACACAACATGAACACTGTGTGCGACTATTTTGCTCTACTGATCCTGTATAAAAATGTCAAAATGGAAACTAATTCAAAATTGATCAATCATAGCACCTTTCGATTCCACAAAGAGTGGCTACTTTGTGAGGGTTCTGCTCTGGACTCTCATCTAGAGGGCGTCTCAGACATCGGAGGAGCGTCTGTCCGTACTTCATGGCACTCTGCAGGTCATCCTTAAGATCCATCCTCTTCTTCCGATGATCCATCAGGAGGGTGTTAGCCGCCTCCACGTCATTTGGCAGCTCCGTCTGAGTGAATTCATCCGTGAGAACCTGAACGGCAGTCGAGCGCTCCCGGCAGTTGTTTGCAAATCTTTCTATTGCCTGAAATACAGAGAAACGTCACGGTGATTAATATTCGAACAGAGTTCTCCCTTAACAGCCGGCCAAGTACCATTTAAAACTCTTGAGGACCAGTCAAAATTATATCACAGTGGTACCGCCCTCTAGTACATTGCTTTTCAATTCAGGACAGCCAAGACGTCACCTGTGAATGAGGTATAAGCCTTTCTGCGATATGGTTGAACACTATGAGAGTGCACAGGTTTGGGTGTATACACAGACAACTTTACCCAAACCAAATAGTGCTCTAGTAATGTGTCCACCATACTGTACCTCAAAATGGCTTACTGAGCTGCCCTCAACTTGAGCGACCTTGCATTGCTGAAGATCTTGCAGTTTGTTAATAATAATGCTAGTAATGCGCTCGGTTCGGGCTGAACCGTGTTTAGCCTGTTTGTAGACACGATAACAAGACGAATTCGGATCCCACACAAATGACAATGTTGAAAGAAAACCTCAAGATATGCACACATGAAAAAAGCTGGTGGCCTGGTGAAATTACAAGCTAAGCGGTTTGGCTGGCTGGTTGCTGACATTTTTTAGGGCAAACCCAGTTAAGGCTTCCTTAATCCATCAGAATCCTGTAGCAAATCTTTGGACTTTGCCTGCGACATGCAAAGCATACAAAGCATACAATGCAGTACTGAATCCATCAAACTCAGGCAAAACCTTTAGACTCAGATAAGATTGGTATGCCTGGCTCCATGCTAAGCATGGTGGGTTTGGCTGTGCAGTACTGAATCCATCAAACTCAGGCAAAACCTTCAGACTCTGATAAGATTGGTATGCCTGTCTCCATGCTAAGCATGGTTGGTTTGGTTGTGCAGTACTGAATCCATCAAACTCAGGCAAACCTTTAGACTCTGATAAGATTGGTATGCCTGGCTCTATCCCAAGCATGTTCATTTGCGTAATGCAACACTGAATCCACCCAAACAGCCACATCATTGAAGTAGCAGACCACAGCGTCCTTCGAGGGATGACAATACTACACACAAACTTAGCCATGGATCGATCGAAGTACAACCTCAGCATACCGGCCGAACTACTCTTGAACAAAATAAGCCCTGTCCACACGGAAGAGAATCTTCAAATATCGCTGTAGCCTTTGGCCGCAGCCGAGAAACTGATGACCATGCATTTGCAGTCGTCAACCCATGGTTGTAAATGAGGCCTTTAACATGGGCTATCCAATACCATGACACTAACCTGTGAAAAAGTCATCCCAATGAGTTGAAAAGTATTTGAGAACAAATCTCCAAAGGTGACAACTGAGGAATTATTTTTTGTACTAACTAAACTAACGTCAACAACAAGAAAATAATCTCCTAATCTTGTAAGAACTAATTTTCTTTCAGCTGATTTTGCCCTTCACTTAGTTTTTACTTGACAATGATTGTTAAAGTGGTGGGTGGTACCACATGCGTTACTGCACTCTGTGAAGGATAACGTTTGGGTTACCAGCTACAAGTAAATACTGCACAAAATGACCAATGATTTGGCCCTCACTTTAATTGTTTTAATAGCCAAGCACTGATTGGCTCAATTAATGGCTGGTACCACGTGCACCTCTGCACACTGTGAAGGCATCCCCATGGGTTACCAGTAAGTGGCACCGATAGCGTTTCAACCAATGAGAGAGAGCGTACTGTAATCCTTTATTGTGCACATGCACTAATCCCCCGAGGAAATTGCGGCTTTAAGTTTTTGTCAGTCCCAGATTGGTTGAGGCTTTTTCAACTTCCTGATCATGAGAAAAACACCACCCTGACGAAAAACATTCTAGGAAACATTTAATAAAACAACCAGGCAGGTGGGTTCACAAGATGTTTTTCACAAGATTATCTTTCAACCTATAAGTGATAAAGATAGTTTGAATGTCATACACACCCAAAAGGATAGCGTAAAGAATGGTTAGATATCTTTAATAATTTTGTTTATGCAAGTTTGCACCAAACAAGGCTAAAAGCCACTCTTGGTAAGGGGCTACAAGAATAAAGTTTTTACAATGAAAATAACTCGGGGGAGCTGAAGGTAGAAATTTATATTCCTCTATAAACAGTCTAGATTGTAGGATGGAGGGAAATATGCAACAGGCAAGGAGCTCACAAAGTGATGCAGTACGTGGAATAAAGCTGTTGGAATGGCTCTTTGGTCTACATCTCAGCAAAGCATGAGTGTATGGGTGAGAAGAAGCAGAAAGCCTGGTTTCACGCTCAAACATCGGGGGTTAGGGGGTTGGGGTGAAAGTGGTGGGGGAGGGGGTACGGGGGTTAGGGGGATTGGTTACAATCTGAAAGCTCACTGATAATCACGTATATACCCCTACCATTCCGGACAACATCGGCAACAGTAATTTAGTCGGATGCAACTAAAACTTATGTTCTACCCACATAAGACTCACTCTCTCTCAAAAAAAAGAGCTGGTGAAAGTTGCTGATATTTATTTTTGCAAAAAATAGTTAATGGCCTGACGTTTCTACCCTAGCAGAGTCTTTCTCAAAGGCTAAATGACAAGACAACACACACGAACAGGTATATAAGTGTAACAAAAGCATTCAAGTGGAAATACATGAATAGAGGCAGAGAGCAAACAGACAAGGCAAGGAGTAAACAATGAATAGGGAGACAGAGGGGATATTGGAGGGAAGGGGCTGGTCTGACCACAAGAAGTTGGAAACACAAAGAACAAGATCAAGGTGGGAAGAGGGAGAACATGTAATTAATTAGTACATGAGGCAGGCTAAAAAAGGGGGATATCTGTGGGGAAAAGGAGAAGGCAAAGACAAAAGATTATTAGTTATTTCCTTCTTGGATGTTCAGACCATGGGGTTGAATGGTTTGAAGGCGCCTTATCCACAGTTTCTCCCTACTTAGATATTTATTTTTGTATCCAAAATCCAAAATGATGCCTTTTTCATTGAGAAATGTGAGCGGCTTCTGCCTCATTCTGATAAAGCACTCACATACAAAAACCCATTCTGGAACCTTGAAACATTTTTCACACACAAACTAATTATCACAAGTCATTGAATGTAGCCGATAATTTCACAGGTCAAGACTGGACGGATAAACAGGCGGGTGGGTCAATCACTCAGTGCAATTGACGTCCAATCCTAATTGGTCTTGGCGCTTTTAAACGTAAACAGTTTGACGCCGAATGCTGCTATTATTGCCACCCTGTCTTCTAGAGGTTGCTGTGTTTATGAACCCTCCCCCTTCCCCTCATCCCCTTCCCCCCATCCCCTTCCCCTTTGCCTGCCTGGATGGGTGCCGTTGATAGCTAAAGTGAAACATCCTGTAGTCTAGACATGTTAGAGTCAGGCCAGAGTTTGCCATGAAATCTCGCATCAAAACAACATGGATCTCAACTCTGTTACAGTCATTAATATGTATCCCTAACCCCCTAAGCATTTCTACTAAAAAGCTTCCACAACCCATCATACTCCAACAGTTTATGTACTGGAACAGTACACAACCCATCATACTCCAACAGGTCCTGTGCTTCTGGACTATGATTTAATGGGTACTTTTCACAGTACTAGACCATCCAAATTCCAACAAAACCACTGTATGATTTTGGCAGGCCTGGGGTGGTTAGGGTTTTAAGCGAAAAGTTCAGCATTGATTTCTGGCAAAATGTTCACTGCTATTCCAATCCACTACTTTTCAACAAACAACCTGTGAAATATATTTTTTGGTCTGATCAGGGGCCCATTTCATAGAGCTGCTTAAGCAGAAAATATTGCTTAAAAATTTTCTGCTTAGCAAAAATAAGCAGGATACCAGTTACAAGTAGTACACATGACATGGTATTTTGGCTGGTAACCTTGTTCCAGTAAGCAAGTTTTTTGTCTTGCTTAGCTACTGTTTGTGCTTAAGCAGCTCTATGAAATTGGGCCCAGGTTTTGGTGAATTCTGCACGCACAAAAAAGTTTGTCTTGTCTGTGATTTTGTACCTGTTCATATAACATATATGAGGCTTATGTTGATTGCCACAATCAAATACCTGTAGGGAACAGTGGTTTTGGAGGTTATTAAATGATATTTTCTCGACCTGGGCCCAATTTCATAGAGCTGCAAAAAATATTGCTTAAAATTTGTTTGCTTAGCAGAAATAAGCAGGATACCAGTCACAAATTGTACATGTGGCATGGTAGTTTGGCTGGTAACCTTATTCTGGTAAGCACAATTTTGTTGTGCTTAGCTACCTTGTGCTTAAGCAGCTGTATGAAATTGGGCCCTTGTCAGTATTTCAGGGAGTCTTTGGGACTCTGATATGATGTTATTCCTGACCCAAGCCAAGTTTGGTTCGTTTGGCTGTGAAGTTCGGACTCCATCAAACACAAGACAAAATCCAGGGGGATGGATTCTGAAGAACTTAGGGTAGGGTCAACTTTTTGTCACAAGCCATTGACTTAAAGGGGAGGGGGGGAAAACCCTATTTTAACACGGGAATCCATCCATAAGATCAGGTTCATTAAAACTGATAACCTGTGGGTATCTTGTGGCAGTATGAGCAACGATGTCATTCACTTGGTTAACCAATTCAATTGACGCTGTGAGAACAAGCAACCGATTGGGGTGAAATAGATTACGCAGCCAATTTCATAAAGCCTGTTAAAGCAGATATTTTCTGCTTACACTTTTACAGGTTGGACCAAGGCAGAATTTCAACAGAGGCTTATCATAAACAGTGCACATGACAAGCTATTAACTTGCCAGCAGTTCTTGTAAGCAGGGCCTAATGTAACAGCTCTGTTTGAGCAGAAAATACTGCTTAAAAATGTTCTGCTAAGCAAAATAATAGGACACCAGTCACAGAAGGTGCGTGTGACATGGTATTTCGGCTGGTAACCTTATTCTGGTAAGCAAAATTGTTGTGCTAAGCTACTTTGTATGTTTAAGCAGCTCTTTCAAATCAAACCCTGATAAGTGGCTCAACGTGGAAATTTATCATGAAATCCCAAACACATGTTCAACACTTCAAGATTGTTTAAGAACTGTGCATTTTGCTTTCGCAGCTTTTCAGCTAACATTTCTTTTACCGATAAACAGTTTTTTTTAACTCGCAGCTTGGTAATAAAAAGTGAGAGCCATTGAATACTGTTTTTCAAGTCTTACCGTTTAGAGAACATACATGTACTACTAGAGTTGCAATTGTTAATCAAATGAAATGAAAACACCTGAAAATCCGTTTTGATGTTTGCTAAACATTAAAACGGTTCTCTTGAGTTTTGTTTAAAAACGCGTAGCAAATAAAACAAAGATGCACAACACTAGGAGCTACAAGTGGATGGTACCATTATGCCCACAGGGGCCTCAAATAACCTGCACCAGTAACGTTACACCCACCAGCGACCATTGTAATACCCCTAATCAAATTTAACCTCAAAAGGTCAAACAAAAAAGGTAATGTTCTGAAAAGGATTATAGCCTCCTAACTTGATGACGTTCCAGCAGAAACTATGTTGTCCAAAGTATAAACCATCAATCACCAATTTTCCCAAATACCACTGCCCTACTCCCTCCCTCCCTCCTCCCCCTCCCTCGAGGGTCCAAGTTAAATGTACCTCCCCCCCCCCGCCCCGCCTCCCTGCCCCAGCTCCTCAAAACATTCCAGCTGGTCCCCAACAGTCCCTCAAAATAAGCAGGAGAGAATGACGCCAGGGAGATCGGAAACCTGAACAGGTGCAGATTGAAAATCCTCAATATTTAACAGATCGGACATGCTGGCGACCTTACTCTCAGGGCCCCCCATTCATGTGACATGATCACTACGTGACCCTGGCGTGCTCATTCAGCCACTGCTGAGTGGTTGTTGTAGGTGTTGATCGATTCAAGGGGTCGAAGGAGGGAGAACAATTTGGGGGCACGTCCTCCCTCATTTTAAGGTGAGTGGATAGTGTATTAATAGCACATCAAACTCTCCGGCCTTGTAAAAGCCTCTAAAAATAGTTCCACTCAAATTATTCCAGCTCATCATTTCAGAATTCTGTGAAAAATGCTGACATTTAGTTAAGATTTATTAGATATTGGATCGCTGGCTGGTACACATTTCCGATGAACGAATAGATTTCGCTATTTTGTTTTATTAATGACAGTGCCTGTTGCGCTGAATTTCAGAGAGAAGGGTTAATAATATTGAACACCAAAACAAATTGAGCCCGAAGAACGCCCATCACATCGTATCTGTGCTAAGCCTCGTTGAGGAAACTCATACCGGCGGCCATTTTGGCGAACGGCAAATTGCAGCTCTCCCATTGGTCTGGTACAGTTTAACATACGGGGGTGAGAGTCATCGCTTACTAAAATGTCTGAAACCATCAAGGCCCCGAAGTTAACACTGGCCAGTTATTTTAGCGTCGCGCCAGTAAACTTACGACCATACAAGTCCGGCGGTCTTGTGTTTTTGAATAATAACACCTCACTGCATTTTTAATTTAAAGTAAACTGATAAATACAAATATCTTTCAATTCCGTTGATTATTGAAGTATTACCAATAAGAAAAATTTGATAAATTTTCTCTTAGTGCTTGTTCCAAAAATAGCTCAAATGTGAGACTGTGTTCTTCTCATTTTGATTCCGGTCTTGTAACAAATTCTCCAGTCCAGTAAAAGCTACAAGCCTTATTCGTTGTCTTGTGGACTTTTCCATGGAAATTGAGCCCTGAACATGCTTTAAATTTTAGAAGGTATGTTGAAATAATAGCATTTCCACCTACTCGGTGGCAACCCCTGGAGTCGGTGGCAACCCCTGGAGTTATAGATTTCAAGAAGCTTTTAGAGACAGCATCCTCACCATAAAAGAGCAGGATTTTGTTTATACATGGAGGAAAAAACAGCTACTTTTTTCACAAGGCAGACATAAACAAGGCCCAATTTCATAGAGCTGCTTAAGCAGCAAATATTGCTTAACAATTTGCTGCTTAGCAGAAATGAGCAGGATACCAGTCACAAGTTGTACATGTGACATGGTATTTTATCTGGTAACCCTGTTCTGGTAAGCATAATTTTGTTGTGCTTAGCTACTTTTTGTACTTAAGCAGCTCTATAAAATTGGGCCCAATTCTGAATTCAGAAAATAATCTGAAATTGCTCATCCCTGACCATTCGCTTACTGTATCATTGCAAAAGTTGTTTGTCCATTTCTAACATAGAGGGCGTACACAGTAGACAATGGTCAAGTTCTCGCAAGGACCAATGGTTAACTAGTGGTTGTTTAGTGACATGCGTAGGACATGAGTACAGAAGTTGAAGTGCGAACGACTCTAGTCATGTCATGTCAACGCGACCAGCTACTCGACGTGCGTTATCCTTGTCTGATAACTGGTCCTCTCTGCACTGTGCTATGAAAACAGCTATTGATAACCAGCGATGCAACCATGCCCAGTAGGCTGGTTTTAAATATTTGACTAGCGTAGTCCAACTATCGTTGACTAGACAGAGTTCGGGCTAACTCAGTCGAACTATGGTCAACGATAGTCCTTGCGCGAACTTGGCCATGGATGATGGTTCCCTGGTTGTATTTCTAAGTTGTATCGCAAACATCATTTGACACGACTACCCTTCCCCCCAGAAAAATATATTGAAGGTAAACGGAAAAAGAGTGCATATATAGGTACAGAAGTCATCAACTTATCAATTCATTTGATACTTAGACAAACATCTAAAAGTTCCTTGTCAATATTCATTTGATGGAAATCACTTTGATTGTCCCATAAAAATAAAGAGAAAATAGAATTAGCTGTTGCAAACTGCTTACCAACCAAAAGGACCTATGTCATAAATGCAAAAATAAGTAATTGGCCTGACGTTTTGACCCTAGCAGAGTTTTTCTCAAGAAAGAATGCGACAAATGCAGCTGACGAAATTGTACAGAACCCATTCTCTATACACAAGTTGCTACTCGAGATTTGGCAAACTATTTTATCAATTCTGAGTAGGAAATCATTAAGGACCACCCTGTACATCAGCGTGTCTACCCGTTTACACTGAGGACCTTAACAAGAAGGTTCTGGGTGGTCTGAAAACTGAGGATGCCGGTGGTTTGACAAACTGAGCACGCCTTTGGTTTGATTTTATGTTCAAAACCAATAGGGACGTCGCTAAAAAAACTAAAGCCCGTTTCGTACTTCCTGCGAATGCGAATGCGATGCAAAATGTTGACGTCACAAATTCGCAACAAACAATTCGGAAGAGTTTAGCTGAGCTCAACTCTTGCGAAACATTCGCAACGAAAAACAGAGCTGTGACGTCAAAATTCGCTTCGCAAAAGGCATTCACAGGAAGTATGAACCGGGCTTAAGTCTAAACAAGTCCTTGACTTGCCATGTCGATCAACAAGTGTAAGCATGTCTAAACATTGAAACCGAGGACTTTAACAAAAGGGATACGGTTGTTTTGACACAGCGAGGACGTCCTCGCTTCGCTAACATCCAAACAATGGGACAATGAAGAGAAGTATCCGATTGACCAAGTTAACCAACATGTTTGAGCAAGTCTACCAGTTGAAACTGAGGACTTTAACAATGAGGACTTTAATAACAGGGATCTGGTTCTTTTGAGAGAGTAAGAGCCTCCTCGCTTTGCTTTCATCCAAGCACGTGTCTACACGTTGAAACTGAGGACTTCAACAAAAGGGAATCAGTTGTTTTGACAGAGCGAGGGCGTCCTCACTTTGCTTTCGTTTACAATACTGATCGGGATGTCACCAAAAAAAAAAAAGTCCAAACAATGGGAGAACAAAGAGAAGTCCTTGATTTACCAGGTTGACAAAAGTGTTCACACACATGTGTACAAGTTTGTAAGTGTGTAGGTACTTATGATCAAAGGCAACAGTAGCCTAATGAACCCTACAATATTGATACCACATGTAACATGTTTATGTGGCACTCATTTTGGTCAGGTACCTTTTAAATGGACTTATATACATGGTAGTGATAAAAAAGCTAAAGTTCATCACCTACAATAAAGGAACCAGACTACTTTCCAACCAGCCTCACTCTGGTACTAAGGATACAGATAACAGAAATACAACATTGCTTCTTCACAAGTGTCCTTTTCAGCCATTTAACAAAAAATCGTGATAAGTACTGGCTGAATTTCCATCACCAACAATAATAAATGAACCAGACTACCTCCCTTCCAGCCTCACTCTGGTACTAAGGATACATATAACAGAAAGACAACATGGCTTCTTCACAACAGTGACATCCTTTTCAGCCATTGAACAGAAAATCGGGATAAGTACTTGATGAATGAATGAATGGTAGATTCAAAACGACAATCGTTCTTTGACTTCTCCTAACGACTTTCAAGAATCTATGCCAAAAAAACACCAATCCTCCTAAATTGAAAGAACCTGAGCGGAAATCTCTCACTTACCGAAAACTTGTGAATTAGCTTTGAAGGGTTGTGTAAGAGGCTTGACTATGTCACATGAAGTGATATGTCAGCTCTGTCAATTGTCGCTTTGAACAAAATATGGATCTTTTCCAAATGTTAGTTTCGTCTTTGGCTTGGTGAGCCATTTTGAAGCCATGCTGCTTTTGGCACTAAGACCCTCAAAATGGCCGCCACAGCCAGAGCCACAGCCAATACATAGCAATGGCTCGCGGGCAGACGTCATTGTCCAAAATGGCCGACTTACCATTCTATCTTCAATCCATGAAGTCAGATCAAAGCAGATCGTTCCCTCAAAATCTTTTGTCAGTTGCGACGACTCGATGATAGCGTGAAGCTCCTTCACCGAATCCAGTAAAAGCACCTGAGAATATTTTCCATCCCCCCCGAAAAAACAAGAAAGATTCAGATCAAGAATTTTGGAGAGAACTGCAGATGTTTATCTCGGGCTTTAATTATTATAAAGCTAACAAAACATAAAACGGGTGCTTGTGCAAGTTACACCTTGTAAAGAGACCTTCTATATGATAGGCAGGAAGTGCAGCTAATATGAGTGAGCTGTAGATTTGATGCAGGTCGCCGTTTCATGTACAGCATTTTTTTTTTTTTAGGGTAAGGGGACTGAGCAGTGAGTCATCTTACAGGGATTATTGTACATGAAGATTGGAATGGGGGAAATGGGGCTATTAGAGGAAAGTTGGCTCGGCAACGTTGTTTAGTACATGTTTGCGTATTTCTTAAATGTCAGACATTGTTTCCGAGATGGCAGGAATGTAATTTACTAAATGGGCGCCTCTACAAAAATAGCGGTGATATTTACTTTGGAGTGAAGCATACAGGTTTTGATGCGGTGTGTAAAAAAAGTGCTTTTAACGTTGTTAAAAAGCATTCTTGAAAAGGTTCGACTGGCGGGTAAAGCAAAAAACAATCCAACAACTCTTCTTTGCATGTGCCTTCAGATAGTCTTAATTTACCTTTCGATTCCTCTAGAACTTTAAGTCCACCCCCCCCCCCCTCATCATATTGGTTTTGCTCCATCAATGACGAAGAATATTGTTTACATGGTATATTGCAGAGCAGTGTATAGACTGTGCAAGTCTTGTGCGTATTCGAACATTGGGACCCGTTAAAGCGCGTGAGTTTGTTTCCTTCACGCGTTAAAGCATCGTACGTGGGGCCAAAGTGGTCCCCAAAACGTTTGAATACGCGCGAGACTTGCACGGTCTATTGAGAGCGTTGCAACATGGGAGGCCCCGGTTTTCTTTGGTCACGTGGTTGCTGGCGCCATTTTCAGTCCAAATGCAACACAACCCAATGTGCTGTCTAGTCTGGCACCCTGTGTGCCCACATGCATTTTGTTTTTACCGAAAATGGCTTCTAATCATCAGTTGTCGCAACTCTCTCAATACACAGCTCTGGTGTATTTCACAATATAGCTCCCTCTTGTGGTGACTATTAACAAGTTTAAACAAAGTAAACTAGGCAAATTATGATTTATTTTATTAATCCATGAAATCCTAACTGAATCATGAGTGTGTTACTTTCTGAAATAATAGTTTTAGTTTTCAACAAAGAAAAATTGTTGGGGTATCAAAACTTTCGCTTTTTATTTATTGGGGGGGGGGGCTAAAGATACAAATAAAGAAATTTACCAAGGGGGTAGTATATACCTTACATGTAGGCTAGTTCTTACCTGAAATTTAAACTCATCTTTGGAGAATTTGAAGCGAAGGTCCGTAAGTTTCTTCTGGAAGAAGCTTCTCGGTTTGAGGACGTACACTTGCTGGATGATCCCAGGAAAATATCCCTGCTACGGGAACGCCAAGGTAAAGATGTTGGGCCAGTCAGATGGGAGTTACAGCCGGAGGAGGGATGCATTAACACCGATCCACGAAACCACAGCGTGCAGTGCAGGAGGAGTAGATGCAGGAGGGTTGAGGTGAGGGGATGGATTGATGGATTGGAGGATGCAACCAGGAAAGGGAAATAATGGGAAAGGCAAGAATGGGAAAGGCAAGAATGGGAAAGACAAGAATGGAAAAGGCAAGAATGGGAAAGACAAGAATTGGAAAGGCAAGAATGGGAAAGACAAGAATTGGAAAGGCAAGAATGGGAAAGACAAGACAAAAATGGGCAAGGCAAGAATGGGATGAGTAAGAACAGGTAAGGCAAAGATGCAAACCGCATGTACAGGGAAGACAAGAATGGGAAAGAAAAGGCAAAAATAGGAAATGCAAAAATGGGAAAGGCAAGAAGAGGCATTCAGAGGAAGGGCGAAGAATGGAAAAGGCAAGAATAGGGAAGGCAAAAATGCATACGAGAAAGACAAGAAAGGGGAAGGCAAAAATGGATACATCAAAGACAAGAATGGGGGAAAGTGAAAGGAAAGAATTTGAATAGAAAGAATGGATAAGGCAAGATGATCAAAAGCAGTGAAAGTGGAAGATGAGAATGCACAAAACAAGCATGCAGTGGGATACATCAATGAAACATCAATAATGGCATGCATAATGGCAGGAACAAGTGCAAAGTGAAGAGGAAAAAACATGAAATGAATAATGAAAGGGGGGATACAAAACAAAGAAAACCAATTAGGAACAAATAATAAACATGCTACAACATGACAATATAAATAAATAAAAAAACAATTGAGCATGCTCAAGTGCTGTGAAAGTAACAGAAGGCTTAAAAGAGACACCATCCCTGTATTTGCCTGATGTAGATAACAGCCTTTTGGATACCATAATAAGGCTTGAATCTAAAATAGCCTGGTGCCTTTCAAACTGCTTAATTTGATATCTGAATTGGAGTCAGGGATCCAGACTGATGGCTGAAGTGAGACACAGGCACTTTTTAAAACCAAGGCTTCGGCTTCGGCTCTAACTGAGCCTCAGTCAGTGACTGAGGCTCTGTGGCGTGTCGAGGCCAAGTGATTAAGAGCACCGGACTCAAGCTGTGCCAGTGTTTCTGATCAGCAGAGTGTGGGTTCAAGTCCCGGTCGTGGCACTTGTGTCCTTTAAAAGCAAGACACTTAACGATTATTGCTTTGTCCTTCGGATGGGACATTTAGCTGTAGGTCTCATGTTCTAGGATTGGTAGTGCACGTAAAAGAACCAGAACACTTATCGTGGAAGAGTAGGGGTTAATACCGGGTGTTTCTATTTCACAAAGCAAGCACCCTTGTTTACAGGTTTCCTCAGGCTTGTGAGCTACAGTAATTAAGTTCACATATGAGGCATCCTTGGTTCCATTGCCAGAAATTTATAATAATAATAACAATAATATGTTGAACAATGTACACTTTCCATACAGGGCTTCAAACAGGCAGACAGTGCCTAAGCCGTGTGGGGGGGGGGTGGGGTGGGGATCTGTCTAAACTTTAGGTTGTTTAAGTTTATAGAAGGTTTCATACATTTAAATGTACATGTAGCACAAGCCAACATCGGTAAATGTCAAAGACCAAGGCCCAATTTCAAATAGCTGTCAAAAATGGTACATGTGAAATGGTATTTTGGCTGGTTACTTTATTGCTTGGATACTTTGTTTGTGCTTCAGCTGCTCTATGAAACTGGGCCCAGTACTTGTATGCACTTTGTGTGACCCAAATTACATGGTATACATGAAATAACAAACCTGTGAAAGTTTAAGCTCAATCGGTCTTCAGAGTCACGTGAAAATAGTTGAAAAATCCCATCACTGTTTTTAAACCTCGGATTTCAGACTCGCGAGATCGAAACTAACTGTTTTACTCATTTCTCAAAAAAGTATAGCATTTCAGGCAAAAGTACTTCAAGGGAAGTTTTCCCACCAGGACCATCTTTATATCAGGTGAGTTATGTGCAGATTCTTGAACATTTATATTTTCAATTTTACCAATGTTGTGCACACTCATTTAAAGGCAGGGTCATAGATTGGTAAATACTCCAAAAATTAATGACCGTAAAAACTTACTTGGTGAGAAGCACTGCAGCTGTTGATAGAATAAACTGTATTGATAAAAAGATTCCCTTAAAAGTAATATGACTTGGATAATTGTTCACCGAAAAACATTTAAATCTGAGAGTTCATGCATGAATCATTTCTCAGATTTCTGAGGGTTGGTGTCCATTCACGAATGCTGCCGCCAGAGATGCAGTTGGTATTCGCTGCCAGCTGGCTAAACATTGAAGGATTCAACGTTCTTTATGAAAATACTGTTACAGTTTCTTGCTGTCTTCTCAGCAAGTAGACACTGTATTATTCAGCTGAAACTTTCACGTGCGACTTTTATTGTACCTTTCTTTATAATTTTGCCTATGAATCAGCATTACGTTGACAAAAACCAATCTATGACCCTACATGTACCTTTACGCTGTGAACAGTAACATTATAATTTACAAAACTTGAAGACATAAGTGAGTCTCCTTACCGCTATCCTTACGAGAGCCGACTTGACAGCTCCCCATGTTTCACTCCGTTTATCCACCAGGATTACGAATCCCTTGTCCATGTCAAGCATGCTACAAATATTGAAGAGATTTGATGGATGTTAAATTTGCATTAGGGATAGAGAACGTTATTTGCGTTTCAACCAACAGCAATGTTGGCTCTCATCGCACGGTAAGCCCTCCTGGTAACAAAATTGTGGCGGGGGAACAGGGGATGAGAGTGTGTTTGTGTTCTAAAGTGTTCCAACCAGTTTGGCTGGAATTGTAGAGGCCGGTTCGATTCCTATACATTAGCAGCAGGTACTGCAACAATTTATGTTAAATTTGCTTCGGGATAAAGAATTTTATTTGTGTTTCACACTGATGTGTGTTAAAGCACTGTATACTCGGTACTTTACTCAGTATTACTCATGTGGGATTTAAACCCAGGGCCTTTGCCATTCTAGAGCAGATGTCTAAATCAACGAGCTTGCCTGGTAGCTACATGCTGGCCAAAACTCTCCTGCCCCCCTGTCAATGTTGGCTCTCGTTGCACGGTATACCTTCCTGGTAACAACATTGTGGAGGGAGAGTGGGGGGCGGGAGTGTTAACTTATTGTCAAGTGTTCCAACCAGTTTGGCCGGGATTGTAGAGGCCAATTTAAAGCATGGTTGGTTTGGCTGTCAGGTACTGAATACATTACATTCAGAGGAAAACTTAGGAAAGATTTTGGAACGTGGGAGGACTTTATGATTAGGCATTCCCACAAACCATTACTAAAAGGAAAGTTCTGATAACAAATACAAACTGTATTGGAACAAAAACCTGGTCAGTATCTGTTGTTGTAATTAGTTGCTTTGTTATGTCAAATGATTAATTATTTACTTTTTTTGTTTGTTTACCTATTCTTTAGTATTTAGATTGTTTGTTGTTATTGTTTAACGTTAATCACTTATGTCATTCAGATTGGTAAGCCTCTCTTTCTAGACAGAGTCAATACCACCTGGTATACAGATAGTTATAATAAAGTCTTGAATTCCATTGTAAATTAACCGATTCACATTTGATGAAGTGTATATCAACCAAATTTTTCTGAACTGGCTTTTATGGCAAACGTTTTTGGTTGCCTGAAACAACTTCGGGGCACCTCAATATTTTGCAGTTAGTCGGACGGCTTATTACAGGAATATCCACCCAGACATTTCACCTATCATGCTATGCTTCATTTTATCCGGACAAAGAGGATTGGAAGGTACTGGAAATCATGCTCGTAATCTCCCCTTTTCCATAGGTTTTGTCTTTTTGTTAAAATACAAATGTGGCGCACAAGAATGGGCAGGCTACCACCATTGTTTATCTTTGTATTCAACTCAATTGGAGGTGTGTCCAAGCGTTCCAAGATTCCAGCATACCAAGGCAAATTATCGGCCGTGGGTTACGGCTGAGGTTTGCGTATCACGGGGAAAGCATTCTCATATTTTCTCACACGAGAACAACAAATGCCGGTGCTTATTATCAGAACCTTTGTTGTTCTTCCTTTGTCAAGTCAGGGTTTCATTGTGACAGCGTTATTTATTACGAAAATTTATTAAGGAAAATTATTACTCCGGAAACTTCAAAATGTTCTGAAAAATAATACTACGCAGAGGCTCCAAATTTTGTTTTTGTAATACCAACCAGAAGTGGTTAGGGATGTTAAATCTCTCTTCTTTTTTTCCCACTACAATACAAGACAATATTGTATGAAATCTTGACACAAGTATAGGGTGTCATGGCCGAGCAGTTTAGAGCATCAAAATCAAGTTCTGGTGGTTAAGTTATTGGGGTGAGGGTTCAAATCCCAGTCATGACACTTGTGCCTTGAGCAAGATACTTTACTGTAATTGCTTCTCTTCACCCAGGGGTATAAATGGGTACCTGCAAGGGTAGAGGTTGATATTGTGTTTGAAAAAGCATTCGGAGCGCCACGGCAGCCCGGGGCTGTATACTCCCCAGGGAGCTGAGAAAGATTAAAGGAATGTTATTGGCCCAAAGATCATGGCACTAATGTAAAGCGCATTGATACGCTATTGTAAAATGCGCTATATAAGAACTAGTTATTATTATTATTATTAAGTACAACATGTTAACTCGTTGACTGCCGCCTACGAGTATATTCGTAGTAACAGGTGTAACGGATTCTGCCACTACGAGTATACTCGTAGAGAATGAAATGCTTTTGTATAGTGAATTGAATACACTGGCGTCACTGAGAACGCAACGAATACGCTTCTGGCAGTGGTGAGCACACATCGTTAGAATTTGTATGCTACAACATGTACCCAAAAAAACAAAACCTATTTGGTATGCACGCATGCGCACCACACTTGGATGCTTGGCAAATGAGACCGCCCCTACGAATTTATGAACGGCAGTCAACGTGTTAAACAATGTTGTGTATTTGGTGACCACAGTGATTAAACGGTGACAAAACAAAAATAAAAAACGGTCAAAACGAAACAACTACTGAACTGAACAAATGCGCACCCAGATAATATCCTTGGAAATAAGATCTGCCTTCAGTGTTGGGATGTGGCTTGGGGATGGGGGGGGGGGCTGATGTAAACGCCAATTACAGAGCAAGTTTTAGGGGTGTGCCAACCCCCTGTCAATGCTCTGAACACCCCTTTTGATAAAAATTTCCCATTCCTCATTTTAATTTATGACTCTATGAAACAGTTAAATAAATAAATACAACAAAATATATGGGCCCATTGGAGGGGGCTCCAGGTGTCCACGCCCCCTTCCCCGTTCCCCCAGTTAGAGTGAAGTATGAAGAATATCATACGCCTGAAACACCAACTATAACCAATTGGCAACCAGTATATTATTAGATTGGCTAGTTGCAATTTTTTTAAATGAACATTCATTTTGCGGTAACACCGTGTGAATATATCTACTTTGCTATTTTGATTTGTTCTTTGAGAACCTGTCTTGCTATTTGTTCTACTGCCACGGAGTTCGAATTTAGGAGACTACTTAGTTCTGAAAAGAACTGTCCTACTTCTTAATAAATAGCACGACAAGTTCTCAAAGAACAAATCTACACGGCAAAGTAGATATTATACTGTACACATGGTGTTACCGCAAACAGAATTGTTACCTCAAAATCTCATGCAATGCCTCAAAACCCATACATGAACTTTTTTGAAAGCTTTGAATGGGTTCCACTGACAAATGACATTCCATCACCCGATTACGAATAAATAATTTAAATTATGAAACCCTTTCACCAACAAATTAATTCATTCATCCAAAAAAAAAAAAATGACAAATTAAAATACGAGCTGTCAGTACACGACATGCAGTCTTAATAACATGTCAGGCAGTAGAAATAATTAATATTGGCAAAAATAAACGAGGCAACACGATGACTAATTAGACTATACCTTGCACGGTTCAAGCCTTTGAAATAGCTGCATGTTCACAGAAAAGAAAACATCATATAAAATAAAAAAGACGAAAAGGGTGTTAGTACAAACATGCATAGCGTAGAAGTTAGTAGCAGCCAAAGCTATTAGAACATATACGGGAAACCCTTGTACAAGCCCCCCCCCTTGTGCTAAAGCAGGGTATCTGCACACTTTAAAAAGTCTTTTTAAGACCCTTTTAAAGGCACTGAACACGTTTGGAAATTGTCAAAGACCAGTGTTCTCACTTGGTGTATCCCAACATATGCATACCAAGCCTGTGAAAAATTGGGCTCAATTGGTCATTGAAGTTGCAAGAAAATGATGAAAGAAAAAAACACCCTTGTTGTACAAATTTGTGTGCTTTCAGATAGGAATAAAAACTTCTTGTAAGAAATGTTTATTATTTTAGTGAGAAATTACCTCTTTCTCAAAAACTACGTTACTTCAGAGGGAGTCGTTTCCTACAATGTTTTATACTACCAACAGCTCTCCGTTGCTTGTTACCAAGTAAGTTTTTATGCTAATATTTGTTTTGAGTCATTACCAAACGTGTGCGATACCTTTAATGCTTAGGGTATGTTATGGGCCTCATATGGTTTATCGGCCCCTGTATTGGGTTCAATTCTTATTCATGTGACGATCAGGCTATAGTCGCAGTCCCTAATTCTGACACAGCCTAATTGTTTCGCCTCTTGAACTTTGACCCAATGATATTATGCCAGAGCTGCCAACATTTGCGTCTTGCAATTAGGGAGATTTTGTACAACAATCAGGGAGATATTTAGAAACACATTCAACATAACAGGGAAAAAGTTTCTACATGTATAATCAGGGAGATTTTCATATGTTTTCATCAGAACATTGACAGATTGGTTGATTCTTAGTTAACTTTCTGCAGAACCAGGGAGAGTTGGCAGCTCAGTGCATCGTCCCCCTCCCATCCATGTGAAAATAAATAACACAGTTCAAGTTAATAACTGACCCAATACTGTCATTAGTTTATGTTCCTGACAGATAAGGTAAGATGCCCCCCCCCCCAAAGACAAGTAAGTAGAAGGGAAAGAAAGAAAAAAGAAAAAACGGAAACAAGAAAGAAAAAAACTAAATACACAAAACCAACCATTCAAACAAACACACAAGGTCTAAATTCTGATTGAAGAACGTATGGCTTGAGACAGAGACTACAATGCACGGTGGAATAGTGTGTGTGCTGGAAAAGAGATATCAACTGTATTTCTTTTTTTTCAAATTTGTCAATTTTGTATGCAACACCGCCCCTTGAAAAACAACTTTGGTTGAACGGGCTACCATTGTAAATGTACACTAAGCTTCAGGGTGCACCCCATTTAATAGGGAAAAAACAGAGCGTCGGCCTCATTAATATTTTGTAGGCCCTCAAAATATTCTACATCAGACAGATTTGAGAGCCCAATAAAAGGGGGAAAGTGTAAAGATTTGCCCAATTGTAACCTTGAGGTATTTTGGAGGATATAGGCCCTACAAAAATTGGTCCTATTTGCCAAGAGGTGCAGGGACATTTTTCAAGATTGATGCTCGGACGTTTGGAAAACTACACTGCTGTAGGGGTGTTTTTCTTTGGAGGGAGAATAACTCGCCGGGCCTTGGGACTCCCCATATTAAATTGGCAGAGCATAAAAGTTCAAGAGTCAATGGATAACTTTCCCTTTATTGTAAAAAGCTGTGAGACTTCCAAGTATTGTTTTTGCACTGTATGCTATGGGAGTTTATTTAGTGGGGTGCACCCTTCAGAAACCTTTACTGGTGAGGCGTTATGGCGCCCTCTAAAGCTCAAATTGATTCTGGTACAGTTCATAGTGATCCCATGCAACGGTTAGTAAAGCTTCACAAATTAATAAGTGACTATGGCTACAGCTGTGGCTGTTGGCAGGTGCAGCAAGACTGAACAGGTTGTTAGAGTGATCTAGCGATAGCCCTAGCCAATACGGTCAATAGACTGTGCAAGTCTCGCGCATATTTGAACTTCCTGGACCATTGTGGTCCCAACCATATTTAGTTTTACATGGGCGCCAGGGCAGGATTTTGTTTTGTCAATTATTTTTGTTTAACGTTTATATAGTTTATGGCTATGAAAATTATATGTTGTTGGAATAGTAATTTACTAAGTGACTAACAACATGAAAATAAAATCAATTCAACAAAATAACAAAGAAAACCTGAGAAGAAGACTTGACCTCCGTTTTCGGTTACTTGTGAAAAATTTAGAATTTTGCCCAACTGACGGTCATGTTGTCATTAAACCTATGTAATAGACACACACATTCAGGCGTGATTGGCAAATGGGGTTTCTGACAATAAGCATCCTTGTTTCAATATTTTGTTTCAATGTTAATTTAAACAAATTATTTGTATTATAAAAAAAATTAAAATATATTTATAACACTTTGCTATGGGTATTTTGTTTTTTCAAGAATTTTGTATAAATATAATTTAAAAAGAATATTTGATTTCATAGAAAAATATAGTCTTCGTTCAAGTTTATTTCTCGTTTTCTGATTTGCGCGAGACTTGCACAGTCTATTCAGGTTGCCTATGTATACATGTAGTTAGCCTTTCAGGCTCTCTGGCTCTGACTCTGGCTTACATGCAATCCGCTGTACTTAAAGCCACATGCCTGTAAGCCAAAACACGTTCAAAATGGCCGATTCAACCAAAGCCATTGCTTCCATTAACCTCTTACCTTGGTATCCTGATTAGATAAGTTAATAATCGAATAAACTCTTCGTCTGTGATGAGCTCAAACTTGGGACAGTCTGGCATCGTAATAATCGGATAACCTTCATTGGTTTTTCCTCCTAGGAAAAAAATAAATGAAAAAACAAATTTGATTTATTAAGGACTTGTTATTACTCTGTTGCTTTGTCTTTGTATACACAACCAGCTGTTGGGTTTTGGATTAACAACTTACATGTATACACAATACAAGGCAATGTAACAATTATCTTTTTTATTTACATGTAAATTCCTACAATCGTAAATCTGAAGTTCTCAACAGTCATTTTTTTACGACCAACCCAAAACGTAAAATTTGCATCCATAGAATTTACAGTCCAAACATGGAAATTATACTAGTTTTACTTGAAAGTCCATGGCATGAGTGTGCGATCAACAAAAAAGCGTCCAGAGCTCATTTGTATGCAAGTAGTGTATACATTCCATGCATATTCTGTCATCATCAAACTTTTGTTTGTTCAAGAACGTTTTGCGGGTCTGTGGTGTAATTTTACATGTCTAGTCATACATGGATTTAGTTCTGTAAAATGGGGAGTAACAGATTAGATAGAAATGTATTTGTACTTTGTATTAGTGTATGTGTGTTAAGGTTAAGGGGTCTGCTACTGTGTACAAGACAATAAAGACAATATACAATAACATGGTTTGAGGGTGGACAGTCTACATTAATTAGCTCTCCTCCTGGTGTTGTGTTAATGTGTGTAACAAAGAACCCACACTTTATCATTAAGAAAAAGGGGTTTGCTCCGGTTTTTCTGGCATAAATGGCTGCAGATTGAGCCACATCACCTTGTAAACCTTCAAATGGGTCTCATAATGCAAATAGCTCTGCATACCCATTGAACAAATAATGAGCACTTTAAGACACCTGTCGGGTGTGATAAAGTTCTACATAAGAACTGTGTATCATATTATCTTACTATACTTGGTACCTAAAGTTCCCTCAAAGTATGCCACAAGAATCATGAAAAGGATGGAACGTTCCATTTACCTGAGAGGAAGGCAACTCCCAGCTGCAGCTCCTTGGCCACATCGTGGATAAAGATTTCATCTTCATCTGTTGCCATGGTAACAGCATCATCTACAGGAAGAGGACGAAAAAAGAAATAAAAGTTCTTCAGGATGATGAGATCCAAGCTTCCTCACTCATGAAGATACTTAAAGACATTTATTTCCTTCAGAACTCAGATGAACAACTCAACACGAAACTGTTTATAATAAAAACAAAGTATGATACCAATGTTTTATATTTCACTAACTCGGCATGGTTCCGGTTTAAATCTGTGCTTGCGTCTAAAAGTACACCCTCGGTGGCATAGACACGACCGGGAAGAAATTGTTCACAGCAATCAACAAATGTTACAATCCAATGAGGCTTTGGACAATCTGAGCGATTTCACGAAATCGACACATTTCTTATCACTCTGTTATGAACTTTTCCTGGAATGCAGTTAGTCCACGGAGGTCCTGTCACAGAAGAAAAACACCAACATCTGCTCAAGCTGTCACAGAAATGTGAAAATGATTTGAGTGATGACAATGATGACACACAGAGACAACAAAGAGGTTATGAGGAGAGGTTGTTATTCAACATGACTAAATTGCTGTGGTTAATAATGTAACAGGTTGGATTTATAAACAAACGTTTCAAAAAAAGTGGGAGTTACAAACACAAGCTTGGCACTGACTGATACGTCAGTGTGGGTTAGTCTTTCCTGTCAGGTATCAACTTGCTGAACACAGGTTACCGGTGTCAACCACTGGTAACCATCCTTGGCACAGTTTTTTTTATTTTTCCGGAGGTCATGATGAGGTAACAGTAAGGCCTAACACAAAAAACATTTTTATTGCCTGTAAACATGCTTGGGATTAAAAGGGTCGGCAGGAAGGAATTTCTTTTTAATTCTAAGACTTTTTTCAAACACATACCAAGAAACAAAGTGGATTCTAGGACTTTTTTTTTACACATACTAAAAAATAAAGTGAAATTTATGACTTTTTTTTTAAACATACCAAGAAATAAAGTAAATTTTATGACTTTTTGTGTACACATACCAAAGAATAAAGTGAATTTCAAGGCTTTTTTTTACATACTCCAAGAATGAAAGTGATGACTTTTGTTAACACATACCATGAAATAAAGTGAAATTAAGAACTCTTTTTACACATACCAAAAAATTAAATAAAATTTAGGTTTTTTTTACGCATACCATGAAATAAATTGAAAAAATAAGCAGGAGAGCGATATTAAAGGATTCTCACATTTTTATGCAATCAAATTTAATATAAAATACTCTAGTTTTGAAGTCTTGAATTCTGGTGGTAAAGTCGTGAATCATGCAGTCAGTCAGGAAACTTTTTTTCATATTAATGATGACAAAATTTACATTTGGCAGGTTTTTGTACAGTCGGTAGGGTAACAGGAAACAAAAACAACAATTTGTTAGGCCCAACCGGAACAGTACAAAAGGAAATCCTTTCCGACTATCAGATGGATAATCTATAACAACTAAAAGGTGAGATGCTTCAACTTCCCCTTGGCAGGGAAACCAGAGTGGAACTGTTTGTTGTTTCGAACACTTGGGATGGTTAGATGGGGGTGGATTTGTAAGCACATAGTAACCACTGGGTGCAGTTCACGTAGGAGAGACGTTGAGGGGTGCAGCTGCTGGCTGGGATCCGCCCCTCTCCAAATTTAAAGATTGACGTTTTGTTTTTTGAAGAGTCAGAGCGAGATTGTGTGACTACAGCTGATATTGATTTTTAAAGGCCCCCTCCTGAACATTTTATTTTATGTACATATATTAACTTCACAAGGGAATTAACAAACAACAACAACAAACAACAACAACAACAGAAAAGAGGGCACCTCAGACCTCATGTAATTTTAGTCAAAACCACAGATAAATGTTTGTTTGCCTCGATGCCAAAAAAACAACGCAAAGACTGCAAATAATTGTACTAAATACAGCACAAGTCCAATGGAATCTAGGTGATTCGCAATACAGTGCGCCCTCTACAGCTTTCCCAGGAGAGAAAAATTGTAATGTGTAAATTAATGCTTTTTAGACACGCAAAACCTAAATTATGCATTTCCCTGTACATAATTATGTGTATATGTGACAATAAAACAAACTATGCGATTTGGGGTATTGCATGGTGAGGTATCATTGTATAATCGGTTTGCGGTAACACCCTGTGTATATCTTTGCTGTGTATAATTTCTTCTTGAAGAACTTGTCTTGCTATGTATTCTACTGCCGATCCACTACCCGAAAGTAGTAGTCCCGACCGATTTCCTACCTTCCGCCCAGGTAGTAGTTAAGAAGCAGGACAGAACTTGGTAGTCTCCCGAATTCCGAAATCTACTCCGTGGCAGTAGAATACATAGCAAGACAAGTTCTCAAAGAACAAAATATACACAGCAAACTAGATATACACCTGGGGCCGATTTTTTTATCTGAAGTTAGGACCAGTAACTGGTCTTCTAGTCCTAAGTTAGGAAGAGTTTTGTGAAATCGACCCCTGGTGTATTACCGCAATACAAAACAAACTATACTATATTGTACATAATACATGAATCATTATGACTAGTGATTGACAAAAGTCCATGTACTGTGTGTACATGTACATGTAGGGTGTCTGAAATTTAGTATACAGTACATGTATAGACCAATTGTAACCTTTGTTAACAAAAAGAGTGACCTTGTACATTCCAGGGCAGTTCATGGCAGGCAAGATACTACTCTAGTCATTTGGGAAATTTTACATTTTGTGTCGTAGTTTCCACATAACTTCAAGAGTTATAAAAATAACAGCTGAACACCAAGTCTTCATATCAAAAGTTGACAGCGCAATCTCCATCAAATTATAGCATAAAATATGTTCTTTCATTAGGCTGTGTACTAATCGTGCCTGCAGGAAGTCCAGGCTTGTGGTTCTCTTGTAAACATGTGGTGTTACTGGTCACAGAGTCTATACATGTATGATTCCTTTATATGTAATTTTTAGTCACTTCCATATAAACCCATGACACAAAATGTCAGTGTTTGTTTTCACACAGTGACACCACAATAGCATTCCATTAGACACCTTTGTGTTCCTACATGTTTTGTTAACTAAACACAGCGAATTTGGGTCATCTTCCTCACAGTGTGTCCACAGTGGGCCAAGTCGCAGTGTTAATCTGGAGGTCGCCAGTTATAGGTTGTACGGCTTCTGACCGGCACCCCCGAACAAAAGTATTAACAAAATAGCGAGACTGCTAACATTAGGGCTAGATAGCTCAGTTGGTCCGTTAATCCGGAGGTCACAGGTTCAAATCCTGCTCTATAGTCAATTTTTTCTTTGTTCAACCCAGAATTATTTAAAATTTACTAAGTCAGTTTCCCTTGTGGTTTATACATTTCTGACTAACAAACACACGTCTGCCCCGTTGCATACAGTGCAGTAATGAAACATGTTCTATAAACCAAGTGCAGACTGAAATTTCAAACCGAGACAAATTCTTTTCTAGATCACAAACAGATAGGATTACCATTTAAAGACATACTTACAGGTTTCAAAATTATCATATAATCTTTCTTGTAGTTTATGAGTTTCAATTTGAAAGCTCACTGATTACAAAGATATCTTTCTGTCTCAAATACTACCAAAGTTGAGAAAATAGTAGTTTAAGATGCCCCGAATCCCCAACTTAAATTGCAGTATCTTAACTACGCCTGATCTGAATGTTCACAAACTCTCTGACAAAAAAGAAGAAGTTGTTTTCAGTAAAACGTGATCACCTAATTTGTTGAAACTTTCACATGTTGGTTGTATGGTTTGTTTATAAAAAATAGATAATAATAATAATAATTTGGGAGGCTAATCATCCTTACTCGCAGCTGAGAAGCTGAATTGCGAAGGACGCGGCTACAATGTGGTCAAGCAGCAGACATGCAAGGGGGCCTTTGGCAGCCAGCCACATCGACCCTGACCACGGAGCACAGCCAAAGATCGGAGGTGTCTGTTTGTTCTGGAGAGAGGAAAACCAGAGCGCCGGGAGGAAAACCCTTGTGGCATATAGGAGAGAACCAACGCACGATTCTACCCATATATTGCCTCTGCCTAGAATCGAACTAGGGCCAGATTTGTGAGGGTCGAGCACTTTACCTACTAGCCGCACTAGCCACCCATGCCACCCAGGATGGGAATGGATTTACTCTTCCCCAAAAAATCTGATGACGTACTTTTCCTTTAACAGGAAATATAACAATGCCTAGTGCATGGTGAGTCATGCTTTGTTTTTGGAAATACAAGTGTAATCTGACGCTAGTGATGTTTGCATGTATGTATTAATAGGACAGCCAGAAGAAAAGCACACCAAAATGTTGTGCAGCATCCTCTCCATTTTCTGTTGTGTGTGTTGTGTACAGCATTTAAATTAAGTATCAAGATGACATCGGCTGATTGGCTGAGACAACACTTGCATTATGAGGAATAAATTAAATTTTTATGAATAATTCAATAGCTTGTAAAGCCAAAGTACAGGATTGGTAAATTGACTACTGAATGGGATGGATTAACCCTCCTACTGTCTGACCATTCAACATCATCCACTTTGGTTGTGAATGATACATGTAGATAAAATATGCCAGCCTGCAATCATGTGGTAAATGCAGTCTACATAGTAATACAGTCAACCCTCCTACTATCAGACCATTCAATCTCATCCGCTGTGGTTTTTAATGATAGATAAAATGTGTCAGCCTGCAATCATGTGGTAAATGCATAGTCTACATAGTATACAATCAACCCTCCTACTATCAGACCATTCAATCTCATCCACTGTGGTTTTGAATGATAGATAAACTATATATGCCAACCTGCACAATGATATCATGTGGTGAATGCATACACAGTCACACCTCCCACTGTCTGACCATTTAATATCACCCACTGTGGTTTTGAACGATAGATAAACTATGCCAACCTGCAATATGATATCAGGTGGTGAGTGCATACACAGTCAAAACTCCTACTGTCTGACCATTCAATATCGCCCACTTTAGTTTTGAATGATAAACTACATGTGTGCCAGCCTGTAATATGATATCATGTGGTGACTGCATTCAACACAGTACAGTCAACCCTCCTACTGTCTGACCATTCAACATCATCCACCAAGGCTTTGAGTTATAGACAGGACTAATGTACATGTACAAAGTATGTACAGTACGTGTACATGTAGTTTCAGTGCCCAGTTGTGCCACGATACACAACGTCTGCAGTTGAATGGTTTCAAATGGTTGGTCAACGGCTGGAAATGTCACCAAGAGCAATGAGTTAAACTGTACAGTGGTTCAGAATGAACGTATCCTTAAAAAATTTAAAAACAACTACACACCATACCTTTACAAATTTGATAATGCCATGGGCAACATATCTTACTACATGTACAGCCCGTTTTCTATATAGACCACAATTGCAAACAAATAATCTTTTCCATGGAATCGTTGGCAAACAAAAAATATTGTGATCAAATATTCTTGGGAGTCATTCTTCTGAAAAAAAATAAAAATAAAATATAAAATGGAGGAAATTGTATTCACAACATACCTGTACAACACCTCCAGAATATGTGTATCATCAGCCTTTATAATCCGCCAAAAAATTGATTAAAACTCAGAACCTTTGGTAAAAGCGTCGGTTTCCGCACCTTGTCCAAACAATCACAGCTTGGTTGTCCATGCAAACATGTTTTGCATAATTTTTTTTTATATTGAAGACAAATGTTCAGCGATTGTTTGCGCAAAAAAAAGCAACAGCTGGCGCAGCGAAGGACTGACCCAGACAACAAAATTTCATTCGTCGGGGGAAAAAAAAAACAGCTGCTTTTTGTAAATGTTGTACTGGGATGTTGAGAATACTAATGATTGTACACCTACATCAGAGCTGCGTGTCGTGGCCGAACGGATAAGAACACCAAACTCAAGCTCTGGTGTTTCTGATCAGCAGAGTGTGGGTTCGAATCCCAGTCGTGACACTTGTGTCCTTAAGCAAGACACTTAACCACATGCTTCGTCCTGCGGATGGGACGTTAAGCCGTAAAAGAACCCAGTGCACTTATCGTAAAGAGAAGGGGTTCGCCCCGGTGTTCCTGGTTTGATTGGCTGCATATTGCGCCACAGCACCTTGTAAACCATTACATGGTGCTATGCAAAGGAATAGGTCTCATACTTCAACATAACTCCACTTACCTTGTAGGAAAAATACTGAGCGCTTTGAGACACCCATCGGGAGTATAAAGCGTTATATAAGAACTGCGTATTTATTTGCAGGGCTCAAATTGTATACTGGACCGCAGGACTGAGGCCAGTGGTTTTAGAGTCGGGCCTGTCATGTCTAGTGTTTGTCAATTGAACAACAATACACGTACCTCACAGTGTAAAATCTTGAACAGAACAAATTATGTTCAAATGTTGACTTTGAGTCTGATAAATATACCTTTCAATTCTGCTGAGTAATGAAGTATAAATATAATACCCCAAAAGACAGATGAGATATGTCCTTGTGCTTTAAAGTGTTCAAATAAAAACAGTTAAATGCATGTTGTTAGGACTCAGTAAGTTTTTTTCTCATTTTGATTCTAGTCTTGTACAAAGATTTCTAGTCCAGTAAGCATTTTGAGCTACAAGCCCTGATTTGCATCGTGCAATCAGGGAGATTTTGTACAACAATCAGGGAGTTATTTACAGTTACATTCAACATAATAGGGACAAGGTCTACATAATCAGGGAGGTTTTTAAATTTGTTCCATCAGAACATAGAAAGATAGGTTTATTTTCAGGGAACTTTCTGCATAATCTGGGAGTTAGCAGCTCTGCTACATGTATGCAATTCCATTATTCAAGAATTCCATTATTCAGTTATTCAAGAATTAGTTGAGGAATTTGAAACTTGTGTGGATTTTTTCCCCCAGGTTGAACAAAGACAAATTGACAAGAGAAGGACTTGAACCTGTGACCTCCGGATTAACATGGCAACGCTCTGCTTACTGAGCTATCTAGCCCTAATGTTGGCAGTCTCCCTATTTGGTTTTCTTTTATTCGGGGGTGCCAGTCCGAAGCCATACAACCTGTAACTGCCGTATAGCGAGGGATCACACCGAAGGGAAACAACCTGACCAGAACTATTTGAATTTTACCTGAATTTTACCTGATTAATTTATTACTTGATTTGTTTTCTTTTTTCGTCATCCATTTGAGACGATTGTCTGGCTGTTTTACAGAAATTAGACATGCACAACAAACAAGACTAATACGGTTAGAGGAAATGCAACATGCCACATCACTTCCAATACGAACATTCACAAATTCCACTATCCAGTCATCAAGCTCTCTAGTCGCTACAGAATCCTACTTGAGATCAAATCAAATTGTTCTCACACTAAAGAAGGGGCAAACGATAGGTGCAGATACTTCTTAATTTTGCTAGCCTGGCTGGGCTCGTTTTCACAAACACTTAGATTTATCTCTAAAGATGAATGCTCCATACTGCCATAGTGATTAGTATCTATATGCACATGACGTCATTTCAGTAGGGCGCCCTCGCCTAGAGGTAAAAAGGAGGTTGTTCATTGGCCAATCCTGTGCACCGCGCGTACAAATCTTTGCGTTTCCATTGCTTCATCATCGGTTTACCTCTTAGATGGCGGTTGGATGACATCAATGCATGACACACTTCGCATAAAATTGCCCTCACATCTTAAGATCACTCTTAGCTCTCTGTGAAATAAAGCCCCTGGAAAAAGCCCCGGCTTGGGAATATGCAAATGTAGTGGCTCTACCGGTAAGTAGAGTGACGTAGATTTCACAAAACACTAAGATTCATCTAAAGATGAGATGGCAGTGTCGCCGTAGTGATTTGTATTCTGACATCACACTTCGCTTAGCAATCAAAATTGCTACCACATCTTACGATCAATCATAGCTCTTTGTGAAATAAAGCCTGGGGCTGGTCTCGATTTCACAAAGCACCAAGATTCATCTTTTCAAGATGAGATGTTAATATCACGTTAGTGATTTGTATTGTGGCATCACAATTTGCTGAGCAATTAAGATTGATACATTAAGATGAATCTTGGCTCTTTGCGAAATCAAGCCTTGCAGGAAATTCAAAATCAGGCAACATTAGGGAATGGGTGTTGGAAGATTTGGACTGGTTAGAGTTTATCGTGATGAAAAATAAGTTAAAGATTATCAAATTATTCAAACTCGTTACACATGTAGTTAGTGTCAGAAATTTAGAATATATACTACATGAAAATGTAGGTCATGTAGGTTTAATACTAGACTTGGTTCATCCAGGCCTGATACTTAGTTCTTGAAAGGGCAAGGCAGTTTCTCCTTGTGTAAAGGGCACTTCAATGAGGAAAATATAAATTTCTACTGGAACCTTTAAAGGGGCACCAAGGCAATGACCAGGGGCACTGAGGCATTTGCCTTGAGTTAACTCCATTAAGTATCAGGCCTGTTCATAAGGACATAGCAAAAGACCTCTCAGGTAGACCACATCGCTGAGATCAAACTACGGAAACGTGCATGCATGTGATACATGTCATAATCCTTTGACCTCAGTTAGGGTGCGGTTTGACCTTGTGACATCACATGCAAATGGGTCTATGGGTCAAAAACCGTGCAACATGCAAGGACTCTTTAACAGTGTTCATTCCAACTTGCACAAATTGCTATGTTAAGTTAAGTTAAGGAAAGTTAAGGAAACTTAAGGGAAGTTCAGGAAAGTTAAGTTAAGTTAAATTAAGGGAAGTTAAGTTAAGTTAAGTTAAGTTAAGTTAAGTTAAGTTGAATTAAGTTAAATTAAGCTAAGTAGAGTAGGATATGGAAACTTTAAATAAGTGGAACTTTAAAAAACTGGAACCTAAATGTAATCTTTAGTTCAGAGCCTCGTGGTAGCACAATGGAAATAAATGTACCGCTCAGTCAGGACACAATCTGATCTCTTCAGGGCTACCACAACTCCCCAGAGATACTCCACAGTGTCGAGCCTTCCTAGGCAATACAAGATTAGTTCTGTGCACAGTCACTCTACCACTCAAAACAGGACAGCTGCGTGGTTTTGAAGGTTCTAGTAACCAGCTGTAAAATCACTCTAAAACTAAAAACAGGACAGCTGTGTGGTTTTGAAGGGTTTAGTAACTAGCTAAATAATCACTCTAACACTCAAAACAGGACAATTGAGTGGTTGTGAAGGGTAACTAGCTGAAAAATTAGGTTAGTTGTCAGGCAAGGGATGCAAGTCACACTCTGCAAAGAACACAATACCTACATGGTTGGGGTAATTGATGGTAGGACCTCAGGAGCTCATGGGGGCCGACGAGAGTGTAACTGAGAAGTTGCTGTCCTGTTTCTACACCCCACGCGATCAGAGCTGCCATCTTAGAGAGACGGGGGCGACATGGGGTTCACGCACTTCTGAGGGATGTACAGCCAAGGAGGGTAGTGGACAGACAGTGAAAATTGTGGCAAATTGTAAAACATTAAAGTTTTAAGACTTGTTGAATTAAAATAAATTGTTTGCAAAAATACAAAGTTTAAACAGCATCGCATCAAAGAAAAATGTTTTTGCATGCCCACCTTAAACATACAATTAACCCTCATTAACTACATGTTCCCAAAAACCTATCAAAATCTAACAGCGTGGTTTGGTAGATTCTTTTGGACTGAGGAATGCACTAGTACTAAACTGTGCTTTACATGGGGTCAGGCATATATAATCAGAGTCCAACCATTTGGGTGCTACATTTTCATAAATGTTGGCATCTCCTTTTGGTCTAGAGATAAAACCGAGGTGTCAATTGTGTGCATACGGATTCACAGACTCTGTACATACATGTAACTACAAATAAAAGACTAGAGGCTCAGACAAAAAATCATATCTTCAAAGGCAAAGGCAAAGGATTAGACCCACGACAAAATCCTGAAACTGAGTAACAGTCTTCTGTTGGTCTAGAGATAAAACCCCCAGAACATCAAGGGTGTTACAGTAATGGATTCACAGAGTCTCTACATCACTACAAATGGAAGACTAGAGGGAGGAAGGCTTCTAGTAAACCACTCCCGGAGCTACATCTTTATTCCTTTACTGTTTTGTCTTTTCATCAACAAATTAACCTTATAGGGTTGAAAAGACAAAGCAGTCAAGGGATAAACACATGAATCGACTGACCAAAGTCCAGAAATTGCAGCATTTGGCAAATGTACTCTATGCACATGTAACCTCCATATTAAAAAAGTCCTACTCTTAACAAATTTACCAAAATACTTGAATGTACTCTTGAGCTTTTCAATTCCAAAGCTTCTCCAAAAAGTGAAGTAAATATGTAACAAAAGGAAATACTTTGGTCTTATGAAAATATTTGGTCGAGAAGTTTTGAGTTACATGTACAAGACTTTACTATTTGTGGAGTGTGATCGTACAAACAGGAAAAGTCCAGACAAAATGGATGGCATCTCCTTTTGGTATACAGATAAAACCAAGATGTCATGGGTGTACATGGATTTACAGACTCTCTACATAACTACAAAGGAGAGACTAGAGGTTCAGACACAAGTTCACATTTTCAAGAAAGTTCAAAGGCAAAGGAAGACCCATGACAACATCCTGAAACTGGGTAGCAGTCTCCTTTTGGCCTAGAGATAAAACCTCCTGAACATCCAGGGTGGTACAATGGATTCACAGACTCTCTACATCACTACAAATGGGGGATTAGAGGTTCGGACACAAGTTCACATCTTCAAAAAAGTCCAAAGACAAAGAAAAATGCATAGTACATTGTAAGGTATGAAGAATCACGAAAAATTCCAGCAAATCACTGGCCTTTTTTTTAAAAAGAAGAATAAAGTGTACTGTACAAGTTGTTTTTTTAAGGACATTTCACTGAGGCAAAGACCAGACTCACCAGGGACATCTGTCTCCCTAACACAGTCATAACTTAAAGGTATCTGAATACAGGATTGGTAGAGCTGACAAAATAGTTGCAGACAGTGTTCATGTTCTGTGTGATCAACCGTGAAATAACAAACCTGTGAAAATGTGGGCTTAATCCATTGTGTGAATCAGGAGAAAATAGTGAAAAACCGTGCACAAATTTCCGCATGTAAACTCATTGTCCTTAATTTTGGTTGTAACAACCGAAATCAGCTGTTGCCCTTTTTTTTAAAGGTTTTCAGAAACAGTTTTCTTGAATATGACTTCATTTCAGAGGAAAATATTTCACAGAAAAAATGGTTCTAGTACAGTAGTATGAACTTCATAATCAGTAAGCTGTCAGACTAAAATTAAACAGTGAATTTTTTTGTTATCCTTACCAATCCTGTATAATACCTTTAACAGCCACTACACGCCGTCTAATTCCTACGGGCAACATTTTGACAAGCCTGTATTCAACAATGTTTGATACTCAGTTTCCCGCTTCAACGGGAAATTATTCCTGGAACTCGCCAGACGTCACTGTAGCAGTCACAGTCACAGATCATTGACACCATATGTTTAATCCATTCAGGGCCTTATATGGAATGATGTGAAAACTACGTATCTCATTACTGTGTTGTCATGGAATTCAATCTACAGTCTGCAATTTGTTTTGATGTTTATTGATGTGGTTGTTAACAATATTGTTTTTGGGTAACATTACAGTACAATCAACCATCGGATGTTTTGGGTGATGACTCACAAAGTAATCAAAACTAATTATTCAAGGGTAATTACTGTACAAAGAATATGAAGCTCCGGTAAGTTGTATCACAGCGTGTACTGCCATGACTGCACATGTAATGAAGTACAATACTGGTACTCTGCCATGACGATAGTGTGAAGTGTACAGTACATGATGTACACAGTAAACAAATGTAACAAAACATCTGTTTTTTAATAGCCCTAACTGTTTGTTGTTGGGGGTTTTTTAGGTGTGTTTTTTTAGAGCTAAACACATTTAATCAATTTCAAAATCTGGTTGTTATCCATCCAAGACTATTAGCAAAAATATAAACTTGCCCTCTCCCCTTCTTCTGACTAGCATCACAATGATTGCCCCACCCCCCCCCCACCCCCACCACCACCTACCTTACCAAGCTACCATTCTACCCTCCCACTCTGCCACCTGTAGCACCATCCCTCCTGCCTTGCCCCATGAAATATTTCAGACAGAGGCAGACAATAAGAACACAAAACACAGTTTTAATTCACCAAAATCTTGACTCCACCATGTCGTCTTCTCCCCTACAAGTAAGAACCCCCTCCTCTGTCCACACCCCTACCCAACGCCCCCTTCCTCACTTGCTGTAACTCTAGTACCGAACCAGACATCAAAGTTAAACACACAAAGCTTTTAAATTGGCAATAACTACTACTCAGACATGCCGACCAGTACATGGACCAAGTCACATGACAACTTCCTTCCATGTCACACCCACGCCAACCTCTCCTCTACCAATATGTAGATTAAGTCACATGACCATTTCCTTCCATGTTCCATGACACACCCCTTCCAAGGCCCTTTTCAATGTAACATCTTCAGCTCTGTTACTAAACCAAACAATGACCATACAATTAAAGACTCAGAGATAACATAAACCTGCCGACCCCTCCCCTACCAGTATGGGGTAGAAAGTCACATAACCACTCCCTCCAATGCCACATCCCTTCCCACTTAAAACTCCTTATAAATACTGATTTAGAAAATGAACATACAATTAAACACTCAGACTCAGAGATACATGCAGATGTAACAAAACATCAAACATACAGCCCCTCTCCTAACAACGTGGACTACATGTAGAAATCACATGACCACCTCCCCATAAAAATAATAATAATTGGTTCTTATTATAGGGCACATACATGTACATCCTAGCAGCTAGATAAAGGCGCTTTACAACATTTAGCCCTGTTCATTTGGCATAACTTTAGACCATTCCTGATAACTTTCTTAACTGTACCTCGGGAGCATACAACACCCTGCCACACACCCGGCTCTTCCTCCATCCCTTCAGCCCGAACTATCGCAGTTCAGCTTCATTACTTTACCAGACAGTAATCGCACATGAACAAAAATCCAGATCTAATACAGTCAATTGATAATAACAATAATTGTCTGAATCGCTCAAGGGCAGAAAATAAAGATGCAGGCAGAGGGAATTGGGGAATCAATGGGGACGTTGAGAATTTACCGATGTGACATGACAGCTGGCGCCAGCGTTTCCTCCGGTCTGGTTATAACTTACTCTAAAAGGTAATCATGAAGATGAAGGTGGGCTAGGATGACATGGTCAAGGTGATGCTGAACATGGGGTAGGGGTATAGGTGGGTTAGCATGTTTTACAGAGAAAGTGCGCCTTACAAATGCTGTATACATTAGTGCATGAAGGAAAATAGATGGGTGGGGATTGACCGGTTTGATGGCAGGCCTGGAATTTCATCTTGGAGAGGGCAAGGCCATTTTCATTTTGCAAAAGGCACTTCCATTGGAGAATCTAAAAGTCTATGTGGAACTTTTGAAAGGGCACCAAGGCCAAGACCAGGGGCAACAGAGGCCATGGCCTCCGTGTAATTCCAGACCTGTGATTGGGGAAGGTTGGGGCGATACAGGGGCGATAAAGGGGCAGGGTAAGAGCTTGGGTCGATAAAGGGGCAGGATAAGAGCTTAGGTTGGGATGGGGAACAAAGGGGTGAGCATAATGCAGGGAAATTGATAGGTGGGGAATTGACCGGGTTGATGGAGGAAGGTTGGGGTGATAAAGGGGCAGGATAAAAGCTTAGGTTGGAATGGGTGTAAAAGGGTGAGCATAATGCAGGGAAATAAATGGGTAGGGAGTTGACTGGGTTGATCAGTTCATAAGGGAAGGTTAGGGTGGTAAAGGGGCAGGATAAGAGCTTGGGTTGGGTGCAAAAGGGTGAACATGTACATGCAGATATTTGGGATGGGAGCTGGTTGAAGTGAGAGTTTTGGTTGGGAAGGGGGTTGAGTGGGCGTGGTGGGAGGTCAGCATGATGGGTTTGTCGATCAGGTTTGATGGAAGGGGGAAGCTTGTGTTTCGAGAGTATGTAGGGTGATAGAGGAGGATAACTTTGAGCAATATAGACATGGGAAAAGATTGTAAAATATGTAATGCGGGAAGGAGAGCAGGAGGGAACGGTGAACAAATTTGATACACAGAGATTACAATAATCAGTCAGTTTATAAACAGGCGTTTCAATTGATATCCACTCCTGTACAGTATGAGTCATCGTAATATCATTGATCAATGTCAACTCTCGTTACAAATTATATTCTACAGAATCGTTCCCAATGGGTGAATGCATATATTTAATTCCTAGAAAATGTACATAATGTATAGGAAAGGTGCAGGTAGGTTTATGTACCACTGTACAAGGACTACCTTCGATCTCCTATCTCCCAGGTAGTACTTAATAAGCAGTACAGTTTTTTTCAACTACATGTAAGTAGTGTCCTGAATTCCGGCAGTAGAATAAATAGCTAGACAAGTTCTCAAGAACAAATCTACACAGTAAAGTAGTACACTAGGTGTTGCCGCAATCTCAATATGCATTGATACCTCACCATGCAATGCCTTAAAACCTACAATGTATGTACATGTACAAGGTCTATTTCCCTTAACCACGTGTTAACCATATAATTTGTTTTTACCCTTACACCGATGTGTATTAAGCGCTGTAAGCTCAGTCCTTTCCCGAGTTCTGTGAAAACAATCCACAGGCAAATCACTCGGGTGGGATTCGAACCTGCGATCTTTGCATTGCTAGAGCAGATGTCTGACCACTAGACCACCGAGCTAGCCCAGTGGCTAGAGGCAATTCGAATCCTGTTTTAGCAACGATTTAATAGACGTAATTTTGCATCAGGGATAAAGAAAAGAAATCCCGATACAAAATTAACATCTATTACATGTTTTAACAATGTTAATTAATGCAGTCTTTCTCTTCCAACTCAACAATTTGTTAAGTCCAAGCTTATGTAGATCAGGGCCCAATTTCAAAGAGCTGCTTAACGGCCTATTTTGTACTTACTGCGCGAGTTTCCATTTGATAGCGCTTCTAACCGTAAGCACACGAAAAGGCATGCTAACCTTCCGGTGCTTACTGTATGAAAATGAATTATGCAACAACACAAATCCATGGCGAAGGCGCAAGCTAACTGCCTAATTTTCTTGCTAACCTGTGAAACACGCTTACACTTAAGCCAATTTTTCTGCTACAGTTGACACAAAAATTTGCTCACTGTTAAGCAGCGCTATAAAATTGCACTGGGTCATCTTCATGTGACACACCATGCATTCTTTATACATACTTATCCCAAGGACCAATAACATCAATTACTGTAGGTGTAATCCACAAAGATGCCCAACATCAGAATAAAACTCACTGAAATCAATGACTAGATCTTAATTGTTCAGAAGCTTCAACTTTCTGAATGTCCCAGATACATAACTTGCCCTATAGACCCATTGCAATTGACATCACAAGATCCGAAAAGCGCCCTCACCGAGGTCAATGAAGACCCATCAGTTGTGCCGGCGTATATATATACACGCATGCACGTTTCCATCGTTTGACCTCAGCGATGGAAGCCAATGCAAGGGGGGCCTACTATGATTTTCCAGATTATTTATTTAAGTCTTTTCTCTCAAGATATTGCAGTGGGATAACGGAAGACATTGCGTCGCCTGGATCAAGAAAAATCAAGAAAAACATGACAAAAAAAATAACATTGCTTTTAATCATATTATACAAGAAAAAAAAATCCCCGTACAAGCACACAGCCATGTGATTACAGCCCCATTTTCATAAAGCTAACAAAATGCAGAAAATTTTGCTTAATTTATTACCGAGCACAAATAAACGGGGTACCAGCCACAAGCAATGTACATGACATGGTAATTTGGCTGGTAACCCAATTTTCTTAAGTGAGATTTTTTTGTGCTTCGAAATAATTTAATGCACTCATCAAAGGGAGTGTAATTGTTCCAAAAATAAATTACCATAAAAACTTACTTGGTAAAGAGCACTAAAGAGCTATTGATGTTATTAAACATTGTTAGAAACGACCCTCTTTGAAGTGTGTATGTTTACATGTAGTTTTAGAGAAAGGGGTCATTTTTCACCACAAAATTTGAATCTGAGAAAGGTTTCAAGCATGAAGCCTTTCTCAGGCATCTGAACTGATGCAATTCTATGCAACAAGGGTGGGATTTTTCATTTCATTATTTTCTTGCAACTTCAATGACCAATTGAGCCAAAAATTTCACATTTGTTATGCATAATGTTGGGATACACCAAGTGAGGATACTGGTCTTTGACAAATACCAAAAGTATACCCTGCCTTTAAGAGCTTAACGGAATTGGACCTAGGCATGAAGGAAGCTATTAAAGTCAATATGGGGATGAGACGTCCGTGAATTAATAACAATCTGTGTTCAATCACCCTGACCGTACTGGTTGACGGCCATCTTGTATGATAAACAGACTATAAAGTCAAGACATGAAGGTTATTCCCTAAACCGCAAAGAACAAAATAAGATAAACTTATCAGGAGTATTCCAGGCCGGGAAATACACGGAAGGCCAGTGAGGCCATGGCCTCTGTTGCCCCTGGTCTTGGACTTGGTGACCCTTTAGAAATTTCCCATAGACTTTTTCTCTAAGATTTTCTATTGGAGTTGCCCTCTGCTAAATGAAATAGGCCCTTGCCCTCTTAAAGATGAAAGTCCAGGCCTGGCATTCCGGTGGAAGTGTCCTATGAAAATGGCCTTGCCCTTTCAAAAATTTAATTCTAGACCTAAGCAAAATTGCAGCTCAAAATCCCTAAATTTAGTTTATCGACTCCTTGACGACGATGAGATCCGAATCGCTTTCCATTAATGTTATCAGAAAATCTTTTTCAACATCAACAAATCTTTGAAACTCATCAACATGTTAACTCTTAAAATAGTTGTAAAACGAAAAATAAAGATCGCACGGCCACACAGTTTTCAGAATGGGAAAGAGGACTCTTGAGGGTGCTACTGTGATCTTGGTGTTTTTAGGGGGGGGGGGGTCGCCATTTGCACAAAAAAAAGAGTAAACAATTTATGTGTCCATATGATCAATTCATCACTAAAATAATTGGTGCATGAAAGGGTTAAGAGAAAACATTGCCCTTACATGAAATGCCCTCACATTGTGTACACAGTAAATTTCTTTCCATTTTGGTTTCACTTAAATACTTCCATGAATTCTACACCGACTTCAAACACTTGCTACAAACATACTGAAGCGAACATGCCACTGGATAAAGGCAGATTGTTGTGTGGGCACACACACACACCCGTCTTCAGTGTCTTCATTAGACTTGCATGACAACATTTTGCTCCCCGCTCTCCAGACAGGGTTGAAGATACTAACACAATGACCAAAAGAACCTACAAGAAACAACCACAATTTCCACTGCAGATGAAAGAGAAAAATTGTTTAAAAACCACACCTACCCTGACGAGGTGATGGTGGATAGCTTTCAGCAGCCAGAAACCATCTCATCCATGTGTGCACATGTGTAACCATTCTGTCATCTGAAAGTAATGCAACCTCCACACTGTACTGTCTTCTCCAGGAGACACATTTTAATATGAGAGGATTTGCCCACTGCTGGAGCAAGTAAACTACGTCATCTAAGGGGGGGGGGGGGTCATCTGGCATTAAAGGAGCAGTCGTCTCATCTTATTAGAGATGGTGAGTCATGCTTGACGTTATTAAACATGATTTTGAGAGATAAAGCAAAATGGGAGTGTTGCTTTCGAGAGGACGTGTATGCCAAATTTTCCAACTAGCTTTTACCTTTTAGAGACCATAATGGCTGAAAGCGGCTTGTACCAAAATTCCCATAGCGGCCACAAACGGCCGCAAGATTTGACAAACTTCCACTCAAACGTGGGTAAAAGAAAAGGCACCAGACTGAATTGACATTTTTCAATGTTTCCCATGAAACACAGAATCACTTTCCTGAAATTTTTCCTGAAAATAGCGGTGTAAACAAATCAACAAGATTAGCAATGTCTGGGCGATGGTGATGATTATACTGAAACCTCTCCAATTAGAGACGCTCCATAAACAAGATTTATTGTGTCATGATTGTGTGGACTTATCACTTGTATTTTTATAGAAGATTATAACACGGAAGTTAAATCATGCAAGAAGTGACATTACTCATTATATTTACTGTGGAGGGTTATTTGTTATTGTTGTGGAACATTGGATTGTTTGCTCTGACAGAGCCTAATCAAGGAAGTTACATGTATCCACATTACAGGGATTCTATTTTCTTATCCCGGCAAAAACTGCTTCAAAATCTGAAGAGAGACACTTCAAGCTGGGAACTTCGCTCGTGAGAATTGATTCCTTTGCGTACATTTTGACTCCCAAAATGGCGGACAGGATAGGCGTGAGTAAGTGCCCTATGCTTCATGCAAGGTGGGGGGGGGAGGGGAGGCATCAATAGATGCATGTTGAAGGCGGCGTTATGATGTACATTAAACATGATGGTAAAACTGCTGAGTGTGAAGGCTAACAAGAAAATAAATGTCACTAGACACATTAAAGAGACTATCAGTCCTTAAAGGCACTGTACACGTTTGGTAATTACTCAAAATATATATTAGCCTAAAAACTTACTTGGTAACAAGCAACGGAGAGCTGTTGATTTGATAGTATAAAACATTGTGAGAAACAACTCCCTCTGAAGTAACGTAGTTTTTGAGAAAGAGGTATTTTCTCACTAAAAAAATAAAAGACTTCTATCTGAAAGCACACAAATTTGACCAATTGAGCCCAGATTTTCACAGGCTTGTTATTTTACAAATGCATGTTGGATACACCAAGTGAAAATACTGGTCTTTGACAATTATCAAACGTGTTCAGTGCCTTTAACTAAATAACGAAATGTCCCAACACTTAAATGTATCACTTTGTTGTAAACTAAAAGCATAGGGGGTGGAATGAGGCTTCTCCTTTAAGAAGAAGTCACCCATTAAAGGGGCTGTCAGGTTTAATCTTATTACAACTTTTGATGCAATGTGAATACTGCATTAGGCATTCACCAGCATAACATTCAGGGTTCTCCCCAGGTTTTTTCAAAACTGTGGGGCATTCTGGGCCAATTTTGTTTTATGTTTGGCCGAAGCGCGCTGAATTGAAACAAGGTTCTCGGAATGTTTCTACTTGGTGTTTTTCTTTGTTTTCTTTTCATATATGGTTTTCTTTTCATGTTTTTTGTAAAACTACCTTAAAAAAAAAAGAAGGTTTTTTGCATATCAACCATAATTCTTGCGTATCGCCACGCAATTCTTGCGTATCGGCCCAATACCCTAGCTTGTGAAACCCTGACATTACAATGAGGTTGCTCCTTTAAGAGCAAAATGAGGAAGTTGACAGAGGCATTCAAGGGGTGGTCAATGTTTATTTTCAAAATCAAGATCAGTAACACACAAATGTGGGTCCTTTCTCTATGGTGAGACAGTGTCAGGGTTTGCCCTTAACCTTTTTCAGTGACTGGCCAGCGGGACAGTTAGTTTACCATTTCAATAGTCTGCCAGCCTTTTCACTGGTCCACATCTTTTCTGGTTTTCTTCCAACACTGTCATTCTGTATGGTACCTCAGTTTAAAACCAGTACAGGCAGTGGCTTACATGTAGCTTTTGGAAGCAATGAACTAGCCTGCCGGACCACTTGGACAGAATTTTGACTGGTCCTCAGGGCCCAATTTCATAGAGCTGCTGAACCCCTTGACGCCGGTATTATCCGGCCTCAATGCCCGGCTTACACGCACGACTGCACAGCAGCCTTTGTTTGCTCACAGCTGTACCGGCCGCAGACTGCATTCCAGGGCTTACCACATACACTGTCCACAGCATTCCGGACCCCGATTAGCGGACATAGCCGCCTTCCGTCTTCAAGGGATTAAGCAGAAAATATTGCTTAAAAATATTCTGCTAAGCACAAATGAGCAGGATACCAGTCACAAATTGTACTTGTGACTTGTTAGTTTGGCTGGTAACCTTATTCTGGTAAGCATAAGTTTGTTGTGCTTAGCTACTTTTTGTGCTTAAGCAGCTCTATGAAACTGGGCCCTGTTAAGGGAAAACGCTGCATGTACATATGTATGTATGATATTAAGAGGTTATTAAATAAGAATCAGACTGCTGCTTTAAAGGAGGTCCCAGGGCATTAATAGCTCAGCTGGATTATGACTAATCTATAAATAGATCTGGAATGACAAGGATGCAGACGACTTTAAAGCAAGTAAACATTTACAATAGGAGAAAAACAAACATGATCTATTTATCAGAAGATGATGATTTCAACCGCAGATTCAGACCATGCAAATTGGAAGAAAACAACCACACAAAAAAACGATGAAACTGCCCAGCACACAGCAGAAAGCATTGTATAGTCAGTGCTTCCAACCCCTAGCCCCCCCCCCCTCCCAAAAAGTCCTGCAGGGAGTATATCTCTGCAGGCTACTTTCATGGGATTCAAACCCATGACACTGCAATCTAGAGCGGATATCTTAACTGCTAGACTCTAAAACAAAATGCTATGTAGGTACTTAAAGTTCCCCCTTCTGGCGAGATGGTACAACATTGGCAGCTCTCAACAATCAACAATCAACAATCAACAATCAACAATCAGCTCTCAAAGAACTGAGAAGTCCCCCGAATTCCGAATATTCTACTCTGCGGCAGTAGAATAATAAGCAGAGACAAGTTCTCAAAGAACAAAATCTACCTAGCAAGTAGATGGTGTTACCGCAAACCAAACATATATTGATACATGTACCTCACCATGCAATGCCTCAAATCCTATAGCTCTCAACAATGTTTTTCATTTGGGAAGAAGCTTTGGTTGTGACATGGATGAAGTTGGGAAGGAACACCCTAGTGGCGAGGTTTTCTATTTTTGTCATTTCATACGTACGTATACAGACATAATGCATCAGGCCTGGAATTTCATCTTCGAGAGGGCAAGGCCATTTTCATTTTGCAAAGAGCACTTCCATTGGAAAATCTTAAAGTCTATGGGAAACTTTTAAAGGGTTACCAAGGACAAGACCAAAGGCAGCAAGAGACCATGGCCCCCATGTAGTCCCAGGCCTGACTGAGTGCATGTACTCATCCTCCAAAAGACTATGGAGACAATGTCTATTGCCAAAACATCCCAAGAATTATTAATCAAAATATCACTTTCAATCATTTCTTCACGTCCACCACGGTCAAGGCCAGGGCATTAGAGTCATTCATCCCTGGTGACCTCACCTCACCGACAGTCCAAGAGTTCCTTTGCTAAGTGAGATCGTGTTGAAAACCTGATTACTTGCGGATAAACTGCTCCAGGAAATTAAATTTTGAGGGGAAGATCAAATACTTCCGGGGAAGGTTTTTCAATTTTTGGAACGGAGTTTTCGATTTACCTAACTGCAAGTTATCATATGATATTGCAGAGACACTGTTGGATGTCCTGTCTCCCTGTACTATCGCAATATAGATGATAAAATACCTTCAAACCTTAACCACCTTGGTCTATTTACAAGTTACTCCTCTTAACAAAACCAATCCATATGGTAATTACCTCACCCAAGCTGTTTGACTCTGATTATGGTGGTATGTCTAATCCAATGTAAGGCATAATCAGTTCACTGGTGCTGTACTCAGTCCAACAGATTCGAACAAATCATGCCGTTGGAGTTTGATGGGGATTGGGGTGGTTTAAAGGGTCCAGACTTTTTCCCTGTGATCTTTAGTACTTTTTAGAGTAATGTTAAGTACATGTTCCTTTATTAAAAAGGAGTGCCTTTTACACAAAAGTTGCCTCCGCTTATGAAAAGATACTATCTATTCTGTCTATACACTGTGTAGATTCAGAGTCTCTTGCTGGGGATAAAAGGGGATTGAACAAATACAGAATCCCATCATAAGCATGGTTTTCCCAGGTTTTTTCAAAACTGTAGGGCATTCTGGGCCAAAATTTGGGGATGTTTGGCTGAAGGGCGCTGAATTGAAGCAAGTTCCTTGGAATATTTTCTACTTGGTGTTTTTCTTGGTTTTCAAAGCCCTACTGTGCAATTTGGAGCATTCTATATGGTTTTCTTTTCATGTTTTTAGTGAAACTACCGTATTAAAAAATAAACTTATTTGTTTGCGTATCTGCCAAAATGTGCGCGTATCAGCACGCAATTCGCGCGTATCGGCCCGATACGCTAGCTTATGCATGGGGAGAACCCTGATAAGCACGTAATAGATAAGTAACTTTGGGGGGGGGGGTGGAGAGCCAAGACATGCCCTGTCCACATCCCCAGATCCTCCACTGGCAGATATTGCCAGAGTGTTACCAATGTTCCCTTACTTAAATGTACATATACAATCAAACGTCAGACAGAAATTTGTTATCACCTTTTCACTCCCAATTCCTCCTACATGTATCCAATTGCCCAAGTGAAGGATTTAGAAGGATTTCCGCCGGCAGGCCCGTTTAACAATATCATATCACAGGGATTCAAACCCATGACACTGCAATCTAGAGCGGATATCTTAACTGCTAGACTCTAAAACAAAATGCTATGTAGGTACTTAAAGTTCCCCCTTCTGGCGAGATGGTACAACATTGGCAGCTCTCAACAATCAACAATCAACAATCAACAATCAACAATCAGCTCTCAAAGAACTGAGAAGTCCCCCGAATTCCGAATATTCTACTCTGCGGCAGTAGAATAATAAGCAGAGACAAGTTCTCAAAGAACAAAATCTACCTAGCAAGTAGATGGTGTTACCGCAAACCAAACATATATTGATACATGTACCTCACCATGCAATGCCTCAAATCCTATAGCTCTCAACAATGTTTTTCATTTGGGAAGAAGCTTTGGTTGTGACATGGATGAAGTTGGGAAGGAACACCCTAGTGGCGAGGTTTTCTATTTTTGTCATTTCATACGTACGTATACAGACATAATGCATCAGGCCTGGAATTTCATCTTCGAGAGGGCAAGGCCATTTTCATTTTGCAAAGAGCACTTCCATTGGAAAATCTTAATAAAGTCTATGGGAAACTTTTAAAGGGTTACCAAGGACAAGACCAAAGGCAGCAAGAGACCATGGCCCCCATGTAGTCCCAGGCCTGACTGAGTGCATGTACTCATCCTCCAAAAGACTATGGAGACAATGTCTATTGCCAAAACATCCCAAGAATTATTAATCAAAATATCACTTTCAATCATTTCTTCACGTCCACCACGGTCAAGGCCAGGGCATTAGAGTCATTCATCCCTGGTGACCTCACCTCACCGACAGTCCAAGAGTTCCTTTGCTAAGTGAGATCGTGTTGAAAACCTGATTACTTGCGGATAAACTGCTCCAGGAAATTAAATTTTGAGGGGAAGATCAAATACTTCCGGGGAAGGTTTTTCAATTTTTGGAACGGAGTTTTCGATTTACCTAACTGCAAGTTATCATATGATATTGCAGAGACACTGTTGGATGTCCTGTCTCCCTGTACTATCGCAATATAGATGATAAAATACCTTCAAACCTTAACCACCTTGGTCTATTTACAAGTTACTCCCTCTTAACAAAACCAATCCATATGGTAATTACCTCACCCAAGCTGTTTGACTCTGATTATGGTGGTATGTCTAATCCAATGTAAGGCATAATCAGTTCACTGGTGCTGTACTCAGTCCAACAGATTCGAACAAATCATGCCGTTGGAGTTTGATGGGGATTGGGGTGGTTTAAAGGGTCCAGACTTTTTCCCTGTGATCTTTAGTACTTTTTAGAGTAATGTTAAGTACATGTTCCTTTATTAAAAAGGAGTGCCTTTTACACAAAAGTTGCCTCCGCTTATGAAAAGATACTATCTATTCTGTCTATACACTGTGTAGATTCAGAGTCTCTTGCTGGGGATAAAAGGGGATTGAACAAATACAGAATCCCATCATAAGCATGGTTTTCCCAGGTTTTTTCAAAACTGTAGGGCATTCTGGGCCAAAATTTGGGGATGTTTGGCTGAAGGGCGCTGAATTGAAGCAAGTTCCTTGGAATATTTTCTACTTGGTGTTTTTCTTGGTTTTCAAAGCCCTACTGTGCAATTTGGAGCATTCTATATGGTTTTCTTTTCATGTTTTTAGTGAAACTACCGTATTAAAAAATAAACTTATTTGTTTGCGTATCTGCCAAAATGTGCGCGTATCAGCACGCAATTCGCGCGTATCGGCCCGATACGCTAGCTTATGCATGGGGAGAACCCTGATAAGCACGTAATAGATAAGTAACTTTGGGGGGGGGGGTGGAGAGCCAAGACATGCCCTGTCCACATCCCCAGATCCTCCACTGGCAGATATTGCCAGAGTGTTACCAATGTTCCCTTACTTAAATGTACATATACAATCAAACGTCAGACAGAAATTTGTTATCACCTTTTCACTCCCAATTCCTCCTACATGTATCCAATTGCCCAAGTGAAGGATTTAGAAGGATTTCCGCCGGCAGGCCCGTTTAACAATATCATATCACAGGGTAATTTATAAGGCATTCCAATCTTATCCAGCTCCAAACAACTTGGTGTGGAGTGACATAAAGATAGAGGAAATGGAAGGGTTTGGGCCGCACTCTAGCCAAACAAAACATCAAAATCAGACAAAAGTAGTCAGGTTTTAATGCGCTTGTAAGGTCCATGGCTACAACCTCTTAAAGAAAGGTAATATTTACAGGATTAGTAGAGCTGACAACTAGTCATAGACCATTGACAGGTTCGATAATCATCATGTTTTGTGTGATCAATGAAATAAGAAACCTGTGAAAATTTGGGCTTAATCCGTTGTGCTAGTCACTGCAGGAGAAAATTGTGAAAACCATGCACATTTTCAGCATGTAGACACATTGTCCTTAATTTAGAATAACAACCAAAATCAGCTGATATGTATTTTTAGGCCTTTTTTCAGATATATACAGTTTTCTTGATTATGATTTCATTTCATTGTTAAAAGGGAAATATTCCAGACAAAAATGGTTAATGTGTAGTATGAACTTCATAATCAGTACAAGCTTTTAGACTAAAATTAAACAATGATGTTTTCTATCCTTACCAATCCTGTATGATACCTTTAAAGTATGAGGTACTCAGAGAATATTTGACCATTTGACCATTTGACATGTTTATGTATGTCTACAATATGTATGTAAATTAGCTATAAATAATTACGAAGGAGTGTACTGTATTTACATACATGTACATGTATTAAAAATCCACCTAACTATTGCTGCACCATACTGGTACATGCCAAGTGCACTGGAAAGTTAACAATAACTTGCTTATAATTCGCCAGACAAAAAAAAAAAAAAAAATCCAAAGCATTCCACGGGAAATTAAATACATTTAAAAAAATATTTATAGACACTTATGTCAGAAGTCATGGCTACACGGTCGTAAATCACTCCATTAAAAAGAAAAAAAACGAAGAAACGAAGAAAGAAAAAACACACACAACAGAACCTGCATTAAAAAAAATAAAATAAAAACACATGAACTCACTGCTTGTTTTTGTTTTTTCCAACGGAGGTCTGTGATAATGGTTTTTATTTTGGTTTTACCGAACACTGATCTTAGGTGATAAGCTTAATATTCAGAGCTTTTCGAGTCTTGCCGAAATTTGTTTTTTTTAAAGTCCACAGACTACCTGAGTGAGATTCAAAGCCCCCCCACCCTAATAAAATAAAAATATAAACAAATTAATAAAAATTAAAAATTAAATTTAGTTTGCCACTGCCACTGATGGCTGTTGATACAAAGTCCAACAGTCTATTGTCATAAATTGTTATTATTCTAGCTTATTTATTTACACAAATATCATGACAATGGGATTGCAAATTCTTTTTAACAAATTTTAATACAAAATTCACCTCTATGGCTTGACAGTTTGGATGTATGTACACAAAAGCTTAACAATACAGTGTCATTCAAAATTTGCATGATCATCACGTCAAAATGTACACAATTTGCATAAACTTGGCAGTTAACAAAATCTAAATAAATATAGCAATAAAACAATATTCATATTAATAATAAATAATAATTACATTTTGCACATGTTCCATTGCATAAATTACAAAGTGAGTATACAAAAAGTTAAGAGTAAAGGTAGGGTTATACTCATACTCTGGTAATTTCTATCCCAAAGCTTACTTGTTATAAAGATGGTAATGGTAGTAAGCATCCTGTGAAATTATTTCATCTGAAATGCCCCCGTTGATTAGAAAAGAAAACAAACCATTTGAATCTGAGAAACGACTCATGCATGAATTGTTTCTATGAATCTTTTCTCAGATTTCTGAGGGTTGTGTCCGTTCGGGCTAGATAGCTCAAATGGTAGAGCACCGGCACGTTAATCCAGAGGTCTCAGGTTCAAGTCCCGTTCGAGTCAATTTTTTTTTGCTCAACCCAAAATGATTTAATATTAGATTACATATAGTTTCACAGGTGGTTTATTACTTTGTAATAAACTTATTCAATACAAATTTAAAAACAAATTCTGGGAAAAAGTTTAAAACATTCAATTTAAAACATTCAATATTTAATAACGGTAAATAAATATGGAATTTTAATATTAAGGAAAACTAATTAGTTTCTATCTGGAAGCACAATGACAGAAAAGTTTCCAGTGACCACCCTCCAGAAAAATACTGTCAAAATTCAAGAAGATGGCCTTTGATGATCCTCAAAAACACTGTTTTAGTTAAACTTTGATTGCAGCAATCATTATCTCGGCCTACATGTACATTTGTATTGAGTTTATAAAATAAACACAAAATATATGGCAAAATTTACATTGTTTTTACCATAATAATATTTCACCACTTCAATCGATGGAATGTTCACGAGTTAATTGCCTGGTGTGTTTTTATTGAAAACCTGGGGACGGGAACAAAATTACACTTCAAAAAAATAAATCAATACAAAATGTAGCACATTATTATTAGAAATCCCTTGAAATTAATGGCAGACTTGCAATATTTGCTTCCTTGTATACGACGACGTAGATCCCTTTAAACATTTGGTCAATATAAGAAATGAGTTTCGCTCCATCAGAGCATGGTCAGATATCATCAATCTGTCTCTCTATCTAATACTATAATATCTTCCGAAACAATCTAGCAAAAAATAATGTATCATTATACTATGACTAGTCTGCTAACTTGACCTGCATTTTAAAGGGTCTGTATATGTTTGGTAATGACTCTGAACATTAATGGCAATAAAAACTTACTAGGTAAGAAGTACAGCAGCTTTGGATAGTATGCATTTTGAGAAACTTTTCACTTTGAAGTACTGCGGTTATGGAAAAAGATATCACTTTTTATCTCCAAAAATTTGAATCTGAGAAGCGTTACGGTTCTCAGATTGTGTATTCCAATTGCAGATTATTCTTCCTGCATGGACAAACCGCTCTAGCTTTCGGCACTATCTCAAAAATGCTACCACCTTTCGAAATGAAATTTTCACATGTAAGTTTTATGGTATATATATATCTACAACAATCTAGGATTGAAACAAACAGTGGGTTCCAATTACAGCTGGAGTCTAAGCCAAAAGCCCAAGCCCAAGCTCCTCGTTTCGAAAAGGGCCTACATGAAATTGGGCCCAGATGTGGTTGAGTCGGCGAGGACAGTTTCTCCATGATGAGTCTCTCAAGATGAGTTTCGTCCGCAGTGGCAGAGCAGCAAAGTATCCCATCAAAGAACCAGTAAGTAATGCCAGCTGTTCAGCTATAAATACTTGACACCAATTAGAGGGGGGGGGGAGTTCACATTTTGTAATTTGAGGAATTTGATTCTGTAATAGAGACAAGCCGTTGTTTTTAACATAACTGGAATTACTGAGAAGTGCCGAGGAATATTTCTTCCGAAAATTTGCATCGGAATCTTGAAGGAAATATTTTGGTCAGAGAAAATGCTTGGAGCGTGAAACGGCTGTCTTTTTGAGACAATTTATGCGGATTTATGCTGTCAATCTGCAACGGACGAGGTGAAAAAGTGGTCTGAAAACCTCCTTCATTGATCAGGGAAATGTAAGTGTTGAGACAAAACTTCTCCAAGTATGGTTTCAGAAAGTAAACAAAATTAATTTGTTTCTATTGTTTCATTCACAACTGTTTTCACTCTCATTTGGCGATCAAGCAATTGCTCAACCAGTTAACGCCGAAAGAAGTGTACACACGCAAAATATTTTCTGTGCCAGAAATCGGAGGACGTGTACACCCACTTTTGTATGAACTAAAAATACCGGTCCTTTAACACGCCCCGAACCATCCATTGTGTAGTGGCACAGTGCATGCAATCACCGTGCAACACTTCATTTCTCCCATACAAAAAGGGAGAGGGGTACTGGAATTCATGCTCAAAATCTCCCTTATCCGGGGATTATTGTGCAATCCCTGATTCGAGACCTTTATCCATGTGTTGCATGGATAAAGCAATCCTTGTTCATTGAACAAGGATTATGAGAGAGAGAGAGATATGCTGCCACAATGGGAGACTTTGGAACGCTAGGTGGCAGCAGACTTACCAGGTAAATTTCCATTGCCTACGTCGTTCTGAGCATGCTCACATTTTCAAGAACAATGGATTTACCTGGTAAGTCTGCTGCCACCTAGAGTCAAAAAAAGTCTCCTATTGTTTATCATTGTATTCAGCTCAATGGGAGGTTACTCCGAGTGGTGCGAGATCAGGCCTCATGCTTCGTTTCTAAAAGGGAAAGGACACCAAGGCATTTTGTTCTCAATAAAGGGCACCTCTATGAGGAAATTGTGAATTTCTATTGGAACATTTCAGGGGCAACGGAGGCAATTTCCTGTATCATGCCTGCGAGAATCCAGCATACACCTGCCGATTATCAACCGTGGCTTACGGCTAAGGTTTTCCGATTCATGGTGCATGCATCTCATATTTTCTCGAAAGAGAACAAATCCCGGTGCGTTCTTTTAAAACTTTTGTCATCTTTGCTTTGTTTAGTCAGGGTTCCATTGTGACAGCGGTATTCTCAACAACAACGAATTCCGTCTGTGAGCTTGGAAAGAGTTCGGCAACCCCGGCGCTAAGTGATGAAGTCCAACTCTGATCACACCTTTAAAGTTGGGAGTAGATCAAAATTGGACAGTTTAAACCGTGTTTCATTGCTCGGATCAAATATTGATCTTACCAATATTCCTGACGGATTATACACCAAGGTCCCAATGATATCAGGAAAAAAACTAACAAATCAAAGTTGAGTTCTCTACGATCCGATAACAACGCAACTGTCAAGATACGTTGCCTGCCATCAAATCAAAGTTGAGTTCTCTTATCTACACGAACGCACCCACAATCCGATAACAACGCAACTGTCAAGATACAATGCCTGCCATCAAATTAAAGCACATATTATCGTCAGTGGTGATCCCTCAGTGTGTCTATGGTAATTGTTTATAATGTACACAATGGTTGATTTGTCTTTGCCTTTGGATTAGTTCTGCATAACAACCTCGGGCCTGATGCTTGGTTTTTGAAACGGCAAGGGCACCAAGGCATTTTCTCCTTGGTAAAGGGCACCTCTATGAGGCAATTTCTATCATGAACATTTTTAAGGGGCACCAAGGCAATGACCAGGAGTAACAGGGGGATGGGGCCAATTTACTTGAAGTATCAGGCCTACAATTTAATGTTTTACAATTCTGAGCAAAATAAAATATGTATAGTAATTTTTTTCACTTATTCATTGCCCTTAAAAGTGAACGAGGGAGTTGTGAATGATGCGCAGTATGCTGATAAAATGTTCGACTGCGGCTGGAGCGAAGACCATTCTAGATGCGTGCTGGGTTCAGCCTCAAACGAATACATCGATCACAAGTTTATTTGGCCTACTTGAAGACACACTTTGTCAACAACGATGGCATCAAAGAATTTCTGCAACAATTTGAAAGTTATATGTACAGATCCGACATTCTTGCTATCCTATCGCACATTCACAGTTTGTTCGTCCCCTTCCCACCGATCATCCGTCTGAAACGAAAGTTAAAAAATACTGTTAGAATGACACCTCCCTCACATAATTTTGCCAGTAAACGTTCTATTGAAAAGGCTTAAAAAATTGGAAAAAGAAATCTTTAAAAGTACAAGTTTTCCTTTAACATTAGTTTAGTATACCATGAATAAATCAGGAAAAGTGAAATAAATTGCATGTCCCTCCCACAAAATAAATAATAATATTTGTTGCTTTGTTTATGAAGTGTAATTTTTTAAACCATAAAGGAAGGCAGGGCTCACATGTATAACATGGTAATTGGAGCCTACTGTTTGTTTCAAACCTATATAATTGTACATTGTCTAGTAAAAACTGCTATGGGCTAGTAAACACAACTTCTCAACTCGCCCTGTGGGCTACTAAAAACTGTGCAAATTACTTAATAATAATTTGTTCTTATATAGCACACATCCTAGTAGTAACTAGATCAAGGCACTGTACAACATTATCCCTGCTCATCTGGCATACTTAGACCATTCCTCTAACTTTCTCAACTCCCTGGGGAGCACACAACCCCAAGCTGCTATAAGTTAGCGCTAAGGGGGTTAATCCAATTCCAACACAATACTGTCTCATCAAGGGAAACTGTACTGGGTAAATTTAAAATAGTTTGGGGTTGAACAAAGAAAAATTGACTGATTTATATTTGAGTGTGTGAATTTAAATTGATTTGACCATTAAAACTGGTTGTGATTGCTACTATTAATACTTTAGAAAGATACATTCATAAACAATATATGTTTAAAATCTGGGCTACTAAAACTTTACAAAAAAACATGTGCGAGGCCTGGAAAGTTTTAAAGCCTACAGTGAAGGGACTTTACCCCCCCCAAAAAAAAAAACACGCTAACAAGTTTTGCAATGTTTTTCAAGTGAAAGTCACCTTTGTGCAATGTTGTTAAATATTATACAAGCGGAAAATGAAAATAATACAAGTTTATAATTATTCGCATTGTGAGAAGCTCTAAATTATTCCCGACTAATTAACAAATATAATTTATGTTTACCTCTGAATCCTGAATCTCATGTGCTTCACTGGGATGTTCCAGTCTTTCTGACTCCGTCTCTGGACCGCTTGCATTTGCAATCTCCATGATCACGTACGGCTGGTACGGGTCCCCCTCACTCCGTAACAACGGTGGTGTCTCGTCGCCACATGAGGGCGCTTCACTGCTCTGCGCGGACAGCTCCCTCGCAGTAAACACCAGATGCGTCAGTAAACCCGACATCGTGTCGCGATTTTTCTCCGTGTAAGAAACACTCGATGTTGGTCTCCACCTCTGGCTCCAATCAAACTCGGATGATTCTTTGTTGATAATAATTGCCTTGGAGGTATTTTGAGCGTTCTTGATGACAGTGTCATTTTCTGCGCTTTTACTCACAGTGTCCGCTTTCGTGGATTTGGATCGCTTCCGTCGCTTTGTGAGCTTTTTCTTAGGGACAGACTGAAGCTGGCCATTCTCAACTTGGAACCATCTCATCGGTTTAGTCTTGGGACTGCTGAGATTGCTGTTCAGACACGGACAAATCAAACCGAGCAGCCAAGATATCTTCCCAGATGGGAAACTCCTATTACCCTTCTCTGCTTCCATAATCCATGTAGTAACACAGTCCAAAATAACAGTCTATTGTCGACTGATTGCAAAGCAATATCAAATGGAAAATGTTGACACATAAAATGTTCTTTTTTTAGAGTTAACAAATCTTCCTAGTTCCTCAGGAAAGTTTTCGCATTTTCCGTCTCAGAAGTTCAAATCTTACATTCTACAGAAATGAGAGCCTGTATCGAGATTATTAATGATGCAAAAACCCCTTCACAAAAGAAACTGCCGAGTCAGAGAACACCACTTCCATCCCAGCACCCCCTTGTTCCTTCATCAACGCGGCCACCTAATACAAAGAAGCACTGACTGTGACTGTTGTTCACCAGTGAAACCTCATTTGAATACAGATGTACAGAACAACCCAAGAGCAACCCATTATGCAAACACAAAGGAACATTAACTGTTTGCACTCCAACAGTGGGAGGGGGGAGCACCGCCAGACCCGATTCTGGTGAAGTTTCATAGAAATCATCAAATTATTGTTCATTATGTTGACATAAAGTCTCTGTTCACAAGGCCAGCAATATATAGAACTTTATCTGGGACATGTACCAGCACCAAAACAGAACTGTATGCAACCATCACATTAATCCATTCACATATTGAACTCATGTTGACCCCCACAACTTGCAATCTGACCTTATAAAAATCATTTTAAAAAGCACACAAATGACAAACTGGAAAAACACAAGAAATCCAGCATCCTGTTTTGTTCCCCCTTAGAAAAACGGCAGCAAACATAGTGTACTTATTTTTTCACAACAACAGTCATCAATGAGGAAATTCCAACGCATGGCTAAAAAAACCTCTAGACTCGAGGAGAAAGCGAAACAATGCCTTTTACTCACCTCAAAATAAGCCAACCATATCATAGCTAATTCCTTCCACCATGATCAAACAGTATTACAACAACCTTACCATTAACCGCACCATTAACCAATTATACAAAATGTACACAGCTCAAAACCAAAACAAAACAGTTAAAAGATGCAGAGCAAACAAACACGCCACTGGAAATGCAACTTAGGCTTACAAGATACAACTTCAAATGCTGTCTTGATTGCTCTTAACAACATGTACTTTTCCTGTCTCAAGGTTCTGAAGGCTATCAACAAGCGCCAAAAGTCTCAAGGGCCGCAAACAAAACTTGCATAAAAATGCCGTAAGAAACGAAACCAGACATTGTACTTCACTGTGCTTCCCGCAGAAATTTTCACCGCAAACAAAATGATCCCGTGCAACAAGAGTATTGTCTGAATCACCGACCAAAACACAAAGCTGTCCTGACGTGAGCCTGAATCCAGGATGATCCTTAGCACTAATGTATTATTATGCAAATTTAACGTCAACAATTTGTTTACTCAAGTCTAGATGTTTCTGGAATCCACCTGCCACAAATATGTGACCTGACTCCAGAAGTAGAGGGGCTCCAAAGTCAAATTCAGTTTTGTGATTAACTCATTTTCCAAATAGATAAAAATAGGTCTTATGAAAATGGTGAAAAATTACAAGTCTGTAACGTCACATTAAAATGGTGTAAAAAGCCACTGTGTTTGATACCCTTCAAGTGCAATTTTTGTCAAAATCCAAAAACGTTCGATGTCACATTCCAAATATGGTCTGTACATTTTTTTACAAAGAATTTTCAGTTCATTCCAGAATTTTGATGATATTCACTCAAATTAGCATTGAATTTCTTCCCCACTTTCATCTCAATCTATTGGAAAATGAGTGCATCACAAAACTCAATTTGACCTTTGAACCCCTCATTATCAACAAAGGTATCCAACTGTTAACACTTTAACACGCACAACGCCCGCAACCGCCCTGCCTGTTACTCCTCAACCCCAACGTTTGATCAAATGAATTTTGAGTTTTACATGCGTTTAAAACACAGCAAACAGCCGTAGATATAGCGTAATCTCAAGATGATGATTGTCTAAAAATAACACATGGTCCCATTTAGAAAAAAATGACGTTGTCCACGTCCAAAGATTCAAAGGTCTCGTCACTGACACACACAACCCCATGTGCGACACAACAAGTTGTTGCTTTTTCAAATTCAAAAGGTTGCATTAGCAGAAAATGCAGTTAACCAGAAAATACAGACAAACAGTTAGAGGCTATTTCAAATTTCTCACACTTACATGGACAACACTACCAATACCAGACTAAAATGCACTAGTTACATGACTTAGAGAAATAACAGAGTCTGAGTGTTTTAAAAAGCAAGTTTGAAATCCAGGTTTTCAAAAGACACACAGTGTCCCTGACTTTGCCAACAATCCAAAAGTTTGCCCAAAAAGATTATGAGCATGACTTATAGGCCGAGTTCGGGCGGTGTGTTCTTGGATGCTCGAGAACATGTAGGATCGCTGTTCGTGTATCTTTCGCCCGAACGATGATGATGTAGAAAGAACGATTGGGTTGGTAAAAATAGCCTAAAAAATAGGCTGGTTTCTGACATATCACAAAACAGATGTTAAAACTTATTAAAAGGGAGTCAATTAGAGCAAATGTCGAACTGCCACCTTAAACCCAATAACTTTCCCTTTATTTGCTTCGTTCTACATGTGTATGTTCTAACTATTCTTTTAAGATGCTGCCGCCATTTTGTACAGTGTTGTTCTCGACTGATCCCTGCTGCAAGGGGTGTGTGATCTTGTTCCGAGTGCATTGTTCTCGGGTCGTGTTCTCATCGTTCGGGCGTGCGAACAGCAGACTCGGGCCAAGAACACACCGCCCGAACTCAGCCATTGTGTCCGTACAATAAGCTTAAAACTACCTATAAAAGATAATCTCTCTTGATAACATTTTCCAGCGAATTGCCTCTATTTGAAACCATTCAACTGCATGGGTTGTGTACGGTGGCACAACTGTGCACAGAATGCTCTCACCACATGATATCATAAATGCAAGACTGGCAAAGTTTATCTACCATTCAAAACAACGGTGGAGTAGCCTATAGCTTTCCCCAGTGTCATCTTTGTTCACCAATGACACCATTTGGAAGAGTGCTGAATAGCCATAGGTCACAAACTCAAAAATTAGCTACAGTTCAAGTGGACTGATAAACCCGAAACGTGCTAAAATAATAAGGCTAAGTAACAGAAGTAACAAGTTTCTCGTCCGGACTATTTAAAAGGAGGAGGCAGGGCTTTATTATTTACGTTGTTTCGAAGATGGCCGCCGTGCTAAATATGGCTTGCCAATACTGATGCAATGTATGACAAAACAAATGATTTGTATCATTTTAGTCCACTTGCTAAGCAAGTTTCAAAATTCAGAAGCGGCTGTTGTATTGCAAAGGTGAGAAAAGAGTCTAGACAAATTCTAAGGCAAAAATAAACCAAGGAACTTCTGGGGGTTTTTTAATTTGTTTTTCCTTGTTTTTTTGTTTTTTCTGAACAGTAAATAGTTTTAAAAAGGGGGCGGCGGCCAAAAAGGAGGTGGGTGGGGACGAGAACCTCGTTACTTTTGTTACTTGGCCTAATAGTGGACTGTTGCTTAGAAACACATCCTTACGGATTAAACTGTTGTGTATCCAAACAGTGGAGGAAAATACACGTAGACACCACTTCCTGGTTTAAAGTGATATTACACATTGATGAAAATGTCGTTGGTGGAGAATTACAGTTACTAATAGCCCTCCTACTCTTGGTACCATTTTCTATAGTGAGTGCAGGCCTGGAATTTCATCTTTGAGAGGGCAAGGCCATTTTCATTTTGCAAAGGGCACTTCCATTGTAAAATCTGAAAGTCTATGGGACATTTTTGAAGGGCACCAAGGCCAAGACAAGGGGCAATGGAGGCCATGGCCTCCGTGGCCTCCGTGTAATTACAGGCCTGTGAGTGCAACCAAAATTCAACAGCATGGGTTGAACTATAATGTATGCAGGGCTGGAATTTTACAATGGACCACTGGCCGAGGCTAGAAGTTTTAGTGTTGGGCCAGTAAACTAATGACAGGACAAGTCCAGCAGTCTTGTGTTTTTCAATTGAAAATGTACCTCACTGTGTAATATCTTGAACAAAAACAAATTATGTTCAAATGTCACCTTTCAATTCAATTGAGTAAAGTATACAAAATACCCATAGAGACGAATGAGGTCAATCTTCTCTCAAATATACACCAGATGGGGTCTTAGTGCTTGTTCAATTAAAGACCAAATGGTTAGTGGCCTGAGGTTTCGACCCTAGCGGAGTCTTTCTCGAGGGCTAAATGACAAGACAACACTTGTTGTCTTGTCATTTGTTGTCTTGTCATTTAGCCTTCGAGAAAGACTCTGCTAGAGTCGAAACGTCAGACCATTACCTATTTTTTGCAAATAAAAACCAGTTACATGCATTTGAAACTGTGTTAGGAAATGTTTCTCATTTTGAATCAGGTATTGTAAAAAACAACTCTGGTCCAGTTAACATTTTTAGCAACAAGCCCTGTGGTCTTGTGGATTATCCCCCTAGTTTTGAGCCCTGGTATGGTGACACAACTGTTTCCATTACTAATACTAATAGTACACTAACTGTGTACATGTATGTGTGTGGTGCATACATTATAACCCTACTGTATGCATATTAGCACATGATACCATTGCTGTTTGGCTTACTACTGACTCCATGGTTTATCAATCATATAATCCTCTAACGTACACAGCAACAGTTGGATGCAAATGAAGGGTCAATTAGAAAATCTTGACACGGTCTGACCATAGAGAGGTCCTTTCTCTATGGTCTGACTGAGGATGAACTTTGACTTGCAACAGCACAAACTGGAGGAGGCTCTATGTCACAAAATTAGCCCACCTTGACAAAACTTAGCAACACCAAGAATACTTTTCACCATATTGTGAGGCAATACGTCTGGACTTACTACATGTAGTACAGTGTACAATAAAACTTAATGTACAGTGCTTTTACCCAACGATTATAGAGCCCCAAAGGCACAATTTGGGGAACTCAGGCTGCAATGTGAAATGTGCCCCGGACACCATTTCAGCAAGCAACTCATTTTCAATTTCATCCAACAATAGATCAGTGCAGACAATCACCATTGCTATTTTAAAATGAATAACAAAACATTTGCTTGCTGAAATGGCGCCCATGCTTATTTCAAGTTCCAACAACAGAGCTTTAGTGACTTATCTATAATCTTGGCTTTACCCCATTGTTCAATGCACAGTCATAACTCAAGAAACAAACTACAAAAAAACTGAAGATTTCAGAGATTTGGACAAATTGTAAAGGTGAGGTAGGGGACAACGTCCCAAGGTTACACACCCACATTATCATCATTCAGGTGGAATTAATTGAAGCTATTTACAGATCAAGGAAACTGTGATTTATAGCTGATCTATCACTCTCCATCCAGCCATCCCACGATTTACACATACTACCTCAAGGCATGTACAATAGTACATGAGAATAATTGGGCAGTAGGGTGAGAGGCAAGAATCTGTGGTGTACAACTATGATGCAGGGCACCCTACCCTAGCCAACACACCTTGTTTTGTTTGTATGTACCCTCCTTTATTGCTCCATAACAGGGACAAAATCAACAAGGCCTTAAAGGTCTTAAAGTCTGAGCGAGACTTACTTTTTATAAGCATTTACCCAGAGCCTGGTACATATGCTAGGAGACCCTGATTAATAATGTTGCCAGGACCCATATTTTCATAACCTCATCAAGGCTGCCTTGAGATCTAGAGCAATAAAAATAAAATGCTTAAGAAATTCTGCTAAAAGGACAACAAAAGTGGAGAACCAGCAGTAACAAACAGAACCAAACTGGGCAAAAGTTTATAAAACTGCCGTTATAATTAAGCATAATAATAATTTCATGCTTAGCAAAAGTGAGCAGACTACCAGTCACAGACGGTATGTAAAATGGTTTGGTTGGTACTGTAAGTTTTCTTTAAATTCTGGTAAGGATATTTTTGTTGTGCTTAGATACTTTTTGTTCTTAGGCAGCTCAATGAAATTGGTCCCTGGTGCTTACAGTGCCTGCCATTCTGCGCTTAAAAAATATAAGCCAGACATGTAACTTTGTATATTTTTTGAAAAAAACTATGAAATTTATATTTAAAAAAAATTAATATATTAGCTAAACAGCTGAAAAGATGCATGCCTATCAATGCCTTGTAAGGCATATTTAAAATGTTAGCAAGGAATTTTTGCTTGTGAATGAGCATACTTCACAATACTTTAGAAGCATTATTTTCGTAATCCTTTAATAACATACAGGCTCAGTGTAGCACAGAAACACTGAAGTCTGCATGCACTTAGACAGAATTCTGCGGTAAAGCAGAGCCATGAAATTGGGACCTGTACACGTTCAGGTTGGTACTTTCCTAGTAAGCAATTTGTTGCAATGCTTTGCTATTTTGTGCTTAACAAAATTAAGCAGCTCTTTATATGACTGAAATATGAAGAATCTGACTGCCACTTTTTGACCATGAAGATACGTTGTATTTTACCCACAATTGTGTTTTGTCAAAATGAATGAAAAAGAGGAAGTCAGGTTCAGCATCTTTTCCCTATGAAATTTGCAGAAAAATTGCCAGAAAAACTCCACTTTTGCGATTCACTTTGATGAAAGTTGGGGCTTTATTTCCCCCCTTTTTTGTATAATCTTCTGGAGCATCTGCATGGAGTGGTAATTCTGATTTAGATATAAGTGACTTTAGTGTAGGCTTAAAAATACAATCATCATTTCCATGTACCTTTCTGGCAAACAAGTAAGGCAAGAATATAAATGGAGAAATAGTGGAGGACAGTTGTGACAAGTTTGCCAATTATTATTATTATTATTATTATTTATTCTGCATATTTCACAAGACAATAAAAATATAAAACAGTTGAGACAATGATAAAAATACTAGGGAACAAACAATAGAGCCAGCAACACATGCCAGGAAAAAAAAGGTTAACTTAATAACTGTGGCCCCAGAGCCTTCGTTTCCAATGCTACTGGCTATATAGAATTACAGAGAATATATCAAAAAATAAATTAATTTTATGTACAATAATCTGCCTTTACACCATGGAGGTAGAGTTCTAATTTTACCACCATGCTTTAATTAATGCTGGAGAAAGCATTCAACCATGAAGTGACAAAATCAATGAGTGTACCCGCCCCCTTCCATGATGACCATCCATGATGACAACCCCCACCCCCCCCCCCCCCCACAGAAAAACCCAAACCATGGCCATTCAGAACTAACTTTCGATCTGATGAGAAATGGACTCATAACTAATTGGTCCCTTTTTATGGTATGTACATGTATGGGGGGTCGGGTAAATACCCAAGTATAATCATGTTAACCTTGTACTATTGTAGATTGAACAAAACACCTGTCCAAGCAGCTGTCTGTACTGTGCGCTGCTCTGCATGCTGCTGTTGCTGGTGAAGGTTATTTTTTATGGAGTTAAAAATAAAAATAAATGCAATGTTGCTCTCGTGAACACACGCCCCAAAATAAAACAACTTTACACCACTTAAAGACACTGACATCACCACTATCTAAATTTGTTAACATCCATATATCGTTAAATATCAGACTTACCAGACATTTGTAATTCTTCCGTTTATTTCATCCAATAATTGTGTTTTTCCTCATCTTGTCGATGTGTTCATCTGTGTCAAAGCAACTTTTTCTGATTTTTCCATTTTCTGTACAGAGATTTAGTTTGGCGCCCTCTTTAGATGATGTTTTTCCACTGTCGTTAACTGTTTTATGTGTTTTGTTTTTAATTGAGGTAATAAACAAACATACAACAGTCGTCTGCATATCTTTCCTAAAATATTTTTGGGAAAATATTTATAAAAACTTAAAAGCTTCATTTTTAAGATGACCAGTTGAAAATTGTATCGATAAAATATTTGTTAATTGTATTTTTGTTAAATTTTCAGAATATTTCCACCTGTCATCAAATAGTTTCTGTGTCGTCAAGTGCAGCCGCCATGTTGTTTATTTTGATGTCATGCAATTGTGTTGAATTGAACCGAATGAGTGACGATGATACAGAAATTATGGACTAAGAAATATCGGATATAAAGTTATTTACATCGAAAAAGACGTAATGGCAGACGTAGCGGAGAAGGGTGGCTCCGAGGACAAGCCTGTGGAGCCTGTTCCCGAAAACACCTACACAATAAGGCCGAATTTTATGCATAAGTAAGTGCTTAGCAGCTTACGAAAAGTTGAATGATTGATTGATCATTGATGATTGTTGATTGTTGCTTGATTGATGATTGATATGAGATGACCAGTTCGTTGTGATTCGTGACGTTCATTCAGGCATTCCGGGGTGCCCACTGACGTAGTTAGCTACATTTTCAAAGTTAAATATACTCCTAGAACTTTTTGTTTTATGAGGTTGAATAAATTTTAATTCTTACTAAATAATATTTTGATGCCTCGATCGCACCCACCAACCAATGTTATTGTTAATGTAAAATTTAAATTAGTGGAAATCACAAAAAATTGAGATTTGATCTGATTGAGTTGTAAGTAGTCTAGTTGCATAGAGCTCATTGAGACATTCATTTTGCTACTTTATTTGTGGGGATCGGTTCATGAAAACCGGACTTATGGAAGGTCAAAGTTAAAAATAATAATAGGACCTTGTTTACATAACAAATTTTGTTGACCGTGTACAAGCGCAACGTTTTCGCCGTTGCACACAACATCCAATTCCCCTCGCGTAATTGAACGTTTCCCAAGGGCCGTATCAACGTGTTTGACAATCAAGCGCGAAAAAGCGCGACAACTAAAAGTTTTAATTCCAAAAGTAATTACATAATTAAATACTCAATTAACTGTCATTTTCGGTTCATTGTGGGGCCCTAAAAGGATAATTACTTACAGTTCTCAATGAATTTCAGCGCAGAAAACAAGATTTCTTGTGATTTTACAGAAAATTTTACACAAATACTCCCAACAAAACGGACGCCAAATTGCATATCAAACGCAAGAGAAAAACTCCATCTTGAAAGTAGTTCCGTTTATTTTTATGAATGAAACGATTAACATGGGTTTAATCTATATCCCTCCGCACCACCGATCTCTCTATAGCGTTGTACACGTTGAGGTGGTCACAGTTTCCCATAACAAAAAGTGGCTGCGCGGTGAACAGCGCCCTCAATCGGTAGTGATTGACACTATTTAAATACACACATCATCATGATACCGTATCATGATCACCGGTGTTTCACTTTACACCACTCTTGAATGAAGTTCGCACTTGAAGGGGCACAGACATTTTCCTCTGGTAAGGGGCACTTCTATGAGGAAAATGTAAATTTGTACTGGAACTTTGCAAACAAAGGGCACCACAGCAAAAGCACAGGGACCGCACCTAGCCCCATATATAGTGCCAATACTCTGGACTTCCTCCGATCCTTGGCCCTACGCCCATGTACCTCCAGGAGGTGACATTTGTTTTCGAAAAGAAACTAACGTTTTTATGCCGAGATTTTTTTCCAGTTGTCACTTATTGTAGCTCATTTGTGGACATGGACAGCACATTAAGTTGAAAAAGAGCGCGCTCGTTTTGGTGTAATTTAGGAAGAAAATTGGCGGCGTTACTGACACGGTTTGACTGCCCGGCGCTCCATGATGTTTGCTAATGCGCTAGTCTTGGTGCAAGACGTTTCTCGTTTACCTTTCACCACAGCGCGGCCGACGACCTGCTCATTCAACTCGCCAATAGCTGTGGGTGCGGTGGGTTTTAACTTAATTACAGCATTTTTCAAGATGAGTGTGATGTAACAGTGATAATTATCTGGGTGTTTTTTCTCAATACCTATTTGTGGGCTCAAGTTTAATAAATACTTACAGAGTTGCTGCATATTAAAGCTTGATTTTAACCCTTTTTTCCATCAAGAAAGCTTGATTTTAACCCTTTTTTTTCCTCAAGAAAAGCACTTTTTCAGATTTGTGACGAACATGTCAAATTTCATGCAGTTAAATGGAATGACTTATGAAATAAATGGAGTTACTTACAAATTATGATTAGGTTAGTAAGTCAGCAAGTGGAGCTAGCCGGCAATAACCTCAACCTTTGAGATGTAACTAAAATTGTCTCTGTGCTCCATGGCACGAACCGTACTGCAATTTCTCTTCTTTTACTTTTTTTTAGTGGACAGTGTAAGCCTCCATCATGATCATGTCCATTTGTCACTCCTTAAACTTAACCTTCTCTGTCTTGGATTTGGAAAAAGTGCCAAATCCAACTGCCATTTTTTCAATCATTTGACCACAAATAGTATCGCATTATTACACAAATTTTATAATTCTTTTCTGTTAAACGAGTGAAAAAATTGTGATGGGATTTTGGCAACTTTTTCCCAAAATGAAGTAACGCTTTTCGTCAATAAGTGCACAAAAAATTTGACTAAATCAAAGGTTTATTTTTATTTTTTAGATACCGCCCAGCAACTGCCAAGGAGGCAATTCATGTTGTACTGAATGAAATGTTGGCAGAGAAGCAGTACGACGCTGAAGAGACGACTGCCTGGTGTAAAGAAATCAGCTCCGAGATCAAAGAGAAACTAAAAGGTGCTCCAAAGTGTCCATTCGTGTGGCGTGTCGTGGCCGAGCGGATAAGAGCACCGGACTCAAGCTCTGGCGTTTCTGATCAGCAGAGTGTGGGTTTCGAGTCACGGTCGTGACACTTGTGTCCTTAAGCAAAACACTTATTGCTGCGTTCTTCGAATGGGACGTAAAGCCGTTGGTCCCATGTGTTGTGTAATGCACATAAAAGAACCCAGTGCACTTATCGCGAAGAAAAGGGGTTCGCCCCGGTGTTCCTGGTTTGATTGGCTGCATATTGCACCACAGCACCTTGTAAACCATTACATGGTGCTATGTAAAGGAGTAGGTCTCATACTTACGTAGCCCCACATACCTTGCAGGAAAATACTGAATGTTGAAGTGCCTTGAGCGTCACTGAGTGACGGATATGAGTGCTATATAAGAAGCCACAATTATTATTATTATTTGATTCAGTTTTTGACGGATAAAGCGACTGAGAACTAAATCTAGTCGGATATTTAGAATAAATGTTTTTCAATGTTTTGTTTTTCCTGGGAGATGCCATGACTTACTAAAAGGGAAATTACATCATTGGTATGCTGTATTTTTTCGAGAAAATGTGGATTTGTGGGGTAAGATTCAATATGAAATATCAGTCCACCAACCTATTTACATTTGTCAGTCCATGACTACCGAGAAAAATGAGAGCAAGATCATGACAATTTTAACCTGTCAGACAGATCTTGTTGTATAAAAACTCACACATTTAAACGATGGTCTGCCGACAATCGCTTCATTTTTCTTTAAAATGATCAACACTTGGCGACCATTGAGAGGTTTGCTGTAACACCATGTGAATATCTCTTATGAGTAGAGTTGGTTCTGAAAAGAACCAGTGGTTAACGACTCAACGTTTCGATCAGTATGCTCTGATCGTCTTCAGGAGAATGCTGGACTCTGTTGCTGGATGCTGCTTAAGTACTTGAGCGAAAGAGTTATTTTAAGGTTTACATGGTGGAGGTTTAATATTGGATATAGGTTTGCGATGACTCCATTTGTTAAACCTCAAATGGGTATGTGTAGTTCTTACACCCCACTACCTGGTGATTCCAGCATTCTCATGACGATGAACAGAGCATACTGTTAAAAAACATTGAGTCCCCTCTGTTTCTTCTGAGAAACAAGCTTACTCAAATTGAGATTCTAACATGGTGCTGTTGGGCGAAATCTTTTAAAATGGTAATTTTTAAAATTTGCGCAAGCCAATTTTTTTGATTTGCGCGTGCACAATTTTTGAACTAATGCCTACCCACACAAATAAAAATTTCGTGGCTGAGACACGAAATTTACACGAACTACGCGGTTTGCATGAATAATTCATTTTGGAACATACAGTGGCGGTTTTTAACACTTGGCGCGGTTGTTGTCATCGTCATACTAAACTACTAGAGACAAAAACGAATTGTCAAATTTGTTTTTTTATTTCAAGTTTATCTACAAGTTGCAGCATGGTTTATTTATCAAAACTGAAATCTGGCAGCGGGATCTTGGATTAATAGTGCCCCAGCATCCTAACTTCATTCCGCGCTTTGTCACAAGAAATTCTGAACTTAAAGTTTGCGAGCAGACCTGTTTTTCGAAATTCTTCTCAAGTTTTTGAACAAAAGTATCACGTAAATTCTCTTCATGCAGCATATATTTCACAACAAGTGGTGAGAATTATGGTTGAACGACAAAGATCATGCGGTGTTTAAAGTTTGCGCCCGAGCTATCCTGTGCAAGGATTCAATTTCAATTTTCAAAGATTGCGCCCAACAGTGTCGCCACAAACCTTCATCTATAATAATTTTGTAGTTTTTCTTTTAAGGTAGCCCATAGATTGATAAACTCTCTTTGATTTGGATTTTCTTTCTTCAGGTCTTGGACTTGATAGATATAAGTACATCGTTCAGGTGGTGATAGGAGAGCAGAGAGGTGAAGGCGTCAAGTGAGTATCAAAAGATCAATCAGATTCAAGTTGAGCTTTCAAATATCTCACGTCCAAGGCCAAGTCTGTGGATTCGTATTGCACAAAAAAATCAGGGCCCAATTTCATGGCTCTGCTTACCGCCGAATTCTGTGCTTGCGATCACCATTCTTCACTTACAGGGCAAGCGCCAAATTTCTGCGCTAGCTGTGTAAGCGAAGAATGCCTAGTAACGTGTACTACGCACGCACACACACAAGCAGAAATTCCCTGCTAACCTGTGAAATACGCTTGACATGAGCACGGATTCCATGCTTCCCTAAGCGCCAATTTTTTGCTTACGGTAAGCAGAGCCATGAAATTGGGCCCTGCACTTATTGTCTACCATAGAAATAGAACCCAGAAAATGCTTCATAGCTCAATTGTTGTCTGTTTCTGCTGTGCAAGCCCTCTGTGTCAGCAGCATGCAACTATTCAGATGTTTTCTCGCTTTTGGTTTCTCAGAAAGAAGTCTTGCTGTGCTGTATGTGGCACTCTCTTTTTTCTTTCTTTTTTTTAAACTGAAGTTGCATGCCTGTGGAAGCTGTGAGTGTCAATACCATGTGACATTCCTGTTAGGCAAAAGTAACCAGATCAACCGACGGGAAAGCCAAAGTTTGCTATATAGACCCCTTGCACAACGCACAGTACACATACACGTGCGTATTCTGTCCGCCGTTTTGGAAGTGAAACTATTGCTGACCATATTTTGACTAAGTTAGCCCGAACTCAGTCTAGTCGTCGATGGTTGGACTACGCTAGTCGACTATTTATCGCTGGTTATCAATAGCAGTTTTCATAGTACAGTTCAGAGAGAGCCAGTTATCAGAAAAAAGATGATGTACGTTGATCCGACATTACTTTACGGTCGCATTGACATGACATGACTAGAGTTGTTCGCACTTCAATTTCAGTGCGCATGCCCTACGTACGTCACTTTCCAATCGCTAGTAAACCATTGGCCCTTGTGCAAAACTTGCTCAGGGCTTGCTCAAGGACTTGACTTGAGACACGGCCCAAAAGATTTGATGATCTCAAACTTTCTTTGTGTTCTTCACAGGATGGGATGCAGATGTTTCTGGGATTCCGACACAGACAACTATGCTCAGGATATCTTTATGAATGTAAGTTTGGGGAAAGTCCCTTAGCTATGGGGTCATAATGCTTGTATATTACCCTCTTTTAGGATAAACCCAATTTTAGGGTAAATGGACGCTCAGGGGATCCAGCTAGCAAAGTACCCACCGGACTACCGACTGGAGTCAAGTTATTTTAGCACCTGACTGACCAGTAACCCTGCAACAGCGACAAGTCCTAAGTCAGTGTTGTAGCCATGGTGGTTGGAGCCGGGCAGGCCTGCCCAGAACTCAAAATTTCCGCCCAGCACTCTGAGCAAAATACACTGTGCCGCCCAGCACTGATTTCCCCCAGAATAAATCAAAATATTTTCCACTGTGCATTGACCTCTGAAACAGTGAAGCTGATAGAAGGTGTATCAATTGTCACAGAGAAAGAACACAGTCAAAAGGCCATTCAACTTATTTCATGGCCAAATGGTGCTTGCTTTGTGAACCAGGAACACGGCGGTTAACCCCTACACTTCCACAATAAGTTTTCCGAGTTCTTTTATGTGCATTACCAATCCTAGTACAAAGGACCGATAGCCTAATGTCCCATCCGATGGACAAAGCAATTATGGTAAAGAATATTGCTCAAGGACACAAGTGTCAAGACCGAGACTCGAACCCACACTCTGCTACCAGAGCTCGAGTCCGGTGCTCTAAAACGCTCGGCCAAGACATGCCATCAATGGAGATTTTCTCTTGATATATTTGAGCCCTGAGGTCATACAAAGTTATATGCCCTAAATTCAACCAAAAATTATTTCAAAAGTGGCAATTTTTTGTGTTATTCAGTCCATAAATGAAACAATTATTTTTGTTTTTCTCATCTCCTCAGGATTCATTATTTTGTGTAGCTGCAGCCTTTGGAGTATTCCACTATTAGGCAAGGAATGGCAACTGGAGTGTTCCACTTGTAGACAAGGGGTGTCACGGATGAACGGAAGAGGAGGCAAGATGGATTTTTCCACAGGAAACGGTGAAGCACCAAAGTGGTTTTTCGTTATTTTCAACAACAAAAATGTGATTATCATAAGTTGATTGGTTGGTGTTTTTATTGGACAAATGACCAAAAATCCACTGATATTATACATTTATGTACATAGTTTGAGGGGATGGAATTGGCAGGCCAGGGCTCAACTTCACAAATCACTAAGATTCATCTTAAGATGAGTTGTCAATATCACCATAGTGATTTGTTTTGTGACATCACATTTTGCATAGCAATTAAGATTGACACAAAGTTAAGATCAATCTTAACTCTTTGTGAAATCGAGCCCTGGAATTTCATCTTTGAGAGGGCAGGGCCGTTTTCATTTTTCCAAAGGGCACATCCATTTATAAATCTTCAAGTCTATGAGAAACCTTTGATGGGGCACCAAGGCCAAGAACCATGGGTGACCATGGCCTATGTGGCCTTCTTTGAATTCCAGGCCTGAATTGATGTAGCTATTGTATAAATTATGCAAACATTTTTAATGGTACCATTTTATGACCCACGCAGAGTCTTTTTTTTATTTTAACCTCCGAAGCATGACTCTACTAAAGTCGAAAAGTAAAATATTTGCATGTACATTTTGTGTACTTTTTTTTGTGTGTACTTTTTTTTTTTTAAAGTACAATCTTTAGCTTCATTTGGGGGGGGGGGGGGCGTGGGGCACGAAAACACAAAATTGTATGGACATAGATTGAAGACAGACATGAAGCAAGTTGTATTATTTTCAAAATGTTCACCATGACATTTTTCATCCCAACTCTTCCCATCCAGCACGATCATGTTTTCTTAAGATCAAAAAAGGGTTCATCTTTGTCAGAAGTTTCCTTGGTATAAAAGTACAAAACAACTTGTCCGACCTGAGGCGAAAGCTTGATGCAGAAAGCCAATGCCTGTGTTTCCAAGAGTACAGGGGTGCGTTTTCGGGGTCGTAACCAATAACTTTTTCGGTTGACTTGGCCATTGGTTAATCACTGGTCAGTGACCGAAACAGTTATTGGTTACAGCCGCGGAAACGCACCCCAGTATGACGTGGGGGTTTTTTGTAGGGAATTTTTTTTCTGAAACACCTTTGTAACAATTTCTTTAGGATTATACTTTTTTTCAAACTTAATTTAGAACTCCCCGACACCGGTGACCGATGTTCTCACGTTAATTTGTTTGCAATGGTTTAACGCTTTAGAGACCATAGCAGCCATAACAGGCATGAAATTCTTCCTACTTAAGTCTGATTTCCGATTTACTTGCCCTTGGAAAAATTGTGATTAAATAGCCTGAAAAGTCTATTAAAGCTTAATCCATGTGTATTTGTAGGTCAGCCCTTTGTACTTGATAAAATGTTCCTACTTTTTTCCCAAGGACCAAATATCATGCCTGCATAAACGGCTTGTATCAAAATACCCATAGTGGCCTGAAATGGCCGCAAGATTTGACGTTCAACCAAAGAGGTCAAAGTTAAAGGACATGGTCCAGAACTGACCAATGGAATTATGTTAACATAGTAGCTTCATAATCAAAAACAAATTTCTTTTTAAGATTATTTTGTTCTGACATTTTTAATACTGAGTAAAAAACAAAAAAGCAGACAAAATCAGCCACGTCCAGCTGTATGGTGATACAGAAATCAATCCTCTCTACTGAGTGAAATGCCATTGGTATGAAGTGTTAAGATTTTAGAGATTCATTATAAGTTTTAATTGTGAAAAACTAAATATTAAAAATCTTTAAACTGATTATCAGAGTGTATCTCATTCGTTATTAAATATTAGCTCAGAAGAGCACACTGGTCAGCAATTGTGTCCCCTGCCACCAACAAATTGACTATGCCCAGTAGTCTTGGTTCTAAGACGCTCCAGTTGTGTAGTCACGAAAACCTAATCGCTATCTAAACTGCTATCACCCACGATCCAATCGCCACTAGAGGGCGCTATCATTTGTGAGGGCTACACTTTTTTGGGGGTGGTGTGATAGCAGTTACACAGAGCCGTATATTGAGAGAGTTGCGACAACTTGCAATTAGAAGCCATTTTGTCTCCAAAAAATGCATTGGCGAATACAGGGTGCCAGACTAGTCTGCCCATTGGGTTGTACTGCATTTTGGAACAAAATGGCGTCCAGCAACCACGTGACCGGAGAAAGCTGGTCCCTTCATGTCGCAACTCTCTCAATACACAGCTCTGCAGTTACAGGAATGATAGCGCCCTCTAGTGGCGAGTGGTTCATGGGGTGTGATAGCGGTTTAGATAGCGATTAGGTTTTCGTGACTACACAACTGGACCGTCTTGGAACCAAGACTATATGCGCAGATGTTAATTGCCTAAAGATGAATCATTTCACAAATTCCTTTTAAACAATCGGCAGTTGTATTACTCACAATCCTTCAACTTGGGATTTCAATTTTATTTACACTTTCATTCTAGCAGCGTCCCAGGCTGATTAGATCGAGCCAATTTTTTTGACTTTGTATTGGCGGGGCAGATTAAATTGGCCCCTATTTTTATAACACATTCGTATTGGTTACAACACACCATGTGACCTTAAAATGACCTTAGTTGAAAGTTCGAGTTGTGACCAAATTCAAATTTATAAGGTCGGCTTCAAACTTGTGTGTGCCTTGACTGCAGTCATTGTTTCTAGATTTTTAGTTGCAGCTTCTAAAAATTAATTAATTAAAAAACAGCACAGCTTAAAATGCACGGCATTACACAAACTGATAGATTAAAGAACTTTTTAGCTAGCTGATGTTGTTGACCCTGTCCGCTTTCATCTCGACGTCGGCGATCGTTTCTGGGAGGGGCCTATTTAAACTCTCTGGTAGGCGGAGATCAAGACAGGCACTTACTAATGCAGTGATGCCAAACGCCACGTAGGAAATATTCTCTCCCTGTGTATGTAATAAGAAAAACGTGAACAAAAAGGTTTAGTTTTTCCTTCACAGGTTATGATTTCAAAGTATTGTTTGGTACCATCAGGCTTGGAATTTCATCTTTGAGAGGGCACGGCCATTTTCATTTTGCAAAGGGCTCTTCTATTGGAAAATCTTTTGAAGGGGCACCAAGGCCAAGACTAGATTCCAGGCCTGTACCATGTCCCCTAGTTCACACTGAGAGTGACCTTGTGTGTTCCATGGCATTTCCTGGCAGGCAAGATACTACACTTGGCATCTTACCTGCCAGGAAATGCACTGGGCCCAATTTCATAAAGCTGTTCAGCAGAACATTCTGCGAAGCAAATTTCTTTGCTAAGCAAGAAATGAGTGGGGCACCAGTCACAGCAATGGTAACTGTATGGTATTTTGGCTGGTAACCTATTTTTGCTAAGCGAGAGTTTTTTGTGCTTAGCAAGTTTTTGTGCTTACATGCTTTATGAAATTGGGCCCTGGTCATATGATAAATTGTACATTGTCTCGTAATTCCCATACAATCAAGAGTTATACAAAATAACAGTTGAAGAAGTTTTAAGATGTACACGCTTTCTTCATATAAAAGTTGAGAGATCCATAGGCAGCTCTATGAAATCGGGCACTGTTTGTTACTTATTCGACCATGAAAATAATTGCAAAGAAAACAGATCGTTACCGAATTGCTTTCCATGCTGCAGTTCCTGAAAGACCCATAATTCAAAATTGAATTCATTCAAAAGTCTTGGATTTGTTGTTAAGAGCAATGTTGAACCCCCGCAAGTTTAAAACTTGTGAGCGCAAGTTTTAAAAGTAACTCAGGCAAACCTTGCGCTGGTTTGCGCTCAACAGATTCATGTAAGCAACAAAACTGGAAAAGATCCTCTACTTACAAATGGTGGGAGAGTTGGCGCAATCATTCCTCCAACCCGAGCTGACATTGAGCAAACTCCCATGGCAGTTGTCCTGCAGTCAGACAAAAAAAAAATCCTTAAAGAAAAATATTTCAGGGAAAGTTGAAGACGGGTGTGAAAAAAACAATGCAGACTAGAGCCCCAGATCAAGGAAATAGCACCCAGAGAATTGTGTAAGTTATCCGTGCATATCTTCTTAGAGGCAATTTGTGCATGCTGCCATTTTAGCTGTATGGCAAATATCACCTTTCTAATTGGTTGATCTGGGCCAAATGTCATAGAGCTGCCGAAAGGGATTGTATACGTTTGGTAATTGGAACCAACTGTTTGTTACAATCCTATATAGTTGTAGATATATACCATAAAACTAACCTGTGAAAATTTCATTTCAAAAGGTGGTAGCGTTTTTTAGATATTGCCGAAAATCTGGAGCGGTTTGTCCACGCAGGAAGAATAATCTGCAATTGGAATACACATTCTGAGAAGCTTCTCAGATTCCAATTTTGGGGATAAAAATTGATATCTTTTTCCATAACCGCAGTACTTTGAAGTGAAAAGTTTCTCAAAATGCATTATACTATCCAAAGCTGCTGTACTTATTACCAAGTAAGTTTGCATTGCCATTAATTTTCAGAGTCATTACCAAACACGTACGATGCCTTTAAAGGCCCTGTACACTATTGGTAAGATCGAAAAACACAAATGTTCAAAGATTCACACATAACTAACATGATTTAAAGTAAGTAATGGTAGAAAGGGTTCCTTAAAATATTTCTGCCTAAAATGCTATCGTTTCTGAGAAAAGAGTAAAACAATAGTTTTTATCACGCATGATAAAAACTCGATGTTTGAAAAAACAGAAAACACATAAGGTCTCTTCTTCACTATTTTCTTGTGACCTCGATGACCAATTGAGCTGAAACTTTCTCAGGTTTGTTTATTCATGCATATGTTGAATCACACAAAATGTGGACACTGATTTTGAGCTGTTACCAAAAGTGTACAATACCTTTAAGCAGAAAATATTGTTAATAATTTTCTGCGGAGCAAAAATGAGCAAAATAATCCATGCCAAAACAGTTAGGCACACTGCCCAAACCAATATTGCTGTGCTTACCTTGGAATTCTGCGCTTACGACACCATGTAAACACACATAAGCGTAGAATTCCACGCTAATAAGCAGAGCCATGAAGATGGGCCCTTGTTTATATTTTGCTCATCAAATAGATGAGAACAATAGCTTTCAAGTAACACCTAATTAGGCATTATTAAGGTATTTCTCAACAACAACAAAATGTTTAAGACATCACATTGAATTGATATCTTGGCTGATGTTTCGGTTGTTCTTGTAACAGCCTCCTATACGCATTACCAGCACCATCCACCATTCCCCTCCAACGCATCCAGAACAGCGCAGCACGCTCAATTGTCCGAGCAAAATTCTAAGAGCACATCACACCGGTCATTCAAACCCTTCACTGGCTTCCCATTAACAAGAGAATTCAGTTCAAAGAAGTCCTCGTTTTATTTAAGTCAGAAATGGTCTAGCTCCTACTTAATTTTCTGAACCTTATTTCTAATAAAGCACACAGTTCACGCAATTTACGTTCTTCTTCTACTCCCATTTGTGCCTGTCCCCTGCACCCCGCACTTCTATGCGGTATGGCCAACAAGCATTCACTGTCAGTACACCGGCATTATGGAACAATCTCCCTCTTCACATCCGTCAGGCTTCATCTCTTGAATCCTTCAAAGCCATGTTAAAAACTCATTTGCTTTTATGCAAAGTTACTATAAGTTTTTTTTATTCAATGATGCCCTTGTACAGCGCTTTGGAACTTTTATAAAAGGCACTTATTACTATTATGTTTATTATTTATTCTTCACTTTTAATGCCATTTCATTATTTCTGGCAACTTCTTGATTCTGGCACGGGGCCTCATCACTACCATCTCCTGTGCTTCCAAAGTGTGTATGCTTTGCAGTCGGTTGCCATTTTTAATTTATTTTTTATTTGTTATGAGATATCACCTAACATCACAAGGCCGGACGGCCACTTCAAGGTGAGGGCTACACTGAACCGTTTCATGCACCATTTATTTTTGTGATAAATTGATCATATGGACACATTAATTGTTTATTTGTTTTTTGCAAATGGCGACCCCCCCAAAAAGAGGTCACAATACGCACCCTCAAGAGTTCTCTTTCCCTTTCTGAAAACTGTGTGGTCGTGTGATCTTTATTTTTTGTTTTACAAATTTTTTTCTGAAGGGATTTAAAGCGGTCTCTAGCGACCGGTCGGCGCCTGAAAGAGTTAACTGATTTGGGCTGTCGACAAAATCAACTGCCACCAGGGGCATGTTACCACCTACTCCTGGGGCTGAAACAGGGTTACCCCCCTTCACAGTCCGTAAGGATGTAGGCATGGGTATCATCCACTAGGAGCCTGGCTGGTAGAGCAGAATGCACTATACCTTCCCAACTTTTTACAAAGCAATTATGATGCATCAAGACCTTGTGCATCACGGCCGTAAAGGACACTTACCTCAGGACTGTTGGAAGAAGCTCATTTGAGAATAAATAAACCGTAGTGAAGGCGACACAAACGCCCATTTTACCGATTAGCGCAAGACATGTCTGAGCTGAGAAAAGGGTGGTTTCTGTAAAACAAATCAACATAAGAATAAAAACATACAGTCTGAATTTTGAGTCTATTGGGTATGGCTGATGTTTAAGTATTTCAAAGACCTAGGCATTAGCCATTAGCCATATAGCAAAGCTAGCCGTAATTCATGAAAAAACACTTGTCTCTATTTTTTTTTTTTATAGTTTTGTCTTTATGGGTTTTTAGGCATTGCATGGTGAGATACAAATGTATATTCGGTTTGCGGTAACACCATGTGCGTATATCTACTTTGCTGTGTAGATTTTGTTCCGTGAGAACTTGTCTTGCTATTTATTCTACTGCCGCGGAATAGATTTCGGAATTCGGGAGACTACTAAGTTCTGGAAAGAACTGTCCTGCTTATTAACTAGTGTACCTGGGCGGAAAGTAGGAAATCGGCCGGGACTACTACTTTCGTTTAGTGGATTGAGGGAACTTCTGGTTATTAACTTCACTGCCGCGGAGTGACTTCTTAATATGTCTCAACGTTTCAACTAGCTTGCTCTAGTCATCGTCAGGAGACTGAAGAGTGTGACACAGTGTTATAGTCTATTTATCAGGATTCAGAGGTTTCAGTGCAGAGACAGTCACCGCTCTGATTGGTTCTTCTGAAAGTTTGTTTCTTAATTTACAACAATCTGTATAGATTGCGTAACCTGCCGATATCATTTGGGGCCCTTCTTTAAAACAAGTTGGCTTTTGGACAAAAATTACACTTTTTGGGGGGGGGGATCTACATTAAAGGCACTGGACACGTTTGGAAATTGTCAAAGACCAGTGTTCTCACTTGGTGTATCCCAACATATGCATAAAATAACAAGCCTGTGAAAATTTGGGCTCAATTGGTCATCGAAGTTGCAAGAAAATGATGAAAGAAAAAACACCCTTGTTGTACAAATTTGTGTGCTTTCAGATAGGAATAAAAACTTCTTGCAAGAAGTTTTTATTATTTTAGTGGGAAATTACCTCTTTCTCAAAAACTACGTTACTTCAGAGGGAGTTGTTTCCTACAATGTTTTATACTGTCAACAGCTCTACGTTACTTGTTACCAAGTAAGTTTTTATGCTAATATTTGTTTTGAGTCATTACCAAACGTGTACGATACCTTTAACAGAGTATGACCCCACCCTGTCAGGAAAAAAAAGAAGAAAAAATGCAAGCAATAGCTTTTTATTTGTTTAAATACTTACCAGCCGATTGTGGCAAAAATGCTACCCCTATGCAGGCAAAGCCTGAAATCAACATAGACCCTGCCATGGTCGGCCGGCGTCCAAACCTAACGGGAAAAAACACCAACAAACAAACAGTCAACGTTTAGTGGGACCAGAGCCGTGACCTGTAAGGTGTATGGCTCACAAATGCAACATGGAAAGTGGATGCATACCGGCACATTGAAACAAAGTTAAGTTTATCCTTTTAAAAGCAATTTGACTACCATTTTGCATTTACTCAATTGATTCATTGGGTTTTAATTAGCCCAGTGGAATCCTTCGTTGCTACCTGTCAATTGGTACACGCCGTTTACAACAGAAGCGAGGATCTGTGGTTTATTTTCTGGAGTCATGTCACCTATGGATATACGTTTGTTATTCGTTGACCAATTAAAAGTGTAGTTAAAGGTAGGGCTATAGATTGGTTTTTGTCAATGTAATGCTTAGTCATAGGCAAAATTATAAAGAAATATTCAATAACATTCACATGTGAACATTTCAGCTGAATACAGTGTCTACTTGCTGAGAAAACAGCAAGAAACTGTAATGGTATTTTTCACAAGATTGTCGAATCCATCCACGTTTAGTGAGGCGACAGCGGGTACCAACCGCATCTCTGGTGCAGCATTCACGAACGGACACCAACCCTCAGAAACGATTCATGCATGAATCGTTTCTCAGATTCAAATGTTTTGGGTTGAAAATTTATCCAAACAGTATTACTTTTATTATTATGAAGGGAATCCTTTCTCAAAATAGTTTATACTATCAACAGCTGCAGTGTTCTCACCAAGTAAGTTTTTATTGTCATTAATTTTTGGAGTATTACCAATCTATGAAGATCTATACGAAGAAAATTTCAGGTTCCTAGATCAGGTAAAAGTATGAACAAACATAAGTTGAAATTTTGTTCGCATTATTAAGAAACTTTATACCCAGGACGCCAGTGTAGTACAACGGAGACTGGCATCCTTACACGGGTTAGGTTTTAATTAACACTTCAATTAACACCTTGTTCTGTTTTTTATATAACCCTAAGCCAACATGTTGTAACGGCGAAGCCGATCGGCCAGTACGGGGCCCCAGCACAGCTCCGCAGTGGAGCTTCCGCTGGTCGCCCCCTGCTGGGCGATTGGGTAACCCGGTTGCCGGGGATACGTCTCCAAGTTACACTTGATTATTGTAAAGTTTGGAGTTGCATTGTGTCAATAAAAGCTCTCATTAGACGCTCAGAAAACACAAGAAAAAGTCTCCTTGTCTCCTTGAAAACTGTTTGAACCAGAAAAGCTAAGCACCCGTCACAACGCGGTAACAATAATTAAAGGCATCGTACACGTTTGGTAATTGTCAAAGACCAGTGTTCTCACTTGGTGTTTCCCAACATATGCATAAAATAACAAGCCTGTGAAAATTTGGGCTCAATTGGTCATCGAAGTTGCAAGAAAATGATGAAAGAAAAAACACCCTTGTTGTACAAATTTGTGTGCTTTCAGATAGGAATAAAAACTTCTTGCAAGAAGTTTTCATTATTTTAGTGAGAAATTACCTCTTTCTCAAAAACTACGTTACTTCAGAGGGAGTCGTTTCTCACAATGTCTTATACTATCAACAGCTCTCTGTTGCTCGTTACCAAGTCAGTTTTTATGCTAATATATATTTTGAGTAATTACCAAACGTGTACAGTGCCTTTAAACAAAACTCATGAGAAATTTGTTCTTACCTGTCTAATGTATAAATGCTGAAGACACATGCTGGTATTTCAACCAGTCCAGAAAGTGCAAAACTAAGGTATACATTCCCACCTATACTAACAGCACCAAAGGTCAGACCGTAGTAAGCCAAACAAGCGGTAAACCTGAATGTAGAGATAATTCATTCACAATCTGTCAGAATAGAAATAATAGT